>RSEF01000005.1:64774408-64790643 GCA_003993805.1 Himantopus leucocephalus
AGCTCCAGAGGGCCCTTCCAACCCTGACCACTCTGGGATTCCGTAATGCACAGCAAACACCCTCGCACATCGGTCTCGGCTCTGCCTCCCGTGCCCGTGGGCAGCCCTGGGGGGGGTGTTCAGGCAAAGCGCTGCCCATGGCCTGCAGGGTAGGTGTCCTGGCACCGACCCTCACCAAAGGCACCAACCTTTTATTTCTGTTTACCAAGACATTATTTGCATCCTTCAGCGCCCAGCCTCTTGCTGTGTGACAGCCACCATGTGCTCGGGGTGCACTCATCGCTTGTCTTGGCAGTCCCGCGTTGTGTGGAGCAGGGCTCCGAGGGGCCCTTCCTCTGCGCTGACCCGGCACCGGCCCCGTTGCTCTGTTTATGGGGGTAAGATTTAAAACTTTCCCTGGCAGCCTGCCCCCTTTAACTCGGCACACATAAATCCCACTCTTTATGCAGCTCGTGAAGGCAGCCAAGTGTCATTTTGCAGTTGGAAAGCTTCTACCCATATTTGTTAAATAGTTTTAAAGGGTATTTATCTGTAGCATTAGAATGAGTAATTAAACTATAGAGAAGATCCTACCTGCTGGTCCCCAGAGGCAAGTGTGTCTTCCCGGGATGCGAGCAAAGTCTGCATCTGCTGCTGCTTGTAAAGGCATCAACCAGCTGAGGGCCTAATCCAGAACCTCTGCAATAACATGGAGGTATTGTGAAGCCTCTGGAAACCAAAAGGTGTGGCCGTGCCGAGCCGAGGAGCAGCGTGCCGCAGCAGGGAATCCCTGAGCTCCGTGGGGGTGAGCTGGAGGTGAAAGCATCACCCAGGGGAGGAACCCCAGTGACATTGGCAGAGCTAGAGTAGTGCTGGAGTGGTCTGGCTGGTTTCCTTGGGCACCATGACCCTGCTTTGCTGAGGACGCCGTTTGCTGCAGTGTGGACGGGCAGAAGTCAGCTCCCACCGCCGAGGACCACATTCCTCTAGGGATGCCCACGGGGGGCATGAGCAGAGAGCGGAGCCGCATGCCTGAAAGGCTGCAGAGCACTTTCCAAAGGAAAAAAAACTTCCCTGAGAAATCACATTGCGGATTCAGAAAGAGTTGGAAAGTTAAAACTGCTTCTTCGAAACTCTTTTGTCTGGGCTGTCAAGCAGGCGGCAGATAACCCGAGCCCTCGCTGCCACCGTAAGCATTATAAAGGAGATCTTTACATGGGGATAAAGTGTTCTTCAGCAGTTTTGCTAGAGTATCAGGCACAGACGGATCAATACACAGCGTGAATGCTTTTGAATATATTTTGGTCTTGAATAAATGACTAGTTGTGGTTTCTGCTGCAAGAGGCTCTGAGCATCTTAAAAATAAAAAGCCGTTATATAACATGTTTTATTAACAGCGCATCAAAGTGTTTGGCAAGTAATAAATTGCATGTCACTGTGTTGCCAAGATGTAGTTACTGATGAAAGTTCACACGTAGCTTCAACTGTCTTCAGAGTTTTATTTTTTGTTACCCTCTTCCATCGACAGAGAACCACAGAATTACAGAATCATAGAATGGTTTGGGTTGGAAGGGACCTTAAAGATCATCCAGTTCCACCCGCCCTGCCCTGGGCAGGGACACCTCCCACCAGCCCAGGTTGCTCCAAGCCCCGTCCAACCTGGCCTTGAACACCTCCAGGGATGGGGCAGCCACAGCTTCTCGGGGCAACCCGCGCCAGGGGCTCACCACCCTCAAAGGTGCCTGCCACAGCCTGGACAGGGGTGGATGTCCCCCACTCTGTATCTGCTTGAAGTAGCTGGCTGGAGGCATCAGCATGGCATCTGGCTAGCTGGAGAGGACACAGTTCATAGGAGACAAAATCAAATTCAAGTGCAATCAAGGGGTTGCTTTATTAAAGTATTTGCAGTCAAGCGAGGGTTTTAGGAAAGTTCTTGGTTGTTAGAAACAGGACAGGGGGTGTGCTCACTGGTTGCTCTTTTTTTTTTTTTGCAATAGAATTTATTACTGACACAAACTCTTGGTGACTGGACTCTGCTCCACAAAGCAAGCGGCTTGTGTGGGAGGCGAGAAGATGGAGACTTCTTGTGTAGATGAGAGGACAGATACATCACTTTACTTGTCCACCTACATGGTTCTTGAGAATTTTTTTTGCTTGTCTGGGTTATAACTCACTGCAATTATGAGTATGTCCGATTATTAGATAATAAATAATCATTTACCTCCTCCTTAGGAAGATGCAAATATGCCTTGCAGGCAGAGGCAGGCTGAGAAGTAACAATTTCCCTGAAGTCTCATGGTGGATCTGCTGGAGGCAGAAACCGGCTCTCTGCTTCCCGGGTTCCAGGCCAGTGCCTCAGTGATGAATTATCCTTCCCCCAAGCTTTATGTTTTGGCTAGCAAAAATAACAAAAATGCTGAAACCTTACTAGGGACAGATATTTTTAAATATCTCCATCAGATATTTCTGACCCCAAATTCCTGGGGGCTAGTGCACGTGGAGACGTCCCTGCCTCCTCCCCGCCGCGCCGTGAATGCCCATTTATTCTCATCGTAGCCAATTTCAGCTGTAGCCTCATCTGCAATAACCGGCTGAATGCTGAAGGGAAAAGGACGCTGAGTGTCTTTGGCATTTTAGAATAATGTGCCTTTTTTCATCTTGCCTAATTTAATGTGTGGTTCAGATGTTCCTGTCTGAGAGCTGTGATAGATCTTGCCTCTGCTATGTAAGTGCTATATGGTCTGTGCTGCTCCGAGAGGAGCTTGTAGCTATTCATGCCTTGAAATAAAATATGAGTATGTTTAAATGCTCCCCTTTACATTTTGCACAGCAGTTATTAGTGAAACCAATGTATTTTTTGGCAGTCTTCGCTATTACTTTGTGACTATTTGTGTTTAACTAATAGCCTTTCTTTTCCCCCAAAATTCTTATATTCTGAGGCTTCACCGACACTCAAACCAGCAGTTTGCTGTAATGGCATGGCCTCATTAGGTTGATGCATTTGAACATACATACTAATAAGGCTGTCATAAGAAGAAGGATACTTTATTTTGTTTTTCCCGGGGGTTGCCACTTGAAATCAGACCAATTGCCAATCGCGGGTGGTGCGTTTCAGAGGGAGCCCCAGGAGGAGAGGGGGCAAAGGTACCGGGGGCTTATGGGGCTCCAGAGAAGCTGCTTGTCCGCGGGAGCAGCGCTTCTCCCTTGTCTACCTATCCAACCATTTGCTCTGCATAAAAACAAATTTCTCAGGTAGCACTTCTAAATTCGTAATTAACTCCAAGTCCATAATTTCCGAGTGTGGGTAGATGAACTGCTGCTCAGCTCAGCGAGCACTAAAAATAGAGCTGCAGAGAAACCCCATGCCAGCTCACGAGCTCTGTTACATTAAATGTTTAATTAACAAAATTTTACTGCATTACTTATGGCTGTTTCTTCAATCTATTGCTGTGTTTCATGAATGATACTAAGAAGCGTGCGCTTGTTTTGTCATGTTTGTCATAAACCTTAAATTAGATTTTTTTTTGTTGAGCAGACAACATTGATGATTTTTTTTTGTAATGGGCTCTGGAAAAGGTTTTTCTTTCTTTCTCATTATAATGGGGCCGTCTATTTCTTTGGAGGCATTGACTGTATAAATCTAAAAGATCTCATAATGCCTCATTTCAGCTTTAATAGTCATCCCAATTTTTTTGTTCAGAAAATACAGGCGATGTAGAATTGCAATTGCAGTAAGTGCGCGTGAGCGGCGCCGTACGCCCCTTGCTGCCCGTCAGGAGTGGGCACAGGCACGGCTGAGGTTCTGCCGCCGGCAGGGCTGGGGGCACCCGCTCCCTCCCATTTCTTCTGCTTGTCCCCACACTGGGGTGGAGACATTGACTTAAAGCAGTGTTGGCTCAGGGAGAAAGAAATTCCTTAGCTGAAGCCCATTGCTTTTTGGAAGACAGGCTTTGGGTTGCACTTTTGGATATGAGCAGAGTAAAATGAGGATCTGAGGAGAGAGAAAGCTGCAGTTTGGTTGTGTTTGGGTGAAAATGAGATATATATCTATACATGAGCTATTGGAAGTCTCCTCTTTTCTTCTGCTTTTCCATTTTTTTTCAAAAATTATAGGGGACTCCTGCTTATATCTAAAGGACAATTACTCACTAATGATAAACGCAACACTTAAGAAAGGCTGATCTTAATAAATAAAAAGCTTGAGCTATATAAACCTAGCTGGCCTCCTGGAGGCATCAAATTCCTTGCAGGTGGGCCAACAAACACAGCAGTGGCACATCCAGGGTAGCCATCCTTCCACCCCGGCTCCCCCGGAGCTGCGCTGATGGAGATGGTGCTCCAGCTGCCGCTGGAGACCTCCTTGTGCAGCTCACAGCACAGCTCGGAGCCGTCTACGGGGGCTCCTTTTCTCTCCGTGGTGGTCTGGATCAGATCTTGCAGTTTTGGGTTCTTTTCCCTTTGCCCGTTTCCCGTGTTCCCTGCCTGGCTGGCTGCTCGCTGGTGACAGCTCCAGCTATGAGGCGAGCTAGCGGGCTGGGCGTTTTTTGCAAAAGTTTTGCTGTTGCTGTTGACCCTTCCTCTAATGGGTTTTCATTTGCAGGTAAGAGGCGCTTGAAATCCCCCGCGTGACAGGCTAAGAGCTGTGTTTACCGTTGAAGTCGGAGATGCGTTATTGCCTCCTAAGAGCATTCCCCACATACTAGAGGTTTTCTCCCTATGGCAGTGATTGCAGCTTGACGCGCTAATTGTGTGGTTTTGGGGCACTACTTAAGCATCAGTGCTCGGAGTGGCAGGAATGGAGCTGCTGTCCATTCCTCATTCTGTAGAATTCAATTCAGAGCATTTATTTTTAATTAGATCTCTTATTTTGTTTTATTCTATTAGATCAATTGGTATAGCTGGAAGAAATAGTGAAATACATCAGCAAAAGAGATTACTTCCTTCTGCAGCCTGACTCTCTTGTGCAATAAAAATTATTATGTACTCTGCTTTCCATAGGATTTTGACCTCAAATAGAGTGCAGCTTCAGTGGGGACTTACCTTAATGCACAGCAATCAATATTTTCTTTTTCTTTTCTTTTTTTTTTTTTTAATTGCATCATTTCTGGCTCTGTTATGTATTGTTAAAAACCTGCTTCGAGCATATAATTTGTTTTCTGATTGGCATTACTATGTTGATCTTCACTGTTGATTTGAAGCTGAGCTTCACTTGGCTGTGAAGTTTGAGTACTTGTGTCTGTACCTGTGAAGGATCACAAATGCATTGTCTGTAAGAGCTGTCACTGTCACTCTGCAGGATAGCATAATCCCTCATGGGATTTTCATGGATGTCTTGGCTGGTTAAAGCTGCTGATGTCCTCATTGCTGTGCCCTCTAAACATGGCTGGTTCCTCCTACAGGCATGAGTCTCTTTTGTACCCAGGACATCCAAAAGCATGAGCACCATCATGGCATGCTGTGCCCCACACAGTCTGGGTGGAGGCCATGGAGACGTGGCATGTGAATTGGGCTCAGCTGGACACACCTTGTCCCTGCTGGCACTCCTGGACCTGGGATGAGCAGTATTTCTGCACCCATGGAGCCGGTGGGTGCTGCACTCGCAGCCAGACATGCAGTATGGTGGCAACCAGTCCCCTAGTTTGTGTGTATGGTCATAAACTGCATGAGTTTAAGCCCCGTAACACACAGTTTTGCCATTTGTAGGTAGTGTTCTAAAAAAACGCAAGACCTCATCCTAGGACACGACATACCACCCTGACAGCAGAGTTCTCTCTTCCATGTAGGAGGGAGATGGGGCTTCTGTAGATGCTACCCCCACTTGTGCCTCCGTCCTAGTTGGGACCATCTTTGCAGAAGAGATGCTGACACAGGAGTGGCTGCTGCTGCCAGCGAAGCTCCGCATGATGGCGCATAGCTGGTTGCATGCTGCTATGTTCTGGTGTTGGTGCCAGGGTGCCATGGGGCGAGCAGGGAGCAGGAGCTGCCAGATGAAGGGCTGCAGGCAGGGAGGATGCGTGGACAGCCTCTCCCCAGTGCTGCCCCTGCCTAGTCCCTCTTCTGGTTTCCATATCACAATAACATGGATGAAGCTGGAGAGGGACTTTTTACAAGGGCATGTAGTGATTGATAGGATGAGGGGAAATGGCTTCAAACTGGAAGAAGGGAGATTTAGATTAGATATCAGGAAGAAATTTTTTACTCTGAGGGTGGTGAGCCCCTGGCGCAGGTTGCCCCGAGAAGCTGCGGCTGCCCCATCCCTGGAGGTGTTCAAGGCCAGGTTGGACGGGGCTTGGAGCAACCTGGGCTGGTGGGAGGTGTCCCTGCCCAGGGCAGGGGGGTGGGACAAGATGATCTTCAAGGTCCCTTCCAACCTAAACCATTCTATGACGCAATGATATATTAATGAAATATGCTCTCGCTGCCTTCACAGCAGGTGCCACACCACCAATCCCTGATGGAAGTGGCTGCAGCACAGCAGCGCGTGCCCTGGTAAAGGGATTTTTCTACTGGTGCCTGTACCATGTTTTCCCTTCCTCATTGTGGAAATCAAACGGCAAAGACGGATGTGCTCAGCAATCCTGCAACAGGTCTGCCTCCCTCGGTGGCACCCGTGCCGTGGGTGCTGGCCTCGCCGTCGTGGGTGCTGGGTTTGTTAAGACAGTGACACACACCAGTTTGCAGATCAAACACAACATCTGCTTTGCTGATGAGCTTTCAAACAGCCATTAGCTTTACAGATGCCGAAAATCTGCTGATTGTTTTGATCCATCTTTACTTGCTACACCTCATTAAACTTGAGTGGTGGAGCAGGATCGGCAGTGGAGTGAGATGGTAGGGAGCGGGTGGGGAGGGATGCCCGCTCCTGCTCTCAGGTGGGCGGGTGGGCAGGTAGGGGTGAAGCTGAAGAGAGCTTAGAAGAAAACACATCAAGATTGTTAACGACCACACTGAAAGGTAAACCTGGCTCTAATTTAAATTTCAGTCCTGGTATAATTAAGTAATACAAATTATGGTACTTAGCAATTTCCATCTTCAAAGCCCTTTATGGATGTGAACAGATTTATTCTTGTGGCATCTTTGTGAGGAAAATATCTTTATTGTGGGGAAATTGAAGAAGAAATTTTTAAGCTCCTTGCTGAGGCCAAGGAGGACCAGTGCCAGCCCAGCTGGCTGCTCCGCAGCCTTCCAGGGACATCTCAGCTGGCTGCAGCGAGATCCGTGTCCTTGAAACCTGTTACTACTTACACTGCCTGAAGCAGCTGCTGATATGGCTCCAGGGGTAGTGGGATGTGTAAGCGATGCCTGGGGTGTTCCCAGGGTGCTGGGCAAGGTGGTGGTGGCTGCACACCATTAAGAAACGGGTCCTGGTCTCTAAACAACTAGGCAGGGGCGTAGGAGACTGGGAAACCTAGTTTTAAGGTGAGTTTCTGGTTGTTTTGTTGTAGCAATGTCAGTGGAGATCGCCAAAGGAACTGCAGACAAAGCAGAAATGTCAGGGGCAATGGTTCACCCAGACTGCAAGATCTGAAGGGTCAGTGGTGCTCGGCCTCTAAAGAAGGGCTGTTTTTTCTCTAAGACATCACCAAATACCTGGTGTTCTCTCTGTCTGTGCTGGGATGCCTGTCCGTGCCGGGGGCATGATAGACACGGGGGGCTGCAGGCACACTGGGGATGGGTCAGATGAGCTCTAACGCAGACAACTGACCAAAATTAATTTGCTGGGCAAGAAAGCAGGTGAGTGCTGAGCAAGGTTATGGCATGAAGGAGTCTTATCTTAGGGGATGCAGCGGCTCCGGTGTTTGGTGGCACTCAGGCTGTGCAGGTGTTTATGAAAAAGATTTTTTTCCTATTATTTCACATCGCTCCGTTTTAAAGCACACATTGCTTTAAACTAACACACTGCATTCTAATGTGTGGCGGGTATTGCAAGTTGTATTACAGATGCATTTTGCGATAGGGTTGATTCCTACAAGCTAAAAAAGCCCATTAATCCGTCATTGCTACGAGGGGGCTGAGACATGCCCTCCTCTCTCCGCACAGAGGATACCGAGTTATTTTTCTTTGGCCTCGTTCCAACTGCTTTGAGTCCCTGTGGTATAAAAAGAAAATCTGCTCTATTCTCTTCCTATTTGTGCAGCATATCCTGAAGGAAATGGCATATCAGGGTCTGGTGATAAGAGGCTGTCTGTACATAACTGACCGTACCTTGGTGCTGTAGTTTGGGCAGCTTTCTGCTGCCCCCACCGCCCCGGGGGCCAGCCATGTCCTGGGGTCAGAAACCCACGGAGATGGGTTGGTGTCTGAGGACAGGTTGTCTAGATCGTCACACCTGGCGTAGTCATCACACAAACCGTGAGCTGGTGCACCAGTCTTAGGCTGTATTTTTAGTCATTTTATAGAAGTAATAGAAGTACTTGCATGTTCTAATGATTAGAGGATGAACGCAGTGTCAGGGCTCCTGCCTGGACTCGTGGCCAGCCATGGACATCTGGTGCACGTGAACCGAAGAGCTGATCCCTATCGGTCTCGCGGGGGTGGGGAGGATAATTAACATCTCCAAGCTTTTTTTAAGCTCTTCAGGTGAAAGACGGTGGAAGAATGGAGTCAGCTACTTATTCCACTGTTTTTTCCTTGAGCTTCCCTGAACGTTCATGCCATGACCGTAACACTGAAGAGCGACGTAGTGTACTGACCTTGTCTGTCCGTGTCGCTCCTTCAGAGATGTGTCCTGTTGGCTGGACCGGGGGTGGCACGTCCTGCTGGTGGTCACCAGAGCTGCCAGCCTGCATCCTCAGGAGACACCGGCCTGTCTGGCTGCACGGCGGAGCAGGTAACACACACCACGCTGTCCCGGGGCGCTCCCTGACAGTGCATTGTAAGGTAATTGTTGCACGTGACAAACAAATGAACTGCTCAAAGCCTTTTTCAACAGTGAAAAGAATAGGAACAAACTCGAAATTCAAGCCTGGGTACCTTATACTGCTCTGCACTCCCTTGTGAAAGCTGGAAGGTGAAAAACCGCCTCTAATTCCATGTGCATCCTTTTCTGGGGTCCCCACGCCTGCGTTAATGCTTAGTGCTGAGGCTGGCTTTCTCGGTGAGTGCCTCCAGCAGCTTGTCAGCTGGTGGAGTTTATTTTCAATGATAATACTTTTTTCCTGTGAGATGGTATGGGTTTTATTCATAGGCTTGCTTCAGTAAAATGCTTACAGATTACTATTTTAAATACTCTCTGCCTGGCTCCATGTACTTATTTTGTTTTATATACACATGTATTCTGCAGATAACACAGAGGAATTCAGCTTGTTTCATTAGAAGTGAAAGGAAGGCGCCTCGGAGAGGCACAATCTGCACTTGGAAGTAATGAACTCTCTGTGAGGGAGGACAGCTTGTTCCCTCCTCTGTTATTTATTTATTTGCTTGTTTGCACAACGGCAGATGGAAATCGGAGTGTGCTGGACTGTGTTTCACAGGGTAGGTGCAGAAACCATCGAACACTGCTAAACCAAAGCTGGCAGGTTGTGGAGTCACCCAGGAGTGGAAGAAAACGTGGTCCCAGGTCCTGAGCTGGGAGGAGGTCGGGCTCTGCACTGGACCAGCAGCCTGAGTGTCCTACTCGTGTCCCATAAAAAATAATTCTGTCAGGACATCTCCCCTGCTATGAGGCTAAAAGGATGGCTTAATTAGATGAGCAAAGGAGGAATGAAAAGAGGGTATGATTGCCTTGGAGAAATACGTTGAGGGCTGGACACAAGGGAGCGAAGGGAAATACTTATCCTGAAGGACAGCGCTGGCACAAGGACAAGTGGGTTTAAAATTTCCATGGATGAATTTAGGCTGGAAAGTAAAAGAAAGTTTCTAACATTCCGAAAAATAAATTACAGCATAGTTCCCAACAAGAAACGAGGAAAAAAAAGGATGTATTTTGTTTTGAGATGAAGTTTAGCAGTTCATGAAAAAAATCATGCAATGTGATCCCACTGGAATATACAAAATGTTATAGATGGGTCCTATGTCTTTGCACAGGAGACTGACTGGGCATTTACCATGAATGGTCACGGGGGCCTAGGGAAATTATAATATATGATAATTATCCTATATGCACCAAGTTAACAAAATTTTCCTAAAGACAATATTTTAGCAAGTAATTATTCTCAAAAGTAGCTTGCAGTACAGCTAAAATATAGTCAGTGCTCTTCAATATTACACTTTCTTCTTCCTGTGCTTATTTTTCCACCCATGAACTTTATTCTTTGAATAATAAATATACTTTGCTATACATAAACAGTGACAGTGCCATAATAAAAGAAGACTGAATATTTAACTGAATTTAAACTTGTCATTCAACCATCTGAAAATAAATGTCATAAGTTCTTCAACTTTCAAATTAAATCCCTGAGCAAATGTTTTGAAAAAAGGTGCCAATTTGTCCATGTGTACTACTTTATTTGCTGGAAAATTTCTATAACTAATTCATAGCACTTCTGCAAAAAACACTAAATCAAGATTTTCCATTGACAAGTTGATCGAGTAATACAGGTTGATGAAGATGGTCCGATATCTTGAATATTGAGTTATTTCCCAGCCTTCTATTTTTCTTGCTTTGAAATTGTCTCTACCTATCCTCTAAAAAGCCATTTTTATTGTGATGGGACTTTATTTTCACATAATTTTGCAGGTTATTTACTGTGAATGAGAAAAAAATGAGTTTTAAAGAGATGCGATGGACAAATGATGTATACCTCTCCTGCTTGCTATTTTTCTTTTAGTTATAGGTAATAAATTCCTTCTTCTAAGGCAAAGATGATTATACAGTAAGGGACAAAGCCCAAGAACCCCTCTCTGAAGATCCCTCAGTGCAGTAGCACCTACAGGCAAGAGGGACATCTGGGCTATAGAACTCAGGCCAGTTCTGCATTCACATCTTCTGCCTGCGGTTTTTTGGGTGGTAAAATATTTGCGACTCTTTCTCCAGCTTAGAGGAAGGGAACAGAGATCCACTGCAGTTAACTGCAAATGTTAAATAAGAATCACTCTTTAAGCCAGAGCCAAGTTTTAGGAGGCTGCAGAAGCCCAGTAAACAGCGGTGGATTGCCTTTCCTGACCCAGCGCTCACCAACTCCTTTTATCTGCTCCGGCTCACGCGTCCTGGATCAAGAAGGCAATTTCCTTTACAGCAGCCCGTGATGTACAAGCCTCAATAAGCCGGCAGTCATCTTCGTTTTCAGGATCAGTGGACTACAAAGGGAGAAGAAAAAGAACAATTTGATAACACTTCTTTTCCATAGGCGGCTAAGCCTGGGCACGCTTTCTGTTCCTCAGCATGCGCGGCTTATCCCGTTGGACGTGGGGAAGCTTCTGAGCGAAAAGGTGAGTCCAAATATGAAAGCCCTGGAAGGAAGCCTAAAAATAGAAAAATTCTGCCTCTTACCCCCTCTAAAATTTATAAGAAATGTGCTCAAAGTAATTCATTGTTGTCTAGCTCGCTGTGTTTTTATGAGGCTGCGTACCACCCTGGGGTCCCTCTTATTTCTAGTCTGTGTGTTGCAGAATTGAATAGACTCTCTATGGGGAAAAAAAAAAGGACCATAGAAAAGACCACTTTCAGGCTTAAAAACTTGTTTTCTATTCAGCATGTTATAGCACTGAACATCTCTTATTTCTTTTTTTGCTGTGACAGCAAAAAATACCTCAGTAGTACTTTTTCTCCCCTGGAGTTAATATTGCAGCCCTGGAGCTGCTCCGCAGCAGGCAAACTGCCACACGTCTCCCGCAGCCCGTGGAAAGCCCCATCCCGACTGCAAAAGGCTTGCAGCAGTTGTCAGCTTTCCCTCTGAGCCCAGGACTCTTCCCGTTTCCCACCCACGCTGCATTTCGGTGGGACAGGCTGGGTGCAGCAGCTGGACCCTGGGGAGCATCCCCGTGTGTCACTGCTCTGGGGCAGGGGCTGCCCGGTCACAGACGTCACCTTAAGCAAAGCTCCAGTGACACCCCATGGCCATTATTCTTACAATACTTGACATTTCCATGTTTTTCCTCTTCTGATGTTGCTTCCATCTATGAAGCACTAAGCTGGCCAGCGTGAGAGGTTGAGACAAGCCTCGTCCTCCTTCCACAGCAGTGAATTCAGAGCGTCAGTTCATGGCCCTTTCCAAAACTGCAGACTTGTAACAGATGTTTAATTTCTTCTGTCTTCAGATAACTTGTGGGTTTTTGGAGTTTGCAAAGGGTTGATTTGGAAGACGGGCATGTATCCACCTCGCGGGCTGAAGGCACCTTCTCCACAGCTCTGGCACTGGCACTGGCATGTGCCACCCGCTCTTGTCCTGCACCGTCCCTTCCCACTAACTTTTCCAAAGGTGGAGAAAATTGCTGATTCTCAGTTGCCTCAGCAGAGCACAAATCAAACTAAGCAAGGCACCAGTAAATAGAAAATTGATTTCAGATTTGTCTGCTTTGGGGCTGCTGGGTTTCACTTCAGACACGTAAGAAGAGAAGGAGCCTTAGATGGATTGGTGGCACAGGACACCAGTGCAAGGCCTGATCTCATCTGCTTCCAGGAAAGGTCACCAGCCCTTGGGAGGGTGCAATTACCCAGCAGGTGGAGGAGATACAAAGGAAAATTCTGTGGCCTGGATGTTTCAAGTAGCAAGATTTGGAAAATGAAAAATAGCACCAGAACAGTTCCAACTGCTTTGTACCTGCAGTCTGACAGGGCAAAGCACAGATCCTCTCATCCCGGTGGCCAAAAAGACTCTGCCCAGCAAGGAGGTGGTCACAGAGTCAAGAACTAAGTGTCCGCCAGCAAGCATGAGCCTCTGTCTCCGTGTAGGCTGTGAGCCCAAAAGCTACACTGCATGTTGTGATGCGTGCTGGAGTCTGCTTTTCTAGGAACTACAGGACAAACAATAAGCAATAAGAAACATTTTAAACAACTTATTGCACTTCTAATAGTATGTGGCATGAAAAATAACCTGTTTAGTGAGAAGATACAGGCAGTTAAGGAAGAGACATATTTTCATTTTAACATGCACCCTTCTCAAGGTGAGTTAATAGAGGCTTTTTGTAATGACCTAAATAAAACTTCAATTTTTCCTGCCTGTAAGCACTCTGTATTTTTTATAATTCATTCAGGTTTGTTATGGGGAAATCAGCCAAGCCACAAACCTAACACTTTGCTATGCCCACTCTTGTAATTTCTGCACAAGCAGGAAGACGTTTGTACACTGTGAAATGATGCAAACTGGAATAGCAGTAATGATTTGATAAGAATTTCCTAAGTATTCTCTGGCTTATCTCTGCCATTAGCTAATTTGAGCCTGGACGGTTGCCATGGAGATCTGGCTAAGCAGGCGGCAGCATCGATGCTCACTGAGACACCGACGGAGAGAAGAGAGCGCATGGGGGGTGCAGGATTTTTTTCGATCTGCTGCCAGCCCGTATCCACGTGCACGTTTTGGGTGTACATGTGCCCTAATGATCAAGGTTGGGTCATTCTTTCCCTCTGATATCCCGGAGGGCACATCACGAGTGTCCTGCCTGATGTCCGGGTGTGAATTTGTGAGACAGAGCATCCTCAGCGCCGTCTCGGCTCCTTCACGCTGCCTGGTGGAGGCGGTGCACTCCATGGCAGAAATCTGATAGCAACACAGCTGCCTTGCTTTGAATTTCTATTCCTTCAGCAAATCACGTCATCTGGACGTTTCACTCCTGATCAGTCCAGATTTTCTCCATTTAGTGAATCTCATCCTAGTGGTCTCCTCGAAAGCTATGTTTTGCATGCTTTCCATCCATGGAGCCACAGGTAAATGCATCTGTCGTCTTAATGGAAGTCAGGGATGAGGGTGTGTCTGTGAGCAGCAGATCATGCTCGGCTGGTGGAAACATCTACAATATTGTTTGCAACAAAAGGAAGGAAAAAAGTGCAGAAGAGTAAAACAGTAAATTGGAGAACAAGCTGGTAAAGCCCTGGCAGGACTTCGGAGGATACTTCAAACGCTTCAGCCAGGAGAAACGTGTAAGGCCTTATAATGGTTTTTAAAGCACTGTTTTTACCATTATTTTCAGGACCTATCCTGAATTCCTTTTCAGATTTTTTTTGAGTCATTCTAACTTATTCAACTTTTTTCCCCTAGAGGCTTCTAACTCTAGAGCTGGCTGCCATTCACGCAATCTCACTTTTGGTATTAATATCACCGGCCGGAGCCTTGAGGCAATCCTGAAGGCCACTGCTTTAAATGAAATGATATGGCTTTTGAAGGACAGCTGATGCCCACGTGGACATAGTGACAGCCACCATGGCTAGCAGCCTATACGAGCTGCTGTGGGACAGCATAGATGTGATTCCCTAGCAACAAGGATGTACTCAAGCTACATAAACAGCTTCTCTGGGGAGGACTTTCCTCCATACCTCTGCTCAACCTCCATCTCTCTCTGTAGCGCTTGGAGGAGCTCTTGTGTGGTCACTGCATAGACAACAGCAAGTGATGGTGAACACTTACTGCTGGGTCCTCCTCACTGAACACGGGCATGGAATAGCACTTGAGGATGGAAAGCTTCCGGTAAACAGCTTTGTTCAACTCTGAGCTGGTCTAAAAGACTGTCTGGCCCATTGTCCTTGCAGGGGCTGTTGGTGCCGAGCTGGAGGGAGGGCAGCAGTTATGTGGGCTTGCTGAAGAGTTTCAAAGGAGAAAAGCAGAAACTGGAGCATTAATGACAACACAACATATCAGACTAGTGGTGCAAGGGCTCCTGGGTGAAATGGTTATATCTGCTCACGATGACTGACAATGTCAGGGCAATGAAGCTGGTGAGGGGTCTGGAGGACAATTCTTATGAGGAACACTGAGGGAACTGGGAGTGTTCAGCCTGGAGAAGAGGAGGCTGAGGGGAGACCTTATCACTCTCTACAACTCCCTGAAAGGAGGGTGTAGAGAGATGGGGACTGACCTCTTCTCCCTAGTGACAAGTGATAGGACGAGAGAAAATGGGTTCAAGTTAAGCCAGGCGAGGTTTAGGTTGGATGTTAGGAAACATTTTTTCACTGAAAGGGTTATCCAACATTGGAACAGGCTGCCCAGGGAGGGGGTGGATTCGCCATCCCTGGAGGTGTTTAAAAAAAGGGCAGACGTGGTACTTGGGGATATGGTTTAGAAGTGTTTTTTGTCAGGTTAGGTTAATGGTTGGACTTGATGATCTGAAAGGTCCCTTCCAACCTTAACAATTCTATGATTCTATGAATGTCATGATGATAATAACAGAGAAAGAAACATTAAATAGGTCCTAAATATAATTTAAAGTCGTATTAGTGAATAATTTCTCACTAATGAGAACTCTTCTGATGACTACAACCAGAAAGTAGAATCATAGAATCATAGAATCTTTTGTAGAAGTAGTTCTTCTACAAAATAATGAAGCATCTGAGAAGCAAGTGGATGGAAGTTGTACTACCTTGTGCTAAGCAATGCTGTTATTGGCATGTGATGTTCAGCTCTGATATCAGGAAAGTCAGGAAAGACACTGACTCAGAGGAGAGCCAGCAGAAGGAAGAGGGCATGAGTATGTCTCAGGAAAGGATGCTAACCATCCATTCAAGAGAGAGTTAAGAAATAACCTGATCCTTGCCTCAAGTACCTATGTAAGTGTAGGATTGCTAACAATACAGAGCATTTCCACCTAGAAGATAAATGCCTTATGAGATCTAATGACTGACACTGAAACAAAACAAGTTCAGATCAGAAGCAAGAAATCACCGTGGGAAATGAAGTACTGCAACATCTTAACAAGAGCTGTAATGGATTGTTCCTCACTGGAAATTAATAAAATCAAGATTGGATGCTTTCTTAAAAGCTACATGAGAAATAATTGAAGGCAGTTGTATGGTTTGTGTTATCCATGTTCCTTCAGGCACAGTAATTTAAATTGTTTTTCCCACCCTATATAACACAGCCCAAATGAGAAGGACGTGGGGGTACTGGTGGATGAAAAGGTGGACGTGAGCCAGCAATATGTGCTTATTCCCAGAAAGTCAACTTTACCCTGGGCTGCATCCCCAGCAGCGTGAGGGAGGGGATTCTGCCCCTCTGCTCCGCTCTGGGGAGACCCCACCTGGAATACTGTGTCCAGCTCTGGAGCCCTCAACACAAGAAGGACATGAACTTGTTGTAGTGGGTCCAGAGGAGGTGATGATCAGAGGACTGGAGCCCCTCTGCTGTGAAGACAGGATGAGAGAGCTGGGGTTGTTCAGCCTGGAGAAG
>RSEF01000005.1:64790743-64835152 GCA_003993805.1 Himantopus leucocephalus
GAGCCTTCTCTTCTCCAGGATGAACACCCCCAACTCTCCCAGCATTAGATGAGATGTTTCAGCTCGTCCCCGCTCTGCTCACACCCTCGGCAGCCCTGGGAATTGATCTGTTCCATGGACTCCCACTGGGATACCCGCTCAGGGGCAGCTTCATCCCTGCCGCTGGCGCGTTCCTTGGCAATCTCCTGCTGATGGCACGGGGAGCGCGGTGCGGCCCTTGGGAGATGGGGAGAGGGACTTAACAGGAGTTCTGGTCCCTTCCTCACGGTCCCCTTGCTGCCTGCAGTAGTAGTGCAGTTGGTCGGTGCAGACTATTGCATTTCGCTTTGCATACACAAAATATACCTATTAATAATGCAGAATGTGATCTCTTCGCTCTGCATTGTTCAAAAAGCGCGGAGGGATTCTGCGAGGCAAATCCAGGTCCACATCAGAGTGAAATACCTGCTGCACCCTCACGTCCGTACCGGGCTGCACAGCTGCTCCGCAGCCTGGAGCTGTTGGCACTGAAATATGTATCCAAATTTGCAGCTCAAAGCTATTGGTATTTGAATTTCGTCTCCAATTAAATAAAGCACTCAAGCATGCACTCAACTCCAACTCTCAAATAACATCACCGAAAGCAATATCATTTTTCTACTTCAAAATGCACAGGACTTGAATTTCTAATAGCACCAGCTAAGAACACAGCCTGCTCTACGGGTGCCTCTGTGAGAGGGGGGAAAAGAAGCGTTTTTTCTCTCCTCTAAAGAATCGAACGGCACCGGCTTTTCCCCTTCTGCTTAAATGCTGTTCTCCCTATTCTGAAAAAAATAACTCTTGAAGTTGAAGCACTTTCCTTCCCCCCTCCACCTTGCTCAGCCCCTGCTGTCCCTTCGGTCAGCAGCTGTAACACATCCTCAGCCCGGCGCGTGTCAGCTGCCGAGGGGAGGCAGCGGGAGAGTGGCGATGGCCGGCAGGGTCACGGCACGCCAGCCCAGGGAGCGAAATCGCCGGGGTCCGACCGTCACCCGGCGCGGTGCGCCTTACGAGGGGCTGTCTGCGTCCGCACGGGTCACGAGCGCGAGTCTGGGAATTACAGTGTTCAGCAAGTTCGTTGAAATGGTGATTTACAATAAATAAGAAAATACCAAGAACACTTATGATGTGAGAGCGCCTTATCGGCACAATCTGTGCGAGTAAAACCGGCCCCTCGGCATTCTGCCCACAGGCGCTGTGACAGCCCGGGTGAGGGACGGGGGCTGCGGTGCCCCGCGCCGGCGGGCAGAGGGGTCGGGGAGCGGGGACGGCCCTGGGGTCCCTCTCGGCCGTCACTGGCCATCCCGAGGACACCCCCGGGAGGAGAGGTCTTTGTGCGGCTCCGCAAGGTAAGAAAAAGTGGTTTTCTTCGGGAGGAAGAATATCAGAAGTTACGGCACATGGCTAACTTCGTCTGGCACAGTCCCCGCACCGGATTAGTCCCGTTCCTGCTCCCCACCTCCCGCCGTCCCCCTGCTCTGCCCCGGCAGCAGGCTGGGGAGCGTGCGTGCCCACCAAAGGCCGGCTGCCTGCGCTGCCTGCGCTGCCTGCGCTGCCTGCGGCGCGGCGGAGGGTGGGCAGAGAGGGGAGGCAGCTCGGAGCCAGGGCTGCCATGTCCCCTAAATGTCTCTTCCAGAACCAGGAGATGCCTGGGGAGATGAATCGCGAGGAGGGAGGGCTGCAGGGGTCGGGGAGGCAAGGGCGGGACTGGGAGAGGCACGGCGCGGGGCAGGGGGGTTTGGCGGCAGCCTGCCCCAGGTGGCCCCGAGGTCCTCCTGGTAGCCCATGGGTTATGGCAAGCGTTTCTGCTCCTTGGCTTGGCCATGCCGTAGGAATCCCCACGGCGCTGCCCTTCCCCGCGCTCTGGCGTCACTCGGGCATGGCTCTCGGGGGCGAATTTGGGACGTTTGCGGTTTGCGGAAGGGGCCCGTTTTTCTCAGTGGCTGCACGGTGGAAGCACCAAACCCGTTTGGCGGGCTGGTCACTGCAGCACAGGCGCAAGGGGAGAACCTCATTGCCGTCTTGCTTATTTTTAAGACAACAACAACAAAATTGCCAGAGGAATAGTTGTATGTTCAAGTATATTATGTAATTAATTTATTTCAGTTTTTCCAATATGCTTTTTTTTTTTTTTGCAGCTGATACATTAATGTCTGGAAATGCTTTTAGCTGTCCGTGGAAGTTGAACGTGTGTTTCCACCTCAGACACCATCTCAGGACCGTGTAATGCAGTTTCCAAATCTTTTTCTCGCTTGCCAAAGGCATTTCAGAACTACGGAGACGCTGGGAAGTACTCAGGCACGGGCTCTGCCCTTTGTGCAGCTGCTAAGTTCTCCGGCTGTTCAAAATTACTTTGCAGAATCATTAAGACATCATCGTTGCAATTTTTAATTCTGACCAAGTTCAAAACGATGGAAGGACACTTTAAATGACTGGATGCATCTCATTTTATGGTGCAATAATCATTGTTATGCCAAGGCTTAAAATCAGAGCACTTTGATCCTGTATGTGCTGGAGCTTGTGAAAGTGCATTGGTAGTAAATGTCTGAGTTAAACAAAAAAAAGATAATTGATCGTAAACTGCCTTCAAGTTTAGGGGAGAGGGTGGAGATGCAGCCAGCCGTGCTGCCTCGAGAAAAGCCTGTTGCGTTCAGCCTGGAGAAAAGGAGGCTGAGGGGAGACCTTCTCGCTCTCTACAGCTCCCTGACAGGAGGGTGTAGTGAGGGAGGGGGTGTCAGTCTCTGCTCCCCAGGAACAGGCGATGGGACAAGAGGAAACGGCCTCAAGTTGTGCCAGGGGAGGTTTAGGATGGATATTAGGAAAAATTTCTTCACTGAAAGGGTTGTCAAGCATTGGAACAGGCTGCCCAGGGCAGTGGTGGAGTGGCCATCCCTGGAGGTGTTCCAAAGCCGGGCAGCCGTGGTGCTGAGGGACGTGGGGTAGTGGTGGGTTTGGCAGTGTTGGGTTGATGGTTGGAGTCCATGATCTTAAATGTTCCTTCCAACCTAGCCAGTTCTATGATTCCATCTCTGTGGAGGAAGCCTTGGGCTTTAAAAGTGGGCAGGAGGCAACTACAGGTCATGTCCGTGTGATGGAGGTTTGAGCAAGAGAGGGCTCTGGGGCGGCTGTGCTCAGGGAATTGCCAAAACGGCGAGAAACGGGTGCGAGGGGAGGCTGGGCGCTGGCTGGGCGCTCGCGGTTCGGGCCCTGGCACCTCCGGCGAGCTGGCCCGGCCTGCTCTGGGTCTGCACCTTCTCTGGAGAGCCGGCTCCAGCCCCGACGCGGACCCGAGCAACCTGCTGTAACCTCCGCCTGCTCCTCCTTCGCGGGTGCGCGGTGGCAGGGCTGGAGCCGGTCACCTTCAGAGGTCCCCTCTGACCCAAATGATTCTCAAATAGTTTGTTCTTGTTCTTCCCTGTTCTTTCTATTTAAAGGGTTTCAGCCTATGCTGAAGGTCTTCGGTTTTATTTTGGTTTACCTTCCGTACAAGGAGAAACAAACTCCTGAATTTTCAATTTATAGCAATATTTTGAGATGTGTATTCTTAATTGATAGTTGAATAATGCATGAAAATGTTAATCAGTGAGGAAAGTTTGACTTGTAACTTACTTTTTTCCTTAATTTCAAAGCAGGTAGGTTATGGGCAAGAAATAAATACTTTTTAAATACGTCTTCTTTATTCTATTTTAAAAAATCTGAACTTTCACAAGACGGGTGATTGGTTTTTAATGTGCATGACTTCTGGAAACAATTGTCGTAATCGTTCTGCACTTGCAGCTTATTAGAGTTTAATAACCAGCTCAAGCGGTTACGATTATTTCCATCTTGCCCAAGAAATCCCTCGTGGAGTCTGGACTCCGCCGGCGGTCGTCCCCCGGCAGAGCTGGGTGAGCGCCCGGCGGGCGGTGTTCAGCACAGGCTGAAGCGCGCTGGGTTTTTGGTTTGCCTGGTAGCCCTCATCCGGGCTTGGGAAAATCACAACAGCTGAAGTTTTCCGTGCCCGCGCCCGATGTGCGGGAGGCCGGTGTCACGCCAGGGGTCTGCTCGCAGCAGCGGCCCCGCAGGGGGGTGGCTGATGCCCACAGCTGCCCTTGCCGCAGAGGGACCGTGACCGAGGGCTGGGGTGGCAGTGCAGAAACAGGAGGGTTTTCAGTTTTGTTGGTTTCTTTTGGTCTGTAATTATGAGGACGACCATACCCGAGGAGGAGAGCGGGTACTAGTACGGAGCAGCAGAAGATAAATGCACAGTGAATTCAGTACTGTCACTTGGACCCTCTCAGTTCATCTGAAACTTTTAAATAACCGGTAGAAGTGTGAGCGCACTGCGGCTGGTAATAAACAGGTTTGGGTTTTTTTTTTTCTAGACTGGAGCTTCAGTAGCAAAGAACATTACCGTTTGAGAAGTTTCAGGTAATGCTCATCCAGTTTACTTTGCCCGTCCTGTCTCCCAGTCACCGCGTCTCAGCCGTTGGCACTGGCTGTTCAGTTAAATCCGGTACCAAGTGCCGAGGAGCATGAAACGCCGCGCTGCCGGATCCGCCTGGAGCCGCACCGATAGTAGTGCTGACTGGCTGCCCAAAAGGGAACACGCATGATCAAAGTGGTGTTTTCCAAGGAATATAATGATTGTATTAAACCTCTACGGGGTGAGAAATAGGAAACAGGTTCCGCTGTCTCTACGTACCAGCCACCTGCCTTTTCCTCGGAGCAGAGACCTCCCAAACCAGCGCTGAACTGGCCGGTGGAACCCAGAGCCGTCCTTCGGGGAGCGCAGGAACCTCTGGCCCTGAGCTTGCTTCAGGAGTTGGTCACCTCAGGGAAGAGGACAGGTCCCCGTGAGAGCTGGGTCCAGGGGTGACCTGTTTGCGTGAGGGCAGTCACCTACCAGAGCCGTTTCCCCACGGGCAGGTGCCTGCACTGGGTGGTTGTGCCATCCATGTGACTCTTTGCAGACATTTATGGGAAGGTGCCGTGCTCTTCCATAGAGAAAAGCTCTCTACTGCAGCTTCCCAAATCGAGCTTTACTGGATGCAGCTATGGTGGGCTTAGAAATGTCTTTTTTTTAGAAGTAAAGCCCCAGATTTTTGTATTTTTTTGCCATCTTTACTTAATATTACACAGCTAAACCCCCCCAAGTTACGTTCCGTTTCCCATCATGTTCCTGGCCGCTCCTAAAATTAAGGTCTGTGTATTATGTGCAGTTGGGACCTGACGAAAGAGGCGGCCCACAGCGGCTGTGTATTGTGCAGCCTCATGCTGTCTCAAGCCAAATGCTACACAAGCTGTTTGTATTCTTCTGGCACAATCTTATTTTTTTAAAAGATGGGTAACTTCAGCATAAACTGGAAGAAGTCCTCCCCTGCCCCGTCTACCTGTCAAATGCCTTGTGAAGTACCGGCTACATCATTGTGGAATAGCAACCTTTAAACTTAGGGAAAGCTCAGACTAAGTAAGTCCTTGATGGGTGTTACCTGAAAGTCTTTAATTAATGTAATAAATCTCCCCCCACCCCCCCAACAAGAAATTCACTGGAGTATTTTCCTTTTGTGCCAGCTTCAGCATGACCTGGACTATAAAAGGCAGTGTCTTCTAGCTGGAGCTCACAGATTCCATGATTATGCACGTTTCACGGACAGTATTGTTGAGCACCAGTGAGGACCAGTGGCGAATGGCATCTCCTACAGCAGCGACCAGAAGCTCAATTCAGGCCTTGGGCAAGAAAGTGAGTTCAGTGCACTAATCCCTGCTCTCAACCATGTAAAAACATTAGCCATTTCTGCCTGTATTTAGGTGAAGCCAGCAAAAAAATAATTTCACCGCATAATTGCCAAACCTTGAATTTCCATTTTGCTAAGGGAGAGAGGGGTGCCTGTTGGTACTTCATGCAAACCATCACCCGAGGTGAAAGCACTGCCTCAAACACAAACGTGAAGAGCTGTCTAACAGTAAACTAAAATTATTTAGCTGCAAACCCCTTTGGCCCTGCACAGATCGTGTTTCTGCAGAGTCAGTGAGTGATGCTGGGACTTCACCACCAGGAGGGAACAGTTTGTGCGGGAGCTTCTAGAGCGTGCTCTTCTGCCAAGGCAGGCAGGAACAAGCGGGTTTGCGTGTTCCTTCCATAGGTGCTGATTCATCAGGGAGACGCCAGTTACGGCTACAGGGACAGATGGGAAATCGCAAGCCACGTACTAAAATCCTCATCCACGGGAGCTTCTAATACCAACAGGGCAAAGACCAGTAACGTGGTTCCTGGGGTCAGGGTCTCCTCTCCCACAAGAGTGAGCACCCTCCTGCTCCACCTCCCTCTGTCCCAACCGTCACCCTGCAGCGCTGAGCAGCCACCGCTTTCGACTGACGACTCACACAGACATCACTGCGTTAGGAGACTAAACCTACAGCAGATCTATATTCACTGTCCAACGAACGTATAAAAATAAGTTTTTCCCCAGGTTTATTTACTAAATTGTTTCACATTCAATGAAATAGTTACAACTATACTTACAGAGCATTATCACGGGAGCAAACACATTGAGAACACCAGTAAAGACCGAGAATGCAGGTTACAGTTATTTTCCTGTTGAACTCAAATGCCACTTTTGTAAACAATAACAAAACCGGAACATTGCTGCTAAAAAAGATGTACACATAAAAACACTCTACGTACACAAAACTACATATATCATTTTATACTCCCAACCAAAGCACTCTGGTCAAGTCCGAGTACAATTTGGTATTCTCTGTACAATTATTAAATCCTGCTAAAAATTATAGGTATCCTTGGGTTTAAAATACAGCACAGCGCATAAGGCAAAAAAATAGGAATTATCATCCAGTTCTTTGCGTTTCAGTTGAATATCAAGAATTTAAGGCAAGCTTGGACATTTTGCATTGTTTCATATAGTGAATGGGGACTTACAGATGGCAAATTCACAGAAGTACACACTATCTCCCCCAAGGAGTTAGCTGTTTGTAATGCGCACTGGGCACATTTGCCCCTTTAGAAATTCCAACTAGACTTTCTGAAAGAAAAGCATTCCTAGTAGGAGAGACTGTCAAGCAGCTTACAGATGAACATCTTAATTTAAAAAAAANTAAAAAAAAAAAAAAAAGGCAGAAATTCAGGAACTGTATGTACACATATAAACTCATACCCATTTAAAGTGCTTCACAGATAATTTTGAGTGATTAAGAAATAGAACTGGATGATAATTTATAGTTGTATGACATCTTATTTGAAGGTCCTTAATTTTTAAGCTGCAAGACAGACATTACAATGAGAGTATTGTTCTTTAAATGCAGATTTAAACTGACTGTTGTGTCTGATCTTCCTATAACCAAGCACTTCAGTGAACAGGACAAGCAGCACCCAGAACAGAAACCGGAGATGGCATGATTTTAAGTGACACGACCCCTAGGTTGATACACTCTTCAATCCATTTCTAGCTAAACAGTTCATCAAATAACAGCACTATATTTCATCAGGAATTTTTCCCATTCTTCATACCAAGTCGACATACTAAAAAATGGTTTACGCCGCTATCTTAAACTTAGCAATACCACATTACACAATATGGGGTCAATCTCTGTCACTTAAATGAACATTGCCACTGCCTAGGTAGAGAGAATAAAACATTTTGCAATTTTAAGTGCTTTGACTTCCATAAATGAAAGATGTTTATATAAACATTGAATACCCCCGACCTACAGATTTTTTGTTCTGATGAAGTCAAAACGATTTCTATACCTTGCACCACTTCGTGCTAACTCAAACCAGTCTTTACTAATACTTCCAGTCAGAACATGTGTAAGAGCATCTTCATTCATGGAATCCTATCGTTGTTAAACTCTAAAAGGTACGGTATATTTCGAACTGTGTGGAAAGCCTTGTATCAATAAAAGGCATAAACTTTTCTCTTAAGCAAGGAATTTTGGTTTTTTTTTTAATATTAGTTTGTTAAGCATCTTTCTCTCAGGTGTATATTGGAAAAATATGATAATCAATGGCATCTCTGTGAAAGAGACTGAAAAGTAAAACAGCACGTGGAAACATTCAGTTTGTGCGTTTACCTGAACGGAAGGAGAAGGCAACGTACGCAACAGGCTGAAACATCCCTCAGCCCCCAAACCTGCTCCCCTTCCTTCTCCTCCCCACACACAAACACCCAACGTACAACCATGTAGCTACTTGTGTCCTACCAACAGATTCACTGGAATAATTACATTACACTATTATTGCTATATAACTAGAATCCTTAGTGGGTCAAATCGTCACTGAAAACGCTGCAATTGTTAATTTTATTTGCTTTTAAAGTCCTGCTTAGTTCTACCAAATTTGAGGAATACGTGCAGGATTTCATAATCTGTGCAAACCCCTGTTATCTGTGAATAATGTTTTATGGTGAAAACACCCTCGTCTCCTTGACTGCTTAAAATCTGAACGTTAGCGTATGGAAGAACAGGGAACACCACTGGTCGCCCGGCTGCAGTTAGCTTTGCAGGAACTCAGCATAGATCAAGTACACTCAAAAACCTCCACTTAGCATACTTATAAAGAAATGGCTTTTAAAGCAACTGTTTCAAATATTATTGCACCTTCAAAAATAATACTATATGGGTTTGAAAAACAAGGGGAAACAAACATTAATTTAACATGTTAAAACAAGGGGAAAATAACTCTGGAGGCAGAAAAATTCTTCAGTACCAGGCCCGGCAACACACATACAGACATCAAACAGAAATTCAAGATAACCATGATTCCTAGTTAAAAATCAGAAAACAAACCCCAACATTCTAAATTAGCTAAAGTTCATATTTATTCAGTCGTCTATTTTAAATAATGTTGATAACCCACAGCATCACTTCCTATTTACCTGCCCAAGTTTTCACTAAGTTTAGGGCTATCACACAGCTATATCGCTTGAGATTCTGGTTAATCGCAGGAACCGACCTTCCGTACTCCCCTCCACGGGACACACACTTTGCCCCGTGCCTTTCGTTCACTGCAGCCTGTGGTGACGGCAAAACTGTCTGAAGAACCCGAGATGGGATCCCACCATTCGCTCCCTCTTTATGTATTTGTGAGAAGTGGAACAATAAAAGTAAATCTTCTGAAAAATAAAATAATAATGTAACAAACGGAGAGCTCATTCAGTACATTGTGTTACTCTTGACAGTTTTCATAGGCACGAATGCATCAAGCAAATAAGAAACAAAAACACTAGAACAATCAAAACAATCATGCTTTATGCATACTGCACTAAAATCAGTAACAGCCTTATCGTTAAGTCCTACATTTAGCACCATTTTTATATCTGAACACTCTGAGAAAGCAATCATACATTCTTTTAAAAAAGGAAGTTATACGGAATATGGACACAAGTGCGCTTGGGAGAAGGACGGGACGGATTCATTTCTGAGTATTTATTTTTTATCACGCTACGAATGCTGCTGTGGCATCTTCCGATGCACTACTGTTGTAATTTTTCCTTGCACTACAGCTGAAAACACACAGCCGACCAGCAAGATTAAAGTCCTTTAATCTAGCGCTCATTTATCCACAAAAAGAAAATATAAGGGAAAGTGAAAATTGTGATTTCTTTTCTGCAAATCCAAAAATTTCGCTAAGAGGCAATAAATTTGCCTTGTAAATTTCTCTAAGTAGTTACTAATTACCATCCCAGCCCTCCTACCAGTAAGCGGGTAACGAAGGAGAGTGTACAGGCAACATACTATGGCATTTATTATTTACAAACCTTGAGATACGGAAACAAGGCAGCCCTTTAGTTACTGTTCATAAAAAAAATTATGAAGCACTGGCATTTTCTTAATATGAAGACACAACCAGACAACTATCAGCAAACTGTCCAGTCATACACACATTCACACGTCTCTCACCCCAAGCACGGTAAACTTCATGTTTCAGAGTAGGCAGGAGGAAGAGAGAAAAAGCTCTAGAAAGTGAAAGGGTTAGATATACAGTAAGTTTTCTAACCATATCCCAGGCATGTACAGTACTCTCTAAAATTCACTGCCATTAACAGGATGCCACCTAAACCCAGCTGGTAATAAGCTTTCCATTCCTCTGCCCATGTCGCTAAAGTAACAAAGGCCAATTATCAGAAGAAAACAAATCCTTCCTCATTTCAATCCTCACTTCACCACATTCCTCCAACTTTCCAGCTTCAGAAAACGCAGCTCATGGTCTCCGCCAGCAGGGTTTATTTCCAAGCAGGTTAAGCTCCATCTTTGTATCAGGTCCGTAAAGTCCCACTTTCATCAAAGTGCAGTCAAACCAAAATTGCATCGACAGTACATCATCCCAGCAGAGTCCAGCCAGGTATCCGAGATGGGATCGTATTTCTGTACAGTGTTCAGGTAGGATGACCCTGAATGACCACCGACTACATAAAGGTAGTTATCAATTACAGCTGCACCAACTCCTATTGGAAAGAAAAAAAAAGGTTGCATGAGCACCAAGTAGTATTTTTGCTCCTAATTGGACCCCTCCCTTCCCCAGCCTGCAGGCTGAACAGACATGTTCTCACAGCTGCTCTGTCTTTAAAGAAAATGGGCGGAAATGAAGAGTGGTTCTCTGTTCAGGTCTTACACTCCTTTTTGACTCTTCTCGCGCCCTTTCCTGTGACAACGCAATGTTCTTCTGCCCCAATCTCCTTGTCGGGGACCAGAAGAGAGGATGCACTACTGAGTCTCAACATAAGATACAATAGAACAGTAACCACAGATTGCTGAAATTCACTCAAAATTAATGAAAAAAAATACTCATTCTTCCACAGAGCTATTAAGTCATCTTTGGTCCAATTCACAGAGTACGATGCTCTGCAGACAACTCACTGCAACTTTTTTGCAGCTTCTGTCAGCTCAAACAGCAATTTATTTACAAAAGGATATCCGAGTTAACTGCTGAGAGTTTTGCATGTCCCTACCTGTTCTGGGTTCCTTCATGGGCCGACACACAGTCCACTGATTTTGATGAGGATCGTATCTCTCAATGCTCGATAAGTGAGACACACCATTGTGTCCACCTACTACAAAAATGAAGCCCAGCATGACACCGACACCAAAGTTTATTCGCTTATCAGCCATTGAAGCGACTGTCTCCCACGAGTTTTTACTGGGATCATAACGCTCCATGCTGCAAATACAAAGAAACAACTTGTGAGGCTGGGATTTTAGTGACATTTGAATTTCACTCCATGAGAAATCTGCATTTGTCAGAGGTACATCTAGTTCTGCCAACCAGTATTACCACACACACAGGAATAATGCAACATGAAGAAAAAGTGCTTGAGCTGATGAAAAACTCTGCGGCATGGCTGCTTTGCACAACCCGACGGCAGGACACAAGAAACTAAAGCCAGTGTTATCACCTCAGAAGCATCAATCGCATCCTTGGGTCCTTCAACAACACAAAGCAGCTGAAGGTTATCAACAGAGCGCTGCCAAAAAGCAGTTTTAACATATTTCATCCTGACGTAGCCACTTCTCTGACGTCCTTATGCCACTGCCCTGAATCTTCAGGTGACACATTGAAATAAAGCAAGATTTTTCAAAGCTGGCTTCAGAATGGAAAGCTCTTTCAAGGATGACCGCTGCTATTTATAAAAAAAGCAACTCATGAAAAACTGAACACAATGCAGATCTGAAGTGCGTCTATTTGAGTAACACATCAAATCAAAAACTTCCTGGAGGCTTGCCTGAAAATAACAGGGAGGAAAAAAAAAACTAGAGAGCTAATCCCTCAGGAAAAGCAATAAAGAGGTTGCGGATCAAAACACTAAGGATAGAAGAGGCCTTCAGGAGAAAATGGAAAGGAATTATCATCATCGTTACTAATTTTTTTTAATCACTGGAGCTGTACAGATGGTCAGAGTCACTAACACACTCATGGCACATAGCCATTCCCTGTCAGAAGTGTAGCTTCAGTAACACAAGGGGGGAGAAAAAAGGGGAAAAGAAAATCAGAAGCACTACAAAGTTGGAGAAAAGGTGCTTCATTACACAGCAGTCGGCTTTCTTTTAATGCTGGAGCTCGTATGAGGCTAGTGACTGAGTGGCATGGCATATTACTCGCACCTTTGAATAATTAATAAAACCAAAATTATTCAATAAAAAGTAAATTAAATTTTAAAAAAACCAATAATGAAATATCAGATTCCAGTCAGTACACAGGAGCTGCTGGCAATTCCTTTCTGACGGAGGAAGAGAGAAGATGCAGTAAAGGAGCAAGACCACTGCAGAATTTGAGTGTCGTTCAGAGCTTTCCCTTTAAAGGTACCGCCTTGATAAAGACATTTCCTATTGCTCCAGCGATAAGTCTTACATCTCCCAGAAGTAGGTTACCGAGTTTACCTTTCAAAGGCCTGTGCGCACACTGAGCATTCAACTTTTGGGAACCACTTCTGGCAAGAGCAAGGGCTTGATTATCTTGTTTTATGGTCTGTGCAACAAGGCTGCAGTGGAGCGAGCATCCCTGAGGTGCCACAGGAACTCCTGGTGCGCCTGCTCTACTCTGCTGCTGACTTTGCTTTGTTTGAGCTACTGCTAAAGCCCATAGTTCTGTGTGGTACAAAGACGGTACGGAGCTAAGAGTCACCACACAGGACAACAGCACGGCTTAATTATTCCGGGTCAAATTCCCACGGGAAGAAATCCTGGAGTCAACAGAAAACTTCTAGAGATGGCTGGCTTGCCTGTTAAGTATTTCAACTGCTATTACAGTTCATAATTTAAAATATAAGAAATTAGAATAATGTCACATTAAGTTTCATAAAATTCTGTTGCAACCATACCAAACAGTTTAAGTTATTGCTGTTTTGTATTTCAGTAATTTAATATTGTTTTCATTTTCCAAATGAAAACTACTTAGATACACTTTTCTATTTGGAAACCAATCCTTTGCTTCACAAACTGTTCTATATAAAAACACATCAGGTATAAGAAGTACAATTAATGACTAGTGCAATGTCGTACTACACTGTTAAACAAACAATGTATCCTTTCCTATAAGCAAGATTTTAATTTTCATTCTTTATTCGGCTATTTAGACTTCTAGTTCATTAATTTGCTTCCTGGAGGGACACATGGCTGATTTTTTCCCATTTTAATGAAGAAAAGTGAGTATAAACAATTTCTTTGCATAACTAAATGCCCCTGTCCATCCATACAGAGCGATGTGGAACAGAACAATTAAAGAGCATGCTGGTACCAGGAAAATTCCTTGTGAACATAAGGTCTGATGCAAGCACACTTCTACCCAGGAGCCAGAGCAGTAACCATCATCCTGAACTTTAGTATTATCACCAAGACTACTTTAAGATTCCAACTGAGGTATGTATTTATTTTGTGCATGTTAAGCATGTGAAAAATCCTACTCATTTCAAATCAGTGTTTTCAACGTTAAAGGTAATCATGCATCCTAGTATTTTGCAGGCTTGAGGTAGAAGGATTCACACAGCGCTGAGCAAGCCTCTCCCGAGAGCTCAGCACCTGAGGTGCAGTGCCCTGAGCCAGGTACAGGTACGCACCTCGGGGCCTGAGCAAATAAGCGCACACAGTACTGATCTGCTGAGTTAACCAGCTTGGGTGTCTACAGGGTTAGGTGTCTTGCACCACTTTGCTTCGTAATATGCGTGTATGTCTTTGTCTTTACCATTTTCCCTTCTTAAGGATTAAAAAAACAAAAACAAAACAAAAACACAACAAAACCCAAAACCCCCAAACAACAACAACAAAAAAACCCCCAACCAAACCAGCTCTGAGCTGGAACACAAAGTTACAATAAAGATTTCCCAGTTGAATTATCAGGCCGTACTGCAGAACAAGCGTTAATGAGGCCCACTGTGGATTACCAATCTATCTTAGAATAATTTTTAATTAGCTGCCGAACACAAACTTCATAGCGAGTTTTGTCGATTTCCATCTTACGGCATCGAGCTACACGCATCACAAGCACATACCTGTTCATATGGGCAGGACCATAACCACCGATGGCATATATCATTCCGTCCAAGACAGCTGCAGCAAAACAACTTCTTGTTTTGTTCATGGGGGCCACTAGCTGCCATTCCTTCACTTTAGGAATGTATTTCTCTACAGTTCGTAAATAAGACTGCCCATCATAGCCACCTAAGGCGTAGAGCTCTCCTGCCAGAACGACCACTCCCAGAGTACTCCGGCTCTCAAACATCCTTTCAAGAGATGTCCAAGTGTTCGTATCGGGGTCCCAGCACTCCACTGAATTCTCATGCTTTCGGTAACTGATGCCTTGACACACGTGGGTTGCAATCCCTCCTACAACATATATTTTCTGGTCTAGGACACATATTCCAAACTCATAGCGGGGAATGCTAAGAGGTGCCAGGCCTATCCAGGAGTCATTCTGGGGAAAATACATTTCAACACTGAAACAGAAAAACAAAGATGATGTGAGCAAGCCTGGCTTTCTGAAGCTCTGTGAAGTGCAGATAAGCATCAAAGAACACAGTCTTAAGATTACTTCATGTCCCATCCAATGTTTGCTGTTTCTTCCAATAGCCCAAACGTAAGTGAAAATCAAACGCTGTTTCCTGCTGTAAAGAGTTAAAACCCCACAGCTTACAGTGAGACGCAGCAACACAGCAAGTGGCCACGGCACCAAGCCTGAGACCCGAAATGAGGAATTTTTAAAGTCCAAACCAGGCAGACTGCAGAAAAGGCAGGACAGCGTTGTGGGTAACGCGAGGGAAGACAACACAGTGCTGATGCCACAGCAGCTTTGGGAGGTAGGCTGTGACTGGGGTAAGCTAAAAATACCAACCAAAGGGATAAGAAGGGTAAACTGACACACACACACACACACAAAAAAGAAGTCAAAAGAGCCACAGAGATGGGAGAGAAAAGGAGAATTAGAGAGAAGGAAGCACATGTCTATATATACACATAAAAACATACATTCAGAAAGTACAATTTGTAGCTTTATAAATACATCTTTTACATGCACTGTACAATTTAAACGAAAGGTCAAAGTAGAACAAACTAATTTGAAAAATCTGTTTTCAAAATACTGCTTATTTGCCTTTTCTTTTAATTATACTCAGTATTAAAATACGGTGGGTATAGCCTATTACATATAAAGTCTGGTCAATCTATCTAAATAGCTTAGTTAATAAATTACTTAAATGATTTAAAAGAATATCTAGTACACAGGAAATACGATCTGTTCAAAAAACACACAAGAAAACGAAGGCACTGGAGAGCTGATAGTCACTAAGAACCTAGAAGCAGAGACTGCTGGAACACCAAACTGGCTCTTGACAGCGGCAGCCCAGTTAGAATATATTTAGTTCTGCTCTTGTCTAAGCAATTTTGTTATTATGAAGCAGCGGCTAACTGTAAGTGAAAAATCAGCCTTCCTGCAAGTACAAATGAAAAGCAGAATGAGAATAGTGGAATTAAGGTTTTCTACTTCACAATTTTAATTGTATTAGGAATTCTTTGTTTAATTGATCTGTAACTTTTTCTTGTATGTCAAGAGCAATTGTTTAAACTTAAGTATTAACTGAAACAACAGGTTAGGAAAGACTAATATGAGTAATAAATTAAAGAACAAACTTGTATGCATTAAAACATGGTTAATAGTAGTAAAGAGCATTTTTGTTTGAAAAAAAAATCAAAATAATCCAAACTACATTGGTTTGTAATATTGTTACAATCATTGAAAAAGCTGTGAAAGAAACAGAGCTGAAAAATATCAGAGGATGACTTTATTCACTCAAACATGCACAAAACCCCCTTTATTTTTTAAATCTATAAATCCAACAATTCCCAGCCCCAACATCTAGTTTACTATTGATCCCTGTTATCGGGAAAGTTAATTTTAAATAACTTTGACAACTTCTCTAAACACAGGGGAAAAAGAACATACAGATCCCCCCAGGTTTTTAAGTGTACGTATATAGATGCAAGCACAGAACTGTCACGGAAAAGAACATCTCGGACTAAAACATTAACCCAGAATTCAGCTGCAGAACCAGTTTGGGTAGTCTGCCTTAACACAGAAAACATTTGCTGAGCTGATAAGTGTACATTCAACATCAAAGCACTGTATGTGTATGTATAAGTATATATATATATATATACACAGACCCACACATGGTTTAACTACCATTTCTGGAAATGTTAATGTAACGTTGTAAGTAAACCCAACCATACCAGTATGGGGAAGAAAGCTATTTTTCTCTCTGTTACTTTCCTTTTGCTCCCATGATTAGCCTCAGGGATGTACTCCAGTAACTGAAGAGGAGTTTCATTTTGAAAACTGGGTAAAGAAAGATGGGCACTTACCTGTTTCTGCCAGCACAGATATGGATACCTCCTCAGCACACAGACTAAAGTCATGGTTACATTATGAACGAGAATGTGACATTGCTAAGAATTACCTCTTTGCTCTCTTCTGATTAAGTCTATTTTAATTCCAAGGACTTTTGAGTTATCAGGAAGCATATTTGTTGTTTATTAGGTTAAATTTTATGATTTGATTGTCTGGAATAACAATAGATCAGGGAAAAATTATGTAAAATGAAAAGACCTGAAAGGATAAAGTAGCAGCTTACAAACTTTTATTAACCACTTTTTAATTCTGTTGATTGAGAATTTGTTTATTAAATGATATGATTTTATAGCTATTTGTGTTGGCATAAACAAAACCTTGTAACATTGACGATTAATCGTGAAATCAAAAAGCATTTTGAATTCAGTGTTTGTCCTTGTTCAGAACAAACCTGCTTAAGAGTTCTTATGAAGGACGGCAGTAACTACTGTCCTGCAAACCACAGCTCTTCAATGACTGTCTTAATCCTGACCCAAGGCCATAACAAACATGCAGGAACGTCACATCACACCACTCAAGTGCTACAACAACTTTACCTATTACTTACCTTTCCAAACATGCAAACAGTCCAGCTTTTCCTCCTACAGCACAAAGAACTTTAGGAGCACAGCGAGGTCGTGTCATCAACATGGTCTGGTGGGAAAGTCTGTGTTCAGGCATAAAGTGGTACTTCAGGGCCTCATTTAGCAGATGTTTACAAGTATGGTCATCACGAATGAGATGGTTTGCTTCGTATAACCTCGTAAGAAACTTAACACTCAGCAGTGGCAACCGAACGCAATGCAGCAGCTGTGCTAAGTACTTCTGTCGCTCCTGCACATCATACTTGATCCAGGACTCTAGTGCATAAAAGACGGTTTCTTCTGTCACAACATTCAAGCAGTCATTGGAAACAATTTCATCCAATTCAGAATGCGTAAGCTCAAAGAATTCTTCCGTCTGACAAACATCTTCAAAGTTTTGACAAATGTACTTGTTAGCAGCCAAGTAGAGGTCATGGCAGCCATAGGTCTCTGCAAAACGAGAAATCCCGATGCAATTGCCAGGATCAAGCTGGCTTTCAAGAAACGCGCAACACTCCTTCACTACCAGTTTGATCTGGAGAAGATTCGCAGCTGGAAGAAGCGACTCTACAGTGTCTTGTGAGATAAACACAGTTCCTGTGTAGGCATACTCCACGATGGCCTGCAGGGCTGCCTCGTCAATGCACTGGAACTCCACCTCCGAGTTCTCCTTCTCAGAAAGGTTCCCAGTGAACATGGCTTTGAAGTACGGACTGATGCTGGCAAGCACCACTTTGTGGGCATGGATCTTGACATCGCCAACTCTAAGGATAATGTCACAGAGCTCGTGATGTTGGCGAAGGAGGTTCAAGCCTTGCAGAAGCTGTTCAGAATGCAAGTGGGTTAAGTTGGCAAGCATGTAGGTTGGAGACGACTGGTCCATCTGTGACAAACAGAATTTTTAACGCATTACTCAGGGCTTCATTTCAACAGTTTCATTACTCATGTTACTTAGACATGCCATACATAACATTTAAAAAAAATATTTTTCCATTTTTGCTTTTATCTTAATTAGGTTTATTACTATCCAGTTTACTTTTTCAATCCTTATGCGCTGTACTTTTTCACGCAAGTTAAACCCAGGACAATCAAATGTTTATTAATAGTGTATGCTATATTAATCTTCGACTTAAAAAAACCCACCAACCTTTTTCTTTTGTTCTGGAGTAAAATGCACATTATCTGAAGTGTTGAATATATGATAGGATTATAATCAGATATTTGAGAGAACTGAACACTGACTGAAATAAAAATATAGAGAGATAAATAAAGAATAGGACTAGCTTATTTGAGACAAAGTTTTAAAAGTTCTTCAACTACTTTGTGCTCCTCGCCTTGCAACCTACTTAGTGCTACTGTGGGGCAGCCAAGCCCTGCTGTGCTTCCCCTGCACCCAGTGCTGTGGGCAGGGCCCCACCAGTCAGCAGGACCAGCTCTCCGTTCCCCCTTCCTTGCCAGGAACGGCAGAGTCCCTCCCTCTGCACAAAGAGGCAAGAAAGACCCACAGAGCCAGGCAGGGCCAGGATTGCAGGAAAAGAGGTGTTGGAGCAGAGGTTATTGTGCTCTGAACAGGCAGAGGAGCACAGGAGAAGGGACAGATCCTTGCCTCACCCCATTAAGTGGCTTCCACCGTGAGAGAAAAACCCCAGTGGACATGACCTGGCCCTCTAGAGAGATCAGACACAGGGAAGACTGGGAGCTGGGCCTGCCTCGGCCACCAAGGGGCAAGGGGCAGGAGCTGGTGAGGTGCCTTGCAGGGTGAGCATCCTGGTGTCTATCACCATTTCCCCGTCCTCACGGCACCGGCAGCTACCCATGCTTCCCAACATGACTAGTAAAGGCAGACAGAAGGATACTCATTCCTACTCACAGCTCCACAAAACCCCCAAACACTTCTTCCGATAAGTTTTAGTTTGCATCATGACACCTGAAGGAACTATGATACCTGCTCTAATTTCAGTATCATTAAAATTCAACTTGCGCTGCCCACCACTACCTGTTGGAGAAGCAGTTCTTCAGTTCTTTATTCAGACTGAATTATTATACCAGTGAGAGGGTGGAGGGTATGAATGTGTCAGAATCCTGGACCACGAGGAAATATAACTATTGTTCTACAGAGAACACTGCAACCATCCAATTTCTGAACTGAAAAGCTTATTTAATTTTGATTTGCTAAATGACTACACAAACCTGAAGATCTCACTTCTTTTATCTTATTATTAAGAAGTTCATCATTTTTACAGCTCCTTAACTGACATCTAATTTGCAGTGAGCCTACTTACAAAGTGCTTAATCTGAAAGAATAAAATTAGTTGCCAACATTTAAATACAGAACATAATAGCACTGACAGAGAAGTGAAGGTTTACAGCTGGGGATAGAAAACCTCTTACCATTAAAACATAAGTAAGCTCATCCCTCTCCTATTACAACCCCCTATGAGAAAAAAAACGTATCTAAAAGAAAGTATTTTAAGCATATCTGCAAATGTCAAGATTCAATAACATTTTCCATATAACAATATTTTTGCAGTACAATTTATATGGGGGGAGAGGGGGAAGAGCTGTTCAGCAGATAAAACACTTTCTGTTCCTTTTCTGTTTGTGCTCAGTTCATAACTTGATTGTACATATACGCGGCAATCATAAAACACAAGGTAACACCACATAGAAGGAAAAAGGAATAGGTACGGTTCAGATGCAAAACCTGTTAAAAAAGCTACAAATAACTATATTTAAGTTATTCCACAGAAATAAAACTTTCTGTACCAACTTGGTAGAGATGCCTACTGTTGTACCTCACATACCTCCTGCACGGCAATGCTCGCCCACACCACATATTTGCATGTATTCATTTTACTGTTAAGCACGAAGTCAGAAGCTGGAACATTAACCAGCCCTGAAAAACATATGCCAGTCCAACAATTTGTGCTCACAATGCAAATCAAATGGTTGCCCCTAGGCTCTGGACTATCAGATCCTTTTCACAGTCCGTAGGTAAAACTTATCTCGAATAGCAGGGAAAGTTATTGGAAATAAAAAGGTTAACCAGAAATGTAAATACCTAAGCTCGCTTACTGAAGAACCACTCTTCTAAAAACCGTGGTATGCCACGATGCCCAGTAAGTGAGGCAGAGCACAGCATTTTCTTTATGTAAAAACAGCAGGAAGAGCTCCGGGCGCTTTTTTGTTTCACAGTAGTATTTAAGTGCTCACCAGTTCCTTATTTAGCCCACAAAATGGTTGGAGCCAGTAAGCGACTTGTCCAGTTTTGTTACCCACTAGACAGCAGAAAACCTCACAAGTGCCTGCCCTCAGAGCCGAGCTAACTTTAGCTCTACACACCCACCACACCACCAAACCCACCTTCCGCACGCCAAAAGAAAAAGAAACGCCTCGCAAGCACAAGCTGGTTTGTTTATGAAGTTTTATGCTCTCCACACCACACTGCAGTTAACCCCTGTGCTGGGGCTCCAGTCCCAGACTGTCGCACAGGGCAGAGGCAAAGCGCGTTTCCCTCCCCGCCACCACCGCCACCGGGACGCCCGCGGGACGGGGATGCTCAGCGCCTGAGCACCGGCCACCCCTCCGGTACCCCGGGACGGAGCTGACAACCTTCCACCACCGTTTCGTTGTTACTAGTATCTTCCCAGGGTGGGCGGCCGCACCCGACCCCGACCCCGACGTTCGAGGCCGCCCCATCCCGCCCGCACTCCGCGCACCGAGCCGGGATATACAGCGCTCCCCTCCGCGCCGCAAACGGGCGCGGGAACGCTACCGAGGCCGGGGCGGCCAAAGCAGCGGGGCCCGCTCTGCGGGGCGGGGCGAGCTCACCTGAGGGCGGGGGTGGCCAGGCCGCGGCAGGCCCGGCCCGCGGTAGCCGCCGCCTCACTCGCCTCCGCTCCTACGGCAGCGCCCGGCAGCGGCGCGCGTCACTTCCGGGCGTCACCGCCCCGCGCCCTCCCCCAATCAGCGGCGGGGACGTGCCGCGCACCCACAACCCCCCGGGGCCGGGCCGTACCACTCCCCACAATGCGGGGGGGGTAGCGGTTCCGCTTCACCGGCGCCCGACGGCGCAGCCCCGGCACCGCCCGCTCCCGCCCCAGGGTTCTCAGCTCCTTCAGAGGCGCATCGGCGCTCCGCAGCGCCGGAGGCCGAGGAGGGGGCGGCGAGGCCTGTGCCGTGCCCCCCCCCGTCCGCCTTGCCGTGGGCGGCGCCGCGCAGGCGCGGTGCGGTGCGGGCCGGCCCCTGGCGACGGCGGTGTTGTGCGCGGCGCGTTGCCGGGGCGGGGGCATGGCCGCCGCCCTGGCGCTGCCGCCGCCCGCCCGCGCTATGGAGGAGCCGGCGGGCCCCCAGCGCGGCGGGTGGGCGGCGGGCCAGGGTGACGCCGCCGCCACAGCCGCGGAGCTGCCGTGGGGGCCGCGGCCGGCGCTGCGCGGAGAGGCCCTGCGCGGGCGGCGGCGCCGCGGGCCCGGTCGCCCCCTGCGGCCGCCCCCCGCCGCCCTCCGGGCCCTTACGCCGCCGCCCGCCCCCCGCCGCGGCCTCGGTGAGCTCTCCCGCAGCCTGGCCTGGCAGCTCGGCGGCCCCGGGCCCGCCGGGCAGCGGGAGGAAGAGGGGGTGGGCGCCCAGCCCTTCCCGCCCGAGGGCCGGCCGGTGGGTGAGGGCACGGCGCCGCCGCCCCCCGCCCAGCCCGGCAGCACCGGCCTGAAGTTGGGGCTGTTGCCGCCGGAGCTGCACGCCCGGCTGCTGGACCAGGAGGACTACAGGAACCGGACGCAGGCTGTGGAGGAGCTGAAGAGGGTGGTTGGAGGTGCCAGCCAGGCTGCGGTGACCTCCACGCCGGCCCCCAGCCTCCTGGGGCTCATCAGCTTCCTCTACACCCTCCTCGATGACTCCAACTTCAAGGTGGTGCTCGGGGCTTTGGAGGTGATACATCTGCTGGCCCTGCACCTGGGCGACCAGGTCCAGGCTTTCCTGGCACCTCTGGTCTCTGCTGCTGCGAAAGTCCTGGGGGACAACAAGCTGGCCATCCGGCAGGAGTACAACCGCCTGTTCCTGCGGCTGATGAAGGCAGCGGGTCCTCAGCCGGTGCTGGACCTGCTGCTGCAGCAGGAGTATCTGCAGCACAAGAACTCCAAAGTCCGCGAGGAGGTGGTCAACATCTGCATCGTGGCCCTCCTCACTTACCCTAGTGAGGAGCTGGACTTGGCCAAGCTGGCGTTTGACCTGGCTCCAGCACTGGTGGACAGCAAGCGCAGGGTCCGGCATGCTGCCATGGAAGTGTTTGCTGTGCTGGCATCTTCCATGGGCCCAGGCAAAACCCCCCTTCTCTTCAAGGCGGTGGATGCCGTGGAACTTGAGGACAACGGGGACGGGGTGATGCACGCGGTGCAGGCCAGGCTGGCCAGGAAGACCTTGCCGAAGCTAGTAGACCAAGGGTTTATAGAGTATGCTGTGCCCTTGCCCTCATCTGGTCATAACAGGGGGTCCTGTTTACCCCCTGGAGCAGATACGGAGTGGTTGCTGATGGGCAACAGGACTCAGAGCGCACACAGTTACTGTGGGTATCACGCAAGGGATGAGGCTCTGCAGAACTCCAGCTCGCATGATGCATGTGCTGATCAAGGAGTAAGTCCAAGAAGAGTCTTGAGTGCGGGTAAAGGGAAAAACAAACTGCCTTGGGAAAATGAGCATGCTGGAGACAGGGAAGGTGGTTCAGGAGTCAAGATGCCTGTCACAAAGGGTGTGGAGCAGGTACGTACTCGTAGCTCACTGGGCTTGTTTATCCTAGGGCATGTTGCAAAGGGGGATTTGAAAGTTGTCAAAGGTTTATTAGATGACAGGTGTTTGCAAGGTATGGCTAATACTGCTAATATTTTATGTGCGAGTATCTCTATATGTACATCGATCTGGGAAGGGAAATTTGAGAACTTCTTGTGTCAGATGTAACACTAGTAGGAACCAGACAACGTATCATGTGCAAGAAAACCCTGTCTTTTTTCTTAAGTTAGCTGGACTCCATGAGCCACTTTTTATGTCTAACCCTAGTGACTTGTCTCTTGACAATGGCTAGCTAAAACCCAGGGAAGGAGTACAAGAGTGGGGAAACTATTTCAGAGCTTCCGTTTGTATATTTGCGTTTGAGAGTACCCCATTGACTGCAAAGAGTTTCCTAAACACAGCAGCTGTTTGGAGAAAAACTGACAAATCGCTTCAGTTCAGGCTTTGAAGGCAGAGCTCTGCAGTGTGGCTGAGCCAGTGCTTTTTGGCAGTGTGCTGACCTGTAATAAAACCTGGGGCTTGCCAAATGTCTGTGTGGCTCTTGTTCCCAGGTCTGATCCGACTAGGAAAAATGTAGGTCGGGCTGAAATAGCAATTCTGATTGACCCGAGTTTTGATTTTGTCGCTTACTGAGGCAGCTGCAAAGGGAAGGAACCTTTGAAAAATTGTTCAGTTCTGTTTACTTTGGCAGTGGTTCTGTTCTGTGACATCTGTTTAGGTAAGACCTGGGGGGTGTATCTGTGTGTGGTGGGTTTTCTGTTGGTGGGGTTTTTTTGTTGTTGTTGTTTTTTTAACTGGACAGGTTTAATTTATCATAACTTGATCTCCAGCAAGTGAGTTTAAGCAAGTAGATCGTTTTAGAAAATCAAAAGCTATATAGAATAGACTTTCTCACTACCACATTTACGTATTCAGAATCTAATTCTTAGTTGCTTGGTAACTTGTTCCTGCATTGGATGAGGTCATGAGCAGTGCTACTTTGTGAAGGCTCGCTTTTAATAAAGTCTCTTAATGAAAAGAAACGTGAGTTACCATTATTGTACAGTAAAAACCTTGAAGTACATGTATATACTTGCATGCGCACAGGCTCGTGTCTTTCGTTGGTGTGTGTGTTGCCTTTATTCAGACTCCTAGAGAGATCTGTATCTTTTTGAGTTGATGAATCAGGCAATCGAGTCACAGTTAGATGCTGTGGAAATGTTTCTTTGGTTTTGGTTTTTTTTTTTTAACCCTTTTGGTTATGTGATTATATTTATCCCTGTAAGTTATTGGGAGGATTGCCCAAAGTTTCCAACCCCAGAGAGAGGGAGAGAAAGCATTTAATTTGTGGTTTCTGTTTTGTTACATATGTAAAGTGCATTTAGAAATGGTGTGAGCTTAAAGTTAAATCTGACCTGGGGGAGTGGCTTCATATTCATGGCTTCAGGTCAGTCATAATGAGGGAACATCCTTGATACTAATATGGTAAAAGTTTTTCAGACTATATGTGGTTTTATATGTAGTATGTACTTCATGGGTGTAAATCCCATCTCATAATATTGGGATGAAAACCAACCTAACTGCTGGAGTGCTAAGTGTGCATACAGGGGGTTTGGGTTTTAGTTTTAGTTGTAGTATTACTCTCAAATGTGGGCAAATCATAAGCAGACTGCAGGAAGCTCTCCCGTAAGAGAGCTGGTCACCTCCTGAATGTAAAGCGTAACAGGAAAAAATAGAAAGACCTTCAGATCGACTTCCTACGTCTGACAGCCACTTGGCTTGTCTCTCCGTCTTCCCAGCATTTGTGACTGAATCGTTGTGGGATGACAGGTTTTCTTCCTTTCTCCTTGGAAGCCTTTTCCAGTTACATAACATCATGCAAATACTTCAAGTTTAAATCAACATTTTCCTTTTGTGATCATCTTTATTCTTACATCCTTGTGTATTATGCCAAATATTTCACTTTGTTCCTACTTATGAACAGATGTAGAACTTATATTTGTGCCATCTGTTTCTTGCAGAATTAGAACAGAATCAGTTTCAGCCTTTATTTGGTAAAAGTGTGGTTCTGGACAGGGACGACTCGTGACTGTCAGTGCAGGTTGCTTTCCCCAATCTCTTTTCCTTTGCTGCTCTGCGGGGACTCAAGCTGTGAAGTTAACCAGTCTTGCTTTGCTTTTGCTGCTGCCGCACAGTATACAGTAGGTGGCAATGAAAATACTTCTGCAGGGAGAAAATCCTGTTTGTCATGTGTTGTATTTATTCCTTTTTAATAAGAACTAATACTTTTTTGCACCTAATGACTGTTTTTCTAAGACATCCTGTGCCTCCTAGAGATTCTGTTTGTTCCTGTCTCTTCCTTCTGCTTTCTGACTTGTTCTGTTTGCCTCTCACTTCCATTTTATGTTGTTTTCTTGCATATTTAAGTTGGTAGAAAGCAGATCGGTAACTTTGAGGTGTCAGAATTTGAAGACTTCACCAGTTGCACTCTACCAAAGGAAACATGTTAATGGTCCTTGTGCACTTTTACTTGAAAGACGTCTGAGTAACCAGAAACCTCCAGTTAACCAGAATTCCTTTTACACTGAAGTGTAACTCCTCTCCACATAGCTTTTTGCTTCCATGCAGGTAAGTACTGACAAGAGTAACTGTGATGTCATGTTTGGTAGAGTTTGCAAGTTGCCAATTTTGACTTGGACATAGATGAACACAGAAGCGAAATTACACCTGCATTATCAGCTTGCTTTAGTGGTAACTGGTCACCTGATGTGAGCAATGTCAAACGCCTTGTCCCTGTGGTTACAAGAGACAGCTGAAGTCTGATACAACTCAGCAGCTCATGTCTTGCATTCAGCAGGTTTGAAAAATTTGGTTCAGTCCATGTGAAAATGCAAGCTGTTTCTGTGCCAGTGGGCAGTTAAGAGTGTATCACTGGCAGACGTGAGGTCTTACAGTTACTCTTCAACTGGAATTTGGGAGCTGGGGTTTTAAAAATTGCGGTGGATTAACAGCTGCCCACCCGCCAACCTCTTTCAAGACATATGAAGTCGAATGTAAGTTGAACCTGGCACAAGGAGTAGCTCTGTGTCTCTGTACAGTCTCGTACCAGTTTAGCCTGTGTAGGCTGCTGTAACCATCATATATCTCTCTCCCCAGTAGCAGTTGTTTAATTGGTGCTGGTGGCACTTGTTTGTCATTCAGAAATAGTGGTGGCACTCAGTTTTTCAACTTCCAACGATTCCTTTTTACTTCGATATCAGTAAAGATAGGGTCTGGCTGGAACAGTGCTCCAGTGAAAGAGAAAAGCATGATTTAACGTAGCTACCACATCTTTGTCCTCTGTGAGGGAAAGGAACAGCTTTGTTCAAAAAAGAATCATGTGGGCGAGGCTTTTTATTAGAAGGTAAGGCAAACCCTGCTCGTCATTGTGGATAAGGGAGAAAAAGAGTTGGGATTAATTTTAATTGCCTACATGGTGATTGCTTAAGCAGCCCCGTCGTCGATGGAGACCTAGTCTGTGCAGTCTGTAGAGTCTAGAGAGCTGGCTTTGTGACCGAGGACCTAATCTAGGATGAGATTAATTCTTTTCAAGACTTTCTTGAGTCCTCTTGGCTAGACTCACATTTACTGTAATGGAACTTTAAACAATACGGTGGTTTAAGTATTGAAATATTTATCTGATTGCTGTAGGTTGGCAGCTCTCCTCACATCCTGATCATTTGTCTTGTCCTACTGTTACATCTGTCTGAATAGATTGAAAAGCTCTCCAGGGCAGGGGACAGCTTTTTATCTGCCTTTGTGAGTTTTGGCACAGTATTTGCTGGCTTCTTGATGGTGCATGTTTTGTCACATCTGTGCCATGAAACTGCTTTTGTCCCGTGGCATGTATGTGTCTTCGATGCAAGTAGGTGAACTGTGTTTTCACTTAAGGCGCACTGGGACGAGTAAACTTGGACAGTGTTTCCTGGACTTGAAGACATTCCCTGTTAACTGAAAGAGATTGATTGCTAACTGCCCCGGGGAGAAGAGCTTTATTTATACAGCTTATGGCAAAGTCGAGGGGAGAAAGAAAGTTAGCCCTGTGTCTCTTTTTAACTGTTTTCAGTAAGGTATGTGGTGTGTAAAATTTGGGTAGTCGACTTGGTCACGTAAATGTAAAAAATTAATTATTAATTCAGAAATTCCTTTGAAATGAATTTGCTTAAAAATTAACTTTTGGAGTCATTCTGTGGCTGAAAGGATGCATGAAATTAGCTTAATGTTTAAAGTCGTTTTTCTACTGGTATTTTTAGGGTCATGTTACACAGTGATTGTCCAAGGCCGTGTCTAGACTTTCCCGATCAGATAAGATGTGAAGTAAAACATGTGTAAGTTAATGTGTACTAAAAATACCACATAGGTAAAGCACGTTGCCTTCAAGGGTTTGTCTTTCAATGCAGCTTCTGTCAGTGACGTTAAACTGGGTCATTGATGGAACGTTTCTCTGTAACCTCTGAAGTCCTTTGAAGCTGATTTTGTTTCATACCCATCTGTAAACTTACGGTTGCCAGCTGTGCCGCGGGATTCAGAAGGGCGATCTGACCCCGCTGAGAGCATACCCAAGCGTGGCCGTCCTGTGCAGTGTGTTCTGTCCAGCGCCAAGTCCAGCTATGACTGCGGTGACACCTGCGGGTGCCACCTCGAGCGGCGGAGGTGTCACCGCTGAAGGATAGGTAGCTTGACACTGAAGATGCAAGCGCAGAGTTTCTCTGAATTTGTTAGGTTTGCCTGAGACCGTAGTTATGTTCAACCTTACAAACCCCTTAGCAGGAAGCTCTAAAGTGAGGGATGCTTGAACTGCCGCTGCCTCGACTGCCAGGGGATGCCCTTGTTCCGCGCTCGGGAAGGAGTCTTCTCCCCAGCTGTCACGGCAGAAGAAAACGTGGCTGACAAGTAAACACTGCAGGGCCCTTCTCAGGGAACCGGTGCCTCCAGCTGTCTCTTTCGGAGCCAGAGGGTGCCACCAAAGGCCCGGAGAGATGCAGGGAGTGCAGTGGGACTGTTTGGTCACCCGAGGAGCCGCCTCGCCCCGATGCTGCGGCTGCCCTGGGGTAAGTCATGCAGGCACGGGGTTTTGCTGGAAAGAGAGCCAGCACCAGTGACGGCTCAGCAGTGTTCTGCCTTGAGGTGTGCTTACAAAATGTTGCACTCAGCCCTTAAAAAGGTCATTAAATAAAATATTTATACCAGTCTTTATTTCATCTGTGAGTCTTATTTCTGACAACAGGTATCCTTGTGTTAAAGTGCACGATTTCATGCTTCAGTGCTTTATATAGCGATATTGAAGGCTTACAGCTCAATAACTGTTCGTAGCACTTCGGCTTTTCCATTTCCACACATCTGCCAAAGCTGCCGGACAGGCTCTGCCTTTGACTCTGCCCTTCTAACACCAAATTGGAGGAGCCTGACCTCCTCCTCCTCCTCCTCCTCCGTACACGGGATGGAGGTGGTTGCTGTCAGCACTCAGCTTGCATCAGTAGGCTGAAGCTTCTCTGGTTTCTAGCTAAATTGATGAAGTGGTAACTGGTTGGTTGTTTTTTTAACTACCTGCAGTTTGACATTCTTAGATTACATTAGTTTTACGTTCTTATGTTCAAAGTGTATACTTAGAGGAGCCTTGTAACAGCGTCAGAGGAACACTTCGTTTGCTAGAGATAGGAAATGCTTGGCAAAGCCGGGTGGTAATAAAGTGTATAACCCCATGAATATTCTCCTTTGTACTTCAGGAAGGTCCCGTTCATTTCTAAACCGAGCTGGCCAAGCCAGGCTCGCGATGCTCCATTTGTTATCCATAAATCCAACGGATCAAGTTGTCTGAAGTCACTGAAGGGAGTGTTCTCTCTCTTTCTGGAGACACTGATGTACTGTGGCTGCTCCCGTTCCTTGGGTTTAGCCTTGGAAAGTGTAAAAATTCCAATCTGAACCAGACCAGATCCTATTCCGAAGTAAATGTTTTATGTGGTTTTCTTTAGGACTTGACATGACCTGCTGATCTTTGGGTGCTGACGTTAAGTAATTGAGATTAGCCGCTTGTGACCAAACGTGGTGCGTTCTCCAGTGGTTTCCCACCAGTGCCATTGGTGAGAGGTCACGCAATGAGTTAAGAACACCGCACTGCCAATCCCCTGTTCCCCATTTAACTCATCTTCTGTAAGTCCAATTTAAGCAAGCTATCAGAACAAAACCACTGCAGTCTGGGGTACAAAAGCACTTTTTAAAACCCTAAATGCTACTTCTTCTGTAGAGCTTACTGGCTCCGCTGCCCTGCTGAAACGCGAGGAACAAACTGATTGCCGCAAAATCAGCTAACTGTGCTGGGAGTTCCTGGCTGAACCTGCCTGTGTTCACCTTGAAAATTTAGTGTGCTGTATGTAAAACGTAACATGCCCGGTAATTATTGCAGGGTAAGAGCTACCTCACCCTTTTTGCCCTGTGAAACAGCGGCGTGGTGGGTCCCTGTGCCTGCTGTTAATGCAGTGCCCTTTGCGGGGGAGCGAGAACATTTGCACATTTGACTGAAGTTTTAAGCCAGGTTACAAAGTATACGTGAACTACGTGCAATTTCACAATGCTGCACTGTTTGGCGATGCGTGTGGAATTATCCTACATTTACATGCTGATCTGATAACCAAAGAACCAAATAGCTGGACTTCACGAAGAACTTAGTGAGCTTCAAATGATCGGGGAAATCAGTTTTATGAAACAAGTGCTCCGTGTTTTCCGCAGCGATGGTGAGGATCAAAGGGACACGGAGGTTGACCTGTCCACGGGGTAAAGCTGTCCTTTCGTTGTGAGCTGAGGTGTCAGTCTCTGGGGCGTGAGCCGTGGCTTTTGTGGAGGCAGGGAGAGTATTTTGGGGAGATAGGCTGATATACTTGTGCTATTGTTGATCACTCCCCTGGGAGCGTGTTGTAGATGGCTGCTGGTATTTGATCAGGAGGAGCTTTCGGCTCATCCAGTGCCGCTGCTCAGCTGGGGAGGGAATGTAGGACCGGAGCACTTGTCGGTAACGGGTCACTCAAGGGCTGTGCTTTGGGAACTAAGGTAGTATTTCTTTTGGTGGATGGGTATTTTCCGATGTTAATGGTACTTGTGGAATTTAAATGAACCTGAAACCTTTTGAGAAATGCCTTTGCCCGGATCTGCCATCTACTTCAGCGAAAAATCTGGCAGCTTTAGATTTGCGTTTATTTGCCACCACCCTGCATGCCTGTGTTTGGCAAATTTATAATCACTTTAATTTTAAATTCCATACAAGAAAGGTGGTTTTTATTCCTGTAGCTGGGATTGGAACAACTGAGTAGAGTTGTACAATCATGTCAGCATCGTGCAGTTGGCTCCTTCTGCACCTATTGTTTTGTCTGTATGGAAAAATAAGAGCGTAAGTACTTTGTACAGGTAGAGCACGTTTATTTACGAACTGAAAGATGCGTAGATTGAAAGTGATGTTTTCTGGCCGGCTGATCGCAAAAGCAGGAATGCCGCGTTCTCATCTGCTCTCTTATCCTCACGTGTGATAGCCAGGAACAAACCGCTTCACCCATTTGGCTGCTGTTCTTTTTCTCATTTGTAAAGTAAAATTAGCGTTCCTCAGGGTACCGGGCAATAAAAAGCCCACATAGCGCTGGTACCGGTACTGCTGCTGTCATTTAACTTGTTGTTCTTACTGTATATCCAGCAATCGGAACTTGTTTCTTATTCTTTGCAAAACTTCTTATTTCCTGCTCTGGTCTCGCTAAAACTTTTCATACCTGCTGGATTCCTGCTGCCGTCGTCACTGAAAATGGGATGCAGATGATTCATTTTGTATCGAGGCTCCTTAAGTTTTCCCTTGCTGTCGTAGGCGTGGGACTAAGCAGTTGCCCATAAATATTTTAAGTGAGAGTCTAATCCCCGAAGGCCAGTTACAAAGTCTGGTCCTGCATTAGCACTGCCTTTCAGGGAGGAAGATTTTATGTAAAGTTTTAAGTTTTTGTGCAATTCAGTGGATTTGCTTAAAACGCTGCACACTGGAGACTTTGCCTTGTTACCTGGGTGACTTTAATCACATCTGCTGAACTTGGAGCGCACGAAGTGCAGTGCATAACAGTCAATTGGAACACGCGTTTTTGTAAGTAAAGATGAAATTTTTGCCATTTTTGTTAACCACAGAAGCCCTCCCGGGAACAGCGAGGCTGTTCCATTCCAGCCTGTGCCCCCGTCGCTGTGTGCCTTGGCGCCCCGGGCAGGGCACTGCTTGGGTTTTTACTGCGCTGCATGGAAATGCAGGCAGATTGCCGCCTCACTGCGCCTTTACTGCTGACAGCTACCACGTGTGAGTTACTTTTTTCATTCTTAAGGGGGGACAGTGTTAGAGGGAGCAGAATTAGAAGTACGTCATTTCAAAGTTCGAATTGTGAGGTTTATTTTTTCAAGGAGCCTCATCGGTAGGGTGTGGAGATTTCATTTCTCTTGGCTTGTAGGGATGTCTTCTTGTGAATCTTCTTTACTTGGAAGGGACATGAAGGTTTTCTGGCAACTTTTAAAGCTTTTTGTCTCTATTCCGTAACCATAAAAAATTTCTATTTTTAAGATCTTATGTGACAAATATTATAATGATCTAAAAACAATTAGTTTTTAACTAAAATTAACAAAACAATTAGGCGAGTCATCTCATGACTGCGCCGCTTCAAGTTTTAAGTTCTGGCCGTGCTTTATTTTCTGATGCTTTTGTGATCCCCCATTAAAATATGAAATATTAAATTAAAACTCCTCAAGCTATTAGAGCCACTTTGTTTGAGCCAGTCATTTAATTTTCAAGACATGGTAGTCTGTTAAATTCCGGTGCGCTTTGTCCTGTGTGTGGGACATTCAGGAGCGCTCGGAGCTGGCTGCTTCTGCCCGGCTGTGCTGTGGCTGTGCCCAGTTTGCCGTCACTGGTTTCTCGCTGTCGAGCACAGCTTGCGTGGCGGGGGCCAGGCTGTGCAGTGAGGGGAAATTGAATTACGGACTAACGGAGAACTGCAGTTTCATAGCACAAGTGTTTTTGTGGAGTTTCCAGTTTCAGTATCCATCTTTACGGTGAACTGAGATATTCAGTGAAATTTAAAAAGTAGATATTTTTATAAATGAAAGTACTATGTATGTGTCAGACTACAAATTCTCCATTCACACAATCAGTATATTGAGCAAAGGAGGTTTTCGGGATTAACACGATGCAGTTCTTTCCAACACTGAATAAATATTTCCATTTCTGTTCAGACTCCTCCTTTGACCTCTGTGTGGAGCATTGTCTATGAAAGGGGAGAGCAGAGTTAATATAGCCTGGAAATGATTTAAGTTACTGATTTTACTAATTAAATCAGGAAGCAAGAAACCTTTTTTTAAAGCATGATCTTTTATTTGCTAAGTATTTATCTTAGATTTTTCCTTTGACTATAACTGGTTCTCATTACAGGGTGTTGATGTTACCAGACACAGTTTTTAGAGTAAATCCGAAGCGTGCTTTTTCCACGCTTCAAGTAACTGCTGTCTATATAAATACTTCCATAGCTTAATGTACGTAATTCAAAATGTTAATGTTTAATTTTTAAAATTGATGACCAGTGCAACTCTCTACCAGTTTGTTTTGTTGTGTTTTTTTTTCCCCTTCAGTGTGAATAGTGTCTCATCAGAGTGAGAACGGGAAACCAACTCAAATGTTTTCCGGTGCTTAAAATACTTAAAGTGTTGGGTAGCTGGGGAAAGAAAACGTTCATCAAAATTGCGGTTTGCAGTGAAAAATCGCCTGCCTTGTGTTAACACAGGGGGTCTGGCAGTTCGTATTGATGAGCCACAGCGCTCTGTGCTGCAGTTTAAGGTTTTAATAAATTGTCACCGTTTTTTCGCGAGAGGGGTGTGAGTGTGTGAGCCGCTGGCCTGGCCGCGCTGCCGCAAACTCGCCCCTGCTTCCACGACGGTGAAAGGCTTCGTCTCTTCTGTTACCAGTCTTTTAACAAAGGGTTAGGTGAGACTGCTGAATGTAGGAAAACAGAATTAGTTGGTTTTAAAACTCAGATAATGCTTTGGGTTTAGGCAGTTACCCGCCCCGAGGTGGCCGCAGGGGGACGAGGCTGAAGGCACCTGCGCCGTGTCCCAGCCCCACGGCTCTCCTCCTTCCTGGGACCCCTGCTGCAGGGCACCCCAGGCCACCGTGGAATAAGGCGTCTGCCCGGGCGGTTTCTGGCCGTGGGCGCTCATTTCGGTGCCTTTCGTGGCTCCCGTCGGCCACCGCTGCGGCGGCCGGGCAGGGGAGCTGGCTCCGGGACGGGCTGCGGCCGAGGCAGGGACAGCCGGACCCGCAGGCTCCTGCGCTGCCCCACCGCCACCAGTCCTGCGGTGTAGGGACCGCCACTGCTTTTTGCTGTCTTTGTTGGTGAAGCTTTCTCTGTGGATATATGCGTGGTGAATCCCGTTTGCTTCTCTGGGTGGGTAATACGGCTCATGTACGCACTCTCGGGCTTTTCGTTGGCTGAGTGAGAGGGAAGAAACCCCTTATTTTCCATCAGTTCTGTCTTCTTAAACGTACTGAGAGTGGTTTGTGTAGCTTTATTGTGAAGAGACAGGTGGGGACTGTGGTGGGGTCTGGATGACAAAGTTACGCGGGTAATTCTGCTGTTTGTACCGAAAAGGGTTGTGCATTCATTTCCCACACATGAGTGTTTCCTTATTTTCCCTTTTTCCTGCAGTTCTCTACATCCAATGATTTTCTTCATTCTCCAAAGTTAAGGCCCTCTCAAGGAGTACCGGTCAGTGATGAGTTATTTTTTAGTAGAAAAAGAGCTTCAAGGAATGTATTTCAGAACAGTATAGATTTTAACTCCGAGCATTCTCCTGTTTGTGCTGGTGAGTATTAACACAGCAAAGCGTTTGATCTGCTGTTTACAAAATAGATGTAGAAGAAACTGAGCATGAATTTGTAGCATGATTTATCATTTGGTGATTGTTTGTTTGGTTATTTATTTTCATTTACTACCAAGAATTGAGTCCTGGGCAGAGCGCTGCGCCTCCAGCTGAAGCAAGCGGCGGCAGTCCCCCTCCGGCTCTTGGAGAAGCCATCTCGGGACTGAGACCGCTCTTCTCCAGTCCTGCTCTACACACGGATTTTCACCAGTTTAGACAGACCCAAGAAAGTTTATAGATCAGGTTTTTTTTTTGCAGAGAGCAAGACCCAAAAGAAATAGTGTGGTTATTTGAAGGGATGTATTGAACAAAAGGACTGGGGCTGTCCCTGAGATACAGAGGTTTCTGGTGCTTTTGCAGAATTAGGAAAAAGAGGTACCCTGTAACTCAGAGTAATTCAACCAACGTTCTTTCACACTGTAAAATACAATATGAATTGCAGATAAAGCAGTAAATAAAAAGGAGACACAGAATTTTACTGACTTCTGAGCAGCATTATGTTGTTGGCTAGAAAAGGTACGCTGTCAAGGGTTCGTATGAAATACCATAAACTGGACAACATGTTGGGAAGGTCATATTTCTGTATGGTAGGCTGTTCAGGAGAGCAAAGCAGTGCGTATCTGTCCTAGATTTGCACATTGCCTCTCCCTGCTTTGTGTAAGCAGCTAGAGTAGGAAGCTGGCTGAAGAGCAAGTGCTAAAAGAGTCTTTTAAAAAACTGAAAAACGTCATGTTTTTGAAAAGAAGGTTTGTAGAAGACTGTAGGTACAGCACTGCACTTCAGCTGCACTAGCAATGTAGACTCTGATTTGTATTTTCACAGCCAAATGCATGTGAAAAGACCAGGCAAGACCAGACCTGCTTTGTTCTCTTGGCTTGGCAGTAGGTTACGTTCTCGGCTTTGGCCGAGGACACGTGTGGCATGCAAAGTTTCCTCACTGCTATGCTACGAGTGACATCACGCTAAAGAAACTCACTGCATTTGGGAGTTTTAAGGTGTTGTCTTCCCTTCATTGCCATGTATCCAAAGAGGGGATTGTTCTGGGTTTTTCTTTTGACCCCCTACAGTTCTCAGTTGGAAGAGTGCCCTGGAAGAACAGCCAGCCTTTTTTCCAGTTTGTGCCTATCAAGAGTACTAAAAGGTTGCTTAGAAACTCTTGAATTAAATACTTTCAAAGTAGTTATATTTTACACTGAAAGTTACACAGAGTCTTAATTCACTGTTAAATACTATTTTATATTTTCCGTTGAATACCGTATGTTATGGATTTATCTAGTTATTTGTGTTCTTCTTTTGAAAGGTGCTATGGGCTCTCATCAGCCGCAAATTTCAGGGAGATGTGGAACGCTTGGATACACACAGACACGTGGGAAGAGTGGTAGTGTGGACTCTGAGTTACAATTTTTAGGATTAAATAGCTGTCAGCAAGACAAAGGTACATGGATTCCAAGTGTATCGCAAGTCAGTGCATGTTACCTTTGGAAATGTCTCTTGATTTCTATGCTGCCTTAAGAAGTACAAGCTGTTACTAAAGTGTTGTTCAGTCGCTATTCAGACGTGTTTGTGCCTCCCTCCCGCGTACTGCCTTTCATTCCTGGCCGTTACTGTGCCACCCGCACCTTTGGTATCTGACTGTATCCGTGCGCTAGATAAAAAGCGGTACTGTAACAGAATCTGAACTTTTTTTTGAAAAATGGATTTTTTAAGTTCTGTTAACGTTATGGATCAGATCATTCCAGCCTGCTTACTGGCAGGGGCCGAGTGGGAGCCTTGCCCTCCAGTACCGTACCCCTTCTGGTCCTCTCTGAGGGGTGGGGGGCAGCCGAGGGGTCTCGGCAGGAGCGTGGGCAGGAGGCGGCACGGGTTCCTCTGCGCACCGCGGCCGGGTGGAAGCGACCTCGGCGTGCTGCGCAGCCGCTGCCTTGGCACATGTAAAGCTTTTAATTCTCCTATCGTTGCTTTAATTTGTGGTGGTCTCTGTACAGCTTTTACTGGGCAGATAGCGCTGCTGTGTCCGGGGGTGCTTCCTGCTGGTGAGCGCTCCTTAACCCTGCGGCTGGAGGCTCAGATGAATCAGGACCTGTAACACATCGAACTTGTCTGTTCCTCGGTAGTAATAACAATAAAAAAGCCAGATGTACACGTAGTGAAGGAATTAACGCGCTGGGCAGAGGAATGGATGGTAATGGTACCAGATCTGTGGGCAGAGCTGCTGTGAGTGGTCCAGATGTGCTGGGCGTGGGACAGAGCTGACAGCCTCCTTGGAAGCCACGCAGGAACTGCGGTTACTCAGTTTGCTTCTAGCCGCTTAGGGGCTCCAGATACAGTGTTTTTCTCAGGCCGATGGGAAGAAAGGAGAAATCTGCCCTTTGTTTTTCACCTCTGACACCAAGTCGATGTTCTCTTCTCTTAGCCTCGGTCTTCAGAAGGCTGTCAGGAACTTTGTTAAGGCTTGGCCTCTTTTGCACGGCTAAAAGCTTGAGCGTGTGCGGGGAACATGTGGCTGGTTTTCATGGGAAACAATTAAAAGAGTCTAGCTCCAGCTCTACGCTTAACTTTCAATTTTTGACTTACCGCTTTCTGGAAAAAAATAATTTTTGGATTTTTTTTAAAAAAAGAAATACAATTTATAACATTTGTGATTTATTTGTAAGACTGAGTTTTAAGAGGTGTTTGCAAATTTTATGGTATGCAGGCTTGGAATACAGAGCAACAAGCAATAGAACCATGTTAATCTACTTGCATCATTCATTTTTTTTTAAAAAATAGCTGTTCAAAACATGGCTGCAAAATAGCTTGGACTTAAAACTCATTTGATCAAATGAAGAAAAAGGAAACTGATATTTTGAGGGACAGTGCAATTCGCAAAATGAAATAAACTGATTTGTCTGTTTGCTTGGGTAAAATGCTGCCCTTTAGTTTTGACTGTCTAGGAGGTGCATTATTTCGTTGTAAATTATTGTTATAAGAGCTGTCAAAGAGGCTAATTACCACAAATACTGTTCTCTTCTTCTTTGCTCAGTTTGTGCCAGCCTAAATTTTTCCAGCAAGACCCAGAGAAGTTTTTGCAATCAAGCAGAGCACACCGTGTCCTTCCAAGGTCCTGCTGCAAGCCAGGGGGCCTTCATTCTGCCGTCCTACCCTCTGTCATCGCCCAGGAACAGCCCAAAGCACGGCTCCCCTCCAGCTGACTCTCCAAAGAAGTCCCAAGATAATACCATGAACTTCGCCAGCTCCTGGCCTCTGAAAAGCTTTGAAGGGCTGCCGAAGCCCAGTTCGCAGAAGCAGCTTCTCAGTCAAAAGTCAGGAGGCAACACAGGTAGGAATGTTGGCGATATAACGCAAACGGATTTCAGGTTTGCATTTTGAGGGGCTTCAAGCAGTGGTCAGAACAGGTGTATACGTGCATACATGAAGGAGCTGAGGAAGGGGTTTGGTGACATAAGGTTTTAAATAAAATGGAGTTGTTTTATAATGCTCATTGTGGAGCTGACTGCTGCAGGCTGCTGAAGATGCCCACAGCAAGAATTTATTGATGAGGGAAGTGGAGGTGCGTACCAGGAGGGTGGGTCAGCTAGTGTCAAACCTCTGACCGAGGAACTTCCTAAATACACTTTAGTATTTAATTCCTAAATACTCTTAAGTGTTGGTTTCTTACCTTGTTAGGGACAGGCCTTTCGTCTGACTCAGTACAGCTGGTTTTGTGTTCTTACTGGTTTTATTCAAATTTGCTCATATTCAGCCAAACAAAATGTCCTTGAAATGTACTTGTGATAGTAAATAAAATTGGGTGCATAAGTATGTTTTTTAACACTCACCTTATTGTAAAAGGAGTTTTCTGGTGTGATATAGAAATGAGACATGAAGTTTGCTCTGGTGACTGCTGTGTTCCTGCCACTCCTCCAAAGGACTGACATCTGCGTGTGTCTTCTTCAGGGGAGAAATTGCAGGAGAAGCATTCTCCTCTGCAGCTGAAGCCCACGCTGGTGAGGAACCTGGCCTCCCGCAGGGGCCTGAATGGGACCAGACCTGTCCCCCCCATACCGCGCCTGGCGAGCCCGCTGCCCGATAAGATCGGATTAAACGTGACAAAGTGGAGAAATGAAGAGTGTGAGGACACGTGGCTGAAGGAAGCGGATAGGAAGCTTGCAGCTGATCTTGCAGAGCTAAATGTTGATGATGAGGAAGTGGACCAAGAAGAGGTTGGTTTAAATATGACCTATTGCACCTTTAAAAGTTGATACATTGTAAGGTTTTTTTTTCCTAAACAAGAGCTAGAAAATAATGTTTCTGCCTTAAATCTCGTGACCCTCTCATCAGTACGGTGGGTTTTCAGTGAGACTCCATTGGGTGTCTGACAGAAGCTAAGTAAAGCGATGAACACCAGTGTTGAAGCGCACTTCCCGTGTTTGTTCCAGACGTCTTAATTTCCCTTGTTTTTCTCAGAGCCAAAGTTATAATGTTGTCAGTTACCGTAGTATCAGGGCAGAACTGTGGGCCTTTATACAGCTGCTGGTCTCATTATCTTGCCTTCACTTTAAATTTAATGTCAGATTTAAGTAATAATCCTCTCTTTAGTTATAGCAGAGGGCCCAAAATAACAAATAACTTCCTTGACGAAGGTTCGTTTGACTCAGCCCGGGAGTTTCCTCAGCCTCCCGGCTTTGCTGAAGCGGGCTGTCCCCGATTCCCACACAGCGGCTTGTCCCAGTCCTCTCAGAATTTGGTCGTTTTTTCATGGAGTAAAACGAGAAGAACTGGTGTGAAGCTGGATGAGTGCGGTGTCACCTGCAGCTCTTTGATACGACACAGACCCGTTTGGCATTAGGCTTGGCGGGTCAGCATCCCTCCTGTACGTGGAAATCCACTAGTCGTAACTTGGGCCAATTACGTGTATTCAGTGGCCAGTGTTTTGAGCGTGCCACTCAGCCCACGACTTAGAAAATATTTGAAATATTTAATACCTTTAAAAACATCTACCTCGTGTGACCCATGAGACTTGTCAAACAGACTGATTGTGGCATTTCCCTTCACTGGTGCGCCTGGAGCCTGCCTGTGCGCCCGCCCTGCCCAGTGCCTGCCGAGGGAGCCTGGCGCCCACTCTGGCTCGGGTCTCTCTCACGTTCGAGAAAGCCCAAAGAGCTGCACCAGTGCCGAACATGGAAAAAATACCGCAGAGGCATGGCGGATTATTTCAGGAGGTGGTGGGGAGGTGGAGCTGTATCCACAGTACCCTCATCGGCACAAATCCACACCGCTGTTGATCACGTGCGAGGCATGGCTAGCACGTAGGACTGGATTTTGTGTGATCTTCCCCGCATGATCCCGTGCAACACGTCCTTATTTCAGTCACAGTTCATAGACATGGTTTGAATCTCAAATCCTGTCTTTAGTCCCTGTGGATGTGCGAGCAGTTGCACTTGGACTTAATGGCTGTGCCTTACTATCTTTGTCTTCCATCTGGGAGTCACTACTGAAAGTAATTTAGGTGCTAAACGATAAGGGAATAATTATTTTTTTTTTACATCAAATATATTCAGTAAAAAGAGGAGAGAATATGCAGCAGAGCTGTAGCCATTACAGATTTTCATGCTTATTTGAGTAGGAGCTGTGCTTGCTGGGCGCAGTTTGCAGCATTCGCTTCTGCCTGTTTCGCATCTTTGTGCGGTTCAGGAGTGAAGAGCCTGAGGTCCCAGCTGCGGTACTAGCAGCCAGCAGGCGCTTCCTTTAGGCTATTAAAAAAGGTCAGAGCAGCTGATTTATTTTTGCAGGAATCTGTTCTCGAGTTTTACAAAACGAAGCTAGGATACAGTGGCTGCGGGAATTTGCGTTTAATCGCATGTTTATTCTCGTGAAGCGAAACAGTGAAAGGGATTGTTATAACACTGCATAACCTCTGTACATACCGAGTCCCGTTGCCCAGCAGAGGCATGGGCGCTGAACTCCCGTGAACTGGACTCTCAGAAACATACTTTCTTTTGCTTAAAAAAGCTTGTTTCCTATGCAGTGAATAAAACCTGTCATTTTGTTTTCAATCCCGTTTAGATGCAGAATTCACTTAGATCTCTACGAAACAGCGCAGCTAAGAAGAGGGCAAAGCTAAGCAGCAACATTTCAGATCTTGAAAGTCCCGATTCTGCTCTTAAACTGGACCTGGCTGTGGATTCCCCCTCCCACGCTTCCTCCCCAAGCGTGGGCTCCTGCAGCGAAAGCGGAATTTACAGCCAGGAGTCTCTGACTTCACCTGTGTCCGCAGTCCCCCAGAGGAGGAGAATAACGTGAGTGGAACTCGGATGTTAACGCTGCTTTGAAATTCTCGCACACGCTCTCTGCTGGTGTTAGTTAAATCCTAAAGGGAGTGCAAGCTGTAATAGAATTTTTTGTATAAGATTGCTTTGCTTAATAGCTTGATCGTTATATGTGAACTATTTCCTGTCTAAAAATACGTTGCTCTGTAGAATAGCTGCTTAATTATGTTATTCTAGTTTGTGCTGGCTTTTCATTTGAAAGCAGTGTGCAGCCACCTGTGCAGCCACAGTAACACAGCGCAGTTGGTGAAGTCCTGCCAGTGGTAGTAAATATTTTATTAAGACTTTAGCCTGCCATAGAAGGTATGCGAACCATAGCCTAAACAAGTAAGAAGGAGAATGAGTTAAGAGGAAGGATAAGGTTTGCTTATTATAGCCTGGGAACTGAAGAAGGAATGGGTTGGTTTTTTGCGATAAGAGGAAGACAATGTAGATGTTTCTTATTATTGTGAATCATGAACTGTTTCCATTTTGTTACTGACCAAATATTGTTAATTTAAAATGCCTTCCCAGAGCTCTTCTAAAAAGAAATAGTGTGATGACACGCGCTACTCTGATTGCAAAGAGCAATGACCCAATTGGTGATTAGCAATATAAACTATTTTATTTTTTAATGAAATAAAGTTTTTAAGGAATATTTCAAATTTTGCAGTACGGAATCTCCTTTTCAGCTCTGAGAGCCCATGGTAAAGCTGCCTGTAGCTCTGATCCAAAGATATCTTTTATGTTTGTGGGTACTAAATGCATCTTTATCTAACTGGCATACAACTGTATTAACAGAATAGGAAGGAAGAGAGGGAACGTACGAAAGAAAGGTTTTTGAGACAGACTGAGACTGGAATGATTCAGAAACGGAGGATTTTCTCAGCTGTGAAGTCTCTTTACTGCTGAATCACAGGTTTAAAAATAATCTTTAAAATGAAAAATGCTGGAACACCTAAAAAGTCAAGACTATAAAATTCTGTGTATGATGATCTTCTAGGCAAGGTTTTGACTAGGACGCGTTCTACGCAACATGCCATTTCCATCATTCCGTGACACACCAGCTTAATGTTTTACAGGATTCGAAGATACGGGAATTCTGAACTAGCAAGGCAGAGAGGGGACAGCTGGCAGGAAGACTGAGTCTGTAGAAATGCCAAAATAGATCCCAGAAGACCTTAAAAGCCTTGGAATGTTCATAAAAATTTGAGAGAGTTTAGTTCAGATGCTGCTTTGCAAGCGATGGAAATGGGCGTTTTCTGATCGCAATAGCTGTGTAGTTGGGCAACAAAAATGGAGGCTTCTCCTGTGTGTTGGCTTTTAGAAGGATCAGTTTATCCACTGACAGACTACCGTAAGCGATGGGAACTTGATACCGGTATCAGTGAAGTTTCTGAAGCGTGGGATTTCCTCAAGATCTTACAAGCGAGTCCTCTCGTTGTGCGCAGTTCAGCGTGAGCAGGCAGTGGAACGGCTGCCCTTTGCCCGTGACTGTTACGTGGGTACGCACAGTGCGTAACAGCGCAGGGCTCTGGGTTCAGTCCTCTTTAATATTCACGTGCATCATTTTAAAAAAGAGCTATCGAGGATGTCTCGTAGGTGACAGCATTTTCCTGGTGAATGTCCGTGTGCTAGACACTGAGCTGAAAACAGCTCGTCTCTGGAAGTGAAAGGTTAGTGGATTTGGTCGCTGTCATTTGTCATTTGTTGCTGGATTGGACCCAACGTCGTCAGGCCCCCAGGCCAAACGATTCCTCAGCTTGTTGAACGTATGCTGAATTCAGTCCTAGTGTGAAGTTTACTCTCAAAGGTTGCCTTTATGGTGTTCTTCATAATGGACCTGCTCATCAAGTAATTTCTATTGAACTCATTTTCTTTTTCTACTCAGGGGGAACATTTGTGGAGGTACACGGGAAATACTTGTCCACCAAATACACTGGGGAGGAGAAACTGAAATCTGTTGATGCCTTTGCTACGAAGTGTTATTTAACTGGGCTCTGACTAGTGTGTAGGATTGTATTTATACAAATTTGGTTTATACTTTAACAGGTCAGACACCTTTCCGCTACTTGGCAGCAAATCGCAGCCTGCAAGAGTATCTTCAGCGAGAAGCAGAGACCCAAATGTGGCAGAACATAACTGCAGCGCAGGTACTTCGCTGTGCATATCGGTGTATACCTTGCCTCGTTCATGTAACAGAATGGTCACGTCATGTCTCTGTTTGCACTTGTTCAATGAGCTCATGTCCCTTCAGCGCTTAAAAAAAGGTAATTGCTAGGTGCTCTCTGGTCACGTGGAGGTCAGGCTGGGGTACTGCAGGTGAGGGGGAACCCCAGGGGTTCTGCCTTTCTCTGTCGGGATAAAACGTGTTAGTGCAAAGGGCACCTGTGAGCGTGCGCGCTTCAAAGTTCAGTGCAGCATTGTGTGACAGTTGATTGCACACCAGCTGGGTAAGGGTAGCAAGGGGCAACATGTTGCAAGCAGTTAATTTCCTGGTAGGAAATGAAAGTTAAGTGATGCTGTTCTATTTTACTGTTACAGTGAAGTACAGGTGACTGCAGATTTCTGTAAGGGGCGGAAACCAATTGTTTATTGTTATTTCTGTCTAATCAGTTTTGATTCAGCTGGACGGAGGAAAGGAACTGAGGGAGCCCCGTCCACAAAGGCCTCTTCTGACCTCTCTTCGCAAAGACTGCTCTGTTACATTCTTTTGCAGCCTCAGCAGCTATGTGTTTTTCCAAAAGGTTTACAAAACTTGGTTCGTTTAAGATTGGAGGGCGTCTGACAGGCCTGAATTTGCAAAGCCATCACGTTCAGAAGCCAGTCGGTGCTACTGAGACTCCTGGTCTTTTTTCAGAAATTGAAGCTATTGCTCCTCATTTCAGCTAAGGGCACTTTTCTCAGGATAAATCAGCAAATAAGTTTTTCAAGAAACAGCATAAGTCAGAAAGCAAATACTGCCCGTACATAGTAATACACGTTGTGGTTAATGATTTTGCATTCGTTATATGAAAAGACCTTCTGTGAGAAGTTGACCTTCAGTGTAAAATAATGAGCAGCAGATTTATTTTGCTTATCAAGCCAGTTAATAACCAGAATGCCCAGCACCGGGCCTCCTGTGAGGAGCTGACCGCCTGCTACTGATAACTTTGGTGTAATACACATGCAGCTAGCTGGGAAAGAGAAGTCCTTTGCTCCCAGTGCTGACTGGGACTTGGCCTATCACACAAGTCAAATCTCAAAAAGCTCTGAATTTTTACATGGGAACTTGGAGAACTTGTAAAAATCAGTTTGGTATTTAACTGGTCTCATCAGATGAAAGGTTTTTTTTCTAACACTGCAGGTAAATCCCCCTTGCTGGAACTTATCTCACTACATTTTTATTTTCTTTTGAAGGATGGAATATTTTCTTCTTCCAAGCAGCTGCCTTTTTTGTAGTTTTTCCCCTCTTTTGTCTTCTATCCTTTAGACTAGCTCCTATTTTTTCTAGCTTTCCTTCATAGGTCAAACTTTATGGACTTCTTAACTGCTGTCATCTGGGCTGTTTTCAACGGCTCTGCCTCCTTCTTGAAGTGCAGTACCTGTACGATGCCCCTTGTGCACTTAAAGTTGAAAGGATAGGTATGGTTGCATTGTTGTAAAACATGCAAAATCAGTCCTGTCCTCCCTGAGTCTTGTTCTTCTTGGATCATCCTTCTACTTTATCGTGAGCTCCTTGGATTCAGATCCCGTCCTCAGGCATGCACGTATGCTTCCCATTTGCTGACCGGTATTTGAATTCAGCGTGCTGCCTTACTATCCAGCTGTTTGGGCAAAATACTGGGTGGTAGTGCGTCCTGAACAGCCTGCGGCAGAACCCCGCTTGATGCAGCCCTCCATTTGGAGAATGAAGCTTTTGGTAACTACTCTGCGTGCAGTTATGTGTATATATATATACACCTGGGATGATATATGGCATCTCTCACTTCTTTCCTGCCTGCGGGGTCTGTTGCTGTGCCATAAAAGGAGACCAGATTTCTCTGATCATGCTGTTTTCCGGTGGGTACTTCCAGCTACGTTATTTGCCCTGCTGCAGTCCTGGGAACGGAACTGCCCAGCCGTTGGGTCAGTTGTTCTCTGGCTCCTACTTCAGCTTTTTTTTTTTTTTNCTTTTTTTTTTTTTTTTTTCTAAGAGTTTAACACTTTAACTCTTTTCTTTTCAGGAAATTTATTTTCCCTTGCCTATCATTCACTTGCTAGTTGGGCTTAGATTGCTTCAGCTGTTTCTCTGAGGTGAATTTTATCGGCTTCTCTTAGCTTTGTTAGAACGAAAGAATGGCAGCTCTCAGCCGTTTTTCACTTCCCAGATTCTTTCTGTAACATGTAAGTTTGTGCAGCTTTTACTAGGTGATCACGGAATCACGGAATTTTCAGAGTTGGAAGTGACCTCTAG
>RSEF01000005.1:64835252-64912161 GCA_003993805.1 Himantopus leucocephalus
TCCAATCCCTCAATCATCTTAGTTGCCCTGCGCTGGACTCTCTTTGAAGAGACTCTCTTTGAAGAGAGTCATCTTTTTGATGCTTTGAAAACCCGTCTGCCTGCTGTCAGGCCTGTAGCTCAACTTTCATAGAATCATAGAATCACAGAATTGTTGAGGTTGGAAGGGACCTTTAAGATCACCAAGCCCAACCATTACCCTAACCTGACAAAACCACATCTAAACCATATCCCCAAGTACCACCTCTGCCCTTTTTTTAAACCCCTCCAGGGATGGCGAATCCACCCCCTCCCTGGGCAGCCTGTTCCAATGTTGGATAACCCTTGTAGTGAAAAAATTTTTCCTAATATCCAACCTAAAACCCTTTCCCCTCGGTCCTGACAGTTTCAGAGGCCAGAGGGTACTGTTGTGCCAAAGACTCAAAGCAATTAGTGGGTCAGTCCTGACGTGTGAGGTCTTAATGATGATGTATGAAACATGATAACAAGTAGACTTCATTGGGACAGCGTGGAAATTCATGGTTGAGGAGTTCCTGGACCTTCAGGGGATCTGGCTGTGTGGTAATTTTCCAGAGCATGTCACGCCAGCCCGGATCTTAGGGCACCATCTCTAGTGTTCCTTGCTGGAAGAGCCTCACCATCTCAAGAACCCCACAGCAAAACATTCCCTTTGGTTTCCAGCCCCTCGCAGAACAAACCGGCCTGCTCTGAGCCGCGTTCTCGGCTGAAGAAGAGTACGCAAAAGCCTTTTTCAGGATTTTAGTACAGCTCTTGTTCTCACGTGGCCGTGGTTGGGTTGACAGTGACGACCGACAGTGCAGAACTTGGAGAGATGGGCAGAGGCGGGTGGTAGGAGACGCAGGAGTGCCGTCCTGCCTGCGGCGATGGGAAGCAGGACCCCTGTCTGGTCCCCTGGTAGCACACTGCGGAGGAGGGCTGGGTCGCTCTGGCTGCTGGCGTTACCCGAGTCACGTCAGCCTGTCCCCTTGGTGCTGCCCGTCGGTCCCTTCAGCGAAATGCGGGGTTAGTTCCATGGAATCTGTGGAATATGTAAAAGCACGTACATGAAAAGACTTCTGTCTTTTTAGGTCTTTTAATTTTAGGGGTATTTAGAAAAGCAAAAATGATCCTTTAAAGGGTTCCAGAAGTAATTAGTGTTGTTTGGTGTTTTTTTTTTAACCAAAACTAAAGTGTATTGAGAATGTTTTGCAGGCATAAAAATGCTCAGTTTCTGTTGTCTGCAGTTGTAACACACAAATGTGTTTTATGACTTCTAGGGTACGTAAATGGAAAGATTTCGTATGTTTTAAGTAGTGCTTTACTATTTTCACTTAGTTGATTTATGACTTAATTTGGCTTTTAATGCTAAATTACTTAGTGTTCAGTTGTTCATATCTGAAAGACATTAAACTAAAAAAAATATTTTTTCAGGCTTTGAGTTAGATTTTGAACCTGGGTTTATCTGTAGATGAAGTCCTTTGCCTGTGAAGGAGGAATAGAGCCTGGGTCTCTTTGTTGAAATGCTCGGATTTCTCTAGGCAAAAATGCTCATACTGTATGCGTAAAACCAGCCCGAGGGGCTCTGAAAATGTAACTATTTGAGAATCCTGTAGTACACAGGAAAAACTATTTCTAATTTTTTTCCTTTTGCATGGCTAGCATTTGATGATAAGGGAACTTCCAACGTTAGCATAGTTGGCCAACGTTTGAACTGCGGCAACGGATGTGGAGATTATGAGGACAAGAAGCAAGGAGAAGTGTCACGTACTGTTTTTAAAAGTCAAAACATGGAACACCAAAGAAGTTTTAAGTGTGAGTTTGCTACATTACTGTTCATCTGAGCTCCTATTTGTGACAAAAACTGAGGCTCCGTATAGTCTTTTGTAAAGCAGGTGTTATTGAAAATGCTTTTCAAGGTGTTTAGCGTGGTTTCCTCTTTTCTAGTCTTTATACTTACGCTAACAAGTTGCGTTTTTTCCTGACATTAACTGAAATTAGACTGCCAATTAAATTAAAATCAAAAGTGATAGTACATGCCATGGAAAAAGGACCAAATTGTTATATATTTCACTCTGAATAAATGAACAGCTTTAAAAGTTTGGTTTTAAATTGCTCTGTTGTTCATTCGTAAAATTAAGGAACTTAAACTATTATACTTTACATTTCAGTTTTAACTGTGTTGTTTTACTGCATCCTAGGAGCTACTGTTCCCCTCATCAGAATTGTTCTGTGTGTGATACAGATGTTCTTTTCCAGCTATAAGCTTCTTAGAATAGAGCAGCAAATTGGGTTTTTTTTGAACATCAACAGTAGAATGTGGAAGTCCGTTTAAGGAGCACATAGTTCTGATGTCTCTCATTCAGATCTCTCTGAGTGGCTGAAACAGACATTAAGTAACCATGTTTTTATGACAAATAGAAAATTAAATAGACATTGAAGAAGATCTTTGTCCCAATAAGATACTTTGTTTTCTCCGTCTCATTTCAAGATTCAGCATGGACAGTTTTGCCTATTCTCAAGGTTTTATAGAAATGGTTGAGTGCTCTTTTATGGGCAACATTTGAAGATGAGCAATGGAAGTAAAGTTTATAATCAGATTTGTAAATCCTTCTTTTTTGTTAACACTTGCTTATCCTGTGGCGCCTGTGAAATCAAAGTTGATAAATTTTTCGGGCTAGAAGCTGAGGTTAGGACAGAAGGTCCTGATCTGGGGCTCCAAAGAGGATCCAGTATATGATGCCCATGCAGTTATGTCTAAGAGAGAATTGCTCATGAAGCCTCAAGATTATATTCAAGAAAATCCCAAAAGACTGATTTTGACAGTTCTCTGTTAAAACTTGGAACATGCAGAAGCCAATGATTGGGTTTGTGGGAGGACAAAGTAATGCTTTCAAGAGAAACCTTTTCACTTGATCTTTTTTCTTGTAAAGCATAAAAAGGAGAGCTCCAAAATTAAAACTATGTAATCAGGAAATTTGTAAAGAGGCATCTGTCACACTCTTGCCTGTAATTATTTTTGGCAAACTAAAGATTGAGGTGAGGACCTCATAGTGGCCTTCCAGTCCATAAAGGGGGTCTACAGGAGAGCTGGGGAGGGACTCCGGATCAGGGAGGGGAGCCATAGGACGAGGGGTAATGGTTTTAAACTGGAAGAGGGGAGATTCAGATGAGATATTAGGAAGAAATTCTTGACTGTGAGGGCAGTGAGCCCCTGGCGCAGGTTGCCCCGAGAAGCTGTGGCTGCCCCATCCCTGGAGGTGTTCAAGGCCAGGTTGGACGGGGCTTGGAGCAACCTGGGCTGGTGGGAGGTGTCCCTGCCCAGGGCAGGGGGGTGGAACTCGATGATCTTTAAGGTCCCTTCCAACCTAAACCATGCTATGATTCTATGACAGAAAGCGTAACAGAGCTGTCAGGAGTCCCAAACTGTTGAGTGCTGCAGCTTGCCTGGTGGAGGGCTGTTGCAGGTTCTAGGAACCTGTCCTTCTTGAAACGTTAGAGATTCTACAGCAGCTGTAGGTGCAGACAGAGGGCGGTCAGTTTACCAGAGTGTTTCTCAGCTGAGATGGTCCAGTAGTCCAGTGCCTTCAGTTATGCACTTTCCAGTCAGTAAACAGACTTTGCCAAGTCATCTTTTCTGCTTAGAAATACCAGATTGTTCAGGTTAAACAGCAAAAGTGAACAGTGCCTTTCTTTTGTCACAAACTGTCATTTTATTTGCGACCAGTGTAGCCAATCTAAAAGTACATAATGTATGTCATCCACTTTGGTGAAGAATTTGAGGGAGTGCCTATTTATATACATAAAGTGCTGCTTGGGGAAAAAAGTATCTTAGCAAATTCTGTTTTGATTCAATTGGGCTGAATTACGTAGGAAACAGTTCTAAACTTCCACTAAGTGAGTTAGAAACTTCTGTTTTTTTCAGTGGAATCAGTTGATTTAAAAATCCTCTTACAAACATTAGTTGTCTTTACGATCTTTTGGCAGAAATTTTATTTGCTATATGCTTTCCATGATTTGTGGGTATCAATATTTAGTAAATCCCGGTTAACTTCAGTAACTTGAAAATACACTGATTCATAGAAGTGATTAATTCAGATGTCAGTGGATGACGATATTTTAGAAGAATAAAACATGTGCCAACGCATAAGCTACATGATTTACATTGTGTGACTTTTTTTTTTTTTAAGGTCTTGCAGAGTCAACATCTGGTTTTCCACAGATGAACAACCTAGATTTCATTTCACCAAGTGTCCTGTCTGAAGATGCGGTTGTAATTGTTGGTAAAGGTATTACAAACTGGAAATTATCTCCTATATCTCATCATGTTTTTAAAATGAGGGAAAGTGTACTTTTATAGAGTGGGAGGAGGAGAGGTAGATGCATTTTGACATTTTAAATTGTGACGAATCTCCAGTTCAAACAGGAATAAAAAGAATTACGCTTGGAAGTGTTGCAGTTACTGGATATGCTGTTCCATTCCAACACCATAGAATGGCAGCAAATTATCAAGGTTAGGTCGAGGTTCTAGCCCAGTGTGCACACTTGTACGTGCGTCCGTCCTACTCGGTAGAATAAGGTAAGACGACTTTTGGATGGAAATTAGCACGACTAGTGTAATAGCAATGTTTTTATCTTCTTGAATTACTTCTGGTTTCCTTTAGTTCTTGCGAAGTTCTGCTGAATAAAATGATTATTTTGGTGAGGGCACAACACGATATGCCTTTCAGGTGTTTTTGGAAGTCCTCCTTCTGCACGAACATACAGCCAGTCCATAATGTGTGTGGCGAACGGAGGTGACCAAGCTGGCAAGGAGGAGAGCGAGCCGTCATCCGGCAGCTGTGGGAGGAGCATCCAGCAGAACAGCGCGTCTCATTTCCACGTTGAAAATGAAAAGGAGGTAAGAATTTCAGAACCATTTTGTGTGTCTTGCTTCCTGTTTTTATGTGTATGAATACTGCTGAATGCAGTTTGATAGTCTCTATGTTACGGTAAACAAGAGTTCGACTGAAGTAGATTAATTCGTAGCTCCAGTGACTTGCAACAGTATACAAGTCCTTTTATTTATGTTCGTTGAGTTCCGTTATAAAGTGAAGACTAAAGCAGGATTAACAATTTGTCAACATGTGGTTGACTGCATGCAAATTTTTGCTCTGACTGCTTATTTAACCATTTTGCAAACAGCAATGACAACACAGTTGCTTTCTTCTAATGTTTGCAGAATGTTATATTAAGCCTAAAATGGAAGTTCCTTGTAATTCAGCGTTATGTTGGGTATTGTGCTGCCCATGGCAGGGGCGTCGGAACTAGCTGATCTTTAAGGTCCCCTCCAACCTAAACCATTCTATGGTTATTTTTCTAACAAGTGTTAAATAAAAAATGGGTTATGTTTTCTCAGTAAGATGACTTACTGCAAACTGATCATGCAGTTGAAATAAGATAGGAATGTGGTGTTGTCTGTTGATCAGTACCAACATCGGAAATAAATTTGGTCTTGGCGTAGGAAACTTGTGTTCACATCTCAAATGGGCCATAACAAATGGCACCAATTACCAATACTGTTGATATCAAATTAAGTGGACTGCATAAAGTGTTTTTTGGTCCTGTGATATTTTAGATTGAAAAAAAAAAAGGTATGAGGATCTCTTTAAACACTGTATAGATCCACCAATGTTGCCAGTAGTTCAGTAGTTGATCCTAAGATCAGTTTTCAAGGTAATGCTGGGAATCAGAGAAGGGCACCGAACCATAATTGTGCTGTCCTGCACGAATGATAAACAATTAGACTTTAAAATCTTCTTTTTGTTTCTGTTGTGGAAGCTTTTTTTCTTTGTGTAAGCAACTGTATGTTTACTGGGGATGTAGTGAGTGCAAAAAAGTCATTTCCTGCCTAACTGTGTAGGTTAATGATCCGAGCTACATCTGTGTCAGTGTACAGTGTTAGGCACCGAGGCTCAGGCTGCTGCTCACGTAAGTGTGTACCTCTGTAACTGCAGTAACAGCAGGAACAGCTGAGAAGGTTCCTTCTCCCGGAATCTCAGTACCCGGGCACGAAGCCCAGCTTCCTGCGCTGGGTCGGCTGTGCCGTGGTGGAGTCTGGACCGCACACACCAACGCGGCCCGTAGCCATCATGGGGCTTCTCCTGGCTTTTTCTTTTGGTTCCGCCTGGATATTTTATAGCGACAAATTGCTGCATCCGAAGCATCCCACCTAACGCAGAGTCTCTGGGAGAAGGGCTGCAGGAAGCGTGGAGCTGGAAAATGTCCTCTTCTCCGACCCCCACAGCACATAGAAACGTGGAAGGAGGAACTGGCTGGGTTTGATCATGTCTTGTTTTCTGGATTAGATTATTAATCTAGCTCCATTCAGAAGTTTCTTTAAAAAATACTGTCTGGATATCTGTCCTGTAGTATGGTTTTATGAGGAGCGGTGCTGCTGCTTTGTTAAATTGTATTTACCTCTGTTATTAAATGGAGGGAGATTTATCTGATTGAGGTGGTGACAGGAATTTTAAAAAATCTGAAATGAAAATCACAAGTCTTTCTGAAAGCATTTAAAATAAATGCTTTAAATTATTTATTAAATAATAAAATAAATCAAATTTTATGATTCCTAAAACTTTAAGTTAATGATAAACAGTGTCTTAATTTTCTGATTGCCGCTGAAGATATGAATACTTGGAAGGCTCAAATTCAAAGAAGAAAATGGAAGAACATATTAAGTGTTACTGAGCTTTCACAAGGAACTGTAATTGTCTTAACCATATAAGCGAAAAGGGTCAGGTCACACTGTCAAAGACCACTGTTGAAAAAAACCCTCTGTGCTTAAATGTGAGTTAGTGTAGACTGTGTATTTGTTACCTAAAATTCTAGGAAACAACACAATGCTGCCAGAGAAATAGGAGAGCTTTTCTTTTAGACCTTAATTCTCTATCTTTTCAGATATTTTAAAGTAAATTATTATTTCCCTTAAATATTTATACTTGGAATGTTGCTTCTCTTTGCCAGTAGGAAAACTTGTCATGCAGAAAGCACATGTTCGGCTCTTTTCAGGATTGGATTTAATATTTATACGAATAATTTCCTTTTGCTTTGTAGAATAGTGGGGAAAATAGTAATTTTACGTGCTTACCTTAGACAGTATCAAGAACCGTGTAACAAGTTGTTTTGGGTAACTTGCACATTATGTTATATTGCGTATCATAATCGGTGTGTTCATTTCCTGCAGATTACAGTTGCCGTGTCAAAATCTGCCCAGGATAAGATGAGGCGGAAGAAAAGAGAAGAGAAAGAGCACAGTCATAAAGAACATCAGGAAGTCAAAGACCTTGAAGAAAAGGAAGAATACCCTTGGGAAAGACTTAAACTGAATGAACCAGAGAAAATGACAACAGAAAGTGAGGTTTAGTGTTTGTCTAAATGAATAGTGTACTATTAAATGCTGCTGAAATGGAAATTAAAATTCGGTGATAACTACCAAAAATCATGACTGTCTAGTGTGACATAAGGTATTACTAGAATTAATTTTACACTACAGTTTACTCTTTAGTCATTTGTTGTCAGTCTTACAATGCAAATTGGACAGTAAGGTGATTATGGAAAAGGTTTGTAAGACTGTAGTTAACGGAAATTTCAGAAGACAAACTAGAACCATAAATACTAGTTCGTTCCTTTTTTCTGATTTATTGTTATTGTAGTTTGGACCTTTCCTTCTATTTTCTAGAGTTAAATCTCTATGGGGATATATTAACATCATCAAGAAATGTATCTTTGTCATTAGAAAACGCGGCCTTGAATGCTTCGTTAAAAAGAACATCCAGTTTGAAGAAGACAAAATGTTTGGCCTTGCTAGATTCTGGTAAGCTGTTACGGTAAACTAAAGACTGTTACAATATTTGGACGTGTGAAGAGGAACAGTTCCAAAATGCCGTCAGGTTTAATATGATTCATATGGACAGTGGGAAGTCCTGAGGCGCTCTGGAAGATGAGTACTTTGGGGGGAGATGGTGAAGGGGATTAGAATTCAGCACTGTCCCCTTGGAACAGTTTTCATCTATAATTTGTTAGGAGGATGTTTGAAACATGAGAGGGGTTTTTATTTCCTCAGCTGTATGTATATCAAATGATGTAATGTATTACTGGCAAATTGATTCTCTTCCACCCCCTTCTCTCTCCAAGAAAAACATTTCCATGTACATTTTGTCACTGAGATGCCTTGAAAATATGCAGTAGAAATCTTTCCAGAATAGCTCATACTGATGGTGGTCAAAGGTATTCAGAATTTCTGAAGTGTCTCTTTGAGTTTTACTATATTGTGCCTTTTCTCACTGTGGCTTAGCACATTCTGCATCTGTTTTTACATTAAACAACCCACTACATTTGTGTTTGCGATTTTGAAGTGGTGGTTGTTTGCAAAAAAAGTCCTTCACGTGAATGAAATGCTGAATGATGAAGATGTGACTGGGAAAGCTGTCTTCTCGAAAACCTGGTCCCTTAGTAGCAGCAGTCTATACCTCAGACTTTTTATATTTCCTTCCTTTGAATGAATTCCTTTCTTCAGATCATGCTAATTATTTGTTACGCTTCACGACTTTGCAGATGAAATGTCTCTTGGGGCACGAGGGCGCTATAAAGACCGGACCCCATCAGTCACTCATAGCCCAGAAATAATGGACCCGTCAGAACTGCAGCCCTTTTCAAAACCAGAAGCGGCACTGACGGAAGCCTTGACGCTTTTAGCTGATGAGGACTGGTAGGTGTAAACATCTGTCTACGACCTGAATGCAATGCAGAAGGCGTTTATTTTGATAACTTTAAAAAAAACAGCAAAACGGATGTAACATGAAAAATAGTGAGAAGGATTGCAAGTGGTATATGACAAAAAAGTTTTTTCAGTCCAAATCTAGGTTAAACAGTAACTGTCGTAAATTGAGGCTTAACAGCGAAGCTTGCAGAGACTTGTAGAGATGTCTAAGCTTCAGCACTGTTCTGGAGAGGGGCCCCACCAATACCTTCTTGCCTTTTTCTGTGGAATGTAGCGCTGCACTGTGCTCTGTGTGGCGAAACAGGGTTACAGTGCTGCTGCCTTTTCAACTCGGGGAAGGAAAGTAATCCTTTAATTGCCACTAGTGCAAGCTGCGGACAGAACCGTAGGAAAGAATTCAGAGCCTGGTATGCTAAAATAGTCCTACTACCACATTAAAAGAAAGACTCACTTTGAAAGAATTTCCTATGTTATAAGTCACTGCTTTATTTTACAATCTAATTGGTTTGCTATTCGGTGTCTTAGAGTTCTGTGGTTTTATGTTTTTATGAAAAATTGCAAATGTTTTGAATTTAATTTTTTTTTTTGTTGTTACATAGGGAGAAGAAAATTGAAGGTCTGAACTTTGTCAGATGTTTGTCTGCCTACCATGCGACTATTCTGACTGCAAAGCTACATGAAACAAGTTTGGCTGTGGCTCAAGAGGTTAAATTTTACTATCAGAATATTTCACTGACTGTATGTGCATATACGTATTTTATAGCTCTGCAATGCACTGAAGTGAAGTGGTATGTTCAGCTGTGGTTAGTTTTCCTCTGTTGGACAGTCTCAAAAGGATGAGTCTGTCGTTCAGCAAAGCAGCTCATACTTCAGATACCAACACTTGATCTGATTTGCTAAGAGACTGAAAAACTTCAGATTGTAACTTTATAACATTTCTCATGTGTATGTATTTTAATTCTCACACATTGTGAATCAAGTTAGAAATGTATTTCTCAGTTGCTTTTAATGTTACTTTAAAATTACAAGGGGAAACATGAAGCTTTACTTATTTTAAAGTATATTTTATAAACATTATTCATTGTTTGTTTGGGTTTTTCCTGTGTGCAGGTCAAGAATTTACGCTCAGGTGTTTCTCGAGCTGCTGTGGTCTGTTTAGGGGATTTGTTCACCTACCTGAAAAAGAGCATGGATCAAGAACTAGATAATACAGTAAAGGTCCTTTTGCACAAAGCTGGTGAATCCAACACTTTTATAAGGGAAGAGGTAGACAAAGCACTGAAGGCTATGGTTAATAATGTGACTCCAGCACGTGCACTTTGTTCTCTTATAAATGGAGGGCAAAGGTAATTCTTATAAAGACTTTATAAAGAAATAACTTGTGAATAAATTAAATTTATCAAATACAGTCTTTTTTTAAAAAAATCGAAATACAATAGGCAGAAATTCAAAAATATAGTAAGTCAGCTCTGCAAAACTTCTACCCAGGGCAATGTTTGTTGGCACAAAAGTAAAATGTAGCCCCTCTGTTTCTTTCTGTACCTTATGTAAAAAATTGGCTGTTGATTTTGGAGCTTGGTATATTGTCTGGTCATTTTACAACTCCTCAGTAACTTTATTCGCTGTTAGTACAGTACTCTTAGGAAACTGCTATTTTGCTTTGCCTAGGAAAGCTCACATAGCACTCTCATTTTTCACTTGCTCTGCAATCACATGCCTGTCTTTTTCAGTTTTCAGCACTACTTTTTATTTAGAAAGATGATTTATAACTTACAGTTCTCTGGCTGCAACTGTCTTGGTCGATTTCCTGTTCTTCTCTAGACTCAGCTGGTTAATAGTCTTTTTGTCTGCCTTTTTAATTTCCTTTACAGTGGTGGTGGCCATTGTTTTCTTGAGTACCTCAAACATGACAAGCCTCCGTTTCTGGTTGCATGGTTTGATTCTGACCTCTAGCTCACCTCAGTCTCTAGCAGAAGTTACATTCCTTTCTTTCACTCTCCCTGTTAAGTATGTTGTTCTTTTTCTTCTATATCCTCATTCACTGTAAAAGCAATACTGACTCAAGCCATCAGGCAGTCCAGTATGTTAGATATAGACCTACTTGTACTTAATCTCTTATCTATCTGTCATCACTTAGATGACATTTAATAGGCTACGTTTCTCCAGCCTATCCTTTCCATTAAATATTTCAGATGCTGCATTATAAATCAACCCTTAGACTTTCTGCAGAGCTACAAATCGTAAGAGTTAGTCTTGATTCAAAATGGTTTGTTTCCTATTGTGTTTTCCGGGAAGCTGCTTGTTGTGGAATATATTGATTCTGTCTCCTGAAAGCCGATGAGAACCATACTGCGGTTACTTGAACTTCAAACTGAAAGGCAAATGTCAGCCTTGGGATTTAAATTCTTTATGAAACATGCCCACATGTAGTTGTTTTTGTGAATTAAAGAGCAACAGACAGTAACTGCACGTTGCTTTAATTCAGAAGCCATGTAAAGTGGTCTGTTTATGAATTCCCATCTTTTCTTCAGAATCCTTGGCCAAGCGGTACTCACAATCGTAATTGGCTACATCCCATCTCCCCCATGTCAGTGGCAGATTCAAACACACTGACCTATCCTGACGAGTTTTCTAGGCCTGTGAAGCTTTGACCCCTCCAGTTTGTGAACTCAGATACATTTTCAGATATCTAAGGCATCAAAATTACCTGAGCTGTGAGTCCGAATACAGCATTTGAAGTGGGGATTAATTTCTCCACAGCTAAGACTTCAGCCAAAGCGGTGTCTAAACCGTGGCGTACAGGATGTTTTTAATGCGTGATGTGGGTGGCCTGAATAGCACTGTGAGTTACAGCTGTTCTGGTATTGGCCTCAGGAAACTGGCCGTGTTGGCAACAAAGCCCATGCGGCACATCTGGAGCTGTCCTCTCTAGGTGACAGCCAGTATGAGAATTAGCTTTCGAAGTGGAAATTTTAGAGAAAAATGATACGTGTCTGCAGTACACGTGGAAAGGTTCTGTTTGACACAGCTGTGTAATTACACAAAGGAAAGCTTTTTGAAATTTGGCTTATACACTGAGTTGCTTATATTCACAACTTACGTATTCAAGTTACCAGTACTGGTTTTGCCTTCAGTTCATAAGACCTTTTAAAATTTACCTATTTTCTGCTAAACACATTTCAAGGCTGCTGCGATCATAAGCATTAATGCTTGCAACCCTGAGTAGATAGATATACTGATTCTTCATCAGCTACAAAGTTGGTTTTTTTACTTTACCAACAAGAATAATTAAGAATGTTGTTCTCTATTGTGAGATGCTGCTCTAAAGACTACTGCTGTAAACTCACCGCTATGAATAGATGCTTGATCCAAGAGCATGGTTCCAGGGCGAGCTCTGAAAGTGATTGTATTTCAGGAATTTAAAAATCTTATTTCTTCTCTCTATGAATTGTGTTTAATTCTAAGGTCTTATGTGCATACAAAAAGATTTCCAACTATTTTGCCTGAGCGGCAGGTATTTGTGGGGAGCGGAGGCTTATTTGCTTCCACGGAGTGAGGTCTGTGAGCCCCACAGTTCCCGTTTTCCCCTGGGTGGATGCAGCAGGGGTTAGTCTGGTACTGTTCCCTTCTCCCAAGCTCCCGAGACACGTGGCTGCTGTACAGGCACGGTGGCAGGTACTGACACGAGCCAAGGCTAGTCTTAAATTCGGGAGCCCAGCGGCAGCTGCGAGGATGGCTCCGGTAGCAGGGAGTTCAGCAAGGGAGCTGCCACGCTACCGGACAGCCACTGCAGCCTGCGCTGTCTTCTGAGCAGCCGCATTTTGGAGTTTGAACAGACCCGGTCAGTTGTCTTTGTGCACGCTGAAGCTGCTTTGGGCAGGATAATCTAGTGGTAGCTTTACTTCCAGCGCAGCCACGGTAATCTGTGGAACCAGAGAAAAGGAAATCTTGGTGAAATGGGTAGATAGTCATTCAGGAAGAACGCTGGATGTTCATGTCAGACTGCAAAGCCGGGGAGCCACGGGTGTGGTTTACCAAGTCCATTCTTTCCCTTAGTGCTCTCCTTTAAACCTGTTTCTCCCTGTGAACAATGAGCCATACAAATGTCTCATTTACTGTGCAGTGAAACTGTCCTCAAAGTAGGATTTTTAATCCAAAGATAAAAACAAAATGGGAAAAGTTTGAATTTGCTGAATTGCATACTCTGAAAACACGTGGGATGAGCAGGTACAGCAGAATTTTTATAACAGGTTAGTTTGCTGCACGAGTTTGAAAATTGATTCCAGCTTTGCTCTCATTTTCATCAGCATAGGTGTTTAATGGCCCCTGTTTTGTAGAAAATAGGCTTCTGCAAGATTTTTGGAAATCGATGGAATACTGCTTTATTTAATTTTAAATTGGTATAAAATACAGAAGATGTGTTTCTGAGCATAGAGACTAGTTTTTCTTAAAGCTGATGGAAAGAACATGTAGTAGTGTGCTTTGTAAAATATTTTATAATTATTTTGAAGAAAACTAGAAATTGAGTTCTAAAAAGAAGAAAATTACTGGTTTTATTAACCCAAAAGCCGCAATTAGAGGCTGAAACTGACTTTAAACAAAAATAATACAATTTTTCTTTTTTCATTTGCGTTCTTGTAGTTTAGGTTTTTAAGTGAATGAAATTTAATCAAATGGATTAGCCTTTTAAATAAAGTTATTTGTCTTTGCTCCACAATATCTTCTCTATACAGCTAGAATAAGTGTCTGCAAATCAGCAGTATACTAGTTGTAGATTATGCTCAAGATGAAAAAAGAAAACTTGTATACCATATTTGGTAGAGCACATAAATACTGCTGTCTGGTTCCCGTGATAAGATTTTACTAAGCAGCTGTGTTTTCTTTAGCCACCTGCATTCCGCGGTGAGAAGATGCACAGCCCAGCACCTCTCGGACATTGTAGAACGTATGGGACCGGAGCGGATTCTGTGTGGAACCAAAGCTGTCGCTGATCGGCTTTTCCCTGCAATAGCCAGGTTTGCACAGGACAGTTCACAACAAACAAGGTTAGTAAGGTTATAGTTAAGATAAGCACATTCCAGGTGGCTGAAACCTCTGCGCAGCCCGGCGTGTGTTCCTCTGCAGTGACAGAGGATAGAAACAGAGGATCATTTAGGTCAAATGCTTGGGAAAACTGCACTTTTAGCAGACTCCAGTGTCTGAATTTGTGAAAATATTTACTTTATAGCCAGCTATGGTGTGCGGGTTTCAAGGTCTCAGTGTTTTTGAGTTAGCCAGGTACAGGGGTGAGGAGGGTCGAGCTGGCCAGCAAGATTATTTCATACCATGAACGGCACATTCAATATAAATTAGAAAGTTTGCTGAGGAGTTCTCTCTCTCCCTTGATGGCTGCCATCCTGAGAACTTCTTGCCTCGGTGCTGGACCCCTGAGCCCTTCCCTGCCTCCCGAAGCCGCAGCACTCACAGGGTCTGACATTTGCTGTCCACTGCTGGGAGAGCAGAGCCTCTTACTGATAGCATGGGCTGAGTGTAATCCTTGTGTATTTTATATTGGTATCAGGATCAATACTGACTCTTCAGTATTACTGTTAATTATGTAGTCTTATTCTATTTAATCTGTTTATATTTCAGCCCTTGGGTTTCCTTGTTTTTCCCCGATTCCCCTTCCTGGGTGGGGAGGGGTCATTGGGTGAGAGAATAATTGTCTGAACGCCAATAAATTGTTGTGGGTTCCTCAAACCACAACAAGGTTGGAAAAGACCCTTAAGATCATCGAGCCCAGCCGTTACCCTGGCACTGCCAAGACTGTTAAGCGAGCGTATGTGACGGGGATTACCTGAATGCCTGCTGCAGCTGTGCCCAGCCTGGCTGCAAGAGGAGGAGCGTCTCAAAGGACGTTCCCTGCCAGGCACAGATGAAGTCCAGGCCACGAGGGAATGCTGGCACTGGGATCCACGCTGTCTGACTGACAAGCCTGCACCATCCTGTTTAAAGCCAGCTGAAATGGAAGACTGTTCTCATTAATTTGCACGGTTGTTGATTAACTAGTGATTCTTGAGCATAGATTCTTTGCGAGAGGATGAAAAGGGTGTCTGGCTACATATGTAGATAGCAATCTTCCTGCATGTTTATATTTTGGAGTGACACACCTGTAATTATCAATAGAGTTACAAAGCAAATCTGTATTTACGGATGTATATGTCATGGTCTGTTGCCCTGCAGGTATTATGGTCGAAAGATGCTCTTCAGTATGATGATGCATCCTGATTTTGATAAAACGCTTGAAAAGTACGTGCCAGCCAAGGATTTGCCTTACATTAAGGAATCTGTTAGCAATCTACGTGAAAAGGTATGTGGGAAAGCTCTCATTTAACAGCTGAGAAATGTAAACCTGTACTAGTGGCTGTTAGGTGTAGACAATGAACCCCCAGGGAACAGGGGGAGTGCATTCAGAGCAAGACAAGTAATCAAGTGACTACAGCATGGCAAGGTGCTGCTTGTTCGCTGCCCCGTGCATGCCTTTACTCCGTGCAGATACGCTGGACCCAATGTACTAGGCTACCATACTTTGCGTGGCCGTCACACTTGCTTTCCCAGGGTCCCCAGCAGCGCAGAACTGTACCAGCCATGTTGATTAACGGTTGCACCTTTGTGCAGGGTTTGGGGGAGATGCCGTTAGATACGCCCTCAGCAAAAGGAAGACGTTCCCATACTGGTAGTGTTGGACATTCAAGGTCATCATCTACTTCCAGAGATGCTCTCAACATCACTGACAGGTAATGATCTTCGGTGTTTTACCCTGTTAGTAACTTGACTTCTAGGATAACAGCCACACCACAGGGAGAGAGTATAGAAACGTTCACAACAGGGTTGTGAAAATTAAACATACCTGAAGGAAAAGGAGAAACTTGACATGTCACAGATAAACTCTTTTAAATAGGCTAATTGGTAATATTAAAAAGGCTTTGTGCATTTTGAAGTTAATTTGTCTATTGACTGCCTAAGAAAATACGCACGGTAGAGAAAACACTTGCAATTCACAGTAGAACCACATCACCATCGGTTCAAGATATTGCCGTTCAGACTCTGTAGAAAAAGCATGCCTAATGATAGCCGCAGTACAAATTACCTATTTGTGCGCTTACCTGGACACTAAGTATTTAGTTAGATCCTAACTGTGGATGCTGAATGTTTTAGAACATACTCTGTCCGTTTTTAGTTTTCTGTTTTGTCTTCTAATAGGTCTTCTATTGAACTGAAAATTAAACTCCCAAAAATTTAAACCAAGCCAAAAAACTGCATCCAAGAATATAGTTCATAGGCGATGTGACTGCTTCCAGGTTGAAGAAAGTTATCTGTTCAGGAACGGATTTCTTTAATCCGTCTCTCTACTTTTCAAAATAATAACTAATTCCACATTTGAGGGTAAATTTTGCTTTGGCATGTAAAACTACACGTCCACTTCCTTAGAAGAATTGCTACTTACTGCATTATGCCAAAGAGTCTCTTCTCTTTGATTCAGGTACCTGCAGTGGCCTGCGATGCACTAGCAGGACAGGAGATTTTGATGCTGCCTTTTGTTCTCACAGACCTGATAGGTTTGAATTTGAAAATGCAAGAAAGATATTTATTCCATTCTCTATCAAAGAGTTCTGTCCATGAATTAGGAATGAGCTAGCGACTCTATCTGGACTGGTCTGTAAATGCAGTGTACTGATCTGGACAAAGAAGCGATTCCACAGATTTTTACAATTCTTCCTATGATTGTCTAATAAGATTAGATGCTACAGAAAAATTGTTTCAAACTACTCTATGAAGAATTGTTGAATATCCACCTCAGCATGGCATGTTGCTTAGGTGCCACCTCGACTGGGATCAGTATTTAAAGTACTTTGAGAATAAAGAATTAAACTACAGTACCTTCCCCCCTCTCCCCGTTGGTGTGAGGGAAGTTCACAACTGTTGCGGGTCACAAACCCGGCTGCTCTCGTGCGGAAACACGAAGCAGCACAGGGCTCCTGCCTAGTTGAGGCTTATCGCTTGTGTGATAGGTATGTATGCATTTAGAGTGGAATGTATATTGAGACTTCAGGAACAACAATTACTCTTAGGTGATTTTTTTTTTTAAATCACCATGTTTGCAGTGAAAGTCCTTCATCAGAAGATTTTGTTTACTGCTGATATTTGCACTTACGTGGAAAGAAAATGGCTGAGATTAAAGACTCCTGTCTCAGCTTGCTTATGTGTTCACTGGATAACTTTTTCCTTTCCAACAGGGAGACTACAGAAGCCCGTGAAGTCCCAAGAAAAACAGCTCCTCGTAATTCACTAGAAAGTGAAGAATATGTTAAAGACATTATAGGTTTATTGAATGCAAAAGACTTCCGTGATCGAATAAATGGCATTAAGCAGCTGTTATCAGATACAGAGAACAATCAAGGCTTTGTTGTTGCAAACATTGTGAAGGTAACTGTATGAAAACATTTTATTTCAAAGGTCTTTGAAGTTGTGTCACAAAGGTTCCTGATAAAAATCTTGGCTCCCTCTTCCAATAAGTATGTCTGATTAACAGGAAAACATTGAGGGATAGGTGAGGTGTGCTCAAGGGGGAGATATGTAAGCTACAAAAGTAGTAAAGGAAGTAAACAGGAGGAAGAAGCTGGAAGTTTTCCCTTAGAGATAGCACTCTGAACTATTTCTGCAATACTGCGTGCAGTTTTTCATGCCACTGCTGAGTAAGTATCAAAATATTGGAACAGGTTACAAAGAGCAGCAAGGATTAACCAAGATCTGAAAAAACTGTCTCTGAAGCACAGCTGCACGTTCTGCCTGCTTTGTTTGTCTAGGAGAAGGTGAGGAGAAGTCTTTGTTACGATAAAGCTTAAGGTAAGCATCCTTTCTGATAGGAAAGGAGGTTCTTCAGGAGAAAAATACTATGATGAGGTCCAACAGTTGTAAACTCAAGATAGATATAATGAAAGGAAAACCAAGATTGTCTTCTAACAGTGCAGTGTCTTTGCTGCGGAACGATTTCTACTTCCGTGGAACTTCGTGATATCTTAACTGTGAATGTTTTTGAAATCTTTAATACATTCTTTTTGCTAAATAGAGCTATGTCTTGCTAAAAATACTTGCTTGCAGAAAATATTAGTCATACTGAAAGTTACAGATGGCTAGTTTTCCTCCATTACATTGTACGGGAATGATTCGAATTCAGATGAGGTGAGATACAGTTGAATAATACGCAGTATAAACATGTCAAAAGTTGCTTTACTTGATAAAAAAAGTATCTTGGGTATTTGCTTATCAGAGCCATCTTTTGCTAAGATGGGTAACTAAAGTGTAACAATGAAGCAGGAAACATAATATCCCCCTCAAACATTAATTCTTAATTCTGATGAATGCTGTCTGGATACTTTTTCAGATCTTTGATGCTTTCAAGTCTCGCTTACATGACTCAAACAGTAAAGTAAATCAGGTTGCTCTGGAGACAATGCACAAGATGATTCCGTTGCTGAAAGACAATTTATCACCTGTGATCAACATGTTAATTCCTGCCATGGTAGACAACAACCTGAACTCAAAAAATCCAGGGATTTATGCAGCTGCCACAAATGTTATTCAGGCTCTATGTCAACACTTAGGTGAGTAATTTACTCTTTTAATTTTAAAGAGTTTTAATTGTATTAATTAAATTCTAAATTTAAAGAGTTATTCTTTCCAATAGTTTCCATCCAATCAATCATTACATTGTGTAACGAATTATTGGTTTCATTCTCACACTTTTTAAATCATATGAGTCATCTTAATATTTGCCAGTCCAATGAAGAAGTACAGCAAGCTGGGCTTGTCACAAGTGCTTGCCACAAAGCCATCTGGACGTGGTCCTGGGCTTGAGCAGGGGGGTTGGACCAGACGATCTCCTGAGGTCCCTGACCACCTCAGCCAGTCTGTGTGATTCTGTGTTTCGTTGTCCAGAAGCTTGTCACACTGCTGAATCTCTTAAACGGGTCAAAGAACTAGATTCTTGCTTATTCGTGTATGCCACAACTATTTTCCTTCCTCAGCTATTGTAGCTTTGGAGCAGAATCTTAGTATTTTTGGTAAACGAATATGCTATGTTCTGCCAGATGCTAGCAGTTAGGGCTTGTTAGGAGTATCTTTTCATGCTGTTATGCCCTTAAGTACATCAGTGTGTTTTTTGAAGTTAATGTATCATAAGTAAGGTTCTTACTTAGATTTTTCCATATTGTGTTTATTTCCAGACTGTTTAATTTTCCGTTTTAAGAATTTTAACATGTTTTGTTCCTTGCATTTAGACAACTATTTGCTCCTCCAGCCATTCTGCACAAAAGCCCAGTTTCTGAATGGAAAAGCGAAACAAGACATGACAGAAAAGCTTGCTGGTAAAGTGATGTTTTACTTTGCATGGTCGTTTGTTTGTGTACCATCCTAATTAGGAAAATTCATTGTAGGATGGTGGTGGCTCTGCATCTTCCCTTCTGTCACACTAGATTGTGGGCATTAACGACGCAGCAGTTGTCAAGTCTCACCCCCTCCTAATGCAAATTGAAGCTATTGCTGAAAAAAACAAAATATTATTATTATATAGTCAGATGGAAGATGTGCAAGTACCTGGAAGATGTATAAATACCTTAAGCTTATAATGATTTAAATATGGAATCAGAGAGAATGAGTTTTGTTTCGTAATGACTTCCTGACTTTCATTCTGTCCGTAACTGAGGGGGATGTACCTCTGCCCAGTCAGCCGGCCTCTGGTCCTGTGTCGGGCCGGAGGCATGGGGCAGACTGCAGACCAGGGGCTTGCCTGCTTCTATTGCTTCAAGTCATAATCCCTCTCACAGTACTCACTCCTTCGTACTCTTGCCAGGAATCAGAATGGTTTGGGTTGGAAGGCACCTTGAAGATCACCTAGTTCCAACCCCTCTGCCGGGACACCTCCCACCAGCCCAGGTTGCTCCAAGCCCCGTCCAACCTGGCCTTGAACACCTCCAGGGATGGGGCAGCCACAGCTTCTCTCGGCAACCTGCGCCAGGGGTTCATCACCCTCACAGTCAAGAATTTCTTCCTAACATGTAACCTAAATCTCCCCTCTTCCATTTTGAAGCCGTTCCCCCTCGTCCTATCACTACATGCCCTTGTAAAAAGTCCCTTTCCAGCTCTCCTGTAGCACCGTGAAGTACTGAAAAGCTCCTATAAGGTCTCCCCAGAGCCTTCTCTTCTCCAGGCTGAACAACCCCAACTCCAACTCTCTCAGCCTGAAGAAATGAAAGAAATGAGTGACTGCTTTTTTCTGAGGTTTCTGAGCACAGAAAATACACTGTTCTCTAAGGCTGGCTCCTACTAACTCCTCAGTTTTACTTCTTACCTTTTTACTTTTCGTGGTTGGTCTTGTTCTCGTATTAAGGCTGTTGATAATACATATTGGTGTTCAGTGGTAAAGGAGACAAGCTGGCAAGCTGAGCTGCAGTCACCACATGGATGGCAGACTTCATAGTGGTTGTCTTCCTAAACTGGTGTCAGAAATGGGAAGACAAATTTGGTTAAAAACTGAAGACAAATTTTAATTAGAATTTACATACATCTTTTAATATTGAGGGTTATTACTAGCAGAAGTACTGAATTTTGCTTTGATGTTTTCAGTGAACAAGGGATGTCTTTATGGGAAATATGCTTGAACCAAACAGACGTTATTTGGCTTACTTTCAGAGTAGTTCTGTGTGTAGTAGCTATGAAATTAAACTCAATACCATAATGGACACTCTGTTCTTGAAATATTCCTGAATTTATGCTTTCTGAATGTGTTAGTCACCAAGCTTTCAACAGTTCTTCTCTTGCTGGGATTTTTTTGAGTAGTTTGTATTACGTATATGAGAAGAGTCCATAGACGTTCTAGCAGAAACACAAACATCTGCCAGTTAAATACTTAATTCATGACGTAATTGTCTAAGTATAGGGAAAACGCTTCATCCTGTGTGTATTTATAGTCTAAGACTACTTTGTTCCTTAAACTCAGATACCTACTGAGATAGAGGGGAAATCATAAGATTTCAGACGTTGCGCAGTGCACTGTGAGAAATAAAGGTCCTTATGACAATCCTAACTAAAAAAAAAAAAATCAAAAAACACCTTTATTTTACTTTTTTTATTTTAATAGAAAATTGTAATTATCAGCAGTGCCAGTGCTGCTGTGTAAACTGAGAGAGGATAAAAGGGGTGTTTGTAGGGAAGACTGGTATTTTTTATTGGAGCGCTGGTGCTATTGCAAAGGCAGACAAGCTCTTGTGCACAGCATTCCTTCATGCGTTGCTTTGAGAAGAGGATTTGACATTAAGTGCTTTTAAACACCTCTCAAAGCAGGCGATCACTTCTGAACTGTATTTTGAAAATAGTCTTCAAACACTGCTTGATGACCGGTTGTCTTGCTTGCAGATCTTGTCACAGAGTTATACCCACGGAAGCCTTGCGCTGTGGAGCAAAAAGTTCTAGTTGTCCTTTGGCACCTCCTGGGAAACATGACGAACAGCGGCTCTTTGCCTGGAGCTGGAGGAAATATCCGGACAGCCACAGCAAAATTATCGAAAGCACTTTTTGCACAGATGGGTCAAAATCTGTTAACTCACGCTGCGTCTCAGCCACCGCACATCAAGAAGAGTTTAGAAGAATTTCTGGAGATAGCAACCTAAACTAACAGTCTGTGTGCACATGTGAAACACAAGTCAGCCGCCTGCCTGGGACAGACGGACAGCTGTTTACATGGAGACACGGGACCACCCCCGTGTTGCTGCTGCCTGCTTTCCCCACGCAGAAGGGCCGCTGCCGGAGATCCTGCGGTGTGCTGGGGCCGGCTCCCCTGGCTGCTGCCCTCACGGCCAGGGCCTGGGGACGGGGGAGAAGTCACCCCTGCTCCCCTGCAACGATACAGCACAGCGGCACCCATGTCAGATTGCTAACGAATAAACACACCTAACCGCATACTCATCTTTTGACTTGTTTTAGCACTAAGCTTTACATTGATAAGTGGAAGAAAATCCTGGAGATAATTATACAGTACAACAGCGTTTTGTGTGGCATTTGTGAAAGATAACGCATTTTTTTCATCCACTCACGCAGCTGTGCCGTGTTAGCTTGCTGTGGCTGCTGCTGTAACCTTTGCTTGGGGGCTGGCCACGCTGCTCTGCGCGGGCAGCGCCTCACGGCGAAGCTCTGGGGGAAACGAGCCTTCCCCTTCCCCTTCCCCTTCCCCTTCCCCTTCCCCTGGCAGCGCCGGTAAAGCGGCGGCACCCGCGCCCCCTGCCCGCCCCGTCCCCTCCCCCCCGCCCCCCCCCGCTGCCGGTACTGTACGCGTTTTACACGGGAACCTGACGCGAATAAAGGGATTTATTTCTGTATGGCCGCGGCCGCCTCCTTGCCTGAGGGGGGGACGGAGGGAGGCAGAGCGCGGCGCCATTTGAGGGGGGCGGGAGCGGCCCGGGCGCATGCGCGGTGGGTGCGGGGCGCATGCGCGGCGCCCTGCGCGCATGCGCGGTCCGCTCTTCCTGGGGCCCGGCGGCGGCGGGCGCGCGGTCGGTCAGTCAGCGGGCGGGCGGCGGCTCCGCGGCAGGTACCGGGGCCGGGGCGGGGGGAGCGGCGGCATTCCGCGGCGGCGTGGGGCGGCCGGGGACCTGCGCTCGGCCCTGGGGGTGCGAAGGGGAGGGCTGGGCCCGGCTCGACCCGGCCCGGTGGGAGGCTGAGGCGGGCGGGGGCCTGGGCCGGGCCGGGAGCCGCGGCGGCGGGCGGGGTGTGCCTGAGGGAGGGAGGGGTGTGCGGGCCGGTCTGCGCGGGCCGCGATCGGCACCGCTGCCTCCTGCAGCCCTTCCCCTCGGCGGCGGTTACCGGGCACCTGGGGAAACCGGCCTGCCCGCGGGTTTCACTTACTGGGATAAATATTTATGTGCTCTAATAGCCGGTAAAACTCTGAACAATAATAAGCCAGCTCAAAGCCGTTGGGTGCCTTACGGTTCATTACATTATAGCCTGGCGAAGAGAAGACTGCGGGGAGGCCTTATAGCCCCTTCCAGTACCTAAAGGGGGGCAGAGGAAAACTGCGGAGGGACTTCTTACAAGCGCATATAGTGATAGGACGAGGGGGAATGGCTTCAAACTGGAAGAGGGGAGATTTGGAATACATATCAGGAAGAAATTCTCTCCTGTGAGGGCGGTGAGCCCCTGGCGCAGGTTGCCCCGAGAAGCTGTGGCTGCCCCATCCCTGGAGGTGTTCAAGGCCAGGTTGGACGGGGCTTGGAGCAACCTGGGCTGGGGGGAGGTGTCCCTGCCCAGGGCAGGGGGGATGGAACCCTCCAACTCTAAGCTTCCAACTCTAACCACTCTATGATTGTTATCCATTGGCCACCGAAGCGTTAGTCTGTGGGCAGGAGCCATAAGGGGCCGGGACTTTATGACCCTGGCAGCCCTGGCCCGGAGAGGGGCTGCAGCTGCTCACTGGGGCTCTGAAAGATTCATAGAGCAGGAGAGGGTGTGAGTGAGGCTTGAAACGCCTTGGTACTGCCTGCTTGGGTTTTTTCCTAGGTGTTTTCCATTAGCGCATATTTAGAAACGCCTGTGTTGTATGCAGTAAATGCAAGCTAAATAATATACAGTGACATAAATTATTTAAAACTGTTGTGTGTAGTTATCTGATATTCTGACTTAGTTATTTAGCCCAAGTGATGTAAAATTTCCTGGAATTAAGTTACTTCATTAGGTGGTTGTCTGTGCTAGATGTGCACCAGCTCGGTGCCTGCTGCCGTTGCAACTCCCTGGATTGTGGGGCATTCCTCTGGTACCAGGCGGGGCAGATCCTGTTGGCTGTAACTTTCAGTTACTGGAAGAGTTTGGGGTACACCGGGGTTCCCTGTGGGTGTTCCAGAACACCTTCAGCTGGACACGAACTGTCAAACAGACTTTTAGATTCTGTTGGAAACGTTGTGTGCAGAGGTGATCCAGTACTGCTTCTCTTTTTTTACCTCCCCGTGATCTGAAGACAGCTAAATTTTGGGGGAGATGTTTTTTTAACCTGGAATGCATCTTCCAAGTCAGCTAGAGGGGGAAAACATCTGTCAAACATCAGAATAAGTTTAGGTCATAAATCATTGCATGTTTAAAAACAATTGCATTAGCTTTCTCAAATTTTAGAGCTGTAAACATCCTTTAAACTAGTTTTTTCAAGTGTTGGAGCTGCTGTCTGCGTAACAGTCCTCTTATGCCTTGATCTTATAATCTTTACAGAGATAAGCTCTGAATGGTAACAGCTGTTTTAATTGTGGAGATCTCTTCTGTATGTTGCATTGGTAAAGGCATAGTGATACTGCTTTGATGCCTTTGTTCTTAACTTATAAATTATGTTTACTCTTAAAATCAATGTTGAACGCACATCTCCAACACTCACTAAAGAAGCCGGCTTTTGATGCAGGCTTTCTAGAGTGTCCCAGGATGTGGGGAAAAACTGGTCATTAACAAAATAAACTGCTTGTCTTACACAAGTGTCCTCTGTTCCTGTAGAACACAAGCAGTATAGTGCTCTGGGTAGTCACATTGCATTTGTGTGACTTTTGAATGGCATGAACTGTTCACTTCTATGAACAGTTACCATATGCAGTTACAAAATTATGAACTGTTTACCTTAAAGGAAAGGAAGGTGCCTCAACCACGACATGTAAATGCAAAACTTATTTGCTGTCACCTCCTCTGAGGAGAACTGAGGGGAAATAAGAGTGGCAGTTGCTTCAGTGCATTTGAGGATGATGGTCTCACACTGTTCTCCGTCCAAAATAGATTTACAGCTAAGAGCTATTGTATTCTACCTGGGTATTGTATTACCTAGAATCTGTTAGTCATTGGGACTTAGCTTAAATGTGGAGAAGGTTCAGCTGAGTGTGTAACACCCAGGCTTCAGGCGGTGCAGGCCGAGCGCTGTTTGGCAGAGCAGCACACAGCCGGGTTAGGCTGGACGGGCGTTTGCAGAGGAGGGCAGGGCTGGGCAGCAGCATTTGGCAGGAAGATCAAAATGAAGAGTGGGAAGAAGATGGAATCTGTCCTGAGGGGCAGGAGAAACCCCTGACATCTGAGTTGTGTGTGGGAGTGAGTGAGTGCATGTCAAGGGCTAGCCTAAATATTTTCTGTGGCACTCTGATGCTGGTTAGTTTATATAGACATTGTTAATATGGACTGATAGTAATTCTTTGCTTTGCAACGTTATCACTTAAGCCGGTTCAGCTAGGTGTTGAGGATACATTTTAACATCTACTTATTTTGCAAAGAAGTTACTGATTTGTACAAAGTAGGAGAACTGAATAAATTTGAACATAATTCTTTATTTGGAATAAACTTCCACTAGACTCATACAGGAAAACTGTATTGGTTCGGTTTTATACCTTGATAGCTACTTGTAGATAGTTTTTTAGAAAAACCACAATGATATGTATGTGCAGATGTTACAATTTATGGCTGCTATTGACATGTTTTTAATTGTGAATTAGGCTCACGAGTGAAGCAGATCTAGTTGATGAAGGTCTGTGGTGAAATACGTGGACACCTGAAGCACTTGGGAGACTCTTGGCTGAGAATTCATGCCCATGTTCTACTTGAATCTTCACTGTATGAATATTGAATCTTTTTATTTCCACAGGATCTAGTACTACGAAACAGCAGTAACCGTAGCAATGGAGAGTGCAGAAAGTACAGAGGAGGAGAAGCCAACTGTAAGCAATGACAGCACAGACAATGGCACTGAAGCGGCAACAGAAGAACAGCATATGGACTTCAGTACAGAAATTATGAGCGTAACTGAGATGGAACAATCGCCTGATAGTTCCCCTGACTTGAATGAAGAGAACACACAGGAGGGTGAAATTCCAAATATTGAAAGTTTACAGACAACAGATATTGAGGCTTGCTTCCCTCCAGATTTTGACAAGTTCTGGAAAGTAGTAGAGGACAATCCCCAGGATTTCACAGGATGGGTATATCTACTACAGTATGTAGAGCAGGAGGTTAGTACATGCCCCCTCTTTCCTTAGCCTTCCGGAAATAAACAAAGAAAACCAAAACAAATCATGGATATTCTGGTGACAAATCTAGAACTGTACATCAGGCTTTCCCAGATGCTGTTTTCAGACAGTTGCCCTTGCCAGTGTCAGCAGCAGAGATCACAAAATAAAAACATTTGCTTTAAAGACAACGTTAAAACAGTAATTGTTTTTAAAATAATGTGAAGGTTTTTTTAAGGAAATGATTAATTGCTTTTATTGTGTATTTCTTGCAGAACCACCTACCAGCTGCCAGGAAAGCATTTGACAGGTTTTTCACGCATTATCCATATTGCTATGGATATTGGAAAAAGTATGCAGACCTTGAAAAGCGACATGACAACGTTAAGCAGTCTGATGAGGTATGTAGGTAGCTGAGCGCAGCTATTGCCATTGGTCCTGTTAGCCAAATAATGACTAACCTACCGCAAGTCATTTGGCTGCCAGTACCTGCCATGTATGGTCAGGTTTGTAGGGATTTTGTTTGCACTTGTCACGTCTGTGGCATTTGTAGCTAATGTTTTTTCTCTTTGTTGGCAGGTGCGTTAAACCTCTACAGTTTGTCAAGCTTTGCAGTGCAAGCCTCTGTATTACACTGCAGCTTAACAAGTAGGGCAGGGCTTTTCTGTCACTTACATTTATTACTCATTTTCAAAACAATATAGTTGGTTTGCTGGTCACAATTGCTACATCTTATTGCATTTTTGGTCAGACGCTGTCAATGATGCTCTAATGGGTCTGTGCCCTATGGTCTGTACCCCAAAGCCTGCCCACACAACCTGGTCAGAATGCAGGGACCGCTGCGCTTTGAAGATCAAGACTCTGCACGTGGAGATCAGAACATTGCCATGTTCTATCCAACCTCCACCCAAATGGTAATGGTAGATTATTTAAACAAAATTCCAGTAATTAGTATTTCTAAGGTTCACCGGATAACACAGTGTTGCCTCTCTATTAGGACGCCATTAAGTATTTGAAGTACAGTTCATGTTCTCTTCATAGGTTTATCGCAGAGGGCTTCAGGCAATTCCTCTTAGTGTTGATCTTTGGATACATTATATAAACTTCTTAAAGGAGACCTTGGACCCTACTGATCCTGAAACTAACAGTACTATTCGAGGGTAAGTTGACAGCAGACTACGTGATACGAGAAGCCCATACGTACAGTCGCGTAGCAGCATGATCAGATTAATATGTTTAAGCTAAGGGGCAAGCCAATAGCAGGCTGCAGTTACTTAAAGGACTTTTAAGAGATGATGGAACCAAATTCCACAACTAGGGGTAGACAACACCGTGTGGTACAAGGGTCAAAAGTTGGGATGAGAGCTTCACACTAGATGTTAAGAAATATTTAGTGCAGCACTGGAACAGGTTCTCCGTAGAATTTTTGGAATTTAATTCCTTGGAGGTTTTCAGGGTATGGCTAGAACGTGTCTGACCTCATCCATTTCTGGCAGTGGTCCTGGTTGGACTGAAGTTTGACCCAGAACTTTAACTGATCTTTAACTGAAGTAGCTTCTAGCTGTGTGATTGATGTATGGCTTTTGTGTGTTAAACTGCTAAAGTAATGGGTGTAGAATCTTTAGAAGAGATAAGTGGTAAAGATTGTGTATTTTCCTAATATCTTGCATTCCTGCGAGGAGCTTTTTCTCTTGCCTTTGTTTATTCTGTTGTGGTAGTGCTGGAGGGAAAAAAAAAGTGAGTTCAGACTTTCTGAATTTCTGGAGATCTTGCTACATTCAAGTCTAGAAAATACTTTGAGGAATTTAAATAAATATAAGTGTGGTTGTGAGTAAATGAGGATGCTCATAATCTTGAAATAAGAGTAAAAACTTTTCTTCCTTGTTCTGCCACCACATCCAGAAACAACAACTGTAAAATTATTTCATTTTTCAGAGCCTATGAACACGCAGTGTTAGCTGCTGGGACAGATTTCCGTTCTGACAGACTATGGGAAATGTATATAAACTGGGAAAATGAACAGGGAAACCTAAGGGAAGTTACATCCATCTATGACCGCATCCTTGGAATTCCAACACAACTCTACAGTCATCACTTCCAGAGGTAAAGAGAAAACAAAGATTTAGTTAATGCTATGAACTTCTTAAGCACACGCTAACCTACTTCTGTAAATGTGAAAATGTTCACTCAGAACAAGAGCTTGATAGAGTTACTGAGTTTTGTATACTTACTTATTTATGTGCTCATACAGTTTGACCGATTGCTCTAAAGTACTGATACGCTTTTTAGAAATTTGGTTTTAGATAAATTCACAGATTCTGCTGTGGAATAAAGGAAGGCCTTGGAATTGTGAGGAAGAAGAGAGGATGTCTTTGAAAAACCAGAATTAGCAGTTTTGAACTTTAATTCCTCAAGCGATGCTCACATGTGGTGAAACACTAATTTAATTGACTAAAGAGAAATATTTGGTTAAGTTTTAGATAGTAGAATTAATACGGAGAGGTTAAGACGGCATGAGAAACCTTAGTTAAATTATGCACCAGTCTTGCTCATAATTTCTACAGTTTTTTTAATTTTGGAAATAAAGTATCTTCCTCTAAAATTGATCTTGTCCTCTGCCATCAATTTTCCATGGCCAGTGGTCTGTCTTCGCCACTGAAGTTCATTGCTGTTTCATTTCTCTTTGAAATGTGAAGCTTTTGAAGTCTGATAGATAGTAGAAGTTGCATGTATGTTGTCAGAAGTTGCATTCCCAGTGTTGCTGTAGATCGATACAGAACCCCACTGGGATTTATTATTGTGCTCTGGTTATGCAGAATATTGAAACATAAAATGTAAAATTTGTGTTGAATTATTTCTAACTATTCTTAGGTTTAAAGAACACATACAGAACAACTTGCCTCGAGACCTTCTGACTACTGAGCAGTTTGTTCAGCTGCGCAGAGAACTAGCATCTGTGAACGGCCATAGCGGGGAGGACGCGCAACCTGGAGACGACCTGCCCTCTGGTACTGAAGACATAACTGACCCTGCCAAGGTACATACAGGGGGTGTTTGTTGGCTTACTCTGTGGCTGCAAAACCAGTTTATCTGCAGACAATTCAGTATATCTGTAGCTGAGGTGTTCCCACAGTTCTCTTGCGTGTCATTGCTCTTTGGCTTAGGTGATAACTGCTCTTGTCTACAGGACATGCCTTTCCAGGGTTTTCATAGGTACCAAAGAAATGGAGTTCGAAAGTGAAAGAAGTGATGTACAAAACTTTAGGAATGAATATTAATTATTCTGGATTAACAGATTAAGAACTGTGGTCTAAGAAAGCTCTTCATCAGCAATGGTTTCATGGCCTTCACAGGCATATGAAGACTTGGAGCCATCCAAAGGAATTGCGAACTGTGAAAATGTACACGTACTGAAACCAAGCTTAACTTGGATCCAAATTCATCTTTAATCTCAATCATCTTTAACATAGAGCAAAACTTCAGATAAACCAGTTCAGTTGGGTTGCAGTGTGGGCCAAGGCCCCATCAGGGCAGCATCCCATCCCTTCCCCTAGCCGGTCAGGGGAACATTTAATGCATCTGTGATACTTTTAATTTATGCATATCACTGTCGTCATAAAATGCGTTTACAAAGGTGTTACAGTGTCTACCTGTGTTACATTTTTAAAAATTATGTTTTAGCTAATCACTGAGATAGAAAACATGAGGCACAGAATCATTGAGATTCATCAAGAAATGTTTAACCACAATGAACATGAAGTCAGTAAGAGGTGGACGTTTGAAGAAGCGGTAAGTTTGTTTTTTCTACATAAGGCAGCACGTGCCAGAGTTTTGAACATAAAACTGGGAGCTAGGATTTTTGAGTAAGTTAGGCCTTACAATTAAACTGTTGTGGGGCTTTGAACAAAGATCGAGTTTCTCTTCTCTGTCATTTTTCTTGTGAAAAAGCCACTTGTCAGGTCAGCTCTGTCATCTGATGATTTAAAAATCTTTAAGCAGTATTTGGAGAGAGGCAAGGTGGTGCATTGTTTACTAAGCAGCCTTTAAATATACATGCATGAAATGCTGTGTGAGTCAGTACTGCCTTTTGCGTCTGAGGCATTTCAGAATAACAAGGAGGTGAAGGTAACTCTAATAGAAAAGGTAAGCCGATCCTAAAAGGAGAGTGACGTTTGTATGTTTTTCTATTTTAACGTTACACTCAAACCCCAAATCAGTTAACTTCTGTTTTCCAAAAGTAGCCATCATAACATGCAGCTCCTATGTATAATGTATTAAAAGTAATTAATTAGACTAATCATTTGATCACTGCAAATATAGAACTTTTACTAAGTAGAAATTAAGTTTGGTTACTTTTGAAAAAACAACCCGAGTTCTTAATTCTCAGTCATTTTTTTTTCTTTTTTTTCTTCCTGACAAATACTACATTGCATAACATAGTTCTTGTTTTAAATTTACTTTCTTTTTAAAAAGTACATTGTATTAAACACTCAGGACAGATTTTCAGAGGCTCCTTAATGGGTTACATGATATCAGAGCTGTTACGTTCCTTATTGCACTTTGTTGGACTAGGGCAGATACCTTGTAAGCAAAGGAACTTGGAAACATAGTGTGTAGCCCACCCTAGCACCATGGCCTAGGACACAGGCGAACTCAGGTGGGTGACCTGTGGTGGTACACAGCAGCCGGGGGTGCTGCTACCAGCCCTACATGTCGCAGGGTCGCTTTTGTACCGGGCAACTGGCGTAGAAGGAAGCAGAGCGTGTCCCTAGAGTAGGTGAGGCTCAAATATGTTGATGTGTTGTAGAAAGTGGTTCTGTGAGCATAGGTATTCTTGGCCCAGGAAACCTTAAGCTACAAATTATTGAAACTTGGGAGAATGGTAGAACTGTGGACATGCTGCAGAAAATGTGTCAGAAGCAGGGTGTCCTCTCTTGCTCCTGGCCACAATCAGTACTTTTTCTACGAAGAGAGTGTATCTGCTCTGTAGGTACCAACATGCTGGATCTATGAGGAGTTTGAAATATAAAGTTAAACATGTCTTGATAATGGGCAGAAATGAGGTAGATAGGCAACAGAGGTCACATAAGGATGGAGACCGTTTTGACCTGTTTTACTTTATTTTAGCAGTAACAATGTAGCTGTGAATTTGTCAGAGTGGAAAGAGAGTATTGGGTTCCATTGTAGAGTTCAGTGAGGACTATGAAGGGGGTGACTGGCTTTAGATTTCAGGTGGCCTTGAAGAATTTAATATTACTCCTTAATTATTGAAGTTCTTTATCCATTTGTATGTATTTGCATCTGAGATGGAATTGCAGTACAGGAGAGAAATAATCAGGTAAAATGAAAGATGAAGAGAGAAAAAGCAAAAGATCTCTGGAAGGATGCTTTGCTGTGTTACTTCAAAGCAGTGCTTACTGCAGCTGTGCTGCGCTCTGTCCCACCTGGCTGCTCTTGTAGTCATCAGTAAAAACACAATCTTGCTGGCTCTTGGAATAATCAGCTTAATGTAAATATTTAATATGAAGTTGAATGCAATGCTCTGTCTTTCCTTGTCATGATTCTCAACCAAATTTTGAATTTAATTTGTAGGATGTGGGCTAGTACAACAGTAAGTGCTTTAGTTGTATGTATGTATGTATGTGGACAATATCCATTGTTGTTTGCAATGTCGTTGTTACCTTGTGACCGCAGGTTTGCAAGGGATTAACTGCAGAGTTCTTTCTCAGCTTCTGTAAACACTTGCACCCAAAAAGCTTTCTAGAAAAACAAGTTACTAGCCTAGAATGTAATTGTCAGCAAAATCTCTTGGTCAATACTTGGGTAACCCCAGCAGACTTATTTGAATAGATAACGATGTATCATTCTGCAGTTCTGCTTATGTAAATGGCATTACTTGAATGGTGTGTGGTGGGGTTGTTTTTTTTTTTTTTGTTTGTTCGTTTTAAGCAAGTTGGTGGTATGCTTATTAGTCACAAGTTGCCGTACTGTGACTCTTGCAGATAAAGAGGCCTTACTTTCATGTAAAACCTCTGGAGAAAATTCAGCTGAAAAACTGGAAAGAGTACTTAGAATTTGAGATAGAAAATGGCACTCATGAACGAGTTGTGGTCCTCTTTGAAAGATGTGTTATTTCATGTGCCCTCTATGAGGACTTCTGGATTAAGGTAAGGGAAGTGGTTTACCACCCATATCCTACCGATTGCATACATTGATCTAGTGACTAACCTTTTGTACTCTTGTGGAATGTTGTTCATATATAACTATATCTGTTGCATTAGGAGATGGTCTGCTTGCAACCAGATTTGACTGCTGCATATGCCAACTTCGTTGCCTCTCTACGTCCTTCCTTACAGAAACTAGTCTAGTGGTTCAATAAAGGTGCTGAATGGGTTTAAACAAAAGAATTTTATCGTTCTGTCATGTTTTTAAAGACAAATACAAGCTTTAAATTTTCCAATCTCTGCTCTGTTTTCAACTATAGTATGCCAAATACATGGAGAATCATAGTATTGAAGGAGTGAGGCATGTCTACAGCAGGGCTTGCACAATACATCTTCCTAAGAAACCAATGGTTCACATGCTGTGGGCTGCCTTTGAGGAGCAGCAGGGTAAGAGCAACGTTAGTTTATGCTGGGAGGGATTCTGTTTTTAAGAGGCTGTGGGATGTCTCATATCTTAAAGCATCTTCACCGGTGTTCTAGGCAACATCGATGAAGCAAGAAGAATCTTGAAAACATTTGAAGAGTGTATTCTAGGGCTAGCAATGATTCGCTTGCGAAGAGTAAGCTTAGAACGCAGACATGGAAACATGGAAGAAGCTGAACACCTGCTTGAAGATGCTGTTAGGAATGCCAAATCAATTACTGAGTCGTCGTTTTATGCCATCAAATTAGCTCGACACCTCTTCAAAGTACAGAAAAATCTTCCAAAGGCAAGAAAAGTGCTGTCAGAAGCCATAGAAATTGACAAAGTATGTGTTCCCTCTTTGCTGTATTAAAAAAAAAAAAAAATCCTGGTAGTTTTCTCTCTTTCTGAACCATTTTTTAAAAAATACGGCAACAATGATGACAGGAATTGTAACTGTATGTAATGTTTCATTACTACATGGAGACACCAGTCCCTCTAAACTGATGTTGCCGTATTTGCAGCTTGCAGATCTGGAAGTTTGCAGATTTTTTTTTTTCATCAGAAGCACAATGTGCTTCATACCTTCATTTTCCTTTTTAGAATCTTAAGTATTATAGGTGCGTTCACATCTCAAGGTGAACAAAATTGATCATGTAGGCAGTACTTGTAGGTTGTTTAGTATAACCACAGAAATACTTGGCACTCCAAATACTGTTAGCTTACTGTTAGCAAAGTGTGGCATCTGGTTTTGTAGTGTTAGATCACTTCTAATCTATTTGTGAAACAGACCAGGTCGAAAATGACCAGTGTAAAAGAAAATCTTTTTATTGACTATTCTAGCATATATCTATGATGTAAATGTTCTGGTATGCATCTGGTAGACATACATTCAGTGTTAAGTACCTAACATGACAGATGTACAACTTCTGATACGTCTTTTGCACAGGAAAATACAAAACTGTATCTCAATTTACTTGAAATGGAGTACAGTGGCGATCTCAAGCAAAATGAAGAAAACATCCTGAGCTGTTTTGATAAAGCTGTCAACGGCGCATTGTCTATAAAAATGAGGATTACGTTTTCTCAGCGAAAAGTGGAATTTCTTGAAGATTTTGGTTCTGACGTAAACAAGTAAGATGTAATCTGTGCAATGGCCAAATGAGGGTCGCCAAAAGAGTGCTTGTAGAAGTCGTAGGGAAGGGGTAGGGTTAGTGGCATCCATTACATTGTTTCCTCTGTGCCCTCAGCTCTTGGTTGAGGGATAGCTGCTTTTCTCAACCAAATTCCTACTATTAAATAGGAGTCTCTTTTCAGCCAATTTTCCTTTTTTCTGAAATACCTAACGCCTCATAGAGCTGCTCAAAACTTCATATGCCGCCCGTAACTTCTTACTGTGGTTTTCTCTTGCTAAGTCTTAGAAAGGAGGATGTTCCTCAAAGAGAACGTGAAGTGTTTTGTGACATAGGTATAATTGGATACTCCATACCCTGAGAGCTGCTGCTCGAGGTGTCCAAAAGTGCATCGATTCGATTTTTCTATGTTCAGAAGTATTAACAGTGCTGTACATTCTGTGGGAGGATCAGATACTAGAAATGCAACTTTTTAATTAAAAATACTGGATACGCTTTTTTCCTCTTAATTCTGTTGTGTAAAACAAGCGCTTGTTTTTATTTACAATTTGCAGCTAATTAACTTGGAAGGACTAAGCACGAGTTAGTTTTTCTGCTTTGTATGTTCCGAACAATAGCTGTCCTTAATTTCTGCTGACTCTGAACACCCTAACTTGGCTGGCAGCCAAGCGTTGCAAGTTTGGGATCCTAGATAGACCAGACAAAATGAAGTTTTCAGTTCCCAAATAGTACTAGAGCACAGAATAAGTACAAGAAATGATTTCCACCAAAAATAATATTGACAGAAGAAGCAGTTTTCATGTGATACCTTGTAAACTGTGGCATGCAGCAGATGAAATGATATTTAGCTATTCATGGGAATTTCAGCTAGGACATGGAAGTATTACTCTTTCACTCAGCGACATAGGGTTATACTTAATAAATGAATAATATGACTTTTGTGCTGCATTTAATGTACGTATGCTTCCCATGTTGTTTGGGAAAAGGCTGTAGGTAATACTTTGGAATTGTAATAGTTTTGTATAATACTCATTTCCAGTATTTAAAGAAATGTTGATTCCTAAATATCAGTGCTGCTATGGATGGCATCAGCGCGCAGCTGAGGGAATGCAGTTACTGGAAGAAGCAGCTGTGTCACAAACAAGTTTTAGAAAACTTATTTATAAATAAACTTTGTGAGAGAACTGCATGAAGTGTGAAAAAAGCTGAGCAAATTGGGCGTTTCTGAGCTAGCAGAAAATTCTTCAATATGTGTTTTGGAATCCCCCTTCAAATTAACTTTTTTGGCTTTCCCATCTTCCTGGTGGGTCACTGATTAAAACTGGGTTATGATTGAGTGTGGTTTAGAATGGCTTTGTATGCGTACAGTTTGAAGTAGACATTTTAAAATGGTTGCTCGTGTGTTTAAAACGTTTACGTGAAAACGGTGAGCAAATCTTTATTTGGTTTTGTCTCCTTCAGGCTTCTGGATGCCTATGATGAACATCAAGCACTTCTAAAGGAGCAGGATTCTTTAAAAAGGAGAGCAGAGAACGGGTAGGAAGCCTGTTCACCTAAGGGAGGGTATAAACAAACTTGATAGATAATTTGGTATGGGGTACCTGGAACGTGTACTACGCGTACTAGAGCTGATACAAAGCACTTTGGAAATGCTTTAAAAATAGTTCAGAGAACAATCTCGGGGCTATTGTTTTTCTTTAGTCTTTGACTATATATACATATATTTTTCAGCTTTAAACCTGCTTGCACAAACAAAATGACTGTTGTCTTAATCACTTAAGTGTATACTAAATCACTAAGTGTATACTAAATAGGGCTGTAGGCTTAAATAGTTGGAGAAAGATTTATTGGAAAATAACCTTTTGAATTATGTTTCACAGAAAAGCTAAACAGTGCTGGTAAAAATAACTCGGTCTCTAAGCAGAAACATGCTTTAGCTGTCTCAGTTCAAGCACCAGAGAACTTATAAACCAGCCTGTTGTTCTGAAGCCAAATACACTCCTGTCTTTCTCTAAATCATATTCTGTTACCCTGTTTGGACAGGGCACCAAGTTTGAAAATATTATTTACCCTTATCTGTTATAACACTTCCGGCATGAAGACATGCTCAGAATTTGGTCTAAGATACCATTTACAAGCAAATATTAACTTCACAGATCAGAGGAGCCAGATGAAAAGAAAATGCTCACAGATGACCCAACTTTGGCATCAGCACAGATGATGGATGGAGACATGCAAGTCAATCAGGCAGCGTATAACTACAATGCCTGGTACCAGGTAGGTCTATGCTTTGGTTACTTCCTTTAATGTGCGTTCTGAATGTATACATGGTGTGGGTTTCCCAGTGACTTTATCTATCTGTGGCCCAGTGTCAGTTGGTGAGGAGAGCTTGGAGTAAAAATGTAGCTCCTGCTTCTGTTGATTCCTCTTTGGCCTGTTACGTGAGTGTAAACTACTCCTCTGTGCGAGGATGATGAGCGGTTCAGGGGCCAGCTCCTCCTGTGACGCGGTGTGTGACAGCAGCAAAGGGCAATAGACCCCGTGTGCGCTGAAATGTTTCAGCCAGGAGACTCGCCTTGGGTTGCCAGTTTACTGTGCGTTTTGATAGTTACTTTCTCCAACTAGTAGTTCCTGTAACATCTCGGTGTGGGTTCTGCTGCACTGTACACAGTGTGTGCAAAACCAGTCTGTTCCATAGCTCGTCTTTTGGGGCTCTTCTTGCATGGCATTTCGTTTTGTCCCCTATAGGGGCTTAAAGAGTCAATCAGTAATACCGTACCTTGGTTTCCTCCTCTTGCCTGTGACAGCAGCATCCTCCAGCACATGCTCTGCTTGCTTCTAGACAGACAGTTGTCCAAGGGGCAGGCTGTAAAGGCAGAGCTGCAGACCTGCCTTTCTGGGTGAGATCAGTCCTGGTACGGGTGGGCGCTGCTGCTGCCCCCTCAGCTGGCGGGAGAGTTGCATACTGCAGGCTTGCGTGCTTACTCTTCTGAGGTGTGAGTTGTAGCGGGTCCAACTGAAACTCTTGCTGAAGCAGTTTAATGAACGCTGCTGTTTAGACTGCAAGGAGTCTGCCAAGCCTGTGAGAACAGTTTGGAGGTGGGATGCAAACCGGGCGCTGTGTAACTTGGTTTAGAATTGCCCGCACCAAGGTCAAGTGTTCTTTCCAACGTCAGGTGGTGAAAGGTGTCTCACCCGGCATGGGGGACTCCACTCGGCACTAGGCCAGGAAAGATGCCCCAAGTTTTCCAACACAGAACCATGGGAATAGCAGGCTTACAGTGTTGATGAAGATCTCAGTCCTGTGGTTGACATGGTAACTCCAGCACTGCCTGCCTCTGTGCATTTCACGGTCTGCTTGAGAATAGCAGACAGAAGCGCTTTCTGAGAGAGCGGAGACATTTGTTCATGCCCCCCCAGGAATGTTACACTGCTGAATGCCTACCTAGGCTCAGCGGGGATAGCGGGGGTATGGCTGGTTGCAGGAAGACCGTGGGAACTGTCTGTGATGGTCTCTGCTAGCTGCAAACTGATGGATTTGAAGTGGGTAGTGTTGGGGCACTTGAGCTGTCTGCGTTGGCTCCCCCATCCTGGGGGTGTGTGCTGGAACAGCAGACATGCAGCTAGAACACAGGCAATTCACGCTTCCGTTACCTTCTGCTCCCTCCCTTTTTCCTCCCTCTTACGAGTGTTGAAAGGGGAGTGACGAGGAGCCGTAGAGCAGGTACCGAGGAGGGGATCTGAGGGTCAGAGAGACCCTCTGACCCGACCTCCATTTGAAGTCGTGCCACATGCGTGTTCATTATGATTGAAAACACCTCAGGCAACAGTATCAGCCTCGGTACAAACCTGACCCTGCACTTGCGACTGAACCACACTGCAGTCTTACCTCTGGTACAGAGTTGACTTCCAGTGGATCTTTACAGTGGTTAGGAGCTCAGGCTGCGTGCAGGGCCTGACTGGAGAGGGGCCGAGCCCCCACCGTTCTGGGTGGGCATGCCAGCACTGGCACGGCCGCGCCGGCCACTCTCCAGAACCGTTACAGTTACAGCGGGTGAGCTCGCCTGTGCCCTTCTGGCAGGAGAGCGACCTTATCATCAGGTATTCTTCGTGCGGCGCGGGCGGTCTGACTTACCTTGCTGTGTTGTGTTTTTTTCTAGTACAATTACCAGAACGCGTGGAATTATGGACAGTATTATCATCCAACTTGATCCGAGGAGTGAGTGAAGTTCACTGTGCTGCAGTTTCAACAGAGATGGAATAAAAAAAAATCTATTTTTCTAATTTAGGGATGTGAAAGAACTGTTGTAATACCTGCTTTTTGGTCTTTTGCATGTGAAACGAGCTGATGTTCACAGGGTATGTGTGAAGCAAGATTTGTGTGCCGGTAACTGATAAATGGTATCTCTAGTTTACCATAAATGCATTATTTTTTTTTTTTTTAAATTCCCTGCACTAATTTATGGAGGTATCTGAAGAATTTTTTTCAGTCCCATAATGATTCCATAGACTTAATCAGTAAAGCTGTAGTTTTGTTGGGTTGTTTCCCGAAGCCGTTCTGCCACGCGGTGTCGGCCGCCACGGCTGCTGCAGGAGCGGAGCAGGCGGGGCCGGAGCAAGGCTGTCCTCTCCTGCTCTGCGCCCCAACCGCAACGTCATGACCTGCTCTGTCGCGAGAGCTCTTTCCCTGCCCCAGCGAGTGGATCCCACACTGCTTCTTTGTGTTGTTACAATTGAAACTCTTCAGAGTACGATGGCAGCCTTTGCAAGCTGCGATGTGTATTTTCTATTCTATGTGGGGGGTCAAAAATTAAAATGCAGTGCAAAATGATGTTGCATTCTTTTTTAAAAAGCACAAACTGTGTTTGGGATGATTTTTGTATTTAGAGTTTTTCATGTACACAGTGTGAGCAAACTTTTTTCATTTTGATCAAAGTGATCATTCCCATTTTTGTAATAAAAGCAAGGAATTCAGTACTCCTCTGAGCTTTCTTGGGTTGCCTCATTCAAGCCAGGAGCGTGAACGCCAGAGCCTCGGTTCAACCCCTGCGTTGTTCAGACTGCTGTGGTACAGGAACACGTGTGGTTCTCTGCTAGAAGGGGGTAGGCATCGTGCCTGATGCTTCTATAAAACACCTTTAAAGGAGAAATTCAGTGCCTAGAATATAAATGTAAGTTTTTTCCTCTTGCCCTCTTCTAATATTTTAAGTTCGCTAAAATTGTTGGGCGAGGGCTGTTATAAAACTCGGCACCTACGCGGAAGGCTGAAAGGGAGAGGCGTTGCTGGAGACTCCAGTACTGAAGGAAATGCTTTTCAGTAAAAGCTCGCTCGCTACAGCAACGGATAGTAAGAACAGTGGGGGCAGTTCCAGCTGGGTCTACTTCTCCTTTACCAGTGTGCTGGAGGCCTGTGTGATTCTTCCCCCCTAGTAAGAGAAAGCAGTTTTGAGGTGATCACGTACACAGAAAAGTGAAGTCGCTTGCATGTATAAACTATGTTTTCTTTAGTGGTGTGTTACTGTACAGCAGTTGGGGGGCAGGGAAAACAAACTTGATTTCAATACAAGGCCACAGTTGTAACTATATCCTGAAGTTACAAGAGCAAAACTGCATCGTCGGAAGCTTTCTTGATTGTAAATGGGTTCCCAGCAGCGAAGGAAACTCTTCATTTCATTCAATATCCACCAATTCCACTTCAAAGAAAAGTTTTGCATTTGGTGGAATCCTGTTGGCACGCATTAAGGAAGCTTAAAAAAAAAATAAATCCCCCCCCCGTTATCACATCAATCAGAGCTAAGTGAGTTACCACCTGTTCTCTTTCTCATGTGGCAGTTTTGTATTTCACTGACCCGTTTTAACATCCTGGATTTAGTGTGCAACCGCAGCTGCTGTCTGACACAAGTTGCCACGAGACACTGAGTACCAGTTCCGCAGATAGCCCGTTATTAAGACATTAAGACACGCTCCTCGTGAGTCCTGTTCCTCTGAAGGTGAGCAGCTGAGTCCTACCTGACCTGCCCAAGCCTTGGCTCCAGTCTTGGGACACAGTCACCGGTCTTCCTCTGGGAGGAGGTTGTTAGACTGCCCTACTACACTACAGAAGGAAGAAGAATGTCTAGACCGTCCTTTAAATTATTGTGCCACAGGACTGGAGCAAGAGGAAACAATCACTTCCCTTCCTCCTGCAACTTTGGTAAAAAAGAAACACGGCTGTGTAAGATCACTCGCTGAGCCCCGTATTTCAGTTGTACCCCAGAACCAGTTCTAGCCAAGATTTCACTGCTGTCTCTGCAGTTGCAGCAGGGAGCTTTCCTCCACCTCTCCCGTGCACGGGTTAGCGTTCCCACCAGTGCTGCAGGAATGAGCATTTGGAAGCAGCCAGAATAAAAACGCAGCCAGAAAACAGTAGCGAGTTCTCCTCTGCAGTACTCCCTGCAGGAGATTTTCTGCTAAACAAACGGGCAATTCCATCCCTCCATTAAGTTCACTGAATGTTTTTATATTGTTAACTTTGTAACCCTGCTGTGAGTAACAAGTGAATGCTCCCCCCATTATTCCTCTGTCCGTAAAGCACTGTATTCCACCAAGCGCTTCCAAGTTACTTAACGAGTCATTAGTTGTGGAAGGATACTTAGCATCGGGCTGCCCCTTCTTGCCGTATGCCCACTCAGGTTCAATTTCCAGTTGAGCCTTCTCTCCTTTACTCATTGTTAAGAGAGCTTCATCCCACTAAAAAACCAAAACAGAACAAACTCAAACAAACAGAACACAGCAGTCTTACACAGCTTAAGCAAAAGTGCATTTCATATGCTTCTCCAACTTGCTGCTACGAATACCTGCGCAATCCCGCATCGTTCTCTCCAGCACGCTCAGCCGCCCCAGAGCATGCACTGTGAGGCAGGTTCACCTTTTTGTTTGTGGAAAGAAACATTCCCCCTTGGCTGATGTTCCCTGCTCCCACGTTAGCCTGTACCGTACGCGGCAGTGTGCACTCGTGCCATTACACTGCGATGATACTGGTGAACCAATGCAGTAAGACGCTTGTTTCTAAGAAGTATCCAGTTTCAGCACCCGTTTCACAGCAGACCACCACACACACACCACCACGGGGTTTGGCTCTCTGCCTCATGTTTCCCCACCATTCTGCAGTGTCAACAGATCAGCGTTTATTTAAGGCTGATGCTTAAAGACTAATTTTATTTCAGTGCTTGTCCCTCTTTGAGACTCGCACCACCCAAAGCTGGTGTTCAGCTGAGCACCGTATCAACATGTCACAATGAACAGCTGCTGCTCACGCCTTGTACTGCTTAAGGAAGATATCTGGCACCCACACACACAAACACAGGAGCGCAGTGCCAAGAGACTACAGGAAAACCCAGGCGACTGCTACTTCTGCAGTACTGGCCACAAGCCCAGGGACATTTTCCCCTTCCCAGTTCCAATCCATTACAGCCTTTTTCCTGCACAGCAGCAGCATGGAAGATTAAGCTGGGTTGGGTTTGTTTTGTTTTTTAAAGCCAGGTAAGCATAAGATCCTTCTTGCATTCTTACCTTGGGCAGACAGCCACCGATTTCACCGCCGACTCAGCAGCAGCGAGACAGTCACACACCTCATTTGCTTGGCACATAGGCTGGTATCTCCCAGTCACACCGAGTTCACACCAGTGTCTGTGACTTCAAGGCGTAAGCCAACAGACGGGTGTGCCGAACTCTCGATTCTTCTGGGGAGTCCTTTTAGCCTACCTAGATATTCCCCTCACGCAGCTTCCACCTGCACCACTGTAGCACTCGGTGCTGACAGAGCAGAGGAGTTACAGCAGCAAAGCTGCAGCTCATTTCAGTGCACGACAACAACCAGAATTCGGAGTTTCAGCATCCAGTTCAGAGTTAACAGATGAACTGAACTACACATGAAGAGGCACTGAGGCAAATGCCGAAAAGATGCTGAGAGAAAACAATGTTCCGAGGGACTGAAGCACACCACGTGCATGCAGTGATCGATGGAGCCCTGGGAACCCAGTAATCTGTCTACAGTGCAAAGCACGAGACAGAAGCATGCAAGAGGCTGTGCCTGTCCTGAGGAACACGTTACACTGTGTTGCACACGCTACTTAATGAGAGGAATGACACTGCAGATGGATGAATGCATCTCTAAGGAATAAATACTACATCCCATGGATGTAAATACTTTCAACTTGCTCTTTTACCTCCACAAGAAAAAAAAGAACAGCAGCTCAAAATTTGCACCCTGGTCATAAATCCTGCAGAACAAAAACCCTTTTTGCATTCTGAGGGAGTCATTAATGGTTTACTTACGCCTCTGATTACTTTTCCTACGCCAACTTTGAAACTTAAAGGTTTGGCTGCTTTTTTCTTCTTTGAACCTGAAAGACAGTTTTAACATGCATTTGCTTTAACATCACACCAGCACACACCATACTTCTGCCTAAAATTACTATTACAATCATGCTTTACATAATTATCTGTTCTTACAATATTTTTTAGCCCACTAGTAGATTTTTAGAGGAAAATTTAGTGCTGTGCACTAAAAACATTATTAAACATTCAAGTTGCACCAAGAGCTAAAGTTGATGAGTGTCTTTCAGATACTGATGCAGTGAACCTTAAAGACTCGTTTCTGCATTACTGAAGTTCACGGTGCAAGTCATAAACACATTAGTGAAGCAAAAAAAGTCAACAGGGACCATACACCATCATACAACAAGTATGATGACTCACAGACAGTATTCCAGTGACAGCCCTGCTGTTCCTCTCCGTGTTAGACATCACTGCTGGAAAAGCATTTCTAAAGACTGCAGAATTTCATATATCTAAATCCTCTGATCAAGAAACTGTCACAAAAATACTAGCAGACTTCTCTGCAGTGGATATGCTACACCAGACTACTTCAAATCACTCTCATTCCAGTGCCTCCACGTTTAAGGGTTTATTACAGAAGCATACCAAGCCGTGTGTCTTTAGAGAAACTAACTACGCTGTTGGTGCTCGAGTTCCACAGATAAGGGGAGCTCCCCAAGCAGGAACCATCTTTCCTCCAAAGTAGTTTTAGCACTGATTAAATCCGCACATTTCACATTATCTGTGGCCTGGAGAATGCCAGACGTGAGGTCTGGCAAGATGCAGCAGTGTCACTTGACACCAGCCAGTCCTAAAATACTGCTCTGCGTTCCCTCATGGAAAATCGGGCTGCAGGAGCAGAGCGCAGGGACACCCCCAGTCAGCTCAACACCACGGTGGTATAAGCAGTTTGTCTGGGCTCCTGCCATGCGCACCTTCCAGAAGGGAACGCCTGCCCAAGGCTGCTTCATGCCTCCAGCTCATTTCCACTATGTGCACTTGCAACAAAAGCCAAACAGTATATACGTGACCTTACTTGTTTGAATATTGGTATCGAAGACTGTTCCATCCTGTAGTTTTCCTGTATACCAGCAATGAACAGTGTCCCCTTTCTTCGGAAAGTTGGTTTTATCACCCTTCTTTAAAATTGATTTTGTATACTTTGGCGGCCCCTAAGTTTAGAAAAACAGAGTTGTGAGTGCTGCGTTAACCAGTCTCAGACCCACGACATTCAAGTCCGAACAACCACTTAGTTCACGGCGCGGAATGAACAGATGCAGTGTTAGTGAGTGGCAGGCTCATGTGTTATCGCAGGGCTGCAATATTTGGGGAAAATGTAACAGCGTAGGCACAGTTTTCAGCAAAGACTGAAGCTTTGGGAGGGAGGCATGGGGCCCACCACTAATTACGTTACAGAAGCTATATAGCTTAAGGCGCGGTACCAGACTTCGTGCCGTAACCAGGTTTTTGAAGACCTGGATAATTTGGCCGCCCCACGCGATGGCCCAAACAACGCGAGGCCGGGGTGCTGCACCGACCTCCTCCACGGCCTCCTCCGGCTTCGCTGCTTTCCCCTTGGCCTCCTCCGCCTTGGCGGGCTTCGCCTTCTCCGCCGCCTTCTCCGCGCCGTCCGTGCCCTTGAACCGCTGAGGGGAAGGAGAGGGGCGGCAGCCGTCAGCCCCTGCCCGACCCCCGACCGCCAGCCCCCGGCCCCGCCGCCCCGGCCCCGCACCTGCGTGTGGAAGAGCTGCGTGTAGGCCGCGATGAGCTGCTCCTTATTCGCCGTCTTGGCCACGTTCTTCACCTGCCCCAGCAGCTTGTGCTCCGCCAGGAACTGCAAGACACGCCGGTGAGGGAGAGACACGCAGCGGAGGGACCCCCTCCATACACACACACACACCGCCCACCCCTTACCGCCTGGGCTGCGTTCTCCTGAAGGAACTTGATGATATCCTTCTTGGGCAGCGCCTCGCTCCGCAGCTCCTCAGCGCTCCAGGGCTGCGCCGGACCCGCCGTCGCCGCCATTTTCCCGCCCGCCACCGCCGCCGCCTCCCTCCTCCTCCACCACCGGCTCCTCCTCACGCACCGCCCAGCTTTCCCGTCGTCCCCGCGGGAGCCGCCGCAGGGACCGAGGGGTGGGACCGGGGGCGGCTGAGCCGCCCCCGGTCCCACCCCTCGGTCCCTGCGGCGGCTCCCGCGGGGTTTTCAAGCGGCGGCGCTGAGAGAAAATGGAGGGCGGTGCGCCTCGGCGCGCGTTACCTCAGAGCGGGCGGGAGCCGCGCGGCGCGGCGGCGCCCTGAGGGAGGATGAGCGGCGGGAGGCAGCGCACTTTACCTCAGGCCTGGTGGGCGGCGGGCGGGAAGGCGGCAGCGGAGGAGAAGAAGAAGAAGGAGGAGGAGGAAGAAGAAGAAGAAGAAGAAGAAGCAGACGATGACCTGCTGTTGGCGGCGGCCGCGGCGGCGGCGGACCCCATCCCGGCGGCGGACCCCATCCCGGCGGCGGACCCCCTCCCGGCGGCGGGTTTCTGCGCGGCGGCGGGGTCCATTTGGATTTACCCCACTAACTACCCGGTGCGCGGCTACCAGATGCGGATGGCCCGCGCCGCTTTGCTGGCCAACACTCTGGTCTGTCTGCCCACCGGGCTGGGTAAGACCTTCGTGGCCGCCGTCGTCATGTACAACTTCTACCGCTGGTTCCCCTCCGGCAAGGTGCTCTTCCTCGCCCCCACCAAGCCGCTGGTGGCCCAGCAGATGGAGGCCTGCGCCCGCGTTATGGGCATCCCGGGCCGGCACATGGCGGAGATGACAGGTAGGGACGGGGACGGGGCTGCTCCGGGGGAACATCGTGCTCGGGGGGCGCCTCGGAGCAGCCGCAGGCGTGGAGGCTGCTTGGCTTAGAGGCACGGGCAAACGACCTGAAAAGCCTCAGTGGAAGAGGGGAAAAAAAGAGTCCTTTTAGGGCGAGGAGCTTCTGAGGGGTTAACCTCGGGTTTTGCAGTAGTTACCCCCGGGTCACCGACTGAAGCACTCGAAGGAGACGTTTTCTGGCGCGCCGGGGTGCAGCCCTGTGTACGGCCCTCGGGGCTTCAGCAGCGAGCTGTAAATGCGCAGAAAATATACTCTGTATAAAACTTAGTGCAAAGAATAATGGTTTCCCCCCCCCCTTTTTTTTTTTTTAACCTCACGAGCTGCAGGTTATTGCTTACCGAAGTAACGGCCTCCAGGGCCGGATCCGTTACCTGTCCTTTAGGCGCGGCGCTCTGTCAGGGGTGGGGTAGGTTAGGTGTGGGGCTGCGGGGGGCCTGGGCGCGCCTGCGGCCTGCTAGCCTGGCGTTGCACCGTTCGGAATTTACTGTTTTAATGCAAACAGTCTTCCTTGTCGTTGTATTCACCTTTTTTTTTTTTTTTTCCCCCTGAAAATGGGAATAGTACCAAGGTGCGTGCTATTTTAAAAGGCATTCATTTCCCAAAGCCGGCGTCTGCCTGGCAGCCCTGGCAGCCTTCTGCTGTCGCTCCCAGGTCGTGGTGTGTTCTCAGTACAGCCGTTTGCTAATGTTATTTGTTTAATTTCCAGGGGGAACCCAAGCCCTCAGTCGGAGGGAACTCTGGACTACCAAGAGAGTCTTTTTCCTTACACCTCAAATAATGGTGAATGATCTTTCTCGTGGGACGTGTCCCGCTGTAGAGATTAAATGTTTGGTTATTGATGAAGCCCACAAAGCCCTTGGAAATCACGCCTACTGTCAGGTAATGCTGGAGTCACCCCACTCTCATCTCACGATTACAAAAAAGCTCCCCCCAAATCACTTACAGGATCTCCATAAAGTGTCACTGTCGTCATTGCTGTCCTTTAGGTCCTTAGCTTTGTTTGAAAGAGATGAAACAGTCCTCTGTGTCATCAGAGACTTGTTTTTAAGTAAAACCTGTAGTAAAACCTGGTAAGGTTAGGTGGGAATTTTTTTAATGTCTGAATAAAATTGTAACTTTTGTTTCAAAATATCAATTCAAAAGTCAATATGCTCTTTCTTTCAGATGTGTTTATATTCGGAGGTGTACTTTAGTGTCTTTGTGTTATGCTGAAATAGCTCTTAAATGGGGGCGGTATTTTTTTCAGACAAAAGTGCAGCTTTTTTTGTGAAGTCCTTTATCTTAGTAAGATGACTTCAAGATTTCTTTTTAACATTGGGTTTTGTATTGATTAGCAAGGAGTTTGATGCATTATTGTGACTTAATCTCATAATAACACGTGACCTAAAAGAAAGATAGTTTTATATACTGGAGAAATTGACTGAATATACGTGGAGATGTGTATAGTTGCTTACTAGGACTCTTTAGAGGAAAGTAGGTGTTTTTTAGTGCTTGTCTAACTTGGCACACTGGAAAAGAGAAGCAAGCTTGCCAAGTTAAAACAGTACACGTTGATTTGCCAACGTTGCAATTTTCTTCTCTCATTTTCCAGAACTATGGCAACTTCATTTTCAAAGAATTTAACTTGATAGGTTGTTTTATTTCAAAATACTATACAAAAATATTTTCTTAAACTATTTTACTATTACGTGAATCGCTCTGTAACATAGAGCCAAGACTTGTATTCGTTAGCTTTTGAGCTAATGAATTGGCTATAGCCAAGAAAAATCTCTTCCATCGCCCCTTGTCAGCGTGGCTGTGAAATTGGCAGGCTATGTTACTTGTTTTAGCTATGCCTTTGCATGATTTTCAGCAGAATTATCAGCACAAACTGAATTCCTCTTTAGTCTCCATTCACTAATTCTCTGTAGCTTTTATGTTATGTGATATTATTTGTAATTTTTTGTTGTGCAGCACCAGGTGCTTGGTCAGAAGGTGTGGCTCTGGGAAAATGAAGTAGGGAGGCAATTTGGTTGTTGCCTGAATGTTCAGCAGCTATTGCACTTGTCCCAGCTTTGGTCTTGGGGGGGGTGGTATAATGAGAACCTGGGAGATCTAAGGAATATTCAGCCATTTTCCCAATTGCTAACGCAACATTTTAAGTGAGACTCAACTGGTTGGCATAGTGGTTGTCATCTAATCTCCGTTCAGATTTCATGGGACTAATAATGCATGATTTACCTTTTAGAGTGGTTCTTCAAACTTACTTTTTGGCAGCTCACTTGGGTTAGTATGCTGTTAATCTTTTTGTTAAATCAAGTGAAAAATAGTTTCATAATTTACCAAGGTTCTGCTGAATGGGACTGGGGTTATAATATACTTAATCAAGATTAAGTGTTCTTGGATAAAATGGTTATAAACCGAACAATTCTGGTTCCCATTTGAATTTAGATGTACTCTTTTTAGAATATTTTGTTAAGCTCTTTCTCCTTAGTGGATATTTTCATTGATGTAGCAAATAATCTCCTTTAAATATTAATGGAAACTTTCCTGTTCTTAGGTTGTAAGGGAACTAAGCAAATATACAAATCAATTTCGGATCTTGGCCCTAAGTGCCACACCAGGCAGTGATACAAAGGTGAGTCAAATCTACTTGCACGGTTGGAATAATAAAGTTTTAGTAGAAGCTGTGTTTAATACCACTTGATGCAGTTTGAACACTGTGCAGGATACTGAAGTCTATTAGAAATCCATGTAAAAACTGAATCTCTTTACAATCCATTTGTTGGTGAAGGTTTGTTTTTTTTAAGTTATGGACTTTGTATTATTTATTTCCTGACCTTTCTAAAAGGAAATAATACCTTCTGTTCAAACCCACTTGAACCAAAAAGAATATACCCTCAGTGCAAAATGTCTTTCCTATTCTGTTCAGTGTACTATATTGGGTAAATATAAGTAAGGCTGAGGTTTTCAGTCTAAGGCAGATGGACAGCCAGATTCAGTTTGAGCTCCTAGCTCCAGGTTACTTCCAAGCAGGTATTTCATGGGGCACCCAAAGCCAAAGAGAGAATTCTGTCACTCCAGCCCTCATGCAGTAGCATGCTTTTTGCATTCATGTACTTACAGATTAACTCTTTATATAATACTTGAGATCTTTAAGTGGAGAGTCTTCCATTTTTCATCTATAGTTGGTCGGTATCTTTACAATTATATTCAAGGCCTGCTAAAATATGGAAATAGTTACTTTCATGTGAAATTGACTTGCATTGTTGGAGTGTTAACAAGCAAATACGGGTTTTTTTGTGGCTTCTCAAACAGGCTGTGCAGCAAGTTATTTCCAACTTACTCATTGCTCAGATAGAACTATGTGCTGAAGATTCTCCGGAAATTCAGCCTTATTCTCATGCACGACAGGTGGAAAAAATTGTTGTTCCACTTGGTGAAGAATTGGTAGAAATTCAGAATGCTTACATCCAGGTGAGTTGTTGCATTTCTTTGTTGTTAAATGGACAGTATCACTAAATATATAATCTCCCTATTTTAACATCTCTGTCTAGACCAGCAATAACTTATAATGGTAACACTTTCCTATGCAATTAACTTTGCCTTTGAGTAGAAGACAAAGAAAGAAACATGGTTTCAACACTAGCAGCTGCTGTTTCATGTTGCGCCAGTGATACCTGTTACGTTGCAATAACTGAAAAAGCTCCGATGGAAAACTTACTATTGAAATTGTTTTCTCATCCTCTTTCAGGAGTCCTTGCAAACTTGACATGAGACCTAAACTGAGGGCTTCTTAATTTGGCTGAATTTAGTAGTATTAAGATGTTGAGGATGACCATGTTGTGTTGTCCAGGTTATTGCCAGCCTTAAGAAAACTGTATATTGACTGAAGCTTTTTCTCTGATTAAGAATGTTCTTTAGAGCTTTAAGTCATCTGTAAGTGTACTTAGTTCTCCTTGATNTTTTTTTTTTTGTTTTGTTTTTTTTCTTTAGAGCTTTTTTTTTTTTTTTTTTTTTTTAACCAGTAGGTAATGTCCAAATATAGGATAGATTAGCAGGGACCAGAACTGTTAGCCAGTCAATGATGGCTTGCTGATCTGCGTCTTCTCAGTAAGGTACTAGTAGACAAATGGTATTACCCAAGATACCACTCTGAAACTTCAAAATGTATGATCTTTATTTTGATAAGAGACATAAAAAAAAAAAAGACTAAATTACTATCAGTCTGTTGGCCTTAGAGTCTATGTTTTTGGTTTAAGTTCAATGTTTTTTGGTGTATTATATGTGAAGACCATTGGAACGCAAACTTGTTTGTTCATTTTCTAGATTGAATTAGTTCAGCTGTTTTCAAACCAGTAACCAGAGTGTGTATTTAAATGAGCAAGTTCCACTGATAAGCTAGCAAGAATTTTAAAGATAGTTTTGCGTCACCACAGGTGCCTCTGTATGCTCAAATTGAGTGCATGGATTTAATCTGAGGTGTTTCACTTGAGATTTAAGATGAAATAAGCATGGAGGTGTGGCTAATCTGGTGTAATTGAGGAGTATAGTCAAACCTTGACTAAATTGTCTCTGTGGCTTCAGTGGTTTTTATTTCCTTTCTTTGATCTGGTATTTGCATTTGTATTACTACTGCTTTACTTAGAAAATAAGACTTGTAACAACACAGAGGGCATGAAAGGATGGTGCCGCTGCCTTTTCCAGCGTTCGCGGGCAAGCCAAGCCTTAGTCTTAGAGACCCCAGCACTTTCGAAAGTGGCTCCTGTACTTTAGGTTCTGCAGGCATGTTTCTGTAGTTGTGCGGTTTTCTGCAGCACAGTGATGGACCTCAGCCATGCCCTGAAGTTAAATTACACCGTTTACCTTGCTGCTCAATTTTAGCTTCTGAGCGGTTTGAGATCAGGATAGGTGTATGAGTGCAGCCACAGGAGCAACGAGTACGTGTGGCATTATCCTTGTCCCCTGCCAAAAGAATCAGTTGTGGAGTATGTTCTGAATGGCATTGGGATTTAGGAGAAAACCCCAATACATATGTCACTCTTTGTTAAGAACTGCTTCTCTACAGCTTGGTTCTGAAACCAGTCCTACCCCAGTCTGTGCTGCAGTAAGAATTGTGGGAGACTGTGCTGGACGCTTGACAGAAATGGGGTTGCAGATGGCTGCTGCAGTGAGGAGGAGTGATTTTGCTAGCAGATCTGCTGGCTGCAGCACCTAGACACATAGCTCCAAATGTATGTGTTTATTTCAAGGAATGTGTGTCTCTTGAAAGTTATTTAAGTTTTTTGGGTCTTAGAACGACCATTGCAAATTTGGGGCTTAAATGGCTTCTGCAAAGTCAGAATAGCAAGTGGTGGCTTCTGCTGTTCCCATTCAGAGGAAAAACAGGAAAAAAGCTGTATGTCTGTTACAAAAATGAAAGCCAGGTGTACTCTGCACAATAAGATCATTATCTTTAATTTTGACAAACAGTAACAGTAAACAAGACGACATTTCAGTGAAAATGAAGGACAGTGTAAAACAGCACAACGCAACAATGCTGGAAAAATTATGTTTATATTTGTATACATACAATAAGCAAGGCCCTGAGTATCACAATAGCTGGAATAAACTTTTTAGGCACTAATGCTTGTTCGAAAAATACACAGTATGCAGGACAATGTTTATCTGTTAAGGCTACATCATTTAATCTTCCAAAAATATAGGTGAATTCTGTTTTATTATCTCCTTTGAATAGTGGAAATCAAATAACTTCAAATTAAAAATGAAAATCCATTAATTAATGGCCTACAAAGTAGAGCCACAGATGGATAATAACATCCTTATTCTGATAACAGGAGTTAGGTAATGAAGCTTGACATTATGTTTTCAAACTTTCTCAAGTGCTGTATTTGAGTAATAGTAACTATGAAGTAAACTTTATTGCGTGTCAGTGAAAAAACGCAATTCTTCATGCCCGTGCTTGTGCGGGCCAGTTACAGAAGTTGGTACAATGTTCCATAACCATAAAGTGTATCTTCAAACTCAAGAATAATTGGTTCTGTCTCAGCAGCAGAAGCCGTCTAACATAAGTCAAAATAAATACTATCTTGGAATTCACAGTTTTACATAAAACGACACTGAACACTTTGCTGCGGTTAGGATATCAGCACATTCAGATAAATACCTTATTTTTATATTTCAGTAACAAGAATGTTCCTATAACATACCCACAAGTAGCTGTGTCACAGAAGTATTTAGGTGAAGATTGCCTATGGAAAGAGACATAAGATACAGCAAATGCTTTTCGCAATAGATGTTTAAAATGTAAAGTATGTACAAACTGGTACTTTACGGTGAGAGGATTTAACTGCTTCCAATACCTATTGACATTTGTTGTGCTAAAGCATTAAAATAATTTCTATAACTGGCAAAAGCAATCAAATTGCAGAAACGTCTTTAATTTGCCATAAAGTCATGTCAAAGGTGAAAATTGTTTTTATTTGCTCTTATAAAAAATCTTGGGGGAGGGTGAGGGCAAAACAAAGCCTGTTGTTTAATGCTCCCCTGGGCCTTCTACTCAACTCAGTTTTTAAAGACTTTTAAATATTTTCCATTAATGTGTTAACTTTCACTTTAATACTGGCTGGCATTTCCAATAATCTGAGGAAATGTTAAAAATAAATAAAAAGCAAAATAAATAAAAATCAAACAAGAAACAATTCAACATATTGAAAAGGAAGTCTGAATTTTTTCCTCTGGCTATGATGCTGTATCTTGAACAAACTGAGAGGAGTAAAAGACATGACAGGTACCTTCATCGTCTCGTTTCTTAAGTAAGAAATACTTTGATGTGCATCTAAATTGGCACATCAGACAAAGTGGTTCCTTGTTGTGGCCACAACTGGCACAAGCATTTGTGCTGTCAGCTGGCAAACCAGATTTGATAGCTTTCTGGTTGGAATAAGAAAGACCCCAAACCCACAGTCTTTTTGGCGATTGCCCCTATCGGTTTAACATCCAACTAGTTTGTGGCAATACAAAGCTCTGTGCTGGACCCGTGCAGGACAGCTGAACAGCTAGGGATATCAGACATGCAGAAGAAGAAAGCGAGGACTGCTTTTTCTGTTTGTTTGTTTGTTTTTTCCTCCTCACGAAGATTGTAAGTTTGCATTAAAACAAATGTTTCTCTCTCTCTCCCCCCCTTCTCCTTGCTGCCTCCCCGAGGAGTCTGCGGGCAGCAACCGGCAGAGAGCGCCTCGGTCACGCTTCAGCACGGGCAGGCTGGCCCAGCCGGCGCTCCCTGACCCTGCTGCTCGGCAAGAGCTTTGAGGTTAAGCGTGAAGTCAGTTTTGTGCAGCAGAGAGCCTTGTGGAACCGGGAGGCTTACAGTTCTTGCGATCTGTATGATTATTCAGTCAGAAGTACATAAATCCATTTTGTTTGCCGATTAACACTACCGTAAGCTAGCAGACGCTGGCTCTGGTTGCTGTTTTGTATGTTGTAACTGAGCAACACAGAAGCTCTATTTAAAGCCTAAATCCTAAATCATATAATCAATAAATAACGCTGGTGATAGAATTCATGAAATTTTATATAAAAAGACATTTATTTCTATTAAGTATTAAGATTAAACTCTACCATCATATCTGCAAGGGGAGACACTAAGAAGGGATTTTTAAGAGCAAAACTGTTTGCTACCCCGATTCTAAAGTGCAGTAGGTGCTCTTTAGCTGTAGTACACAGCAAAGCATGAGTGCTGCTTTCCGACCTCCTGATGCATGTAGGACGATGTGAGCTTGTCTTTCAATCACAGCGTGCTAGACTAGCTGTTTTCTACTTCAAGAATTATCATATGGATAAGGGTAAAAGAAACAAGCTGCAACAGGGAAAATCAGATATTAGGAAGAAAACTTCTCACAGTGAGGGTGGTCAAATACTGGAACAGGGCCCAGGGGGGTTACAGGCTCCTCATCCCTGGAGATGCTCAAAATCCAACAGTGCGAGGCCCTGAGCAGCCTGCTCTGCCAGCATCACGGCAGAGGGCTGGACTAGCTGACTGCCAGAGGTCACTTCTAGCTGATTTTTTTTTTCTGTGATTCTCTGAAATATTTGTATCATTTTTAACATTAATAGCGTGGTACTGTCACATGAGTGTAAAAAGTACTGAACAAATTACTTCAGCTGCAGTGTTTTAACATTCAGCAAAGCTATAAGACAAAAGTGTTCAGAAAACTGGAGTTAAGAATAACCACTTTCTATTTACAAATGCCAAATATAGTCATGGGATTACTATGAGCATGTGATTAAGGTAACCTGTAACTTTTGATAGCAAAACTTAAATGAGCATTAGGACTGTTCTGCCTTTTTGGTCTCTTCTCAAGGTTAAAAATACTTTGGTTGAACATGTTTTGAGGTAAGCATTAAGAATCGCTGGTCCACAGATGATGATGATTTTAAAAGCAGTCAGTATTGGCCTAGTCTTACTCCTTGGTTTAATCCCAGTGGTCTAAATCTCTTCAGAGTAGTTCTCTTCAGAGATCCAGACCTGAACATTCTTTTCCTGCAGCATAGCCTGCACGTGTGTGATGTTTTTAATGTGACACAAAGACCCCAAGAGGGTCTTTGTGTGGCTGGTGCAGCACTAAGTGCCCAGGGCAGGGGCTCCAGGATCTCCCCTAGGACCATCCCAGGCCACAAGCAGTCTAGAGATGCTAATAAGAGGAACAGGAGAGAAGTCTCTGTCTCCCTTATCTTATATATAAAAAAAAAGATAAGGTGAACTAACTTTTAAAGTGCTAAAAATCTCCATAAAAAGGAACCTCTGTGTGTTTCAGGTGTTACCTCTGTTTGATTATTAAGTTGGAGTGATTGCCTTGCTAAACTGTCTAAAAGCCACATTTCTAAAATCTTTGAGGGTCTGCGGTCTTACGTGATTCACCTGTAAATGAGAACTAATTCTTGTGACTGACAAGCATCAGAAATGGGAGGCTATGGTCTTTGAAGGAACCATATCTCATTGTGTCGATTGGCAGCAGCTGGATTTGTGTATCCTGCAATGATGAATGTATCCTGCAAACATAACTCGGGACTCTCCAGAATTTCCGCCAACAGGTTTATTTCTCTCATTATAGAGTCTTCATTGGTGATTCCTCTGAAGCTCCTGTAACAATCAACTTCATATCAAGTTCTTTTTAAAATCCACAGTTTTTTCCAGAGCCTAGAAATGCCTCCTTCTAAATTATTTACTCATGTTTTGGAAATGATGCTACCTGACTGTGATCTCAAACACGTAACAGGTTTTTCTGAGCATTTTCAGTGATATGTCAGATGCTTTGTTCCCAGCCACACAGAACAGTCTGGGTTTTGAGATCCTATTGTATCTCACATTTACAGATGCATCGTTTTCCCAAGCTGGTAACCATTATTTCCTGAATAGCCCAGTCTCATATAGCAGGCAACTTTTAACATTTACTAAAAATCAAGTTTTACTGTTTGTTAGGTTTTATAACTTGATTTAAAAGATGTAACGTGCCCAAATTGAAAACTGCATCTTTTTACATTTTTTACTAGAACAAAATGAAAATATTTCTTACCTACTATAAACAATAGTAGAAGGCCATTCTTCAATGATTATGTCGGAGTCAAAAGGATGAGGTGGCTCGTCCTGCAGCACTTCAGGCAGGTAGTACGCTACTGTCACTGACTGCGTCATCTCCGATTGAGATTCATTCGTATGGACTATGGTCACAATGGGTATTGTTATCCCCAAGTAGAGTCCTGAGGAGACATATGTGACTTTTAGAAAATATAAAAGGAGGTCTACATAGTGTGCTTGACTTCTGAACTCATACTGAATAATATAAAGTGAGTATCACAGAGCGCAGAGAGTGTCATTACTAAAAGGAATTCAGTAGGGTGTTTTAGAAAATGGGGTTGTGTATTCCAAGTGGAAGTAGCATTTTATTATGCCTTGTAGTTTGTGTACGTATGTATCTCTCTCTCTCTCCCCCTCTCCCTTCCTCCCTCCTCCTCTCTCTCTCTCTCTCTCTGTGCAAATATGTGTGCATGTGTGTTTCAAATGTGGTATTTGGTGAGCTCCCTTATCTTCATGTAGGGAAAGGTGTTTGATTTAACTTCTTTCCCCCTGTTTATCTTGTAAACTGACCTTGTGTCATGCTTTAAATATTTGGGAACAAAGAATGTAGGCAAGATAAGGGGGCTGTATCCTGAATTAATTTAGGATTGCTGTTATCAAACATGTTGCTATATTTTTGCAATGTTCTAGGAAAAGGTTGACTGTTTTGACTGTGCTGGTAGCAGTGATGACTACCAGTGGGAACTTTGCTTCTGTACACAGTTTGAAAACAGAATTTAACTGTTCTGGAGCCAAAATTACTTTTAAACCATGTTAAAGTGTTAAAAGAATGGGGAAAGTGGGGAAAATACCTGATTAAGGAAAAGCCTTCATGATCAATGTTTTTAGTAGTCTTGGAAAGAAAATTAAGGGTTGACTTGATTACAACACACGGACTTTTACAGAACAAAACACTGGGCTTTGCAATACTTCTTAATCAACTGGAGAATCTGAAAAATGAGGACTGATGGCTGGAAGTTGAAACCAGATTAAATTGGACTGGAAACTAGGTGCACATTTTTCATGCAGGAACAAGCAATCAAGGAGATGGTGGACTGGCTATTATTTTAAAGTACTTGAGTTAAAACTGGATTATCTTTCTGGAAAACGTGCTTCAGCCGCACAAATTTTTGGTGTCAATTCAGACATGCACAAGTTGAGTATTATGAACTCAAACGAAAGAGGCAAAACATTATGGTCTCTTTTGGCATTACACTCTGAATAGGTTCTTAAAGTAGGCGATTTCAGTACTGCTGTGAAAACTAAACCACTAAAATTCTGTTGCAGAAGCCTAATTTATAGCTGACAGCCTACAAAACCAGCCAGTGTCAGTTCCCAGGCAGCTGTAGTGGTCACAATGACCTTGGAAACAGTGATCACTTCCCGCAGATGGTCTTGTCTAGCATCTGTGCAGAGGGAGCAGCGCTTTGGCTTGGACTCTGCTGGAAAGGCTGCGTTGCAGGAAAATGTCCCTATAGACGGGGTGGAGTATTTGGAAAAAGCTAATAAAACTATCTCCCCAATTAGGAGGAGCTAGTGCAAAAATACAATGTTTTAACTTTAATGGAGAATTGTGGTACCAATTACCTGAGGAATTCTGCTCACAAATGTACCTCATAAGCTTCATGAATCCAAGGCATATGCTCTGTTCATACTGTTTTTCTTTCATTTTTATACAAGCCCATTTGGCTTTTCCATACTGACGTTTTTCATAAAGCAGATCTCCCAGCTGCAAACACAGTAAGATCATAATTTTGTATTTTAAGTTAATCACCTAAAAAACCCCAAGCAAACAAATAAAAGTCAAACAATGTTTCAGTGCTTTACTTGTAGCATAAAGAAATCAACTTCTTTACGTGTATGACCAGGAGAATGGCAAGCATGACGGATGATTTTAAGTCTCAGTGTCAGCTATACCGTAAGCACATCCTGTTTAATACTTTGTTCACATGCGCTTAATTTCAAGGCCCACGCTGGCATATTATAAGTAAATATCCAAACCAAATGCAGTGTATGCATCTTACTCGAGTAGAAGAATAATTGCATCTTTTTTCGACCGTCAATGAAATGATCTTGAAATGAACATGTGAATTTTAATCCTTCCTAATATAAATCAAGAAGGGATATGCTGCTGATCGTGGGCCAAAATTTGTTTCAGCAGACTTCTAGGTAGTTCTCCTTTAAAATAAGGGGCTGTCATCTTTTGGACTTGCAGTATTAAACATTTAGTTGCAATTAACACTGAATAACCTTATTTTTTTATCTGCAGTTATTACAGTAGCACTGAGAATGGCTTTCAAGTGTTTAATTACAACATAAATAGTCAGGAGTCCCAAACTGTTTGGATGAAATACACTCAATCAAATTGTGATATTCATAAATTTGAATTACGTAGATCTGTTTAAAAGAAAAGTGACAAGAATTCTTCATACATGGTTCGTTAAAGATTTTCTTGATTTGTCATGTATTTAAGGTTAGACACTTGTTTGCACATTTCCTGAGCTGTAAACAATTTCCGGCACATCAATTCCAGTTTTTCATTAGAGGATAATATGGTTTTGATACGATGGATTTGCAAATTGCTGCTTAGTTTGATAAAGACCTAAGATAGAAAAGTACATGTTTGGTTTAAATTTCAGATATTAATCTCTTTCAAGTATTCTTTGCTTAGGTTTTATTAACATGATTGTGTAAAGAAGCAAATGCGTCGATTTAAATGCAGGAAATAGGCATTTTATTTCAAATGTCAAAATGTGAGGGTTTTTTGCTAAATTAATTCTAAAATGTCAAAGACTAATTCCTGGCCATCTCCTGAATTTCCTGATAGTTTCTACCTTACAGAAAAGAAAAGTTCACGCATGTAAAAATGGTGAGATGTTAAAAATGAAATGTAGTTATCCAGTTATAATGCTTTGCACTTATGATGTTAAAAATCCTAAATTGTTAAGATAATTTTATAAAGAAATGTATTTTTGGGAACTAGGCATGAATACTGAAAACACTGTTAAAACCTCAGCTGGTGAGGGAAGCGGTACCTTTTCTTTGCGCTGGATCAGAGTAAATGGGATGGTCTGTCTCTCCTGGGGATTGTTGTTCCTCGTCAGCTGCTGAATGGGCTCTGCCATGTCTGCAACAAAAGAACACGTTTCCAGTTTTAGAGGGGAAGCTGTAGAAATAAGAATGAAAATTGTCCATTCGACTTTCTCTTAGTTAAACTTCTGGTGACTTTGTGTTTGTAACAAGTTTAGTTTGTGCTTCAATATTAATAGGAAAGGTTAATGGACTTTTGTCTTCGTACAGATGATGTTGCCGATTCTATAGCACCTCTTCTGGTGTTGGATTAACCTGTATCCACACGAAGAAGTAAATTGAGTTGGCTGCTCTTGTTCACAGGTTGAAGGAAATACTATTGTGGAAACATTGTCACTACCAAAAGGTGTTTTATGTCTAATATTCTACTTTAGAACTTGCTATTACACACATTGCAGCACTACTCATTAGTCAGGACGTGTGTCGGGTGTGAGGCCCGTGTTGGCACTCAGGGGCCGCAGTGCCTGAGCTGCTGGTGCCGTGCGGCAGGCTGGGATGTGAGCCGAGCATCCTGGCTAGCTCTGCCGTTACTGCTGCTCAGCCACCACACCGCTTGTCTCTGCGATTCGCTCCTAGTTGCAATCTCTGGAAGTGTTAGAGCTGAAACTGATGGAGAGCGTGTTCCAGGTGTGATGCCGTGGTGATCCAGCTCCCGTACAGGCAAAGTAGAGTTCTGGGTCTTAAGTGAATTGCATAATATTTATCTTTTTTTAATGCAAGCCCTTCTAGTAAGACCTCACAGGAGGGGAGAATTTAAAAATAAAAGGCAAACAAATGTCTTCATTAAGAAGTGGAAGAGAACATGAACTGTTGTTTGTAGCTTCAGGAGACATCACAGAACAGGACACACATGGGGCTGTGTCAGCAAGACTGCAGCCAGCCGGTCAAGGGAGGTGACTGCTCTGTTTGCTGCTCTCAAAGCTGCATTTCCCATGCTGTGCCTGGTTTGGGGCATTGATGAACTCGAGATGATTTGGTGGAGGGCCGCCTGGCTGGTTAGGGCAGCACAAAGCACAGAAGGGGCTGGGACAACCTGATGTGCTCAGGCTGGAGGGGAGAAAGTGAAGGTGGGGTGCGGAGGGGGGATCGAAGTGCAGAAAGTATAGATGAGGGAGGAGAAAAGTGTCCTTTTAAGCTAAAGAAATAGAAGATGAGGAAACTTAAAATTCCTCAATGTATACCTCACTGAAGAACTGTATCTTAACAAGACGTGATTGATTAACAAAGGATTTAGAACATAGATTTGTGTTAATTTAAAACAATTGCTTTTTGTTGCATATTAGTTTTATACCTATGTGCTGTCTGATTAGATACCAAGTATATTAGATGAAAGGTTTTATTTCAGTTTGGAAGGGGCAGAAAACTGTTGACTTAAGAGTGAATATTAACATTCTAGCCAAATTGAAAGGTAACTTATATAAAAGTGGGAGTAGAGCAAAGCAAGTTAGAAGAGATATTAGGAAGAATTTTTTCACTATGAGAGTGCTGAGCCCCTGGCCCAGGTTGCCCAGGGAAGTTGTAGATGCCCCATCCCTGGAGGTGTTCAAGGCCAGGCTGGTCTAGTGGGAGGTGTCCCTGCCCATGGCAGAGGGATTGGAACCACATGCTCTTTAAGGTCCCTTCCAGCTCTAGCCATTCTATGATCCTGGAAGTTTCAGTGTTCTCATTCCGTTACATCTGGCAGAAAGAAATACAGCGGTTCAGTGTTCTCAAATAGTCATAGTTACCATAAAGCACTAGTAAAGATTAAGTGGAACATACCAACTTTGACTAATAGGGACACTGTGTGTTTTGTGTGCTTCTTATGTTTGCTGTTGCCTGTTGTCTTGCCCTTTGGAACAAGGAGAGCTCGCAGTACAGTCTAACACGTGTCACCACTTCCGGTCTGAGCTCTCGCATTTTGGTGGTGGATCATTATGGGAAGGAGAGCGTTAATACTTGACTATTGTTGAAGAACTCTAAGCACCTACATGCTTGCTTACCAATACTGAGATGGAACTGAAACGTGCATTTGAACGATTCTCGCATTTTGTAAGAAATTAAATAGTGAACCTATTCTCTGTTTCTACATGTAGTGACACTAGCAATCATCCAGTCTGCATTAATTGTTATGCTTCCCAGCCAAGCTCAAATGGATAGGAGGAGCAAATATGTTATACTTGCATATATAATAGTAGCATATTCTAGTATTTCTGTTCTCCTACAGTTTTGTCATTTAAATGCAGTTGGATTATGTGTATTTGCAATGGTTGCCTTGACATCAATTCTAGCTGCAGTTCATAAATAAATTCTGCTTAGAAGTTGATCCCTAACAGGCAGGATTGGAAACTCTGGAGATAAGGTTAGTCTTAGGAATAGAAAGCCTCTCTTCCAAAAGAGTCAGACCCTTGCCTTTCAAAATTGAAGTAATATAAGCATTTGTGTATTTTGATAGAGGTTGAGAAACTTAATCTTTATGTACGGTGTTTGAAAGTCTGGATGTGAATTTCTGCCATACTACCTCATGGTATATATCAGACACGCATGGAAGGGACTAAAGTTTCAGTTGAAGCAAGAGCCCTTCTCTCGGGGCTTAAGTGAAGTATCTTAAGTGAAAAGGCAGGATGATGGGGGAAAAGAGTATTATCCATGTTTCAGAGAAGAGGAGAATTAAGATGCAGGAGAATTAACTTGGCCTAGGTCACTTAGTAAATCTGTATCTGAGCAAGGACTCAAACCTACATCTCCTGGCATCCAGTGCAGGGGTTTGAGTTTTAAGACTATCTGGAATAGTAAAGATCCTTTCAATAAAGGGGAGAAGGCTACTACACTTAGTTAATTTTAAACATTTTTTAACAAATGTCATTGGGAAACATTTAAAATGTAAGTAATAACTGACATGTAAAATTGATCTCTTTGGAGGCTGAGAAAACTAGCAGTAGATTAGACTTCAGCACTGAATTTTCCACAGAGTATTCAAGAATTAGGAAATGTTTTAGGACTCTAGAAAAGTTACCTCTATTTTTAGATGCCTTTATTGATAAATGGGGGTGGGGCTTTTTTATTTATTTATTTTATTCCATATTAATGCACAACATAGGTATTACAACTAATTAAAAGTCCTTTCAGGAGTTTTATTTTTCAGTTAGTGAAACCATGGCCGTCAGGCACGACAGTATAATATTTGGATTATAAATATTTTAACCTGCACAATACTTAAGATTATGCTGCCCAAAAGCAAGTGAGTTGCTTGATTTACATGTCCTCTGTCAGTCCAAGCTTGCAAACTTGAATACTGGTGTGACAAAAGGCAAGGCGAGTTGTAGCAGTGTAGCTAGGCAAAGGCTTGGTTTAATTAAATTTCAAAGTTGTGATTACAGTTGCTACTATAGGTAGGTATTATGAAAGGGGCAAATCGTTATGAAGAGGTTTATATAGATAAGGCACCTTTGACAAGACTTGTGCACAGCAGCACGATTGAACAGTATTTAAATTGTTTTATGTCTTAATTTGTGTCTCATCAGACCTGCCGGGAGTGGGAGTGTCACTGAAGTGGGATGGACGTGTCAGCTGTGCCCCTAAATAATGTACATGCACACAAAACTTTGTTGTTCTAGAGCAGAGGAGATAGCCTCTGTAATGCTGGGGACCACACCTTCATGCTGAAAAAAGAACCACTAGACATGCACCTTGGAGGGAGTAATGAGGAAACGGCTCGGGGAGGTAGAAGCAGGCTCAGTGCTGGGCTGGGGCGGGCTGCAGCGGGAGGCTGCATCCCGGCGGTGACCCAGCAATGGAGGCTCTGTAGTCCTTCCCTGCACGCTTCCTTTAACCGACAGAGGTTACGGCTGTTCAACAGCCCCTGTACCAGCACAGCCTCGCTGCCACTTCCGTGGGGTAGCCTCGGCAGGGGACGTATGTTGGGACTGATGGAAAACCATCTGCAATTCCAGATCTGAAGTTTGATCTGGAGCCGAGGTACTTGAGCTCAGAGTGTGCCGCTTGGTACACTGAGTATCTTTCGACAGCTTTATGCTTTAGCAAGTAGATGGTTCTGATGGGTAGCAGCTTTCCTGACCTTGCTTGTTAATGAATATGCTTGTATTGAAATTAGAATTGAGAAATTTAAAGTAACTGCTGTGGCATGTTTTCTGCTTCTACTGGGAGTAAACACAATAGAGTTTTCAAGCCAAGAAAGTAAGATTATACCTTCCTGTACCTCTAATTTTGTTTTACCTTTTTGTTGCAAGGTTTGGCATAGGCCAGTCAGTCTATAGGATTAAGATCTTGTTAACAGTGATAAATGGAAATGCTAGCTGTATCAATATCTGTTGTTCACATCTCACAACATCTTAGATTTTTTTAGAATGCTTACAGTGTTCCCGTAACTCTTAAAAGCTGCTAAACAAAAGTTACAAAGCAAGTCACCTTTTTGAAAGGTATATGGTCACCATAGAACAAAACAGGTGTTAGAGCCTGTGGCAATCTGGAACTATTGATGAGAAGGTTGGTAATGTTCTTATTTTGCAGGTTTTACCACTAGACTGCAGGAAATAGACCTTCTGTCGTTAAGGTCTCGAGTGCTCTGTCTGCAGTTACCAGGCTGGCAGGCAATAGTCAGCCGAGTGAAGTTCTTGTATTTTCTTAAATCTTGGCTTCAGCAGTGACACCCGCTGCTTGGATGGGGCACACCAGTCAAGAGGGGCGGTGTGCTCCCTGTTGGCAGGGAGGATTTCTCCTCCCAGAAAGCCATTTGTGCTTCCTCTCTGTATTCCTTGAGGCTCAGGTATGCTTTAGCTGACTGCATACTAGAGAGGGACGTTAACAGCTTGCACTCTGAACGGCCCATGTAAACTCATCTGGCCAACTCTTGTAGGCTGTTCTAGTTGAGATGCAGTCCACTCTTGATGTATGGCTCTGGACAATATCTGAAGAAAAATCTTCTATTTAGATTTTTGTAGCATTTGCTTAGCGTTACAGAGTAAATCTTTTATAATACAGTAGCTAAAATGTGGTAAAATACTACTTTTGACATATTTCCTAGACTTGATATCCTGCCTAATAAACCGTAGTGAAACGGGGCATTGAAATTCCTGTGTATCAGAATACCAGATAATTTCACAGCAAGGAATCTTGTTTTCTGATACACAGAGCTACTCTTAAGGAGCAATTTAGCATCTGTGTGTTCACGTCTCGTGCCTTAAATAGAGGGAGGGGAGAGGAGAGGGGCTCCCTATGCCCCTGCAGAATCTGCAGCCCTCAGCAGCGATGCACTGATTACAGACGCAAACCCGTGGCTGCCCGAGCGCCTGCTGAAGGGACGGGATGGCACAAGGACCCCTCCTACGGGCAGCGAGAGCGAGGCAAGCCAGAGCTCTGTTCAGACTGACCCTGCCCTTCCGTTAGCACCTGACAGGGCCTTAATTTGCATTGTTAAAACACTAGAAAGGTAAGAGGAGACTTCTAGGCATGACTTGGAAAGGAGGTTGTACCCTCTTTGCTGTGTTGGCATCGAGCAGAAGTTTTTCAATAACAGTCGTTTCATTTTGGTAGTGTCTAGTGCAGGCTGTTGTTCAAGGTTTTGCTGCTTCCCATCCTCTTAGAAGGTGATTTATCTGAACGGTAGAGATGCTAATGATCTCTCTCTACTTCTCTACACAGGACAGTGCAGATGAGTTAGTTTCTGAACGAGCTAAGTTTGCCGTTACTCTCTGTTGCTTGCTATGAGTTATCTGACTTGTTAGTCTTTCAGATTCCTCAGTCCTTCTTAAAATTGAAAAGAAACAATTTCCTAATAAGATAAGCCTAGGAGGCTTACTGTCAAAACGCAAAGTCAATCCTTTTACTTGTTTACGCTGTGCCATCTTTCAGTTCAACCCTCGTTCTTTAAAGAACTAACCTCTTGGATAGCTACAGCGAGGAGAGATCCTTAAGAAAGATGCTTTTGCAGGTAGTCAAATTTAGTTTTTATTAAGACTGAAAACTCACATCAGTCCTTTTTAGTATTAATAGGTCAACCCACTACTACTACAGCCGCTTCTCTGAGTTAGAAAAACCTTTTGCACCTCCCCGTGCAAAAGTTTAGCTCAGACCTTGTGCGCATCAGGAGTGTGGGGAACTGCCACGGGCGTTGATGGCGACACCCTGTGCGGTACCACTCACACCTCCTCCTCCTCCCGGCCCCGCTCCCCGCCTCTCCCGGGGCACGGCTGGGTGCAGCTCCCTCCAGAAGGGGGAGGTTTGCGGGGGTGGGAGCCGTGCCGTGGCTCCGCTCCGGCTCCCCGCGCTGGGGAGCTGGTCACCGGCCTCGGCGAAGCGCCGGGAGCTGCCGAGAGGGACGCCCTGCAGCTGAAGGTCAGAAGTAACCGGGAAGGTTACGGTACCGGCCGGTCAGCCCAGAAACGCCGCCCCCCCATAATCCCCCTAAAGCCCGGCGGGCGGCCGTGGGCGTAAGCGGCTTAGCGGGGCCCGAGCGCTGCCCGGCCGGCTCTTACCGCGGGGCACGTCCACCTGGTGCCCCCTGCCCACGCTCTGCCAGTAGCTCAGCAGCCGCTCCTGCTCCTCGTCCTCCATCCGCTCGGCCTCCTCCTCCAGGCTGCTGCCGTTGCTGTGGTACGCCGAGTCGGGGCTCTCCTCCGCCATCCCGTCCAGGTCCTCCAGCGTGATCATCGCCGGGGCGCCCGGCTCCGCGCCGCCCATGCGGCACCCGCCCGCCTCCATCGCGCCGAGCCGAGGCGGGGAGCGGGGAGCGGGCTGGGCGCGCTGCCGCCGCCGCGCCGCTTTATGAAGGGCTCGCCCTGCCCAGGGATTTGAGGGCGGGGGGGCCCGGGGGGCCCCCGCCTCCGCCTCCGCCCGCCGGCGGGGCAGTGCCGGGCCGGAGGGAGGTGCGCCGCGGCCGCACTGCGCTCCCGGCTGGCGGAGCGGGGCAGAGCTGCGGCGGGGGTCCCCGTGCACAGCCCGCGCCGCCTTGCTGGCGGTCCCGATGCTCTGTAGCTTCACCCGGTGCCGTAGGATCCAAGCAGTGTAGATCTTAAAGAAGTTCGTGTTTTGTATGTTTGTTTTCGCTATTAACTCGTGCTCTCTTTGCTGGCTGTTCTCTCCATCATCTCTATTCCCCACTGCTCCACATGTCCTGTTAGTCCTTCTTTATCAGGACTTTCTTTTAACATTTTAAACCCATGCAGTCCTTCTTTATCAGGACTTTCGTTTAACATTTTAAAACCATGCTTGAAAGACAGATCTTTCGTTTTATTCAGGAGTGTCTGAGAGGTCATTCCAAACTGGGTCCAGTTAGGAGTGCAAAAGTCATGGGTCATTTTGTTACTGAAAGTCCGTCTTTGGCAGTTTGCCTAATTTTGCCCTTGCTGTGGCAAGCCTTTATGAGAAGGATGAGCAGACCTGTTATGGGGATGGCTGACAATTAAAGCAGGATCTGAATTTGAATCAGGGGTCTGTGTGGAGCATATGGTTCTATTTGTAGTTGTCTTTCCTTCCACCTGTAATGTGAAATAAGTGTTGTGGTCCTTCTTGTGCAGGCAGGAAAGGGGAACCTCTGGACCTTTAGAATTTTAGAATAATAGGAAAATAGTCCTTTCCAGTACACTGTTGAGATGCTTGCAGGAGGAAACCAAAGGTTAGGGATGTAACTGTTGACTCTGTGATGTAATGCTTAATCCCCTCCACCACCCCACCCCAGGCTCAGCTTTGGTTGTCTGGTTCCGGGGGCTGTTCTTGGGGTGACAATGAAGTAGTAATTGCCCTAGAAGCCAGAGACGTGCAAGTCCTGACTGTGTACTTCTGACACTACAGACTGAAATCGTGCTGTTCCTACAAAGCGTTCCTCCTGTCAGCCAAAGCTGATCAGCCAAGGGCTGTTGTTTCTTGGAGAATTTGCAAATGGAGGAACAACTGCCAGTGGCTATGTCCTGAGAGAACAGTTCTTTCCTAGTGAATTTAGCATGTGGGGTTTTTTTGCAGAGAAGTGGAATGCACTGGTTGCAGTGAGGCAGATAGTTCCACTGTGAGGATGTTTGGCCTCTTAGCTGTGGGCAGCGTCACAGACTCTTCTCTGATCTGAAATTCACGGAGAAGGCAGATCCTTGACAAATGTTGGCAACGATGGTTGCTTGTTTGGTTGTCTGATGATTTGATTTTGTGGTCAACTACCTAGTGTACAGAATCGCAAGACTCATTGAAAATGTGCTGAAGTGGTCTGTATTTTTTGGCAGTTATCAGCTTTTCCTCGTAAAGATACTGTTGAACTTTCTTCATGGGGCAGCTACGTTGCTATGGGTAAGTACCTTGAAGTAAGGCGCAACGTGAATCGATCCACGTCACAGGTAGTGTCTAAAATTACATTTTAGTGCTGTGCAAACATTGACTGCAGTTTTGTGGGTAAGGAATTTTCCACGTAATTTTGGAAGTTGGGTTATTACTACCAAGTGAGGGCATCCTGGCTCTTGGAGATTTCTTCCAGGAAACCAATATTCTTGAGAAGAGCTGACTTTTTGAGGCAATGTGTAGAGGCTCTTCCTCTGCCTATCCTGCATAAATAATTCCACCACTTTCTCACAGAAAACAATCCCGACTCTTTTTCAAGTCTTAATTATAAGAAGAAATAGTTGCTTAAATGATTATTTTTTTTTTTCCCTGTTCAGAGGATTGCTAAACATCGTTGCTGGAGATGGAAAGAAAAAACAAAAAAAACCCCAAAAAAACAACGGCCAGAAAAACTGTCTAAAACCACAGCCAAATTTCTGTTTGTGAGAAATGCCACAGAGTGTTGGCTGGCTACCTGTGAGAAAGAGGCTGGTAGGAGTTTAAGATTCTACTTTAAATATCCACCTGCACAGATGACTGCGTGTGTGTTTGATTTGGTTTTGGTTTGTGATGTGCTTAGGAATTACACACAAACGGCTACGTTTGATAGAGTACTGAAGATGTATCATGGTCTGTGTCTAGACGCTGCTATCAGCTCGGACTAGTAGATTACTTGATTGTTACTGGAGTTGAACAAAGCTGATTTTTGCTGTATTTGGGGTCCCCCCCCATTAATTTTGTGTGTGACTGGTGGCTACTAAATAGTCACTCTTGGGAGAATATATTTTTGGTAGTGCTGTATTATTGATGCTTTCCTGGCAGGTTATATTTCTGAATATAAAAGAAAAATATTCAGCCTTGCAAATTTGGGGTATGACACAACCTCAGCAGGATGCTTCTTTCTGTCCCGTGGCAAAGTGATGACATTTACTCTTACTGAATGGCAGATTGATATAGAAAAGGCACTTCTTTCATATAACTTCTTGAGTAGGGTAAAAACGTTCTCAGTGAAATTAATTGAAAATTAAAAACTGTAGGCCGTCTTTTTTTTATAACTTTTAAGAAATTAAAAATGCTGTAACAGGAGAAAGTAAAGATGTTGGAAGAGGACAAACTGTTTTATCTTTCTGGTGAATACCAGCTTCCAGGGAAGAACGGTGTATGTTCAGATATGTGTAACAGATCCCTGGAGAGTGGGAAGACTGGGAAGTGCCTGAATGAGTTAATATAAACTTGACAACAAAACTTTCAGAGGCTCCAAGATCATACTAGGTTGATCAGTATTGGTTTTGGAGAATTATGAGGTTAGCTTAAAAACACTGTACCCTGCTGTGTCCCTGTTACTTTATTTTCATTATTGGAAAGGTAAGAAAATATCAGTAGAAAGCTTACACAAAATAGCACTTTTCTCCCTCATGTTTAGAGTTTGTCTGTGTCATGACTCCAAAGCTTTGCAGGGAGAATGACTAAAACTGAGCAGTAGTCGTAGCTCCAAATGCCTTTCTCAGTTGCCTTCTCTGTCATAAACCCACATTTTTTTTCTGTTAATAATTGTCCTCATTCCCTTCTTTGATGTACTATACTACGATTTGAGAGGCTTCATCAAAGGTTACAATGAACTGTTCTCACTCTGTACATAAACTTTAGGTACTCTGTGTGCCTGAAAAGTGTCTTTGCGGTGGGTGAAAGGGTATCTGTAAGCTGCCCTAGCTGATCGTGAGACATGCTCCTCCGGCCATGGGGCTGGATGGTTCTCTGGCACCGCTGGGCTCTGCGACCACCGGTACTTTCTTTTTTGATGGAGTCTCAAGACTCTCTCACTCAACCCGGGGTTATGGTTGGCAGAGACTAAACATGGTCTGTTCCTGGGACTTCCTCCTGGAAATTACTTTCAGGAATATTAGGTTATCGCACTGACACTGCTCAAGGTAGCACACTTTGTGAAAGCCAAACCTTTCTAGTTTCAGTCCCACAACAAAGCAATGGATGCTTTAGATCTAGAGCTGTAGAAGGCCTTGGTTGATTTCATGCCTTCCTGGAAAATCGCTTTGCTCACCCCCAGGGCAGTATGATCACAATGCTGTTGTGAAAACTGATGATAAATACACCTTCTGAGCTGCCTTTCTGGCTATGGGTGGTAGGGCTAGAGCCTGGAAGAAGTCTCTTCTTTCCCTTTCTTGTCTTCCTCTTGTTGAAAACTTGAAAATCTGGAGCAGAGAGCAGGAGCAGTGTGATGTCCGTGTAGTGCACAGCCAAAACAAAAACCTGGATTTGTGTTCTGCAGCTGCTTGTGTTACTTCACTACTACTGGTTTTGGCGGTCCCTGGTTAAGGCAGACCAGTGTGTCAGTGTGGCACAGTAACATTCCTGCACAGCTGTAGGTGTGGTGTTACCTCACCAACACACAACGTACTCGTTTACTTGCACACCAATTCTGCCTTTCATTTACTGGCACAGCAATTCTGCATCTGCCCCAGCATTATTGGAAGGGGTCCGTGGCATATTGTGCATTGGAAATGCTGGAGCCGGGTGAGTCTGGAGAGCAGGGGAAGGAGATTAAGGGAAAGGACAGCTCCACTGACGTGTGGTGTGAGTGTATAAACCTGGTCAGGTCTGTCGTCGAGCCCGGGAGCGCTCTGGAGAGCTTCCTGGCACTTTGCCTTTCCTGTGGATAGACGTGGACCTTCTCAGTCTTTGGTGAAGATACGGTCTACTTAGTGGCTGGTTTCTCTCAACCCCCTCCTTCTCTACTCTGAAAGAAATGCAATACAAACAGTTATTTATGCATGGGAGATTTCTTGTTTTTCTTTGGTAAAGAATGCTTGCAAATCCGCAGTAAAATAATTAGGCCAGGCCATTTGTTTAGAGCCCTTGTTTTTTATCGTGCCAGGAGAAGACAGATTAATAGCAGGTTTCAGTGAGGTATAGCTGAAATAGTAACAGTTCTTTGCCTTGCCGGTTCTGCTTGTAATACACATGGTAGTCCTCAGCTAATGTCGTACCTCCAAAGGGCAGGTCCTAAGCTAATCCCTGGTACAAGCTTCAAAAAAATCAGCGTGATTTGCAGGGGAAGATACTTTGTTCAGCAAAACCCTATGTTCTTGGCAAGTTTAGTGCACTATGGGATAACTTTACCAGTTGTCTTTTATACATTGGTAGTAAATCTGTCAGCTTTTTGAACTCAATTTAGTGAGCTAGAAAAAGCCATGAGTCCTAGTAAGCAATTAATTTAAATTAATTCTACAGTTCTGTTTTTAAATGGATAACATAACACTTAAATGTTTTGGAAATATTGAAGAAGCTTTCCAGAAGTATTATCTTTTTAATTAAAAATAAAGGTATGGAGGTAAGATAAATGTAATCACTCTGAGTAGCGGTTGTTTCTGTATCTCTTCTAAGTAGGTTATGTTTACTGTTCCTTATTAGTTTTGAAGCTCCAGGTGACTGGATCCTGCTGTCTTTCATAATAGTCTTCCTTGGTTTGTTTTGCAGAAGATGATTAAATCAGACAGGGGTGTACACCGAGCAAACAGTGACAATATAATTTTCTTACATGTTATAAACTAGGTCAAGGGATGAAACATAAAAGTTCACGTAATGGTAATTTCTTTTTTGAAAAAGCTATGCAACAAGTATAAGAAATAATAAACCAGTTCTGAAATATTATACTTACGTGGGCATTACTTTTTATTGAAAACTTTAATGTAATGTCTGGAGAAACATTTGTGTTCAAAGACTGACTCCATTTCTGCTACTAGAGACAGTTTAAGCTTGATCTTCAGTGTTTCAAGTGTCCTCATGTCCAACTGTTTAGAGTTTGATGGGAGGGTAAAGTGCTATTTCAGTGATATCCCATTAAAATAAAAAGCACTGAGTTACCCTTGCATGGTTAACATTTTCTTTTTTTTTTTTTTTTTCTTTTAATACCTCTTTTTATAAGCTGGAACAGACGTTTCTGTCTCTGTCCTTCTAAAGTGACTTGTCAAATACAGACTGGATTTAAAACCAGTCTAACAATAACAAACTGTTTGGTAAAAGACAAAGTTTTGAATTTTAAACTCTTAAAACTAAACCAAATATGAGAAATTAATTTCATGTGCATTTTGACTTCCAAATGGCTTGGTGAATGGTTTTGACTGCATTTTAAGAGAAGATATTTGACTTCCTTTTTTTTTTTTTCCCCTTTCCTCCAGAAATTCCTAGCAATATTGTCTTTTCCAATTGGTGTTTGCTTGTTGTTAGTAGTGTTAGTGGTTTATTTGGTCTAATTAATCCGTTAGTCTTAATTAGCAGGCGTGCTTCGGGATGGAGTCTCTGGATGTGCCCTGCTTTGCCTGGGGAGCGGTGTGAGGCCGTGGCCCAGGCTCTCTGTAGGTACCAGGCAAAGCTGGCCACGGGGCTTGGAGGTGCCACGGGGCTCGGAGGTGCCTCGGGCTCCTTGGTGCAGGTGGGCGTTCGGTCTGCGCAGCTGGTCGGACGCCAAATCTCCCGAGAGCTGCGGAGCGGGCAGTGCTCCTCAGTACTGTCCTGCCTTCGGAGCCGCTCCCAGAGGCCTCCCAGCTGCTCCTGTGGGCATCGTCTGGTTCTGCTCCGGCCGGGAGTGGATTGAGCTGAGCTGGGCTCCTCTGAGCAAAAGCGACAAGCTGCCTGCGACCGCGTATCCCAGGCTGAAGGCCCAGAGCAGGGAAGAAGAGCAACTTAAGATGCACCAGAGCATTCAGAATTTAGGCTTTGTTTCTATTATTTCTCAGCAGCCTTTATCTGTTATAATCTGCTTAGCCTGCTGACTCCGGCTAGCTGTTTTTGAAAGACCTGCAGGCATGGAGCGGGCAGTGTGGAAATTCCCCAGCACATTGTTTCCCCAGTTTGGCTGGTGCTTTCACAAGTGTTCATTCACCCTTCCAAAGTTCTCTTTGCGTTTTTGATTCTTTGGGGGATTAATGCTGCTGTAGTTGACGATGGCAATTATTCCCACCCCTTTTCTCAGGATTTGCCTCTTAGTGCCACGTAGCACTGTACACAGAGTAAGAAGCTAAAGCAGTACCAAACTATAAAAATAGTCAAAGCAGCAGAGAGAAGTTAAATCAAGCTGAGAGGAGAATGAGTAGGAGAAGAGTGTGGTTGTTAATAATATTTGTGCATGCTAGCAGGCTCTTAAAACCCATCCTACACTAAATGTGTGAAGAAGACAAATGGAGTGTTTTTACTTAGTGTATAAACATGCTTTGCACTTTTACAGTTGACTTTCTTTTGCTGCTGGGGCATTTTGTCTCCACAAGCTGAGTCCTAGTTAGATCCGTATTGTTTGAGGCCTGAAAGTTAGATGTGTTTTTATTGGTTCGGTTGGACTTGATTTTCAGTGGGCTGAAGGAAGAGCAATAAAGGGGTTCGGCATCTGTTATGCTATAGCCTTCTCCAGCGCAGTGCAGCTGAATGGGGTTAAAATGCCAAGAAAACTTGGGAAACACTGTATGCACATAAGCAGCTAACAGGAACTATCTGCCGTCAAACTAAGTCAAGACTGCCGTTGGAGAAGGTTGTTACCATGCACTAGAGATGTTTTTGGTGCTACTAGCCAAGTGGGCCAACAGATTGTAAGTAATTTTTGTAGAACAAATCTGATTACTCCAATTATTACAGAGTTAGCACTCATGCAAAACTAAGTCTATGAAAAAAAGCCTGACCACCTAAGGCTAAGAAACAAAGAGGAAAAACAAGATTAAGATGAATTAGTGCAGGTCAGTTCCCTTGTTTCACTGATGTGGAAAGCAGGTACATGTGATGTATAAAAACAAATTGTCTTTTGGCATGGCTTCCAAAGGCAATAGGGCATGCTGCTGTGCCGGGCCCATCTGCCGGGCGCCCAGTCCTCTCTGCTCACGTCCCCCGCCTCCCATCCCTTCCACACACAACCTTCTAACTTGTTGGCTAGCCTCCGCCTGAGGTAGTTTAGACTTCTCAAAGATGAATCCAGGTTTTCCTGAGACTGAAGCGCCATGGAAGTTAGGGTTACCAGTAAGAGGGGGAGCTGCAGCATGAGTGCAGTAGCTGGTTACCGGTCCCATTTGGCTTCCTCTCCGCTCGGTCAGTGCTTGTGCCATTACAAAAGCACAGTGTGCTCACTTCTCAGTTATTTGATGGATATGGGGTTATCTCGGGGGCGGGAGGGTGTTTGTCTGTAGGATGGAGGGCACAAATCCTCAGGGAAGCAAGTTGTAAAAATTCTGCTGGTCTTAGAAAAAGATTTTGAAAATTACCCTAGAAACATCCCAATAGCGGAGAACATTACAGTGAGGCAGAGCACCAGTTTGCCAGCTGGCACAGTAACAAATTATTCAGGAATCAGTGCAGTCTGTTTTGAAAAATTCTGTGTTTCAGACAAAGTAAGCAAGCTGCCTGTGTTCTGTTGTGTAAGATCTGTAAAAATAAAACTACTTTAAAGGGCTAAATATACATACCTTCACATCTCTTGTATACTTCTGTGTTTTGTTTGCAGGTGCTAGAAACATTTGCTGGACGCCTGATTAAAATAGGAGTTTTAGCAAGGCGGGATATTCCCAGCCTTACAAAGTACCAGATAATTCTAGCAAGAGATCAATATAGAAAAAACCCGTCTTCACAAAATGGGGTAAGTGTTTATATTTATTTCACGTTATTAAAGTAGTGAATAAATAGTAATATTTCATAGTGTACAAAGTTTCCTGATACATTTGAAGTTAGATTTCCTTTGTAACATTCTGGTTTTAGCCCTGGAATAAAATATACCTACTTGCTCCACATTTCTTAATGCCAATAAAGGAAAGTTAAGGAAAAGGTGAAGAACTCCATTTCCAAACTGAAATTGTTTTGAGAACTTAGATGGTAATTACTGACTGCCAAATGTATACTTTCCCCTCAAAACTACATTACTGCCCTTATTTTTATGTAAGTTGTCATGGAGTGTTCCAATTTTGCACACTCAAAAAAGAATATTACCTAAAAAAAAAGGAAAAAGAAAAATACGTGTACTCTAGAAAGAACACTGGGAAATACACTTCACAGCAGGCAAGCCAACTTCCCTGGCTTAAATTTTGTAGCTGGGGTAGACGTGCCAGAATTTTTGCCAAATACTGATGGATTTTGAGTGTTGCTGTATCAGAAAGTAATGAGCTAATCTTGGAAGATAACACAGGTATTTTGGAGATCATTTTGAAGGTGGAAAAAGATTGCCTTTATTGACCATTAAGAATTGTGTAACCTGTTTCCTGAAGGTTTTGATAGACAGACGTCTGGCTGTGCATTAGTTTGTGCTTTGGCCCTGTTTCTTAGATGTCAATCTTATTTTTGTCCTAAGAATTGCAGTATCATTCCTGCTGCTTATCGACTTCCTAATTTAATGATGAGTCTGTTTTGTTTTACAGGGAATACATCAAGGAATAATTGAAGGAGATTTTGCACTTTGTATCAGTTTATATCATGGTTATGAGCTGCTGCTGCAAATGGGAGTACGGTCATTATTTATCTACCTTTTTGGAATTATGGATGGATCAAAAGGTGAAATGTCTTCAGAAACATCCATCCTTTTGTCTTCACTCCTTCTTATTTAATTTACCTTATCTGTGTGGCTAGTTTTGCACAAAACAGCTCGGATAACAGATGAATTGCAAATGTAATTGGTATTTTGTTCCCGTTCATCCCTATTGGAAATATGTTTGCACAATGTTAAAGATAGAGTATATTTGGGAAAGCAAATGTGTTTATATGGCAGCAGTTCCAAAAAAAATAAGGCACAAACAGAACTCAGAACATGTGACAGTAATATCTCGGGAGAGACAGAGAATAACCATTATTTTAAACTAAGAAATTCTTTGGTCTTGTAAAGCAATTCCTCTCCCTGTAGCAAGACTTGTGTATGGATGAGTTTTAAGTGTCTTTGCCAGAAGATTACAGATTTGGACACATCACACTAGAATTTCTGTCCTAGCTGTGCAACATCTTCCATGCTCACCGAGCAAAATAGAAAGCTGCTTTCTGGTCTGGCCTTTAGTTTCCTAATTCTGTCACTGACTACTGTGGGTCCTTTGCAGCTCTCCACAGTCCCTTTTAGACGCACTGGGTTGTCATTGCTATCTGGAAGACCTGGTTTGGTACTGACATCTTTTCTGAGGGGGGAAATTTCCACTTGGCAATGTCAGTCCAACAGCAAGTGTCTTCTAAACACGGGAGGTGGGAGGGGAAGGTTCCAGCTGTTCAGATTACCCCAACGTGTGCCTCTTAGGTTTCTTGCTTCATTTTGGTTTACACTTAACTGTGTAACTGTGTGATAACTTACAAAAGCTACTAAGCGTACACCACTGCTGGATTAAAATGACACTGCCTTGTCCTGTGTCTGAACCAAAAGCGTACAGTGCTTGCTTCATATTAGAGACTATCTGTAGAATATATTTTTATATAACACATGTGCTAATAATTTCTCATTAATTTTACGCTTTTGACATTTTTGCAATTTATTACTTTCACACGTGCAGATCTTTACATTTCTGATGATATAGTGCTGCTGTTAGACCTAGGCACCCACGAGCATTTCATGTATTTCCTAGTTTCTCAGGTTCCTTAAATCCCTGTTTGCTATTGAATAGATTAGAATATTTGAATAGAATAGAATATTTAAGTTGGAAGGGTCCTACAACGATCATCTAGTCCAACTGTCTGAAAGATGACCGATGGGAAATAGTTCTAATAAATAGGTCTTCTGTACTGCTTCTGGTAAGTTTGATTTCCGGTCTGAGTAGAACAAAATTCTTTTCAATGTTGACATAAAATCAATCAAGAAACTTGTTAATTCTAGCTTTTTGTCTAGGTTCCTTTCTCTTTAAGTAATGGGCAGCACTTCGTAGAATCACCGAATGGTTTAGGTTGGAAGGGACCTTAAAGACCATCTCATTCCAACCCCCCTACCCTGGGCAGGGGCACCTCCCACTAGACCAGGATGCCCAAAGCCCCATCCAACCTGGCCTTGAGCACTTCCAGTGATGGGGTGCGCAGGGCTTTCTGGGCAACCTGGGCCAGTGTCTCACCACGCTCAAGGTTTCTGGATTGGATGCCTTTTCTAGTGCTAAATGGTTGATGTAAAATTTTTTAGTTTACCCACAGGACCAGGCTTCATTTAAATTCATGTTTTCATGTTTAAATTCTATAATGGCGTCTTCTCTGAAAAATATTGATGCCCAACAAAGTTTATTATGCTTTCTAAAGCTAATGTGTATCTTTCAGCTCTTGAAAGGAGCTTGCTGCTTCTGAGAAAGCTTGTCTTTGGGATAGCAAAAATTGCGTTCACTCCAAAGATTAAATACTAAGATATTTCAACTTTTTACAAAGGGTTAACCCGCACGAAGAATGAACTTGGCCGTAATGAGGACTTCATGAAGCTATATCAGCAGCTTAGAGACATGTTTTCAGACGCATCTCTGGCTTCAGCGAATGGAAATATTTGCAAGAGTAAAACAAGTCAGTATTTCCCTTTTAGGGACAGAATATTTGCTTTCTGTTTAAATGAAACAGTAGATAGCTCTACATGGTGTGTAGATGCAGGAAGCCATTCGTTGTGATACACTCGGCTAATATTCTTTATTCCAGATTGTTTTCCCCGGACTCTAATTTATTTATCTGTCTGTCTTCCCTCAGTGGTTTTAACTACCTTCAAACAAGTTTTCTATGTTTGAAGTTTTTAATTTGATTTAAAAAGAAAGGTTAAAATATTACTGTTTGATTATGTATCTTTTTCAGTGTGACTAACAAAAGTAACAACACTTGCTCAAAAACTGGGTTTAGTAAATGTGCTTCTCTAAGTAGTTTATTAATTTGTTTAGGTGAATGCAATTAGACCTAGTGTCAGGAATTTGTATGTCTACTCAAAAAATTATAATGGGAGGAAATGAAGTTCACTAAGCCTTCATATTTGTTGCAGGTTTGCTTACATCTTTAATTGCTTTATTTCCATTTCAGTGTTTGAAAATAAAAAGGAATTTATCTACAGCCATCCAAAATTAAGGAAATTGGAGGAAATTGTAATAGAACACTTCAAATCCTGGAAAAAGGGATGTTCTGGTAAGTACCAGCAACTCACAGAAATAGTATCTGAACAGCTGAACCTGTGGATGAAAACAAGGAATGTTCCTACTGATTTATCTCCTAGTTTTTTCAAGTTCTTCTTTACTGTTCTGTATGTTTGTAGATCTTCTGTGTGGAAAAGTCCTCTTTAGAAGAACTATACCATAACGTTTCTTCAAGAAAAAACCTTCTATAAGTTATCATTATTAATTTGATATAAACGGTTATAACAACTTAGTAAAACAATGATAGTAAACTTATTCCTTGTGCCACTATGTCTCGTGATTTTCATAGTCACAGAATTTGTTCTGGAAACCACCTCTCAGTGCAGCGCTACCATTAACTCCTGCAAAGTTAGATGCAACATATTTATGGAGTTTAAGGATAAAAGTTCTGATATCCAGCCTGTTGCCAGGAATGGCAATGTCTGAGGCATCGATTTGAAGTTTAAAACCTTCAATTACATTCATCTCTCTCTTATTCTTTTTTATCTTGACTGAAAGGGAGAACAAAAATATGTTATACAGTAGCATGAGATTATGAAACAAAGTATTCTGAATCGTTCAGATGTCTCTGGTTTTAGGAAGTTTCAGCTTCTTGATTCAGTTGTTGCTTTTGGAATGATGACATGAGAACAATTTTTATTTTTTTTCCCAACTTCTTCAATTTTTTTCCTTGTTTGTTTGGATCTTTGTGCTCTGTGAAGTTCTGATAATTTCTGACCTGCCCTACTGTTTTGTTTTGGGTTAGTTTTTGTTGTTGGTTTTGTTTTTTTTTCTTTTTCTATCTTAGATGCTTGATTCTCAGAATACACTTTAAATGACTGCTACTTTCTAGTAGGCAACATTAAGTTTACTCATTTCTGGTTTTGTTAGTTTATAATATGTCCAAATGCACTTAATCAAATTACTTTCTTTTTTTTTTCCTTTTCCTTTTCCCCTTTCCATTCATTCTTCTTTCTCTCCTCCCTGCCTCCTGTCTTGTTTCCTGTAACAACATCTTCGAATCATAGAATCATAGAATTGTTGAGGTTGGAAGGGACCT
>RSEF01000005.1:64912261-64941413 GCA_003993805.1 Himantopus leucocephalus
GTTGAGCTTCTCATCCACCAACACCCCCAAGTCCTTCTCCTCACGGCTGCTCTCCATCCATTCTCTGCGCAGCCTGGATTTGTGCTTGGGATTGCTCCGACCCATGTGCAGGACCTTGCGCTTGGCCTTGCTAACTTCATGAGGTTTGCACGGGCCCACCTCTCCGGCCTGTCCAGGTCCTTCTGGATGGCATCCCTTCCCTCCAGCATGTCGACCACACCACACAGCTCGGTGTCTTTGGCAAACTTGTTGAGGGTGCACTCAATCCCACCGTCCATGCTGCCAACAAAGATGTTAAACAGCACTGGTCCCACTACTGACCCCTGAGGAACGCCACTCATCACCGGTTGCCCTACGGGCATCGAGCTGTTGACCACAAGTCTTTGAGCGTGACCATCCAGCCAACGCCTTATCCACTGAATACTCCAGCTGTCAAAGCCATGTCTCTCCAATTTAGAGACAAGGGTGTCGTGCGGGACAGTGTCAAATGCTTTGCACAAGTCCAGGTAGATGATGTCAGCTGCTCTTCCCTTATCCTTAACTTAAATTTATCCTTTCCTTATCCTAAACTTAAGCAGAGAAAGCAAAACAGGGAAATTTCTTGCATCGATAAGTAACGAGTACAACACAGAAAACAGGAGTATTGTGGAGTTGTTAAAACAAAGAACTTCATTAGGCCACCACATATACCCACGATTATGTTCTAACTTAAAAAAAAAAAAAAGAAGGTCTAGCAGAAGTGCTGTGTGCCAGGACAACAGTCCAGAAGACAAATTTAGCATCTAGGACAAACTGTAGTAACCTAATTTCAGGCTTACATGGAGTTATATAACTGTTCTAGTTCAACTTGGTCATTCAAAATACTTTCTCCCAAACAAAATACTTTCTCCCAGTGAGCCTAGTTAATGCTGATGGAATGAAAGGACAGAATTATAATTATCACATTTTAGCCTGAATGTGTACAACTTGTAGAATCTTAAATTACCTGATCGGCTCTTCTGTAACCTAGTATGCTCCAGTGTGTACCAGCTACTCAGTAAATAGGTCATGCAGCAGTGAAAAAACAGGCATCTCTCTTATATTACTGTACTAAATTAATGACCTTGCTCACAATTACTGATTCAGTTTAAAAAGCAATAGTTTTTTTAATATGGAAAATAAAAAGAAAATAGTAAACTTAAGGTATTAAAATTTTCATTTCTAATATAAAAATATATGTGTATACACACACACACTGTTTTCTAGCATTTAAATATAAGGCATCTAATATCAAAATTAAAATTAACCTCTCCTCATAAGCCGCTTTGGATGTATATTTTCTAACAAGATTCAGATGTCTGCCAAAACCCTGGTGATTTTGTTATTTAAAAATGAGAAGATACGTCTGTAAACAGACACAATATAGATTTTTAACAATTAAAACTTCTTTAATCAAAAGTTTGACTGAAACGGAGGTAAAAGCAGCATGCACAAGTGGCGTTTAAGTCTTTTCTGACACAAACCAGAATCTTCACAACTGTTGTTTTTGTTAGATCTAGGGAAGAAAGGCTTTTGGATTTTCAGCTCTGATATTGAGCGTTAAATCCCAGGGAGTCAACACTGCCAATATAGTTAGTCACGTGGGTATATTTTCTGGTTACCTTATGTTTTAGCATGGATATGAAAAATTACAACAGCAAGGCTGGTGGTTTCCACACAGTATTTTGAGTAGGTAGAGCAGATATCAAAGCAGCATATTCCAATCTATTCGAATGAGAAGTGGTTATAATTTTTTCTCTATAGGTGATCAGTTGATCCCTTAAACGCTCAAGGGAAAACCCCTGTGTTTGCCCTCACACACAATCCTCAACACGCAGAAGAGCCCCTTTCCTGTACTCTGGACAACAAAACGCTGTGCCTCAAATGCTCTCAGCCATGCCCATTCTCCCCCACTCCCCACAAATACTTTTTTTAAGGTTTACAGATATCTCCTAGGCTATAGTTATTGCTTTTAATATATTGTATATGTTAGCACACACTCACTGAGGAAGCTAAACTGCACTTCAATTGCAATGGAAGATTTCTGGAGGGTAGAGAAATCAAAGCGCACAGTTCTCCTCCAGCTCCTAGAGAGAGAGAGAGCTTCTACCTTTCAGGAATCCTGCTCATCTGCATGACAAACTGGGCTGTAGGCAGTAAAATATTACATTCTCCTGAAATGCTTCAACATAAAGGTATGTACTACACAGTATTTATTAGTGCCCAGTAGTGAGACTGAAGCACAAGAAAGCAAGAGGACAAATATCCACAGCTGTCAGACAAAGGCTGCTTTAACCCAGTGTGTTGTATGTCACCAAGAACTGCGAAAGTGTAGAAATAAAGAAATTACAGAATGCTCCTTCCCCAAAACACGTCCATCTGTCCTCCTAGGCTACTTAATGTGAGCTTACACTGGCTAAAAATTATGGCTACACCAATGACTTTAACTGTCGATGAACTTTCACTGTATACAAGGTATGGGCACATGACATATTTTTACCATGACATAGTTTTTTCTGTTTTATTTTATACTACTTTTCCCACTGATTTCTGAAATTCCAATCCCTTTTTTGAGTAACAGTGATCATTAAACTACTGTTTACACAGAAGTACCCAAAACAACTCTTTCCTGGCTAAGGCAGCTTTCTCCTTCATTCAATTTCGAACTTACTGGTACTGAATTTAAGTCTCCAGCTTTTTAGAATTTGCTCACCAGGTTATTCTTTATGAAAGTTATTATCATCTTTTACTTTTATCACCAAAAATATTTTTTTATTGTTGTAAAAATTATCCCTTTTCTAAACCATTTAGGAAACAGGTTAAACCATTTTGATGCTTAGGTGATTTCACTACTAACCTCCCTGCCATCTGAGTACAGGCCATTATTTATACCTTTCAGGATCTGGTTAATGAACAGAATAATCAATCCCTTCTTTTCCATGATTGCTTAGTTTCCAGAAGAGACTCAAGGGAAAGGAACACCATCGAAAAGTTTTTTTGGAAGTTCAAGTATATTCCATCAGATGACCCTTAAAAATACATTTAGTTGATTCATGAAAGAAGCCTAAGGGACATAGAAATGACAATTTTTCTTTACAAAAGCTGTGATATTTCTCTTCCTAACAATATCACATCATTGATGTACCTACTAATTCTATTGCCGTTTTGCTTTCGGGCAGCTTGCCTGGAATGGATCACAAACTCTCTCTCATGCAGCCACCCGACACTCCTCTTCAAAACCCAAGGCAGTGTCTGACACCTCCTGCTCCTGCGACACCCGGGCTGATCTCAGCTGGGAATTCTTGAAGGGTCACCATCTGCTCCTGCTTAGTAGCAATTGGCTACTATTCATTTATCTGCTTGTACTTACTTCACTGATACTCTAATTTGAGAGAGCATCTGGCTATACAGCAAACACAGCTACACAATAAAAACACTCAAAAGATCCCTAAAAAGGAAGATTTATTAGCAAAATATGGGGTATGTACCTGAGTGGTTATGGGAACGGGTATCATTAGGTATCATTAAAGAGGCTACAGAGGCAAGAGCGAATGTTCAACAACAACTGAAGTGTCAGAAGATAGATTAATATACAGTTTAGTGACTGCTTATTTTATAAAACTTTCTGAACAGAGGTGACAGCTGGTTAGCATTAGAGGTGTCTGACCCAGCACCTGCAGCTTGTTCTGTTAGCTGACATCATCGATAGGTTAAAGCTGACATTTACTACTTCACTTCCTAAGCCTGGGATGTCGCCGCGCTAAGTACTGTAGAAATATACAGGGGCGGGGGGAAACCCACCACACTACAGGGAGACATCCAGCAATGACCTGGATACTGGTATGTAATTTCCATGAAAATATGGATAGCAAAACATTCCTGAATCCCAGTGACCATAACAATTTCCTAAGCTTACTGCATTTCCATGCCGATATTAAAAACACAGGCAGCAACAGGTATATCTATGCGGACAGCAGGATCTGTTGTTGAGCCTGGAGAAAAGGAGGCTGAGGGGAGACCCTCTCGCTCTCTACAGCTCCCTGAAAGGAGGGTGTAATGAGGGAGGGGGTGTCAGTCTCTGCTCCCAAGGAACAGGTGCTAGGACAAGAGGAAACGGCCTCAAGTTGTGCCAGGGGAGGCTTAGGATGGATATTAGGAAAAATTTCTTCACTGAAAGGGTTGTCAAGCAGTGGCACAGGCTGCCCAGGGCAGTGGTGGAGTGGCCATCCCTGGAGGTGTTCCAAAGCCGGGCAGCCGTGGTGCTGAGGGACGTGGATTAGTGGTGGGTTTGGCAGTGTTGGGTTGATGGTTGGAGTCGATCTTAGAGGTCACTTCCAACCTAGACAGTTCTATGATCTAAAAGCAGCTTTTCAACTACAGCAGCAGTTCAGCATTCTAAATAAATGTGATTATATTGCACTAAACCTTGTCATCAGTGCATTATTATAATATTAAAAAACGTTAAAATACTATCCCTTCTCAAAACATAAACAGGATCTTCAAAGAGATTTGGTGTACAGTAGCTCCTGCAAGAGTTCCAGGACTTTACAAATGGATTACCAGTTTACACTTGGCACACTTACTGTAAAAGAGTTTTGCCAAATCAGTCTTCTGTAAGAGCTTAAGGAACAACCAACCAATTATTCACAGACATAAATATTTTGACAGTTTGTGAAATACAGCACGCAACTATTTTAAATACAGAAACCTAAATGCAAAATTACGGTACACAGACACGCACCCCCCAAATAAAATAACAATGGAACAAACCCAACAAAAGTCAACAGTAGCCTGAACAGGTCCATGCTCTTCTACTCTACTGAGAGCAGGGAGGGAGAGCAGGAGCGCATACATTAGGAATAAAAGCCCACAAAAGGCAGGCAGCGGCATACAATGGTGTTCTATAAACCATACCACAGAATGCACATCGAGTTTCTCTTGAGTGTAGACCTAAGTCAGCAACCCTATATCCCATACTTGACATTGTATTTGGTTTCCGTAAGATGTAATACTATGGCATGTTTTCCAGAAAACTGAGATCATTTAACTTAAGTGGAAAGAATATTTTTGGCCTGTATGCCTGAACCTGAGGCACAAGGGCTATGGGAGACTTTCCTGCAGTGCTGTACAGGAACACTGCGTCACCTCTAAACACGGTAGATACGGTAGCTCAAGTAGACACAGCTAAGCCCTTCCAGGTGCCACACAATCTGCTCAATCCCCTTGGCCCTTGCACACGGCTGACACCCCAAAATCCCTTGCCTAATCACTCTTAACTTCTCCATTCTCTCTGCGAGCACAAAACCCCACAGGATCATTAAAAACAGAAAGCACCTGCAATTAAAGGTCTGAACAATCTAAGCCAGGTCTCAATTAGTGTTCAGACTCAAATCACTTGGCAACAAGATCAGAAGAATCAATACGGCACAAAGAAACTATTTTAATTGGAGAGCTGAGATTTTTGGTCTTGCAGGTTCTCCCTGGCAGCCTTACTGCCTAAGAACAAAACAAACATCCTTCCACTTTCACGCTAGGAAGCGTGCTCCTGTTGGGCTTTTCTGGAATAAAGAAGAAGCTGGGCCACCTCTGCATAGCTTGCTTTTGAGAATCCCAGGACTGAGTATTTGCTTTGATGATCTGTTCTCTGCTGTTTAAGCCAGAGTCCGTGCCAAGACAATAAATAGCGTCCCACAGTTCAACCCAGCAGTTCCAGATGTGTTAATCCACGTGTTATAAACACTGTAACTAAAAGTCATTTGCCATCTTAAATTATTTGTTACTGGCTAGGGGAAAAAAAAAAAAAAATCCATTGTCCTTATTTGAACTATTTTTAACATTTGCATTCAGTCTTTCCTGGAAAAAAAGGGTTTTTTTCAGCCAGTTCCAGCTGGCTGGAAACACTGTGTTTTCCCCCCAGAACTTGTCTGATTTAAAACTTCAAAATCATCAAAAGCCTTTTCAGGTTCTTTGGAATTTTAGGGTATCCTGGGAACATTTTCCCTGCTGCCAGGCATTTCACCCTGTGAATCCTTCAAGGCAACCTAAGACAGATGATAAATGACAGATGAATTTAGTGGCAGTTGTTCCGGGTTCATCTTCTAAACCCTGTCTCCCAAGGCGTTTGGTATCAGAGTCACTTGAGTGAAAAAGAGAGAGAATCTTTCTACTGGGAGTCTTTAGGTTTTCTTTTGTTTTTCTAGGGAGAATAATTAATCTGACCGTAACTTCACACTGCCAAATTTGAAGTGGGAAACGGACACCCACAGGCATCCCTCCACATTTGACAACATTACAGCTTTTGCAAAGTCAGTAAGAATTACCTACCTCTCCGGAAAAAAATGCACTTACACTTCAGTATTGCCTGTTACTTACCCTCAGAAACTTGGACAAATTGCGTTTCAATAAAAATGATTACTTTGCCCTGACCTTGTTTCCAAACAGTAGAGTTTAATTTTCAAAAATGCTTATAAAAGCTATTGAATTATTTTGCATAAGGACAACTTGATTTGTTACCATGTTACACAAAAAATCCCTGCTCGTAGCTAGTAGCAAATCCAATCCCATCTGCCCAGTTCTCGTTGCTGTAGTAATAAAGCCACACGGGCATTAAAGGCTTTTCTGCAGTGGATGTGCCTGTCACAGGGTTCATATTTGGGATTTCTTTTGCTTTTTTTATTTTCTTTTGATTGTGCCAACTTTTTTCTAAGTTTTTAAGAGCATATAAATACAATATAATTTCTTTTTTCCAAATATTGTCACTTCATCTATTTAAAAATATCTAAGCCTTTAAATTGACTTTTTAAATTTATTATGCAAAACACAACTGCATAGGAGGTTTCTTGGAATCATTGAATGAGTACAAGGAAAGGAAAGCTACATATTGGTGAATTCTTGAGCATTCTTCTGTAATAGAAAAGAAAACACCCATAAAGAACACAGAAATACCTCCTAAGCTGGCTTGTATTAAGTTATTACTAATCTCTGAATGAGATTCTTTCCAATAAATAATTAGTTTCATCAGAAACTGCCAGATCATTTGGTTATTCATAGTAAAATAATGATTTGCCTGTTTTTATATTTTATCCCACGGTAAGAAAATCAATAGAACTGTGGTTTGAAGTTCGATATCTTAGTTATTTAAGGAGATAGCTTTGACTTGTATTTGTCTTAAATCCCTTTGCTATTAAGAACCGTAAATTAACGTCAGACAGATTAGCAGTGGTATATTTGGCAATAGAATATTTATAGTAGGAACTTGGATGCGCAGTACATACATGCAAAATCCTTTGACTCGCTGCTAAAACAATTATTGTTTCCATCCACTTATTTCCATATAAGACTAACGTTTTAGGTAGATTTTTACAGGCTTAATTTCTGCTAAAGGTAAATTTCCCAGAGCAATACCCCTTTATGCTGTCCTACTCTTTAATAAGAGCGCTTCCTACAATTTCAAGACACATGGAAACACCACGGTAAAGCCAAGGTTCTGAAAGTTTAAACTTGCTCTAGAAACAATCTTTACCAAGAATGGTGAGGTCAAAGTGGTCTGTAGAACACCGAGCTTAAATTGAGACCACCCCAATCTGTGTTCTGTATATTGTGTGCATGTAATGTGCCTGGGGATACATTAATCCAGCCGTGGCACAAGCACGCTAAGCTAACGCAGGAGGCAGCAGCTGTCTCGTCCCTGAACTGCCTGTGCCTTGAGCAAGCACGACACATCTGTGGGGTCTCACTGCGAAACAGAGCAGGACACTAAACAGGGTTAAATTCAAATCTGGTAGAGAAGCATTATTTTAAACATCATGGTTTTCCCAATCGTGTGCTGAACTGAACTGCTCATGAAAATACAGTGGCAGAAAAACACATGGGGCCAGTGTTGCACAGCCCTGCACCTGCAAACACAGGCGGTTCTTTCAGACGGTGGAATTTTGCCTGCACAGCTACTCACACCTACACAGCCTCAGTCAGGAACACAGCCAAGACACAAACATGCTGTAGTAGCTGTGCAGAAATTCAAAACATTGCCTACAAATCTCTAAGTTTCTTCAATTTTGCTCTACTTTTGCATTTCTTAATTAAGATTTTCTTCTAAGAACAAGCACTCTACAATATGAAAAAAAAAAAAATAATCAGCATAGTAGTTACTGTCAAAGTAAACCATCCATGACCCCCCATAGGTCTGGCTACGGGCAACATGGCATACTCAGTTTTTGGCAAAGCTTGCTTGATTTTTGAAAGATCCTGATGTGAACAGTTTTACATGCAATAGTGTTGGGAATACTGTATCACAAGGAAAATCTAAATGTGCGAAATCAGCATACTACATGAATGTTATATTTATTCCAATTTTGAGTTTAAAGTACAAACTTCAAACCAAACTAGTAGGAAAACATCCAAGCTTTCAAGAAAATACCCCAAGAAGCATACGGAACGCATAGTGATGAAGAATTCAAGACTGTCTGTTATGAAGACGTACCCAGCTTTGTGGGCAAGAGAACTGCAGTGGATGTTGTGTACCTTGACTTTAGCAAGGCTTCTGACAATCTCATAGCTAAACTCACGAGATATGGTTTGAGTAAGTGGACAATACGGGTGGGTAGAAAACTGACTGGACCACCATGATGAAAATGTTTTGAGGACTGGTATGAAGTCCTGCCAGTGGCTAGCCACTACGAGTGTTTCTCAGAGGTTTTTAGTGTTTAACTTTCTTATTACTGGCCTTGACTGCAGTACAGAGCGCACGTTCAGTAAGTCTGCAGATGATACCATGTGAGGGGAAGCAGGCGACATGCTTGAGAGCAGGGCTGCTGCCCAGAGGGTCCTCAAGAGGACAGAAACCTCATGACAGAAAAATGAGACAGCAGTGTGCCCTTGTGGCAACAAAGACGATCGCACCCAGGCTCCATTAGCAAGACAGTAGCCAGCGGCACAAGGGAAGCGATTATTCTCCTCTGTTCCTCCTCCGTGAGGCCACATCTGGAGTGCATAGTTTAGTTTTGGGCTCCCAGTACAAGAAATACTTCAGACTGGATCAAGTCCAGCAGAGGCGGCCAAAACGTCACAGGGCTGGAGCACAAGGATGTACAAGGGAAGACAAGGGAACTTTGTTCAGTCTTAAGAAGGGACCTTATTACCATCTTTATCTAGAGTAAGAGCAGAGGGAAGACAGAGCCAGGCTTCCCGGAGGTACGCTGAGGCCAGAGTTAATGGGCACAACATGTAACAAGGGACATTTTCATTAGATATTAGGAGAATTTTTTCACCATGAGGGTGATCAAATGCTGAACCAGGGGCCCAGAGAAGCTGTGGGATTCCAGCCCCGGAGATCCCAAAGGCTTGACTTGTCGAGACCCTGAGCCACCTGGTCTATATGGGCCCTGGATTGGACCAGAGAGCTCTACAGGTCCAAACTGAACTGATCTATGGTAGTAGTGATGGCCCTCAAAGCAGGTGACATTCACCAACATACGGTTTAGCACAGACATATTTTTTTAAAAATATTTTATACTGAAAGGTTCTTTGGTCTGATTTACTGTATAATTACACCCATTTTTCTCTGTATGTGCTTTCTGATTCACCAGAGTTGAAGCTGTAGGAAGACTGAATAAGGACGAGACTGGTAGTAACAGGAAACCAAACCCACCTCCCCTACTCACACACGCTCTCGTGTTAGCAATATGGAAGATTGTTCTCTTCCGAATTGCAGGGCAACAAGTTTTTGCTGGTGTAATCTGCCTGATGAGTGAGAACTGCCACAGCGCAGTGACTGCTCCAAGGCGATTCCACTGTAAAGATAACATACTTCATTCACCTCCCTTTGGTGAATGTCGTGGGAACATACTCTCTCTTGGGAAGACTATTCGTGCCTTTCAGAGAAGTCAAGGATGAAAACCAAGAAAACATTAATAAAATTTGCATGAAAGAAATCATTGTCAGTGCTGACAAAACAGATTAAGACATGTTGCATCTTTGCTTTTTGTGAAACGATTATGGTGAAGCTTTGATGTCCTTGAACCTTGATAATTTGGTTTAGATATAAGAAAGAGGCCAACAGCCACTGAAGTTTAAAAACTGGGTGTCAGTGCCGATTACAGCTTCTGCCTTGTTAACCTGGTCATACACGGTCAATTACTGCTAGTGCCTTGTGTTTCCCTAGAAGAATTCAACAGGATGGAGTGACATGTCATGTAACCTCTCATATTCGCTGGAGTCACTAGGAGGTGTTTTCAGCATGCCAGTGACATCCAGTTCTGATTTCTCCTTTAACTGATGAGGAAGTTCAGCATCTCCACCTATGACTAGTTAAGACAGATCAGAGAAAGCTGGCTGGAAATCAATCCAGATAATGCCTGAAACATTGAGCTGGGAGGCAGCTGAATGAGGTAACAGGCAGTCCCAGTCTGTCGAGTGCAAGATCATTACCTACAAAGTATCACTATAAAGCTGACATTTAGCTGTTAAATCAGAAATAGTGAAAGCCAACTGTTTATCACTTGCTATCAATTAATAGCTGTATCCCTTCCTTTCTAATGCAGATCTTCCAGCATTTTCCAAGAACGTGAAAAGACTCTGTTTGCAGACTCTCAGCAGCGCTACGGGGTGCTGTGCACAAGGCTGCTCTGAAGCAGCTGGGGAGAGCGCTCCTGTGCTACAATGGCACACGGCAGCACCACTGCTGAGCAGAACGCTACACAGAATGCAGCACCACACACCCTGCCTGTGCTGGACGGCCATCATCAGGGCTAAGCAAAACGTAAAGTGATGACCACGATGTAAACAGTCATAGTTATGGGTCCTGCCTGTTGAAGGTACATCCTCACTAGGCAGCAGAGAGCAGAGGCAGGTGAGCTGGGCTGTCTCGTTCCCGTGAGGGACAGCAGGCAGACCTCTCTCTGTAACAGTTCTGTCGAAGCTTGCTTGTGAAAGCAAGTATTTGATACTCCACTTTTCTTATCATTTTTGGCACCTACTTTGGCCGAGTTTTGGGGAGAAGACTGAAGGCTCGCTTGGTGACTAACAAATTTGCCGTGTAAATTATTTTAAGGGTGCCAGATGTTGGCTTAGCATCTACAACTTTGAAGGCACTTGGGAACCTGAACAGGCTTCTGGTATCAATACACTTTCACAAAAGGAACTGAAGTCACAAATACTTCAAATGCCTCACTTGGTGGTGGGAAGTCCTCAATTAGAAGAGCACTTCTAATTTTTTTAACCATTTCTTTGTCTCTTGACTCCCTCCAGCTCTCTATACCTGAACTCTTCCCAACTCCTCTCTCTCTGTCAGTATGTTCTTGACCCTCGCTTGGGAACACAGACTCTCAAAGAAGTCAAGAATGCCATTGTTCAGTGATGAAGTGGAGAAGCTTATCTTAGCTCTGAAAGTCTATTTACAACTTTCCATTAATACACTTCCCTAGCAAGGAGTACAACTACAATGTCTCTATTCTCTTCCTCGATTAGTCTAGTTATTCAGGAAACTCTGGCAGCTTAGCAACAGATTCTGATGACCTAGAAAACTTCAACACACTAAAAAGCAATATGTGTGAAACATAAAAGAGTGAAACTGGAGGAAAAAATAATGTAGCAAACAACTGAAGTCTTCAGGTACTTCAACAGACCCATCTCTACACACGTTTTCTTTTATGTGCCTTTCATTATAAAGGCATATCTGCTATCCATAACTATTAGCAAAAAAAATTCTCATCGCCCAAATGGTTTTCATCCATGTTTGTTTGACTGCCCTCCTCTTACCCTTTAACTCTTTGGAGCAATTAGGTTTTTAATAAAAGCTTCCGCAGAAAACAAACCAAAAAGCCCCAAATCACATCTACCTTAAAACATGCAATACATTCTGGCATAATTTTTATAGGATGCATTTAATGTACATACACGATACAAAATTATTTCCAGTTCCTATTACACTCTGGAATAGTTCTAATACCACTCTTTGTGACTTTGCTCCTTGAGATACGTAGTTCTTGTATTTAATGTCTTTTTGTAAAAAATTGACACTCCCATCCATTTTAAAAAGTGTGATTTATGAGTGGGACTTTTTTTCTGTTTAGGAAAACACTAACTGGTTTTAAACAACTTCTGTGCAACAGATTAAGAATTACAGAATACCAGTGGGAGACATTTTGCAACAAAATTAAATACACATTATCCATTTCACAATGCCTAACTTAGCCCCATGCAAACACTTCTTCACTCCCTGTTTCAGCTGACCAGACAGAACTAGAGCACTTATTATGTTTTAATTAGTCTAACTGTACATTAAATACTTGTGCATGTTTACAGCCAGCTAAAAGTAAACCTTACCTGTTCATGTCTCATTAGTTCTATCATCTCCATAACACTGATAAAATGGTAGCAACGATCTGAGTGATCAACCATGGATGTAGGAAAAGGACGGTTCTGCCAAATTCTCCATTCAGACAAGGAAAGTTCACGAGTTGCCTCCTCTTCACGCTTCTGCAGTTTGAAATTAAAATTGGCAAGGAGATTTTAATGAAGAATTGTTTAGCAAAACTAAATACTCTGAATGCGGCAAGTGTCTAAACATTATCACAAATGTTTAAGTCTGGTTCAAATAAAAACAATTCCATTCTTTGTGTTGTCACACCTTTTCAAGGAAGACAGGTTAAGTAGTGAGATGACACAAAAGCTCCAATTTTTTTTTCTCTGAATCAGAAAAGAGCTTGTAAACCTTGAGCTTTTCTTTCAGTAACACTTTTATAGTTATATAAACAAGGAAATAAAAAAGTGTGGATAAAATACCACCACAAATCAGTATCCTGCACGGAGTTCTTAGAAACAGGAACTGAACTTAATGAATACTGAGAGACTTTTTAATGTATTTTTAATTTACAGACCTAACCCCAAAGACTCATTTCAAACACTAATTCCTAAATGCTTAACCTCAAAAACCTACATAATTCTCAAAATTGCATTTTTAATACAGACCTCCTTCAAATTCATAGTTAACTTTGTTACTTGGGGTATCCTTTTGGCCTCATGTCAACAGAAACCTTACATTTTGGTTATACTCACTGATACTTCTTCCAGGTTTTCTAAGGTTTCAAACTGAATTTGAGGCAATATCGGTTCTTTTACTCCATCACTTTCCTTAATCCTGTAAAGTCTCTCCCATATTTCTAATTCCTCAGGCGACAGAGACCAATTCTCATGACAGTGTATTTGCTTTTGGCCTGTGAGGGGAAAAACAGTAACAGGAAAATGTTATCTACTTTAAGAAAAAGGATACACAGAATAAAAACAACTTTGTATTATATCGGTCAAAAGAAAAAACATCTTCTCTGTGCCAGATATAGAGAATCTGCTGTCAGAAACAAGTAGCAAAACAGTGTTGTATGTGTTACAATTATGGATAAATCTATCTATTAAACAATTTTTTTGGGGGGAAGGCAGCATATAAACACAGATATAGATAGACAGACAGATATAAATAGAGATATATGTATATCAAATACCTACAGGCCCTGAAGACAATATAGCAAACAGGGAAATCATATGGCTTGAAATTCTAAACTTGTGTCTCAGAGACCTTGGGGAAAAACTGCAAAAAATAAGTAAAAGCTTTTCTTTTTTTTTTTTTCCTCTTTCCCTTTCTCTCTCTTTTTTTTTTTAAGTTACCCTTAAATACTAGAAAGCAACATTAATTTGTTGTGACAAAAATATTTGTTAGCAATATTTTGAATTGATCTTCTCTATCAAGGACATGCAGATGAATAAGAGGACAGAAACAAAAGTACTATGAAAATTCCCCAGGAGCAGGGAAAGAAAAAAAGAGGCTCCTGAGTTTTATTAAGACTCATAACTGCAAGTGGGAAGCACAGGGCACCTGTGAGCACTAATGCTAGATAAAAACAAAATAAGTGCTCATACGGCAGCTTACTGAAGACAAGGCCTGGTGCTGCTTGGCTCTGAGCGAGTACGCTCCAGTGACGAAGAGGAAATGGAGCCATTTTTGGCAGCCTGACAGCAAGCCTCCATACCACCGCTGTGCAAACAAATGCCAAATCCCTCAAAACAGCCATCCGTGCGAATAGCAATGGAGCATCCAAAGAATCAGTGTTAAGAGAGTGTTAAGAATGTGAATGCTTTCAGCCCAGATGTATGAAGCTTAGAGAAAAATAATTAAGTTAATTTGACAATCACTCTGCAGACAGGATTTGGGATGAACCTGCAACCAACACTCTGTTCTGAATTAATGCCATGTAAGAGGAATGAGCCTGTACCTCTCAAATTACAATTGCCAGAGACTGCGTCTCCATGGGATGGTGTGACAATGTTTATTAGCGACTCAAAAACAGCTCCCGGAGAGTTTGCAGTACTAGGTTCAAGACCTGTTCAGAAAAGGTCTTTCACAGCTGGAAAAAAACTAACCAGCACTGAAGTTAAAAACAAAACAAAACAAAAAAAAAACAAACAAAAAACCCCAAACAAACAAAACAAAACCAAAACAACAGAAAAAAGCCCCACAAGATCAATATTGCTACCAAAATATTTTTGACTCGTGTCTAGATGTTACACTCCTTTATAGCCAAGACACAGTTCAAGGACCCAGTAGAGAAGGAAAAAAGACAGTTCTGAAGGAAAGGAAAATTAAGAACACTTATCAGAAAAGCATATCTCACAGCCTTTCCTGTTGTTTATAAGAACAGCTAAGTATTAGGTCTGCTCTAGCAGTGAATATCCAGCACCCACACACCACGACAGAATATGTCAATCTTGGATTAGCGTGGCGTTCTGGACCGCGTTGCCTCGACAAGGTAGAAAGGAAAGGCCAGAACGAGTCCTCAGTTGTACCCAAAACCTAACGCCCTTGGTCAGTCTGAAGTGACTTCTACTGCCTTACTTAAGATATACCTTCACAACCAAAAAGCAAAAAGATGGCCTACCACGGAACTGAGCCTCCATTTCCAAACAGCAAATTGTTAGATAGGAAAAAGCGGGCACCAGCAAAAACTTCGTAGACAAACAGATCTAGTTTGGATTCCCTCTTGCTCTTGAGGATGAGGCAGTGCACCAGAACCTTCCCTAACACCTCAGGTGTTGGACCATTGCAATCCAGACATGTCCGGGGAAAGGCTGAGAACAACAGATGACTTCAGTTCTCTGTGTTACAGCTCCAGAAGAGAACTCCTCTTGACACAGTCAAGAGGATGCTGCGTTACCGTCTGCCCAAGTAACACACGGTGCACTACTACACAGGCCTGAAGGCTTCCAGCAGCAGGCAAAATTCGGTAACAGATACTTCCAAAGCTCTGGGCTTTCTCTTTCTGTTTCTGAGCAGAGCAGGTATTTTTGGCTGTCAAGAAAATGGACTCTGTAGATGAGAAAGTACAACAGATCCCCCTGAGAGAGCGGAACGGAAGGGAATCCCCTTGGCTGGTAAAGCAGACGAGCACTAATGGTCCAGCATGCAGCAGGTTAATGCCTAAATTACAGGTAGCTCAACTGCGCCCTTCACCAGAAACAGTAATTTCTTCCAACATGGGGAAAGGTCTGACCACCTGACCCAAATACGTGGCTATCTCTGGCTACAGGAGGAAAGCAGGAGCTGAAGTCTGCGTTCAAACTCTTTTTCAGCCATACAACCTAGTTGCTGTTACAGGGAGGGAAACTGAAGCAGACCTCTCACTGAAGGAAAGTTATCTTATAGCACACTATTCTTCAAGTTCTCACTTCTACTTTTCAACATTTTTAACCCTCTTCGCTGTTGATCTACTCATCGTAGATGAGAAAACACATCACAAACTCTGACAGGACTGATATTTCATATCAAGTGAAGCCTAACTCAGACGGACAGAATCGGGGACCCAGACAAACGACTGCTGCCAGCACATAAGTAAAATACACTTTCAGACTTAAAGGCTAGCAAAACCAAAACAAAAAAATCACCCATCTTATATTTTCAGTGTTCACAAACCACAAATTCAAGACTCCTTTCTTAACAAAAGCAAAAAGAGATGTTGTGGAGAGTTCTGTAGAGCACACAAATAATAGTTTGCTAAAATACAGGCAAGCTGCCCCAGCAATAGGCATGTATTGGTACCAGTCAGGAATCATTACAGCTGGATAGAATGCTGGCAGTTCGGCAAATTATTCAGTGCTTCATTTTTACACAAAGCCACAATTCAGAGATTACTAAGAAGAGTTCTCAAAACTAAAAGCAAACTTAAGAAGCAGATCCAAAGAAATTTCAAAAGTACATTGACTAGATTAACAGAAATACATAATGAATAATAACATATACACCAGTATAGTTCCATTTATAGCTCAGACCACTATTTCTGCTCCTCACACCCCCCCACCAGCAAGGAGGCGGGGGGGCACAGGAAGTTGGGAAGAGACACAGCCGGGACAGCTGACCCCATCTGACCAGAGGGATACTCCATGCCACGCGACGTCATGCTCAGTGTATAGAGCTGGGGAAGAAGGAGGGAGGGAATGACGTTCGGAGTGATGGCATTTGTCTTCCCAAGTAGCCGTTAGGCATGCTGGAGCCCTGCTTTGCTGGGGATGGCTGGACACCTGCCTGCCATGGGAAACAGGGAATGAATTCCTTTCTTCGCTTTGCTTGTGTGCGCGGCTTTAGCTCTACCTATTAAACTGTCTTTATCTCAACCCACGAGTTTTTCCCTTGCTTTTACTCTTCCGATTCCATGATTACCACATTCTGTTGAGTTTAGTAACTGGCAAGAGTGTCTCCCCTTCATGTGAAGTAGCACATGCTCATTTTAAGGGTAATAATCTTTAAGAACATTTTGTGAGTTACAAATGCAATGTACCACCAAAGACAAACATATCACTAAAATCATTAATGTTATTTTCCATGTTTTTCTCCAGAACCAAAATATTTTCCTTTCCCTTGAACTAGGAGGAGAGAAATAAATAGCCTGGAGGGGTAGAAGAAGGTGGACTTAGCCTGTAGCTAGCAGGGAATTTGTCAGCTCTCAAAGGAATAACCTCTGCTTACGGGCAAGAAAGAAAGACCTGGAAGCAACGTATTGACCAGGACAGTACAGCCAGCCGTGATACCTCAGATCCATTGTCATAAACTGTCCCTCTTCTTGCTATGAAGAAAGCTGCTGGTGCAAAAGAAACTTTCAACTGTCCAAGGGTTCTGCTGGTTTCCCTAAGAAATTATGCACTACCGACGCAGAATAATGCTTCCTTTACGAGACGTGTGAATGTGGGAGAAGGAAGTGGGCAGGGAAGAATGACAGGTAAAGCAACGAGCACGATATTACTGCTGCGGTCAGTTTTGGCCAGATTAAAATTGATATTCATGCTTCCATAGACAGCAGAAGCAGCTTGTTTGGGGAAGGCATGACTACAGAAGAAGATGGAATTGGTATTTTGGAGAAGCCATGTCATTGGCTGAAAAAAATAATTCAAAATAGGTGTAGCTGAAATAAGGTAAAAAAACCCCACCACCTTATTAAGCAAGTTTTGTGCAGCTGCCATCCTGAAAACAATGAAAGGTGTAACTCAGGAAAGGCAGAGGTAACACACTTTAAAAAAAATATAATAAAAAGTATATTATACACAAGGAAGCAGGCAGATTACTTAATTTTCAGAAGCAAAAGACCAGATGTTGTCTGAATCAGATGAAGACAGTTCTTGACTGAGAAAACCAGGACAGGACAAAGCTAGCACAAGGCAGATGTAACGTCTTTTATTCCCAGCTCAGCACACAAAGCAGCGTGCCTTCCTACTACACGGGTATTGTCAGGACTGGAAATCCGAATTTAAGGAACTGAAGTACATGCGCATAAACACATCCTTGATTAACTGTTTTTCTTCAAAGAAAATCAACACTGAGAACAGCAGTCTTTGCAGTATTTCTACAGTTTTCCGACAACCACTCAAGAAGCTAATATGTTATTATGCATGTTTAATTCAAACAGGAGATGAACTCAGAAATTTTATCAGCCCTCCTCAGGCCTTGCCACAACTATATTAAAAGGCATAAACAACTGGAAAGGCATCAAAAAACCACAAAGGTCTAAAGACTAAAGAAGGCACTGGTATATTTTAGAAAAAGACAGTAAAAGATGATTGCATGGTGAAGATAAAAACAGCAATTGAAATAATAATGTGAAATTGAAAAAATCAAAAAAAACCCAACCAGCTATAGACAACTCAAAATTGATACAATCTGAAAAGGGGGGAGTAGAGTAGTTGTGAAGAACTAGGAAAAGAAGAATTCATAAAATGAGATTTCATCTAGACAAGTGCAATGCAAAAAGAAAAACAAAAGAAATTATTGATAGCTTAAAATGACATTCAGCTACCAGGAACAACAGGGTAAGGGAAGAGCACATTTCAATGCATGTTAGCTTTTTTTTGTCATGCCTATTATGGTTTCATACCTCTCACAGAGCGGGCAGATTGGCAGAGAACTTGCAAAGATAATAAACGTTAGAGATGATTATCCAGATCTTTCAGCACTTTCACCTTTTCAATTATCTTGTGGGATAGTTATTCTCATTTTATAAAGTAAAAAAAGATGAGCATAAAAAGCATGAGCTGTCTCCAAAGATACCTGTTCAGAGATTTTTCCTCCAATGAGACCAAGCCATTTTAAGTACAAAACTACTCTTTCTTAAATGCTTTTTGATTTTACTGCACTAACTAATATACTACTCAATTTTAGCAAACTCCTAAAAAACAAAAACCAACCAAACAAAAAACCCAAACCCAAACTAAACCAAACCAGAGGGAGAAATGAATCTCAACTTACAATGGGATTTTTGCTCTTGTTGCTGTACTTTTTGAAGAAAAGCTCATACAACTGAAGAACACACTTGGCTAGTGATGGGGCAAGACCAGAATGTGTCCTTCAGGTACTGACAAACAGATAAAATTTATGAAAGAGGTTTTGAAGAGGAAGGATAGTGTAAAATTAATGGAAACTGGATGAAATTAAGAAGAACAGGAAATACTTAATTTTGACTAGAAAAGAAGGATAATGCTTGAAATTACTACGATACTTCTGCCTGTGATACTGCAATTTCTGTGCACATCTGTTCTTCCATGGACAAACCCGAAGACCAACTGAACCTCAAGAACAAATGAAAAGAGACAATAAAATACAAAAAATAAGACAACACACATCTTATTCATTGCTGCTAGTTTTTTCAACTTTCTAATGTGAAAGGGGGCACTGAAATAAGGACAGAAAACGAAAAAAACATAAAAGACCTTTCTCTTTTTTTTGAGATTTATCTTGAACATCATTAAAATCAGAAACAGCCCCAGGCTTCATACAGTAATGAAGAGGACTTCAACACAAAGCTGGTGCTCAATAATTTGCACTCATGTAACACTTGTTTGCAAGACGGGCAGTCGATCATGTTCATCTTCGGCAACTGATAGACCTCCACACACACTAGGTACTTCAATTGTGGCAGCTGCTAACCTATTTCACACAAAAGGAACCTGGTAATTACAGCTTTTGAAGTGCTATTCCCTCAGCAGGAGATATGTTCAGCATATTATCTTCTTTATGCACTTACTGCCTCTCATTTCTATTTTCCAGGACAGACTTCTATTCTAAAATGATGTTTTGCTCTGCTTATTTTCTTGCAAGTTGTGTCTGTTTATTCTGTCCTTGGTTTTCCTCACTGGCCACCATCTGGGTTGTGCGCCAACCCCAGCTAAGCATGCCTTACAGAAGGCTCCAGAGGCAAAGCGGGAAACGTTGTGATCAGGAGCATCATCACAACTGTGCCACAGCTGTATCTGCAGCACATGCATACTTACAAAGAGTTTGGGCTGAGCATGGCACGTACAGATTGAGTTATCGATACTAATTCTTCTTCATTACATTCCTACCCTGCAAAATGGGAAATAGCATGAACTGTTTTGGAAGCCAAAGGGGAAGCTGATGTTTTCCTGCATCATTTTGTAGCTTGCTTCCCATTTCTATGTTCACCCTTTTGTTTGCCCTGGACAGTGTTTGGAAAGAGATCGGATGTAGACTTTGATAATAAGAATTTTTGTGACCAGAAACATTTAAAAACCACTAACACTAAAGTCTAACTACTCGGCTACTGAAACACAAAGTTCCCCAAGGCTTTTAGGAGTTTCTTCTTTCAAGAAGTTGCCATTGGTCTTTACAGAAAGCACTTAATCAAAGAGATCGAGCACAACCATTTCCTAGTATTTACAAAACTTAGCTCTTTCTTCCTATCTTATAATTTTGTTCAGTTTACTGAGCATTTCAGTGCCATGTAACTGCATCAGCTAAAGAGCCATTTCTTTTTTTAATTTTCCTCCAAGACTGTGTGCAATGCATAAATATCCTACCCTTGATTTCTCCTTTTCCTCAAAATCCTTTAGTTTTTGCACATTTCTGTTTTATTGTCATTTACAAAGGTATAAGACATACTTTTCTTGTATTAATAAAAACATTAAGCCTAACTGTTAAAGTGCAAAACCAATTGGTATAGAATTATCACTAAACATTTAAGTGACAATTATGCCACCTGACATAGTGTCGTGTCTTGGACACATAGGTGTATCAGAAGTCTTCAGAAGACATCACTAATATTTGCTGCTTCTGTTTGTAGCAGGAGCTTCTGACCTTCAGTCATTGACTCCATGAAAACCTCTATGGAGAAAGATGAAACAAGTGTCTGATTTGAAGTACGTATATTTAAGGACAGAACTGTGATTTGAGGGTGTTAAAGGAAAAGGATGAGGAATCAAAGCAGCAGTCAGCACGGCATCACAGTTGAAAGGCTACAGCTGACAGAAATGACACTTTTGCTAGAGACCAAAAACTCATGTGAGCAGGCAGTTTTGATATGCGGTAATATAACAACATGAGATAGCAGCTTACGCAGCGCTTAGCGAAACACCATAATCCTCTTACCGGTGACACAGGAAAAGAGAGCAGATTTATGTTGGAGGGAACTAGATCTTCTCTCTTTGGAAAGCATTCTTGAATTGCTTAGTTCATATTTTTCAGCAGTAATAAACATTTTATGCAACTTTGGATTTATGCCTTCTGGAATCATCCGTGGGCTATGCTGGTAGAAATGAAGCATTTTGTTTCCTGAAATAGCTTTGTGGATGCTCCTTTTGTTAGACTGGCTTTGATTGTAAGTCTGTAAAAGAGAAGATAAATCATAGATTGTTTTTTCACACGACTTGATCAAAAGTAAAAGAACACCTGAGTGACCGTGGGGCTTCTCATTATTTTATATTCTGTCAAGATGTTTTTGAGGTTTTTTCTTTTCTTCCTCAAACACAACTAAAACAAGATACGATGCAAGGCCCTGAGAGCCAACCATATACCCTCTTGTGTGAATACTGACAGGTAGGTCAACACAACTGCTTGATCAAGTTCTTGAACTGCAAGTTGAAGACTAGCAGTACGGCTCCACATTATGGTCACCAAAGCAGAGAGGGGAAAGGAACAGAAGAACATAGGTGAAAACAGCAAAGTAATAAGGTTGTACTGAACATCTGATAATCAATACAGTAAAACATAGCTACTAAGTTGGCTGTGTTTGGTTTTTTTTTTTAAAGAGCTTCCATACTAAAATATATAAGTCAAATTAAATTTAAATTATCATTGCTTCGTGCCAAGGTAAAACATGCAAAGCAAATGTAACAAAAAGCAAGGAAGTACCTTGAAGGAAGTACTAAAGAACAGTGATTGTTCTTTACATTGGAAACAATACAAAATATAACATAATGTACAGCTTTTTACACTCTGTACATAGATCAGGAGTAGGCACAGCACTTGAGAGAAAAAGAAACACAGCCCTTGCCTGGGGGAATTTACAATCTGCAATAGATACAGGGATGATGTAAATTAGATTACATCAGAAACAAAGAAAGGAGGTCAAGAAAAAAAAAAGGCTTAAGATTATTTGTTAATGTCATACGTGCTCCAAGTCCTTTTAATTACACTCCATTTTTATTGTGCAGAGAAACCAAGACAAAGATGGAGAAAGTAAGGAAAGGAAACTGGTTCCCCGCTCTGACCATTTCTTGTCCTAATACTCTTCTCTGAGTGCCTGTGGCAGGTCACTGATGTAGACAGCATGCCCAGTTAGGCAGCTCTGTTCTTTTGAGAGAGGTGATCTTTGGAAGCCAGGATTAGAGGAGATAGACACAGAAAGATGCTCTCTGAATAAAACTGGAAAAGGTTAATGGCTAGCTCTATTATACTGTCCCTCAGGCATTCTAATAAATGTATTTTAAGCCTAAAACAGGCAAAAAATTATTTTTATGGAAAAAAAAAAAAGGTATTACCAAATTCATTGCTTAACAGAATTGTTACTTTACTCTTCCTGAGACAGCATGTTTCCTTTTCCTTTGTTTGACAGAGAGTGTCAGCTTGGCCTGACGGGAGCCTGAGAGGCTGTGAGCTCCCCTGTGCCCTCTCTTTGTACCGGTTTAAATCTGCAGCTAACAGCCCCTGTCCAGGCTGACGAACATGCAGCTGAGCTGTCACAAGAGGTTAAAAAACCCAAATCACACCACAGTACATCTCAGCATAGGGCTGAACTAGAAAGGGAGAAGATTCGAAAGCTGAACTCTCAGGGAGCCCAGGGCATTAGCAAGGTGCAATGGTGTGACGTGCGCCACATGGCTGAGATGCTTCCACGTGGGACAGCTGAACCGGGCGGGGAAGCACGTGGGGAGCAGAGGAGACAGGAACACAGTAATAAACACTGCTCTAAGAGAAATTCCTGTCTAACTTCAAACTTCCAGACCTGCAGTCTCCAATTTTTCCCAATAAAATTTCTTCAAAAGCTTTATAATTGACTTGAAGTGGTTAGATTAAGAAATAAAATAAAAAAAAACACCACCAAACCACAAATAACCATGAATTAATAAGAGACCATTAATTAGTTAGCTGCAAGTTATGTGATGGGGAAGAGTCTCCACATTAACAGATCTGGAATGACACCCAATTAAAAAAAAAAAACCAAAACAGCAACAAAAAAACCAAGCAAAACCAACCAAACAAAGCAAATATTGTTCAGCAATTAGATTTATTTCATGATCTCAAACAAAAAAAAAATATATAAAATTCCTATCCTACCTGGGGGAAGTTCTGCTTCAAAGATTTCGGAGAAAATCTGAAGAACCCAGTAATCCAACTACTTAAGCGAAACTCTACGGAACTTAAGGGACCATTTTAATACCCTAGTACAGAGCAGAGCTTTCAGTAGTAACCAGTCTTCATAAGCAGCATGAGAAAATACCTATTTACAAATACCATTCACTTTTATCATTTTTAACTCTCATCCCTTGAAAGCAGCTTTTTTTCCTCAGGCAGGATTCTTTGGACCTTCATTTTGAATTAAATCCCTGCTACCTACAAATTTAAACCAGAGACACAGCATTGATCAGAATAAATAATAGCAAGGCTCTGAAATTTTGGGGTCACAATTAGCTTACACAGATCTCAGACTTCTCTGTCATGAAACCTGATCCAACTCAGAACCAACCTTGCAAGTAAACAAAACCAGCGAAGAACAAAATAAATCGTCAGCCAGAACAGTTAGGTGCACCCTAGAAATGTCTCACATTCCAACAGGGGTTGCACGATGAAACTGTAAAGCTGCAGGTTCATATAACTCTGCAACCCCTCTCACCGAGTGCTGTCAAGAGGGACTGCCTCGCCTCCTCCTACCTAAACCCTGCCCCGCCAGCTCCCTTGGATCAGACGCAGGAACCGCGCGGCTGCGGCGAGAAGCTGGGCAGGCTGCTGCTACAGCTGAAGATCGCTTCTCCCGGCTCACGACTCCCAGCTTAGTTTTCCACCGGTACATTAGTTTCCCAAGGGGCAGCCTGCACTCAGAGACGATTAATTATCCTCGGAGCTGAGTGCTGAGGTTCGGGAATTTAGCAAAAGTAGATTTCCACTTAAGCTGATCTCTTCAGACCTCACACGCAAGTCTGCTACCGCTAAGTACATGTCTGAAAGCGCAGTGTCGTCAGCAGTTCAGCGAGATGCTTCCAGTCCCCTGCTCTCAGACCTCCATCCCTATCTCTTCCACACCTTGTCCTGTACCCTTGGCAAAACAAACCCCTTGTATTTTCTGAGTTTCAGTTTATCGTTTACAAAATAAGTGTTATTAAGAACCAAGGCTTGAAGCCCTTCACATTGAGAAAGTGCACATATTTTTAGAATATTGGGCGTTATTATACTTCCCTGTAGGAACAGGTAAATGTTGCTAGGAGTGCTCAGGACTGCCGTGATTTTTAACGCACAGTATATAGTTCCCTGGAACAGACGAAACCAGTCTGTTTTCCCAGCGAGAAGGAAGTTACACACTCACCCGTTCCTCCCGCCCTTCAGCGAGGATGACAACGATCCTGCCTTGCCGCCTGCGCCCCGTTCGGCCCATCCTCTGCACAAGGCGAACTGGACTTTTCTGAGCGTCAAAGCAGATGATGAGATCAACTTCTCCAATGTCTAAGCCTTCTTCCCCAACACAGGTAGAGACCAGAGTGTTGTACCCACCTTCACGGAAGCGTTTTACCACCTGAATAAATGATTAAAATTAGATTTAGCAGGTTAGCCAGAAAGCCATTTATACACACTTTGCAGTTTTTCTGGGTTCAGACAGAAGTTAAAATAATTCATTTATATTTTAAAGCTACAAAAGTCAGTCATTCTGAATTTGTCAGCTAATTAATCGTGATCAAATACCATGCACTAATGTTATCAACATATCAACTCTTCCATTCTAAAATAAAGGAAAAAAAAAGCACACCTTATTCTGACTCCAACCACGGCATTCTTTTAAATTTTATCTTTCCAATTTTGCAATTATTTTTTTTTTAACTTTGCTAGATCAAAGTTTAAGGATATATCTTATTTTTTCTACCTACAAGAAAAAAAAAATCCCCTAAGCAAGTATTTGAATATTTCCCCAGATTTTCAAATGTATAAAAGTTATCATTTGTTAATATAATGTAAACGTATAAAATATTTCTACTTATACATTCTGTTCAGTGAGTATAATTTTGGATACTCTGAAAGCAATTGAACTACATAGGAATTTACTAATGATGCTTTAAAGCTCAGTCACCGCCATACAATCTATATCAGTACTCCAGTAGTTATTTATACAATTAATACTCTTTATCTCTATTTCCTAATATAACTCTCATCTTTTCTTTACCTCAAGTTGTTCCTTTTGCGTGAAGCCTTTTGTGCTCTTTCCTGTGGAATGGCCAACGAACGTCATTACTCTAACAACTGGACTGAGCCGGGAAAGCATTTCTGCAATTTCTTGCACGCTATCTCGAAATGATGAGAAGATCATCACTCTGGTATCTGCAGCGTCCACAGATGTGCTTTCAGTTGTGACTTCATCTGTTTGATTTTAAAAAGCCAGAAAACATTTTTATGCATGATTTTAAAATAATTACTGATAAAAAAGGACAGGTCATCTCATAATCTACACATTCACAGTTCTCATCTCACTTAATGGGAAGATTTTGTCCCAGTATACTGCATTTTGATTTTTTTCAAAGAAAGTTTCTTTAAAAGACATTTCATTTAACAAACAAAGATTTAAGCAAATAAATAAAAACAAAACAGTAGAGAAAACTGACAATTAGGAGCCTCTCAGCCTGTTTAGACCAACCTCCCAGAAAATGCTCCGAGATAGATCTGCTCAAACAATTCCTCTCTGGAATCAAATTCTAGTCTTGGAGAAACTACAATAACTATGGTGAGAACATCTTGTATTTGAGGTACCAATACTAATGGTACTTTGAAAAGCTCAGGTTTGATGGCAAGTGTCTGTAAAACTTTATTTAAGTTTAAGATGCCTTCTTCCAAAGAGCCTACAACGTGACTTTTAAACCTGCTACTGAAATGCCCAGTCAGATGAGGTTAGCAACATATAGCAATAAAAAAAAAAAACCTGTTACCATTAGTCTAGGATACAGCATGCTGGAGTAAAAGAGATGTATACCAACTTTGCATGATTTACCACAGCAAGTTGTCTCTAGTTCTACAACTTCAGATCCTCATGACAGCAGAAGAGTGCAAAAACTTCCCTTAATACCATAATCTGTTGCTTCTGACTGATCTGTCATCACAACTGGTTATATCTCATTTCAATAGCAAAGATAACATTTCCTTTTTCAAAGAAAAGGGAAAAATAATTGCCTTTGACCAAAACCACGTTTCTTATGTTATCACAGTTTTGTCTTCTAGGTACTCAACTATTTTTTTTTTTTCCTTCATTTTTGAAACATCCAACAGTACCTGCCTTCATGAGCACAAGCAAAAGCTATCTAAGCAATGTGCAAGTCTTGAACAGTCAGCTACTGTTTATCCTACCCAAATAATAAAACAACATACCCATTACTCCATGCTGCAAAGTAAAAACCTAGCATGTTACAAAAAAAGACTCTTTAAAAGGATATAATGCCTGACTGAAATTGGCACACGCATTAGCTAGACACAGCCCTCAGATGAAATCAAATAGATTTCCAGGGATAAAGATCTCCTCTTTTCCACAATGCTCCACCAAACACCTTTATCTCATTAAAAGAAAGGTTAGACAAGGAATTAAAATTCTAAGGATTGAATGTGTAAAAAGATGTTTCCCTGAACATACGAAGAACAGTCACCCGGTGCTTGCCAACAGTTTCAAGCTATGCCTGGAATTCCCGTACTAAGCTGTCTCTTGAAGTGAAAGCATTGTGTACCAGAGAAGTATATACATCTTTCTGATCACCTATTAGAAATTCCAGTTTAGTTTTTAGTTGTGCATATCTACATATCGATCTGCTTTCCGCAGCTTAAGTCAAAAAGGAGAAGCTGAAGCTGACCATTTTCCCCACTTCTTCTTAAGATGAGCCTTGAGTTCACAGGTAGATTATGAGGATGGCTACGTCTGCTCAAAACAAATTTCACTGTTGAGGCTGACAGCCAAGGAGGTTAGACAAGAGGATCTCCAGAGGTCCCTTCCAACTAGTCTAAATTATTCTATCATATTCTACTGCACGGTTTCAGTAAATTGCAGGTGATACGGGAGGTCACCAGTCAAGCACAGAAACCAGTCCCCAGTGAAGGCCTAGAAATGAAATGGTGAATATGATTCAATATTTTTAGCTAGAAACCAGATAATTGTAACACTGATATAATGTGTTCTGCATAATTTGCCATCCTGAGCACACTGACAAGCTATATATTTCAGAATAAGTACAAGTTGAATATATCTTACTTACAGGAGTTCATATTATTCTCCACCACTAACTTTATTCTGAACATTATTGTGTGTCTATTTTTAGCATATTCTCATGACTTGAGCAGCAATAATGCTCAGTAGCGTCTGTCCCTGTATTGTAAAAAAATATTACACTGCTGCTATTACCTGCCATTACCTTATCCAAAACCAGACTTAGAAAATTCAAGACATTAGCAGCCCGTAATCGATCTGACAAGTAATCCAGGTATGGAAGATTAGCTGGGAGAAGCTCATTATGCTCAGCCAACATTTCTTAAGGGCTGGCCAGAATGTTATCTTGCACTTACCCGAATTGCCGGTAAGCGTGTCTCGCAAAGCAGGGGCGATAGCTACGCTGTCAGGAAGCTCAAACGTAACCTGGTTGATCACTAGTTAGAAATGGCTCAGGGTTCGCACAGGCACCTTGGCACTACTCCCCCAAGTTCTCATATGAGAGGTTTCATTTCAAATGGAGGAGAAAGAGCTAGTGTTGTTCCTGATACCGGTAATGACTTACTTAGGTTATTAATACTGTCCTTCCCTGCCTCAGATGTAGGGCTTTTCAAGGAAAACGCTTTGCAGAAGTAATTATTTGTTTTAAAAATTACACAGCCATGAACACAGTAAATTATGATTCAGAATAGTTCAGCAATGCATAACTGGAACAAAGCAGAGTGAAGTTCAGGGCTTTTGTTTGCTTCTCTTTTTTTTCCCTGGACATACTACACACTTGCATGAGCTCCTGAAACAAATGCTGAACCTGTTTTCCACTGCTCACATGATGATTTAAGCTTTTATTTCAGAGCCTTCTGATGGAGCAAAGATACATGTTTGGAATATTAATAAGTGCTCAAGTTTTTATTGACAGACTCACGACAAATTCTTGTCTGGAGGAGGGAGAAATCAGGACATGGGTGTGTACTCTGTTCAGTCAGAGTCCAAAACCAGAATTTAGGGTGTAGCTACTTGTGTGCGTGTGAATTTAGACTTTACGTGCAAGAAACAGGGAGTAAGGGCGGAAATACAGGTTTTGGGTTATTGCTCAAAAGGTATTATCAGAGACACCATGACACAGTGAACAATAAGACAAATAAATAAATTCACAGTGTCTCACTATTTCTGTCAACTGCCAATGCATTTCAATTGGAGATGCATGAGTTTAGGAGACACAAGCAGGAGCTTACTACATTTCCTAAGTTACTGGAATGCCTCCAACTTTGTGATCAGACTGTGAATTGTAAAGTGCTTTCTGGCCTTGTGTTACACACAAAGATTTCAGGACCGGTTGTACTCGCTTTAAATTTAACTACGTGCATCTAGAGAACTGTGTTCAGAACACTGCTTTACATTCCCCATGGCCTTGCCTTGCACATTAGCTGCAAGGATAAAGGAGGTTACAGGGATCGGGAACAAGGAAGCACAGCAAGAGAACCTGACGTACCTAGCTCAAGATATGACTAGGTATGCTACCACAGCTCACCAATTAAGCTATAAAAGATTACGTATTTCTTCCTGCACTGTTACTGTAATTTTCTATTTATAACAGTAAAGACTTACAGTTCAGGCCTACTCGCTTCTGAGGTTCGTGCACACAGACACAAAACACAAAATCGAAGCATTTGTATATTACCTGTTAGTAATATTAAGAGACATGTATGACCAACATTGCAAGGAAAAACATAACTGATGGGATTCATACGACAGCAAAATCCATGCTATCAGAAGAAGACGGAAGAGTATTCAAGATGAAACCTAAAAATAACTCCAGTACAGAATACAGAATTTGAAAACAAAAGGCAATAGCTTAGCAAGATGCTAAGGTGCTAAGGTGCCCAGCTGGCCAAAAAGGCCAATGGCATCCTGGCCTGTATCAGGAATAG
>RSEF01000005.1:64942413-64980813 GCA_003993805.1 Himantopus leucocephalus
AATCCAGGTAGACAACATCCACAGCTTTTCCCTCATCCACTAACCCTCACATTATAGAGGAAAAGCACTAAAAGACAAAGATATAGATATATAGATAGATATAGTATTTGTTATTACTTGGGCATGCAAAAACTTCTGATACAGAATGAAAGTAAATTACAAGTTATGAGAATTGTATTAGTTTTCCTAGACTGTTAAGGAAGATTCAGCAGATTTGTTTCAAAGACTCAACATAATTTGTAGGACTCAGAAGTCAGACAGCATTTAGCAGTGTGCCTCATCTACAATGATAAAATAACACGTACAGTGTAAGCATTCTAAATTATTTGCATAATCCTTGTCTTGCTATGTGCTACATTCTCCTCACATGCAACCTGCCTGAAAAAACGTGCTGTCCCCATCCTTTTTTCACAGCCTGATTTTCTGTTTAATTTTCATTTTTTAACTCTGCCTACATAAATGAGCTCACTTGACCCATAAGCTTCAGCCAGACATCAGGGAATATTGTTAGGATTTAAATAAGCATTCTTGCTCAACAATATATGATTAAATATCAGTATAATGGCAAACACACCACCAAAGCCAAGTTAAAGCAACGTCATAGGAGTGAAATGACTATTTATGTTGAAGTATGAAGAGGAAGAGAAAGCAAAGGGAGCCATGAAAAAAGTCAAAATGGTATTACATGCAGCAAAGGTAATTAGATCTTAATTAGAAATTAGATCTACAATCCATATAGATAGAGGATAAAAGGTGAAACAAGACTGGAAGAACTGTAAGGAAGCAGTCAGAGTAACTGAGATGCAAAACTAACATCAGCTAATAGAGGCTTTATTCATTTGATGAAATTTAATAGACATTCCCAAACCAAGTGGAGGAATGATAGACACATGCAAGAACAGTGAAGACAATAGCTAAGATACATGTTTCAGTTGACTGACAGCAGTCATACACCTAACATCTGCAGAAGGGTAAAAGGAAGCTCAGGCTCAGTCTTAGAAACATAAATTAAAATCAATGGCAAGAGACAGCCAGGCTACTGGTCTGTGTCAATACATGACTTAAATACAGAACATACAGTCAAATTAACCAAATAAATATAAACTTAGCCACAAGACTATAGTAATACCAGCCTGAAACAAAATCTCAATTTGCAAAGAAGAAGGACGTGAGGAAAACTCCATTTGTTGGGTCCATAGAGAATTAACTATTTCTGCTAGTACTGGCTTCACTATATTTGAGGTAGAAAATCAAAGGCAAAACTTATTAACTTGGATTCACCAACACACTGGTGTAGCTAAACTGCTAACTCTGGAACTAGAGTAGTTACTCCCAGCTCAACTCTCAAACCCAAGGAGCGTTTGCTTAATTCTCTACTCCATTAAATGAACGTGCTATATTTCACCTACATGTATTACCACATCCAAACTTCCGTGCACTTGACCTCACAACTTCAGTAACATTCTTTCTGAATTAAGTACTACTTCAACAAAGCCAAGGCAAGGACTAAACAGACCATTCCCTAAAGACCTCTACTGTCTAAAGGCTAGATGAGCAATTTTGTGATATTTGAAGATGACAGACAACTATTTCCTTGAAGAGACATTTTTACTTTACAGAATGCCAAACGTGGAGATTCCAACTCAGAAAATCCAGCTTGTTTGAAGTGTTTGCTTTGCACTCTCTCTGCTGCATAAAATTCTACACAGAGAGTAACTGAATGAGTCTTAATGGAACTATACAGATGTGTAAACAAAAATGATCTTTCAATTCACCACTATACTCAAACTACTTTTTATTTCAATTCAAGTTGTGCGGTTGTATAATCCTGAAGGACTCAGAACACTGAAAACTCTAGTCTAAGACTACATACAGAACTAGACACATAGAAATTGAAATTAAGCAGATATCTCACTTCCAAATGAATTCACTGTGGGAAAAAGTATTTTTCTTCCTCTAATGAATAGATGATGATCTCCAAAAGATTTATACTTACAGTGTATTTGCCTAAACTTCTAAAGAAAACTGTTTAAAGGCTCTGAAGAAAAATACTGTAATATTATATACATGGTAAATAAATGGGTGAGTTAGAAAGACATATTCAGGCTCTGTTGTCTTCTGTTCCATTATACACTCAGTATATTCAACAGCTTTGCTGCTATTGTTTCAAGTTCACACATCACCCAAAAGAACATACAATATATTAAGCAACCATATGCTGCTACAGAAAATCTGTGAACCAAAACAATCTTTACCTTTTGTTTTAATCCTCTTAATCTTTTCCTCCTTGATTCAGTTTTCAAAACCTAATAAAGCAGTGCAACACCAGCTGTAAGAAAAAAGGATAATTGCACAAGGCCACAAAAATCTGATCAAATCTTCTATTCATATTAAAGTTATCCTTTTTCAAGTGCCCTGGAAACCGCGGCCAGTTCTTTAGGTTGTGCCACTACCAAAGATCATAAACACCCACTCAAACACAATTTCTTTCCCATCTACTGGTGAAAAAAAAAAATAATCTCAAAGCCCCAGTTGGGCTTGGCAATTTTAAAGCACTGTTGAGTTTTATTATCACACAAGTACTTCTAATTTCTTGTACAGCCACACTCACAAAAGAACATCCCATTCAAAGTTTGCTTTAGGGTCAAAGTCAAATCATTGCCAGAAAGCAACAGGCTGATAAATTCCAATTCTAAAACAGGGATTGGCACACAGGAAAAAGCGACACCTAGAAAACACATTAGACATCCCTAGATTACAGAGATATATATTTACACATCTCTCTAAATCTCAGTGGAAAATATCCCAACTAGCACTATCAAAGACTATATGCCACATAGCAAGAACCCTAGTCTGCAGCCATGACCCTAGGACCCTATATAAGGTCAGGTATAAAAATAACTCATTTAAGCACCTTCTTTATTCATATATCTCTCAAATGGTTGAGCCTGAAGCAGCACCGTAATTCATGCAAGTTTACATATTCCAAGGTGTATGTCATAACAGTGTTAACATCCTAATGTGCAAGTCCCCTTTCAAATAAAAACTTACTAGCTACTTCTTTCCTTTTCCATGTTCCAGATTTACTCTTAAATAAACCTATTAAGAGAACATTAAAGCTGCTAAATAAAACATTCCACTGTCCGGAAGTGACAAAGTTAAATGAAACATGCAATCATAACTGCTCCCTTAGGTATCATATGCATTACCTTTGAGAGTTTAATTGAAACATCCCCTAACACTGCTAGTATCAGTATACTAACATTTTTCTCTAGTTTTAGAAAAAGCATACAGTAGCACAAGAGCTAGGGAGGAAAAGACAAGATTCCATGAAACAAAAGGAAGGACAGAAAAGAAACACCTCTGGTTTAAGCACAAAGCATTTAAAAGCTCACCCAGGCTCCTACCATTTTCATACACCTTCAGTTTTTCTCACCTCTCAAGCTTCTTTGTTCACATACTTCTACTCCCAAGGTCTCATGGAATTTGGCAATGACATTAACCTAGCAGCAAAGCTTCTCCTCACACCTTCTAGGAGAGTTCAGAGAAAGTTTCTAGTGCCTCTGCCACAGATTTCCAACAGCCTTCCTCAAAAACTATGTGTAATGTTAATGCAATAATTCACCTAAGTAGCTCTTATTTCAGATGGAGAACAGTTACGTTCAATTTCCAATATTCATTTGAATGTTACAAATACATTTGGACCACAGATAAGAGTAACACAGAATTTTATTCAGCAAAACTCTTTTAGAAGTATTTAACAGTATAAAAATGGCAATTCATACTACAAAACTAAAATCAAGCTCAGAATGACAGCTTTGTTGTGAGGTAATCAATACACAATACAAATATCTGATCAATTATTTCTGGTATTGTTTGTATGCCCCATGGAAAGATTAAGCTGTTCTTTCTAGCCTAGCTCTAAGATGACTGCACCATTTTCATTCATTCCTCCTCCACGCAACAGAGGACACCCATGAAATTTCAAATCTACAGGAAAAAGTTTCACAATGGAAGGGCCCTGGAAAGCTTAGGACAGCAGTTTCTAACCTTGAAAAACTCTTGGGATAGAATATAAATTGGAAAATATCTCTAAATTTATATATAATTTAGTAAGATTCATAGTTTACTTAAAATGAAAAATAAATCCTCTCTTAATCATTAAATATTTAATTATTTTCAATTCAGTGAGAGAAATTCAAACCTTCACGTGACCTTCATGTGACCTTAAAAGTAGAGGGCTATTCCAACAACTTATATTACAAATAAATTTGTCTATAGCTTTATTTTTCATACAAATAGATGCTTGTGATATTGGTATCGCACTACTTTGATGGTTGTTTCCTTTTATCACTAATTTGAGCCTGAAAAGAAAAATACTTTCATGTACAAACTCCAAAACAAAACCAGATGTTAAAAGGTTCATTGCATAACTCAATTAAACATAACCAATCTGATTTTGACTTAAGAATATCATCTCATCATTTTTCAGATTTCAGAAGCATAAAAAAAGACAAAGTATGCAATATATTAATCAGTGGGAAATAACTCCTAGAGTTTCAGCAGCAAAGAGGGAAAATAACCAAAGCAACTACTATTTCTTGATCACGTGCAGATCAAACTCTTCGCATTTCAGAAGATACACATTTACTTAAGGCAAACAGAGATTTCATTTGCCTTCGAAATTACCTTAAAAAAGATCATGCAGGAGCTCAGCTGAGCAATTAGTTTCTCAGTATACATGGCCTCAAAACATTTTTACTTTGATTTGTGCTCTTCAGCACTCCAAGGCAACTAACAGATCACAAGTGCACTTAAATTTTCTTTGCACGACCAGCACTTCCAACAATACAGTGTTTGTATCTCAAGTACCTTCTACATTACCACTTTTGTCTTTTTTACTTAAAAGTCTAAGTCTTCCACAAATTCTTCTGATCACTTTCTAGGACTACCTCAGACCACTGTACTGTTCAGGCACCATCCACACCTTTTCTGCTTCTACCTTCTGTAGTATCAACCCATTCTAGATTAAGTTTTGCTTTGCAAAACAAGAACAGGATTTATGAGTTTTTGGCATGCATATGAGATAATCAGCATTCCCGAGACCAACAAATTTTTAACAAAAACCTATTTGTTTACTTATAAGATTCTCCCCATACAACATAAAGTTTTATGTAATTGAACACAAGTCTACACACACAGTCTCAGTCCACAAACACATACAAACGAGATTCACTCAAACAAGCAGCCTAATTCAAAATGTCAAGGTGAGTCTGAGTGGCTTTCTCATGAATAAAAATTTACACAACCAAGCCTTCTAAGAAGTCAAGTTTCCCTGTCAAGTTGCACGTATAAAAAAAAAATCTGAAATTACATTTCCCTCTTACAGTATCAACTGTCACACACTATTTTCAGTGAACATAGTTCAAGATTCTAGAAGGAGCTTTTAAATTTGCATGTACATAACTATTTTCCTAGGGAAAGTTCATCAACAGACTGCATACAGCCAAGTATAATCCTTGTTTAATAAAATCTAACAGAACAGCTTCATTTATTAATACATTTAATTAAATCTTCCTCCGTACAAAACCTAACCAAAAATATACCTCATCTTTATTGAAGGTTGTTTAAAAAGTCCATTCTAGTTCAGCTACTGTAATTTTTCTTGTACCAAGGTTTAAAGTCACTTGAAGAAATCTGAGGGCTATCAATATCCAGACTTTAGTATCTGATCTGTACATTTCATTTTGTCACTGGAAAGACTACTACCTAACCAAGAATCATGCAGCCTTCTCCACCACCCAATTGCCAGTTCCGGTCAAACTACTGTCACATCAGAAGACATGTACAGTGCTCCGGGTCACCCTAACTCAATATAATTTTTCCCAAAATTACAGACTGGACTAGCTACATAACAATTACGATCCCTAAGCAATCTCTTAATCTCTGTAAACTTAAAATGAACACCAACTGAAGACTCCTATTTTCTGTTCAGTGCATAAACATTTATGTTTTCTTACTGATCTAAAGAAAAGTTTGGCCCTAATCCACAAGTCACATTTCATTGTAGGCTTTCACCACAAAATCCCAACTTCACCTTAGGATTCCATGCAAGTGAATGCATTTTCTTTGTTAAAGTTTTTGTGCATGCATCCTTCTCGCAGGATCATATAATCATCATTTTAAAGAAACAGTAGGAAGTCAGTTTTCAGAAAGAAGTGATATTAGGAATAATTGACAGGAATAAAAGGAATAATTAAAAAATCTAATAATGACAGTATTAAAGTTTATTTACCAAAGAGCAGAGAAAGGAGGTAACTGATGGTTAAGCAGCATTCCAGTAATTTGAGGTTTCACTTTTCCAACACCACCCCCTCACACACTTAAATAGTCTACATTTTCCACAGCTGACGGAAAGCTAATGCTGAGCTAGCTAATGCTACATAATGGATGTTTCAATTTTGTACATCGAGCGTTATACCATCAGCACTCAACTGGAATAGCAGAACTGAAAGGTATAGATTAGCTTAAAGCTAGGCTAAAGAAACTGTAAAGTTGAACACATCTAAAAGTTAGAAAACAAAGCAAGGATAGTATTACATTTCATCTAACACCATAACTATGTCTGAAGACAAAATGAAGCACAATGGTGAAGCACTCCAGTGCTATGTGGGGAAAAAAAAACTAAAACATTTTCTAAGAGTCCAAAAGACACTAATTCTGTTTTCAGGTTAGAATTTTGATAGGATGAAGTACGTAGTGTGCTCTAGCATTCCACAGTGATTGTGAATAGCAGTTTTCAAAATGAAAAGTCAATTTAATTCACTGAAACCAATTCCTCTTCACCCTTATCTTTAACTACATGGTCATATTCTACTGTAAGAACTTAGAGGGGAGTCAAATTCAAGTTAAATGATTTTAAGTCTGGAATTTTTCAACTTGCAACTGCAGTCACATCAGACATTAACTACTGAAAAACAAGCCTAGGAAATAAGACATCACATGCTCATGCCTGACAGATCATGATTTGATCCTGTAAGACAGTCATCTATTACCAGTAGTATGGAACATTATTCCTTTTTATTAGGCCAGACCTCCAGAGGCACGACCTTAAGTTTCACAGGTTTTGACAAAACAGAACTACTGAGAATATGTTTTAGTAGCTCTGCCTTTCCTCATTCTGACCTTACCAAAATTCACTTGCCCTCTCAACTGTTCCTGAATCACTTGGGGTTTTTTCCCCCTATAGCTCTCCTTCAACTTTAATCCAACTACAACTATACTGAACTGCAGCTCAAAGAGTGCTCTTCCATACCTGGCCAGTACAGACACATGAACTGGGAAATAACTCCTTTGTGTCGCAGCTTAAACAAAGCCCAAGTCACAGGCCTAGTCACCCACTTAGTGTTGAAGTCATGTGTTTCCTCCTTTTCCTGGGTAGAATCAAAGAAAACGCAGAAATCACAAGCTGGAAAGTCACTTTGTGTTCAATCCCAGTGCCCAGCAGCACAGCTATCTTCCATCAATGTGACCAAGAAGGTTCCAGAAAAGTTTTGTTCCATTCATGCAGCCCAGACTTGAACACAGTCAGGACTTAATTTTTGTAGAATTTCTTCCAAACTGCCAAAGAGTCAGCTCTGTTGGACTGTTATAAATGGTGTTTCCAAAAGCCTTAGACCTCAGCAAAACTTGACTAAGTAACAATGAAGAGACTCATAAACCACCCCACCAAAACTCTAATACACGCTCTAACTTAACAGTATCAGGACTCATCAGCAAGTCCATTAGTTGGTGAGAGTTTTTCTTTGGTTTTGTTCTGTTTGGTTTTTGGGTTTTTTTCCACTCCCCCCATATTGGTAGGTCTTTCCCTATGTTTATTTTCCAAATCAGCCAAGTGGTTTAATCCAAACTATTTCTATTTCTGTTTGAGGCAGAAACTAGCATGAAAGACTTCAGACTTAATTTGACAATATTTTTGCCACTGAAAATATACAACCTTACAACAGACAATCACAGATGATCCTGCCAACCCTGCATGTAAGGAAAGGGATAACCCACAGGACCAGAAAACGTCTGCAGAGTAAGTTTTGCAACTATGAATCTGTCAAGGTTTTCTGACAATAACAAACTACATGGCAACCAAATGAGTCTGTTGTTTTAATAGTCTGCATAAATTAGATAGGTACCTTCTACGGCAATGAATTCCAAATACTTTACTATCAGATATATTTGCAACTCTCCCCTCACATGCACGGCTTTCACTGCAATGTCTACCTAAAATGTCTTTATTAAAATTAAACTACAGCATTATATTTCACAAAAAGCTTCCACAAAGTTTTCTTCTTGTTTTATAGGTTTAATATGGACTGCTATAGATAAAAAAAGCCTCAGACACCACACAAATTAGAATTATGCTTGCCACCTCCGTGTTGAACACATAAGATGTGTAGTGACATGAATTTAAAGAAAAAGTATCAGCCACAGTTAAGATCTTAAATTCATCGTTAGTTATCTAACATAAAACATACTTAAACCAATGACTTCCTGTGAAACACAGTGGAAACAACAAGTGTCCCAAAGTTTTATACAAAACCAAACAATACTGAATGTTAAATCACCTAGTGTAAATGAAAAGTTCTGAGAACAAAATAACCTGTACGCTACCGACATCAGTTTTGCCAAGGTCTGATGGCAATTAACTAACTACACCGATTTTAATTTGAAACAAAATTATCATGCACTAAAATGAGAAAATGTCAGTATCTTCACACAGGCATTGTGTAATAAAGTCTTAATTTACTACTTCAGGAGACTAAGATAGATTCAGACTAAGCAAACTATTCCTCAAAAGCAACAACCTTAGCTAAGCTTAACTCTGTACAGAGCAGCGTTCAATGCCCACAAAACCTCATGGCAGTAACTTCAGCTTGCTGGATATCTTCCATGTTTCCACAATATTCCCAGGCCTTTCTCTGTTACATCTTGAGCTCTCTTTTTTGCAAAACTCAGTTTCTTCCACAACAACACTCCTACCTTCAATTCTCACTCAGCAAAGAAAAGATATGTACTGTTGCTTGCCCAGTTATTACAAGCTGCAAGGTAAACAGCTCTCGAGCTACTACCACACAGAACAGATAACATCCTTCCTTCACTGTGGATAATTAATAAATACCTACTCTATCTAAATTGGTTTTTATGAAACTTATACGAACATATTCAGGGGCATAAAAATCCAAGCTTGGCTAAAACTGCCCAACAAGTACCACATTTGTATAGGCAGCAGATGAGAACTGCAGATCAAAGATACCTTATTTCCTTAAAAAACAGAGGTGGGTTAGGTTTTTTCCCCAGAAGAAAATTCCAAGTACAATCAATAGATTTTACTTAGAACTCAGTCAGAAAATTAAAAGCAAACACTAAAGGAGCATTTCTGGAAGGCAAAGATATTTACCTCTCAGTCTGGCAAAAGCTTAAGAGTAAATTTAGCCATCCTGCCTTCCTGTTGTCTGTAAGTAAAATTCGTCACTGCCTGTTTACTGTTACCTATAAATTCGAGTTTCATCACTTGTTATCTCTCCAGATTTAGAGATGTCTCAGTCTATTGGCAGCAAATGTTAAACAGAAGTAAAAACATTCACAATGTGATGCATTGAGCAACCCGCTCCTAGAATACTGTAAGAAATGAATGAGTAGCAATTGTTTGAGGCAATCTTCCACAGAAAGAGAAAGGAAGAACGTTTTATACTGAACTTCCTTCTTTTCAGAAGCCAGTGTTTGCAAGGCACAAGTAAGAAAAGACTAGTGGTCGAGGTTAGAGTGAAACACGTCACCCATGACCCTTAGAACAATCATGTCCCTTACTGCAATCTCTACAATATTACTTCACCTTCCCAAGATTACCACAGAATTTAAGATACCTGTATTTATATGGATGTTATCTACATTTAACCTGACATCAACAATATCAGCAATATCTGAAATTAATTATGTACTTCATTGTAAGCTAGTGGAACTCTTCTTACAACATTACATTAAAGAGCTGTTGAAACTTGAAAAGTCTTTCATGTCTTTACATACAGAAATGCAAGCTAAGTCTGAAATTTTGTTTTCAAAAATGCAATTAGACAATATAAGGGTCAACATGATGGCTCTCTTCTCCTGCTGTATCTGGCCACAGGTACCTCCTGCTCCTGTTGCTTAATTCAGACCAGCCTCAATGCTCAAACAAAGCACCTCTACAAAGCCATTAGACTCACTAAACGAATAGAAAGTTCACACGCTCAACCGTTACTTGTTACTGAACAGACGATGAGTCAACAAGAGACAGTCACAGAGCAAGACTGGAGGTACAAAACTGCACAGCCAGGAATGGGGCAGGGGAAGAAATCACTGGTAGTAGAGAGGACAACCTTCCCAACAGCCTGTGACAATCTCTATGACTGCTGTCTCACAATAGGTTTAGCGCACCTCTTAAAGGACAGCACGCTTATTCTTAGTGACCTCCATCGGCTAACTGCCACCCAAACATCACCATTAACTATGCTTCTGTTTGAAATTGTTCCATCTACTTTCTGTTATTGTACACGGTTTACTGAGTAAAGAGCATGACACCTCAACAATTGCTCAATGAATAAACACAGAGACGACAAGAAAGTGTGACAAATCATGTACTTTAAACTGGCATCTAGGCCCTGCTTGTCATGCAACATCCCTGTATTTTTGTACTACTGAAAAGGATGTTAACCTCCATTGTTATACTCCACATCATGTCTTAATCAAAAATAACATAATTTAAACACGTGGTTAGTGAAGAGTATAAATTCCCACACAGGCAATTACATCCATGTAATCTGGCAAAACAATCCTTTCTAGGAAAATAACACTAAATTACAAACAGATTTTAGCTAAGTAAAACAGCTATTAAAAAGTCTGGGTATGTTAAAAGTTAAACAGGCTAGTAAACACAGGTAAGATCATAAAGCATCAGAAAACACTGTTGTAATTACATTAGTGATGATCTACATGAAGTCAGATTAAGTAATAAACCTACTTAAAGTATGCAAATCTTACTTGTATGTCTGTCATAGACTTCTGTGTTCTACAGTTATCTGAGTGAACGCTTTTGCAAAGACAGTTCTGACTTACTAATATGTCTCCTCCCATTCCTAACTCCACTGTGCAAGGCAGCAATACGATACTAGACACACAAATAGCAAAAAAATTTGTCATCTTTCCATACCTACAGGGTACAATTATTGTGTGTAAAACACCCCTCTTTGAACAGCCGAAAGTGGGTATTATCTATCCTGTATTAAAAAGCTTTCCTAAAATATATGCTGAGCTTTTACATGTAGCTATACTCAAAACCACCAGATACAGGAATAAACAAGAGAGAATAGTGGATGAGGGGTAACTACAGCGATACGTGTTCAAACAAAAATGCTCTATGCAACAGATGAAGGATAATGCAGTTCAATAAACATCCTAGAAGAACGCACTGGTAAACACATTTGCAATATTCCGAAAGTGTTGCATATTTACTATTAACAAATATTCTCTGCACTTTTAGAAAGTGTTGACAGATATTAGTTGTTTAGCTCAAATCAGTAAGTTTTAATTAGAATAAATTACTTAGGGTTACAATATGGTGTGATTTATGCTGTGTGCTTAGCTTTACTTAGCATGAGTAGCTAGATTTGCTGAAGCCTTTAGGCTGCAATAGACTTACTTTTTTTTAGTAATTTTCCTAGCAGCTGGTACAGTGCTGTATTAAGTCTTTTAGCATAAGAAAAACATTGATAACACATTGTTTTGGTAGTGTTTTCCCTAAGTCTGGGACTTTTCCATGCCCCACATTCTGCCAGGGAGCACAGATGCTCAAGAAGCATAAACCAGAAGATACGGAGGTGACAACCATCAGCAGAGACTGCAAATCAACAAGGTAAGAGCAGTCAACGGCCCGCCTGCCTGGACACAGAAACAGAACCCAAGAAGGTGTCAGAGGACCCCAGACCAAAATTGACCATTGGACTAAAAGACATGTGAAGAGCACCTGAGGGGTGGGTATATAGATCGCAAGGATGTCATTGCCCAGGGGTTTCTTTGTTCGAGGTCCCTCTCTGGAGGCACCCAGTCCGGGCTGACTCTGCTGCTGTACCTTTCAATTAAATTACTTGGTTTTTAAAACCCAACTCTACAGGAAACCTAGGGTCGAGCCTGAAAAAGGAGGGAGCGTGCCCAACAGCAAGTGTGTGTGTGTCACACACAGGGGTCACCAGCTGAGAAGGGACCCTGGTCCCAGCAGGGAAAGACTCAGGTGGTGTGTATGCAACTCCTGAATGTGGTGTGAATGCTCGCGCAGCGGCTTCTCCTGTAACAAAAGAATCCTCCCACTCATTTAAGGTAATTAACATATCATATTTAGTTCTAATGTTCAATAGATAACAGGTGAGCTAAATCTGATCAATATAAATTCATCTATATTTCTGGAACATAGCTGCGTACTTTATACTTCCTAAGAGTTTCACAACTTCCTTTGAAAGTACTGCTTTCAGAAAGCTTTCCAAGTAACCAAAAACCAAAGCAATTCCACAGCATAGACTGGTGTGTAATATCTCCTCTTCTACATTCTCCCTATGCTGAAGAGGAGACATTAAATTGTAAGTGGCTTACCTAAGGTCACAGGAAGGGATAGACGTTCCAGTCACTGTCTTTATCTGTGATCATCAGCCTAGCTTTTAACTACTTTCTGACTAGTCTGCTTTTATTTACACAACTATTTGGCTTAAACGCACACATTTTTCTTCACTCAACTATTTCAGCTGTGGCCCATAAAACCCTAGAACCCCAGTGACAATGTCTAGGAGGCTACTCAGAACTGCTCTCACAAACCAGCTCACCAGCCGGCTTAAAAAAAATTTTAAAAATTCAAATTACCAGAAGTTATGCGACAACTAGACAAAAGTTCCTTTTTTACCTTTTATCAGATCAGGGAAAACAATTAAATAGAAGTCTCAAAACACTTTTGAAAGAATGTTAAAGACCCAGAAGCAAAGCAAACAACATGTTGTAATTCTTACACTTTTGCCTACTCTTCCAGGGTACATTAGTTGCTCCTTAGGAGGAGCATCCGTCCCATTTTCATTGCTAAATAACCCCCAGGTATCATGATCAGTTTAAGATCATCTAACCACAGTCTGCTGCAGAAAAACATTGTGCCGATCTTCCCCTAAGTACTGTGTCAGCTCTTTTGCTCATACAACTGCGGGTGAGGTACAAAGGATTGACTGAAAACTCTTGCAATTAGTTTCCAGTTGAATCAGTGAGGTCAAACTGTGAAGAAGCAGCACCCCAAACTCCTCTACAACTTTGTTCCTCCTGTAGTTTGTGTGTGCCTTGAACTGCATTATTACTTTTGTGTATGCCATTCCAAAACAATCAGTTAAAAGTAAAAAGAAAAACCTAAGGAACAAGAAGTAGCTATATATTTTGTTTAAAACAGACTGAAACAAACTGTTTAGCTGGTATGTATAATAAGAAAAGTTAGATAGATATAGTTAGTACAGACCTGCTCTTTAGAAATTTGTTTTTTGCAATTACAAGATGCTGGAGAAGAGCAGCCACTGCCACTTCCCTGTTCCTCACATTTGATCTATTGTTGCCTCTAAATCACAACTAAATGAAAGTTACCTTAAGCACCCAGAGATTTCCTAATATTTTATTAAAACACTACTTTAAGAAAAAAGTAAAGATGTTACAAATACATGTAACTTTGATAATCACATAAAAACTTAGCATAGTCACTACTGAAGCATAAACAATCCTATTTTCATAGGACACACTTTGCAGATTCAGTTGGAATACTAAGTTTTGGTACACTGCATCAGCTTTAAAAATGTATTTAATCTAGTTATGAGGCTATTAAAAAGTAAAATATTACCACAGGAAGTAAATTCAGTCTTGTTAATTTTACATAAGTAAACTGGATGAGGAAAAAGTCTTTTGCAGGTTCAGTGACATTTTTCTTTTTTAGGGAAGAACAATTTCAGATACATCATTAAGACAGGGCCTGCAAGTCTTCTAAACAAACAGGCTGAATCTCCTAACCAACCCTGAACATCTTTATCTTGATCATGCAGAAAAAACCCTACAGAAAATGTGATCTATCACTGTATCAGAACTGGTATTCTAGATTCTAAAATTCATTTACATTTTATAAGCAAATACATCTGATTCAAAAGTACAGTAGCAAGACAAAAAGATTCATATCATTAGCTGAAAGTCATTCTCAGCTGATGAACTAGTCTGCTGTTTGCCAGGTAATGTCTCTATTTCAGGACAGCACAACAAAATACCACTTGTTTCCATTGCAATTACTGTTTCACTTGTTGAAACTTCTCCATTCAACAGAAACTGACAAAAGGATGTTGAGGTCAGTAGAAGGAATCTCCTAAAACATAGTTAACAAAGAAACCTCTATCTCATCTTTTTGTTCTAAAAGGAAAATTGCATTTCTCCCATGCTGGATTTTAACATCCCACCACCGGTCAGGGTAAAACGCATCTGCTAGTCATTTATTAGTGTTCAGAAGAAGTGTAAGCCTACAGTGCAGGTTGTTTGCCCCTACAAGTAGTCATAACCTAGGTAGCAACACTTAATATGCTTAAAAGGGTGCTTATGATCATGCCTAAGAACATGCAAAACAAAGGATAATTTTGCACAGTATATATTTGTAACTACGTATGTACTTACAAATGATCTTACATACAAATTGCGTGAAGAAAAACAGTCTTCGATTATATTCCAACTATTTTTATCCACAGCATGTCACTTTAACACCCATTAAGGGCTTGCCAGCAAAGTCAACAGGGAAGCCTGAAAATAAGCCCTTTAAAACTTTCACAGCAAAATCACCTGAAGTATCACATTTTAATGACTCAAACTTAAAACCACTATAATCAAAGTGTGTTTGTAAATAACTTTAAAAACAAAAAAGTTTGCCTCTAACCTGCTAATAACGGAGCCGGTACAAACGCCCTCCAGCAACCTGCTTCGAACAGAACAGGAAAACGAACTTACTCACTTGTTCCTACCAAGAACAGCCCAGCGCTGGGTCGGACTAACCACCGCCAGCACCACCGAAACCGGCGACTCGCCGAGGCAGCCGAACCACCCGGCAGCAGCGCGTCTTCAGAAGGGGCGGGCGGCGGGAGGTCTCGCAGCGACAGCTTTTGCCACCCGGGGGAGAAGCTACAGGAAAGCGAGGGGGGCCCCCGACACCCGCCAAGCCCCGGCTCCGCGCTGCCGGCACCGCCGCGGCCCGCACGGCCCGGCACCCGCCCGGCCCCGCGGAGGGGCGCGCAGCCCCCCCGGCGCCCTCCCGCCGCACACCGGGAGGAGGGAGCGGAGCTGCCCCCCTTCCCCCCCCACCTCCACCACCACCACCCCGCGGCTACCGGGGGAAGGCCTCGGCCGCCACAATCGACGCCCCTCCAAACGGCGGCTCAGGGACAGCTACCCACCGGCTCCGCGGAGGGGCTGAGGAGAACCGGCTCCGCCGCGCGACGGGGAGGGGACGCTCGGCGTCCGGCTGGCAGGATGGGCGGCGAGCTCTTCCACTTCTGGGCGCGGGTCCCTGCCCCTGCCCTGCCCTGCCCTACCGCCGCAGCTGCGAGATGGGGTCAGCCGGAGAGCCGTTCCGCGGCGGCGGGGAAGCGGCAGCGCCCCGGAGCGCCCGCCCCTTCCCACGGCGGCAGGAGCGCCGGGTCGGCCGCGCCTCCGCCCGGATGGGGAGGGGGCGCATGGGCGGGGCCTCGGGGAGAGGCGGGAGCGATCGGCGTGTCGCGCCCTCCGCGCCAGAGATTGACAGGGCCCGCCGGCCACTCGGGAGACGCGAAGAGAACGCCAGGCCTCGGGAGGGGGCGGGGCTCGCTAGTGGGCAGAGGAGGTAGCCAATGAGGGAGGGGCTGGGCGTGGCAGCGCGGGAGGGCGGGGCTGAGCCGCGGCGCGGGTGGTGGGAGCTGTCGCCGCTCTGTCCCCCATCAGCGCTGAGGGGCGGGTGACCGTCACCCCGCGCCGGGCGGGGGCGGACGGCAGCGCCCGAAGGGGCCCGGCGGGAGGACGGCGCTTGGGTGCGCTTTGGGCACCGGGAGGCAGCTGAGTGCCGATCCCCGGCCGCGCCGGCCCCGCTGTTTCCCCTCAAAACTTGGAGATCCGGTTCAAAGGCGGAGGCGACGGCGGGCTGCGCCCGGCGAGCCCCTCCGCCTCAGCTGCTCGCCTCCCTCGCCTTAAGCCTCGGTGAGCCGATGCGCTTTGCCGCTCTCTTTAGTAGGGGCAAAGGTAGCTGCATAAAATGGGAAGGTCTGGCTGCCAGAGGCTGCCCTGTGCCCGGGCGCGGCTGAGTCAGTTGCAGACCACAGCCGCGGCGCGCCTGGAAGTAGTGATGTCCTCGATTCCCTGCTGGGCACCAGACCCCAAAACGCCAATATCCTTTGACGTCGGACTGCTCGCATTTGGTAGTTTCCGCCTTGGTGCTGTTGCCCGTCTTGTAGTCCCCGCGTTCGGTAGGGGTAAGGCCGCTCGTTTGGCGCGGCAGTTACCGACGGGTGAGGTGACACACACCGCCAGCGTCGCTCGGGCCTCGGCTGTTCCCTGTGTGCCTGTGAAGGAAACGGGGAAATCAGAACCCCGCTCTCGCTTGATGGCTGCGAGACCTACCACGTAAATGTTAAAAAATAGACTTATCAGTGCTATATATTAGGCTTCGTGCCAACACTGCTGCAAAAGAAAAGATCTTTAGGCCCTTTTCTTGTTCTTTGATCAGCAGAGAGGGGCATTTCTGCCACTGAGGGTCTCAGGTTTTAAATAAAAGGGTTATTTTTTTTTCATTTGAATACTTTAAAATAGCTTTAAAAGTTTATCAACAGCTTGTTTTACCATCATTATAAATATGGAGGAGAGAGGATACAAAGGATAAGCGTTGGAGCTTCTGACAGGTCTTGAGTATTGCTTGCCCAAATAATTTTTGAGGGGAAGTTTGCATCTTTCCAGAACCTTCTAGAAATCCTTGCAGAACAAAGAATTAAAAACAGTATAGCTGCAAGAGACTTTAAGAAGTCATTCGCTCAGTCTTCTTTTCCCCAAGTGTACATTTCCTAGTCTCAGTAGACATCCAATTATCTTTGCCAAAAAACGTCCACAGGCAATCTGTGCTGTTACTCCCATTAAGAAAGATTTTGCTTATGTTTAACTGTGATCTTGTAACTTAAGCCCATTGATAATTGTCCTGTATTCATGCTAAGTATTTTGTGATGTGCTGTTATATAAGGCAGACCTCAGCAACTGTCATTATCATTCATTTGCAGAAATGTGTAACTCCTTGCTCCACAGGGAGCATGGATTCACCTTCAGGACATCTTTCTTCCAGCAATTCCCTGGTCTTCTCTAGCAGCAAACACGATGTAGTCTTGGGACAATGCAGAGAGGTTTGTGCTTTTTTGCATTAAAAGTTTCCTCTCTGTAAAAGGTGGTTTTATTGAAAGGGACTTTCCAGTTAGTATGGCGGTGTCCTGTCAGGCACTTAAGCATTCCACTCTTACAAGCAACTAAGCAGAGACAAAAACAAGTCTTGTGTTACTGTGATTCCACTGTCTTGTAGAATCTGTCCTCAAATTTTCTATCAGTCAACTTTAATCAGAAATGGACACATGCTCACTAACAATAATAGTGTCTTTCCTGACCTTTTCTAAACAAGCTGTTGTAACCTAACAAGAAGTGGAAACTGTAAAAGTGTAAAAGTGTAGTGTAAAAGTGGAAAGTGTAAAAGCTGTAGGGTATTTTTCCTGTTAATTTACAATTTCTAACTTAAAAAAAAAATTCCAATTCATTGGTGTTTAGTTCAGCTCAACGGATTACTTAATAACCTGTAATTTTAGGATTTATGTGAAGAACATAAGGCAAAAGGGAAAGATGTCTTCCACATCTCAAAATTTTAAACAAAAAGTGTATCTGTTTGGGGTGGTTAGAATTACAGTCTGTTAGGCTGCAGTGGTGAAGCAAGTGGGTAATTGCTACATGTAAAATGTGTTTCTGCTCCTAATCATTAAGAACAACACAGACATACCATGCTGTATGTCAAGTACATGCTGTGGCTTCAACTTTATAATGTGATGTACCTTGCAATGTACATGCATGAATGCTGTTCCAAGTGAAGGAAAAAGTACTTCTACTGTTTAATCCTAGACTGAGCTTTATTTCCTTCATGGAATCCTTTGAAAATTCCTGCACATAAAGCAAAATAACAGAGCTTGCAAGATACCACGCCTCGTAACTTTCCAAAGCTTTTTATTTTTAAAAAGTACTTTATCATAAAGTTGACAAGGTATTTCATTCTGTCTGAAATTTCACCTTGCATTTTAATATTGATCCTTTTGTACTGAGATTACAACAGCTGTTTCCAGAAGCCTTTACAATTCCATTTATGGGGTGTGTTTCTGATTAACTTATTCTGCCATGACATGTTAAAATACGAGATACTAGTAAGTTAACAACTTGCACTAAAAAAACCCCACAGGCATAACTTCTGGTGTTTAAGTATTACAGTTCAGATTTCCCTTAACAGCAGCTCTTCCATTTTGTTAACATTTGCTCTTTTCACACATGTGGAAGAAATAATCATGTGTATCCTTCTTCCACCCAATGTTTTAAACTCATATTCAGTTTTAAATACTGGTCTTTTTTTCCACTGTCTTACAACTTGAGCCAGTCAAGCTCATTTAGAATGATTACTCTCCCTGTGGTATCTCGATCACAGTCCTTTCAAATTCCTGCCATTCAGGATCCTGTAACTTAATCCATGTACCTAAGAAGATCTCAACGCCTAAAAATAGAGCTAAACAGGCAGTAATATAAGTTGCTGCAGTAAATGAATTCTTTCTTATGGGCCATCTAAATTCTGTTTGACTAACCTTTAGCTTAAGTTTTTTGTTCTAGACTAAGAGTTACCCAGTGTGTGCTAAATTACTGCAACATAGTAAATTACAGTCATGAGCCAGCACTTAAGCAACTTTTAGCCCTATGTGGAGAGGCAGTGGAGGGAATCTGTTCCTGGCTGCTGTAAATGTGTGCCTACAAACAGAGAAAACAAACAACACTGCGTACTTTTCATTTGTTCTAAAGTTCATGCAGTTTGGCAGCACTCACTGTTTGTGAAGGAGAAAGCCTTACCTGGCTGGACTTAGCATTGCAAATTGGGGTTGAGGTACACTTGTAGGTTCCAAAATTTCAGGACCACAAGGAGCCTTTTATAGTACTCTTCTGAATGTAGAAAGCACAGCAAGGAACCTAGACTTGTTAACACCACATGAGAGGAAGGTGGGGCTTGCCTTCTGCCGTGCATGACTGGGGCCCAGCAAAGATGCAGGAACTTGCGCAATTGCTGTTGTAGTGCTGTCATTGCTAATGATGGTGGCAAAAAGCATGTCCATTTTGAGAATCCCTGTAATACTTCATCCTCATACATCATGCAACATTAAGCAGTTGATGGAATGTCATTACTTTAAATAAAAAAGCAAAAACAGGCTTCAGCTGTTTATGTCATCTGACCCACATTCAAATATTACATATACTACTTTCTCTCCATAATCCAGAAGTTGTTGGTTGAGCTGACTTCTCAGCAGTTTGCTGCTCTCAATTGTTCTTCAGAAGAACTGCCCTATAACCTTGGGGGGAGTACTCTTACATGGGGGAGAGATGTGAAAAAGTGCTGTGCTCAGGCTGATCCCTTCTAAACTAATGGACAATAATGAGCTTTTAAAAGCTGGTGGAAATCAGAGTTGCTGCAAAAAAGCAGAAAGAGGACGTGTAGATCTTCATTGGTGCCGTGCCTCAACAGCATCAAAATCTATTTTAGTACAACTGGGTAATTAGCCCATTAAGTTGTAGAATGAAAAATTATGAGTCAAGTGAAGTGAAAGGACTGAAAAGACCACATGCATGAGAAGCACGTAATGAGGTACAGAAACATAGGCACTTTGGCAAAATGTTAGAATTCTCAAGTTTGAGATAGTGATAAGTGATCTGATTGTTGATCAGAGGCTGTGTCATGTATAGAGAGGATTTTTGTTGTTTTAAGCATTTAATCATAGACCCATTTCAACCGATGGTAATCACTCTGTCATTTATCCAACAGGTTGAACAGAAGTTATGTATTTTTTCATTTAGGTAAAAGCGATAGTCCAAGCTCAAAGCTTGGGGGAAAGAAAAATGGATAGAAAGATTTCTGCAAAATTTTTAAGAGGTATTTGAAAATATTTTCTGTGCCATAAGCACTTTCAAAGTTAAGTTTCCCAGTAACTGTTGAAAGTAACATTAGATCCTTGTGTTGGAATATTTAGAAATAAATATATTGATTTTATTATAAAGCTACTTCTTTATTTTCATTCTATGATTCCAAGTGTAATTAAAGCTGATGCAGACTTTTACAAATGGAGCTTTCTTTTATTAATATAAAGAGGGGTTTTTCTAGAGTAACTTTTTTTGTCAGTATTATAAACTTCCTTATATTCTCTTTACCCCATTTTCTGTTCCCAATATGTTTTAGAAATGTCTCCATAATTCTGCAAGTTGAATTAAAAAAAAAACCAAAACAAACAGAAGAAACACTGCTATGATGTAAACATCTTCAATATTTTTTAGGCACTGCATCTTTGTGTTTATTTTGCTCTCTTAATGTAACAGTCAGGGAGTACAAATAAACTATTTATGTGTTTCAAGCTGTTCCGCAATATTTCCACTTCCTTTCATAATAGCAATTAGTCAAGTTCCAGGGTTTTTAAAATGCTGCATTTGCTAATATATCACAAACTACACTATAAATCGTACTTGTTTTTTATGCCAGCTGCTAAATGATTCACAGTCTGGCTTCATCAGTATTTGTAGTTCTTCCTAATCCTTTCCCTTGAAGAGGAGCAATGAATAGTCCTTTGCCTGAATCTAGATTTTTACCCTTCTTACCCCCAATACCCTGCCCCCAAATCCTGTTCTCTAGTTTATGAATTGTTTGAATTCTACCTTATAAAATCAATAGCGAATTAGTCACAAAGCACTAATTCTTAGCGCACAAAGAGTACTAACAATGCAACTCTTCTGCAACGCAAAATTTACATTTTCCAACCATTGTTCTAACTGCTGTTCCTCAGTAACTGACTCACCCACTCTGCCCCCTAATCATTTCCAGAATAGGTTATGTGAACAACAAAGCAAAAAAAGGAAGGTTTATTAGAAGCAGCTGGTAAAAATGCAGAATACAGGTTTTTTTTTCTGTAGACACTTCTGCCTCCCTCTCACCATCTCTTAGAGCTGTTGGTCTTCCCCACATGTCAGATGTTGGCCTTCAGTGTTTTCCAAAGGAAATCCCACCACTGTCTGTATTCTATCTGCTTCCCATGAAACTGTCTTGGTCTAAGAGATGAGACAAAATGTTTCATATTAGCACCAAGTTAATTTGTATTGTTAAATTGTTATATATCTATATATAGTTATATATATATTGTTATATATATAATTGTTATTATTGTTAAATTGTTAATTTGTATTTGTACTGAGTATGGTCAAAGGTCACCAAATATAGTAGGAGATCATTTCAATGGAAAGCATGTTGGGGAGCAGAACTGTACCCAGATGAGGGGACTCGTTAATTAGCTTGCTGAATCACTGCAGCTCTTTCCCAAAGCAAATTATTTTTCTTTTAATGTCATCTAACATTATGAAGAATATCTTGTTACTTATTAGGAGATCACATATTTCATAATATCTGTAAGACAGATTTATGCACACATCAAGGGCTCTCTCCATTTCAGCACAAAAGCCTCCTGTCTGCCACCTTTCCTTAGAAATCTTTTGGAGTCTCTATCTGCCATTAATTCTGTGTATAGCCTGATTTTGACTATCCAAAATCACAAGGGTTCCTTTTGTCCTTTACCCTTACATACCAAAAGGTATGCCATTTGTGTTCCTTATTTATATTCTAGGAGTCATTTTTCAACCTTGTCCTACACAGTGTGAGTATATTTCCATTTTTTCCTTTCTATAAAACCAGTTGTTTGATTAATGGAAGATGATGAAGATGCTCAAGTCTGCCACTCTACTAAACAATAAGCACAGATTCTACAGGTTTTCCATTTTCCTCTTTTTGGCTTTCTAGTTGTCCACCCAATCAATAGGATTCTGCCCACTGACACTAAATATTTTTTTCTGAAATTGAGGAATTGATCAGATACAGAGCTACATGACAGAATTGTGTCTGTGCTGCCTAGACCAAGTGTTTTTTGTATAGTAGAAGCTAGGGAATTCACTGAAGATTGGTGTCCCATTACACTGTCTCTTATGAAAATGGTTGGAAATGCATATGTCTCGTTAAAAGTTTAAGAGAAGCAAGTCCTATCCATCATCACCTAAGTCTTGCTTTCCTGTTGGAAATAACTAGCTTTACAGTAGTAAAATTCATATTCAGATTTGTATTGCCTTTGTTTGGTGTTCCAGATATAAATATTGCACTGGATTGATCACTCTGTTTTATATTTCTCTGAAAGTTGAGATCAATGAACTAGATTTCACAGATAGGAAGTCAAGGCAGAACCTGGCCCTAAAGAAAATGACTTTGCTGCTAACTGGCATTTGAAAGGAGATTCTCTTGGCTTTATTTATGTTTCTATCTATGCTATTGATTTTTTAAGAGTTTCTTCCACTGTTTATGAATTAGAGAGCTTTGAACTTTTGTTTTATTTGAGCATTAACCCTAAAGAAGCCCTATGTGTCTTTTTAAGATATGAGTATTAAATTTCTGGAAATTGGATTCACATGGATTTGCAGAGCAAAACAAGATTTCCTGCTCCATCCAGAAATAGAAACCATTTATACCATCAGGTGGAGTGTAAGGGATGAGGTACTAATTGCTTCGCTTCCTTAACATCATTGACTTTTTATTAATTCAATAAAAGTCTGATTTTAAGGGCTCCTTATGTGCTCTGTGTTACTGCTATTATACAATTTTCTCCTGAAACTTACTAATGACGTGCTGAAAACATGGCTATTTCCACAGAACTTGTCTTCTTTATTCATGAAAATTAATAGTATAGTCAGTAAAATGCTAAGCTCAGGGGATGATGATTACTGTGACAAGATCAAGGGCATTTCTATGAACTGCTCTTTTGTGAAAATCCTTGCATTTGTAATCCTGAAATTCTGGCCGCTGCTATATAAAAAAATTGGATTGTGTGGGAAGGGTACAGATATAAATACAGTGTGAGGTTTTTTTACAAATATGTTGCTGTACATAACTTATTATACTTTTTNGGGGGGGGGGGGGGAGTGTCCCAGGAATTTAGGTATTATTTTAATGCATTAAATTGAAGAGAGAATTTTTTGTCTATCCAAAATCACATAAGCAAATTTCTAGTTCTATGGATCACATTTCATCCTTAGTCTGTAAAGGTTGCAAAGGTAAAATATATCCTGATTTATATTCCTATACGAGCAAATGAGGCATTGGAATGTTACTGGCTTGAAGGAGCTAGCGGATCCCTGAATTGACTAGCTTACATATTTTCTAATTTTCCCTCCTTTGCTTTCTGAAGACAAAGATGTGTCACTGCCCAGAGGTACCATCACATGCTTCTCATTTTCATCTTAAAAAAAGTTCACTTTTACAAAAATTCCCCATTCTGCTAGGAAAATTACTTTGATAAAATACATTGCTGCTGCTTTGTAGTCATAGAAATCCCATCTGAAGAAAAACTAACAAAAAGGCAAGCTAACAAAAAGATAACACCAGGCTGACTTAAAGACATACTGAGGGATTTCCACTGGAACCGGCAAGACTGGAAACCTGCAGCATCTTTGGAAACATGCCTTTGGCCTTTACATGAAAACAAATGCAGCCAGCTACCTCGTATTTGTTCAAAGGACCTGAACCACTAATGCCCAGGGATTAGTAAGAACATAGCAGTCACATATGAAACTGCACCCACGTACTTTCCTAGTCGCTGTTTACTTTCAGGTCAGGGAATTAATTTGCTTTTTCTGTTTATGTATTTGGTTTGCGTGGCAAGGTTTTGGTAGCGGGGCAGCTACAGGGGTGGCTTCTGTGAGAAGGTGCCAGAAGCTGCCCCCATGTCCGATAGAGCCAATGCCAGCAGGCTCCAAGATGGAGCCGATGCTGGCCGAGGCTGAGCCCATCAGTGACAGTGGTGGCGCCTCTGTGAGAGCATATTTAAGATGGGGGGGAGAGGGGAAACTACTGTGCAACAGCATCTGGAGAGAGGAGTGAGAATACGAGAGAAAAACAACTCAGTGAAGAAGGAGGGGGAGGAGGTGCTCCAGGCACCAGAGCAGAGATTCCCCTGCAGCCCGCGGAGAAGACCATGGTGAGGCAGGCTGTCCCCCTGCAGCCCGTTGGGGTCCACAGTGGAGCAGATATCCACCTGCAGCCTATGGAGTACCCCACACTGCAGCAGGTGGGTGCCTGAAGAAGGCTGTGAGCCGGTGGGAAGCCCACACTGGAGCAGGCTCCTGGCAGGACCTGTGGCCTCATGGGAGACCCACACTGGAACAGTCTGTTTCTAAAGGACTGCACTGCGTGGAAGGGACCCACGGTGGAGCAGTTCATGAAAAACTGCAGCCTGTAGGAAAGACCCACGCTGGAGAAGTTCATGGTGGACTGTCTCCTGTGGGAGGTACCCCACGCTGCAGCAGGGAAAGGGTGTGAGGAGTCCTCCTCCTGAGGAGGAAGGAGCAGCAGAGACAATGTGTGATGAACTGACCACAACCTCCATTCCCCATCCCCTTGCACCTTTGGAGGGGCAGGAGGTAGAGAATTTGGGAATAAAGTTAAGCCAGGGGGAAGAAGGGAGGGGTGGAGGGAAGGTGTTTTAAGATTTAGTTTTTATTTGTCATCACACTACTCTGATTTTGATTGGTAATAAACTGATTTCCCCAAGTCGAGTCTGTTTTGCCATTGCTGGTAATTGGTGAGTGATCTCCCTATCCTTATCTCAACCCACGAGCCTTTTGTTGTATTTTCTCTCCCTTGTCCTGCTGAGGAGGGGAGTGACAGAGCAGCTTTGACGGGCACCTGTTGTCCAGCCAGGGTCAACCCAACCACAGATGGATTGCCTTTACAATATTAGTCCAGGATCCAGTTGAACTAATGTCGCGTGTTCGCATTGACAGGATCCTGTAGTGAGGAGACTCACAGAAAACTTAGCTGCGGTCTGGAGAATTTTGCGTGTTTTGAACTTGGCTTTTCCTGGCCTTGGGTCTTTTGTTAGAAGTCCTGATGAATTTATGCCACCAGTGATTTTGCAACCTCTGCCATAACCCTTACTAAACTACCTTTTTTTTCCAGTGTGAAAAATACCATCTTATTCGGTTGTTCCTTGTAAAGAAGCTGCTCCATGCTTTGGTCATCCTTTTTACCCTTCTCTGAGTATGTTCTAGGACTAGTACATGTTTTCTGAGATAAGGGGATCAGAAGGATCCCCCTGTTTTATATCATATCACCTTTCAAGTAATTCATAGAATCATAGAATGGTTTAGGTTGGAAGGCACCTTGAAGATCATTGAGTTCCAACCCCCCTGCCATAGGCAGGGACAGCTTCCACTACACCAGGCTGCTCAAAGCCCCATCCAGCCTGGCCGTAAACACTTCCAGGGATGGAGCTTCCACAACTTCTCTGGGCAACCTGTTCCAGTGCCTCACCACCTTCGGAGTGAAAAATTTCTTCCTAATATCTAATCTAAATCTACCTTCTTCCAGTTTGAAGCCATTCCCCCTCATCCTATCACTATCCTATCACACCCTTGTAAAAAGTCCTTCCCCAGCTCTCCTGTAGGCTGTCTTTAGGTACTGGAAGGCCACAATAAGGTCTCTCTGCAACCCTCTCTTCTCCAGGCTGAACAATCCTAGCTCTCTCAGCCTGTCCTCATAGGAGAGGTGCTCCAGCCCTCTGATCACCTTCGTGCCCCTCTTCTGGACCTGCTCCAACAGGTCCATGTCTTTCATATGCTCGAACTGGATCCTTAACATCCAATTTTCTTTTTTGGCCTTTATAGAACATTAAGCTGAAGTTTTGCACAGATGTGTTACAAACTGAGGTCCAACTCCTGCAGTTATGATCAGCCCACCATTTTGTATGTGAAGCTAGGATTGTTTTTTTCCCCATGTCCATCACCTTACATTTGTCTGTCTTGAAGTTCATCTGGCATTTCAACTGCTATGTGATTTGGTCTTATAAGGTGCAGTATTGTCCAGGAAGTTTTATCATTAGATCATCTAAAAAATCAGATTGGTATAAATTTCTAAGATACATTTAAAACACAGCTCGATCTTGGGTTTTTAGTTACCTTTTGTTTTGAAAAAGTGAAGTGGCAGTGTAAGTTAAAAAAGTGAATGATGACATTTATCTTTAGAAAAATGGAAATTCCTTCATCTTATGTTTGGTACAGGAAGCCAACATACCACTGAAGATTTATATCCGTGCATCTGACTCAAAAAAAATCACTCTTTTCAAAGAGTAAGCTGTTTACTTTTTTCAAAACACTGCATTGAAATTAATTTTTTTCCATTCAAATTGGCCATAAGTCCATATCTTTGTTTTTCCATGTAGCAAAAGAATACCGTGCGGCATAGTTTTGGGTAGAATGCACACTGCGTAAGGGCATTTAATCCTAGTTCCACTACATACCTTAAGTTGCAAACAAGAGTATGAATGACCACTGCATGGACAGTAGGACATAGAAGCTATCTACCAGGATGTGCCTCTCTAAGGTTCTTGAAGTTGTTGAACTTAAGGAAGAATGAAAATAAGTGTTAGGTCAAAGAAAATATAGGAAATATTTTCTGCCAGGAGGAGAGAGAGAGGGGAAGAAGGAAAAGCTTTAAGGGATCTGGACCAACACACTTCTGTTGTGAGAAAAGCGTGGCTTACCCGTTCTTAGTGTAGTTAATAAAAGCTCTGGCAGCATGAAAGGTATGCATTCTACATCATCAGATGTCGAATCAGAATCAGAAATGCCAGAAGGAAAAAAAGAAGAGGTATAAGGATCTGAGTTACCAAGGTGTCACTGAAGTTCGCAAAATCTAAACAAGGAACTATATGAATAACCACATAAGCTAGACTGAATACTGTATGCTCCTGAATTAAATGTAATGAACTATCCTTATGCCTGAACAATCCCTCCAGACTCCAGAATAAAAGTAATGAAGAATAAGGCTTGGATTCTATCAGGACATGTCTGTAGCTGAAAACAGGTATCAAAGAAAAAAGAGTGGAAAGAGTTTAAAGGACCACCCTGAGCCTTGAAAAGGTGTCAGGGGTAACATCCTTCTATTTTAGTATTTTCTAATCTTTCCAGTATGCATTTGTGTGGTTCTCTCGTGAGGTGTGACATCCTCCAAATTATATGATCTGATCCACTTTACAGCTGTTTATTCCTAACATAAATCCTGCAGGAATAATTTCACAATTTTCCTTGTAGTTGTAATTTTACTGGCATTTATAATTGTCTGTCGATAATGCTGTATTTTTCAGTAGTATCAATTTAAATGTGCTGAGTTATCTTTCCACTGTAATTTTTCTACTGCTATTTGTATTACAGTAATTTCATGGACTAGAGACTTGTAGAGATATAATTTGGAATCTATATAAAATTTATGACGCGTTCCTGTCAAGCCATAGGCTATAGCACTGCTTGTGGTATATGCTACATTGTATATTGATAAATGTATATTTAGCTTTATCTCTGCTGTTATCATTCACGTTATATAAACTTCCATATACTCTACACAAATTCTATTTCCATAGAGTGAATTCTCAATTGTAGAACCATAAGAATTTGTAGAAATTATGAAGTCTTTTCTTATTCTTGCTATTCTGTTAATATGCTATCCATTCTCAGCTCACTGTAAAACTTTTTATAGCAACTCTTAGTAGACTACTTTCTCAGTCATTTAGAGCATTGTAACATAACAAAAAAAAAAGCTCAGCAATTACAGCAAGGGAAAATATTTTTTGTGTCCATAAACAATATTGAAAAATTATATAGTGTTGCTTACCCAGTGTATTTTTAACATTCAGCCAAAGGATAAAAGAACTGAACATTCTTTTATTCTCCATCTGAACAGTACTACTATTCAAAGGAAACATTTCCCCACTTCAGCTTTGTAGCCTTTTTAGAAAAATATACCAGCATTTTATCCAACTTTGCCTAACACTGCTTTTTCACTTGTGATAAATTTGTTCCTTATTTTTGCGACCTATACTGGTGTAATTTCTTGAAATCATAAAATAATTAAATCTTGAAATAATCAATTTTAAATTGTCGATACATGTATTGTAGGCATCTGACAATTAGAAACAGTTACATTAAAAAATAATGCTCTAAGAGGCCCTTAGAGATTATAATTTCCCATAGTTTCAAGACTATACCTATGTTAATTCAAGCAGATGATTGTCTAATCTTTTCCTGAAAGATTTGCAACGGCCATGTAATTGGGAATATAGGCCAAAATTCACTCTTGCCTTCAGTACTATGTCAATCTATAAATACTATACTATTGAAAAAATAGGGACCATCAAGAAAAAGCTTTGTTTTCTTTATGGGGATGATATTTATATTGTTGTGTTGCTTCCCAGCTCTAACAGAAAATGGTAGACCTGTAAGTTAAGTTTAGAAAAAGTATATAATCAATAGTTGCAGCCGTACTCCTATAGTAAAAAATAGGAAGATGGAACTAAGTAAGTTAATACTGAAGTAGCTTGATCTGAAAGAAATTAATTAATGTCCTAATCTAAAACCCTTTTAAAGTCAATGGAGAAACTGTTGAAAGTTGAAATGCCATCAAGCATTGGGTTGTATGGAAATTGAATTAATTTATTATAGTAATTTTATATTTAGGTGCAAGCACCCAAAAGATATGGTTGTAAAGGCCTAATTACAAATACACATACAACGAAAAATGTTCCAAACCAGTAAGGAGTAGAAGCACACAGGTAATCGTAGACTCAGCAATCCAGGAACAAAAGGAGAAGACAAGACAAAATGCCGCCAGTCAACTTCTTTTTACCTCTGTGCAGGTTTACATTAAAAAAAGAAATGGTGTGTGTAGGGTTAATGTTCAGGGGAATTATGAAAAATACTTATGTTCACTCACTTCTCTAATAATTTAATCCACCTTTCACTTGAAAATTAATTATTTTTTATTCATGTAAAATTATTTTTCTACAGGAATATATGTGATTATTTTGTTTTGTCAAGGAATGAAAATGTGAAATAGTCATCAGGTATAATCAGGTTTTGAGATCTGGAGGACATACATTTCTCTACCATGTGGAATGGCTGCGAGTCAATTGTAAAGTTATATGCATTCTCACTATTGAGAAGAAGTCATGCAAAAAAATTAAGAGCTGAACATTCTCAAGCATATGAATAGCTTTCTTCCACATGAATTATCTTGTTGACTTCAGTAGGACTGCTTACATTTTTCAGGCTCAGCAGGATGAAGGTTATCGTTTTCGCCATGTTAAAAAATCACTTGATAATATAAAACCAAGGCAGAAATTCGCTAGTGTTAAGAAATCACAAAAACTTGTCAAATTATCCCCAGAATACAATACAGTGAAAGCCCACTGTGAGTAAACCAGATTTAAATATGCAGATATCCAGTGAAATGAAACATTTTTACATTGCTGCTTTTTTAGTTTTAGTATCATCTCATAACATTCATCATCTCAACATTCTCCAGTGTATATTTTGTTGTCAAAGAATGCTTCTCACTAACATACACTTCAGTCTTTGGTTCTGAGGTATTCATGTGATCTTGCGTAACACCCTGGGTAGAGTCCACCACCCACCAGTGCCAACGGGAATTGTGCCCTTGACTTCAGTCCCAGAAATTCCTATTTGGAGTCCTGGTTACATGCAAGTAAAAGGTAAATTACTCTATGCAAGAGATTCCTCCTTAATGTGAGCGTGATTCACATTTTAAAACAGATAAAGCAAAACTACATGCTGCTGATACTCTATAATGCTCCATACTTTTCTTGATAATACGCAGCACCAGTAAGAGAGTTTTCATCACATTCTTTGGATTAATAAACTAGGGAAAAAAATCTGCAAAATTCCTGCTTTAAAAAAAAAATGTTTCTGGTAATATTTCAGTACTTTCAGTGGATTTCTATAAATCTAAACCTGCAGATTAAAAAAAAAATGAATCCCTGGAAAGAGATCTGCTTCTATGATTTAACACTCTTATTTCAGCAATACAAGAAAAGTTTTCAATCACTTTAGAATATGCTCTTAGATGTTATTTTAATTAATTTTAATGTTATTTTAGATGTTATTTTAATGTAATTTAGATGTAATAATGTAATAGATATCATTTTAATTTACACTGCTAGATCATTCACTTAACATTTTACCATTAAAGTATTATCCAAGAAAAGGACAAGCACTGGAACATTGTAGAAATACTTTCTGAGTTAGCAACTAATGGAAGCTTCTAGAATTCGAAAGAAATATATTAAATTCTTAGATAAATACCTTTTTTTCAGACACTGAGGCCTTATTGATTTTCTGCAGAGAGATTTTTGGGGCTTGGAAATATTAGCTTACAGCAGAAGGTATTAACTTGCGAATTCATACAGTATATTTATTCGCCCTGGAAGTGGAATGATATGGAAGTCATCTTCTTACAAGTCTGTATATTACTAAAAATGTATGTCTCGAGAACAGTGTCCTTTGCAATCTAGTTATTCTGGTTGCATTCCAATATAATCCCAATTGATTCATTCTAATTTTTTCAAGAGGATGCAAAAGAGAAAATACAGGGACTGCTAAATTTTGCTTATCTGGAACTGTAAGTGAATACTATTGATTTTTACGCATCACTTTTAAAACCTAATAGCATTTATATTGAAGGCAGTGGCAAAACTAAAAACCCTTATGTCAGTAGTGAACTAAAGAGGTAGGAGAAAAAAAGTAAAATATTCCGAAATAAATTATATCTTGCTTAGTCTTTGGACACTGCCCAATTTAAGCAAAGGATTTAAGACTTTAAAATGTTTCTCTGATACTGCTATGAAAGCAAGAGAAGAAGGGAAGAATCCAGGCTAGATCACTTTAAAAGCATTAGAATGCACTAGCAAGACAAAGTTCTTAGGTTTTCAAGCATAAATTCTTTGGAGTGGTAAAAATATGCACCATGCAGGATATTCAGTAATCTAATGATCTATAATAATGTAAAATTAAACACTGTCATTTGCATTAAGTAGTCTCCAACACTTATCCTATGCTTACAGTTGAGTGAGGATTCTTGTCAGAAGAGTGCTATGCCTGACAGACAGTTGATAATTGATTTACCTTGGTAGTGAAGAAGAGAGCAAGAGACTTTTTTTTCCTTTAATGTATGTCAACATTTTGTACAAAGGAGCCTTGATCCTTCTTTGGAGCATCTAGGAATTAATACCAGTAAAAAAAAAAAAAATGGTAGCTCTGCATCTGCATTCTCATGCTATATTAGATGCTGTTCAACACTGTAAATATTTAAATACTTAATATACATAACCATTTTATCATTAATAATAATTATAATGGCCACATTTTACACTTTGATCTCATGTAGTTCCAATAATAACGGTTATTTGCTTTCTAACAATGATGAAAGAAGGAGGCCTCACACAAAAAAAGTAATTGAACCAACATCTCCATAGTTTGTAGAAATACATAGGCAGAGAATGCAAAGTTTGGATAAATTGTATTATAGCTAGAGAAACATTCTGTGGTTTTAGATCAGGTATTTCATCTAAGCAATTTACCTGGATTTTATTTTTCTCATTAAAAGTGTATTTAGCAGAAGCCATTTGCAGTATGGTTCAGCGTCACTTTATGCATTAGAAAGTATGTTCCAAAAAGATCTCAGAATGGCTCACACGTAGTGTGAATTTATGTAATTACTAATATTGCCTTAAATGGGCATGGCATAATGCAGTAAGATTAAATTAGTTAATTTTAACGTAATTATCCCCAAAATATATCTTTTTTTCATCCCACTGATGGGGATAGTAGTCTAGCTACTAGTAGTCTAGAGAATAATAATTCTAGTTTACTGGAATGAAAGATCAGGTGAAGATTGGCCACTGGATTCAGCAACTGTTGATGGTATTGCAATTCCTATAAATATGTATTTAGAGAAGAAAATTAGCATTCCGATGAGTGGAAGAAAGCACCCACCCCCACAAAAAATTTATCAATATTGTTCAAACTAAGTGCAGGCCATAACATTATGTTATGAAAGTTGCTTGGGTTTTTTTTGGTACTTAGGAGGTACAACTCTTAGAATCTCATTTAAAAATTATGCTGAAATATTTGTGTACATTCCGCTTCACCCTCCAGCCCAAATGTAAATACAGATACATCCAAATCCCTTATGAAGTCCTAAACTATCAATAGGATTAATCAACTGAACATCCACATACACCATCTCTTGTGTGTATACACACTACAGATGTAGTTGTCAAGTCCAGAAGTTGACAGTATCATATTTGTAAAAACTAACCTTCCACTAAAAATCTGTTTCAGTTTTATATTAATTATATGGAAAATAACATATCCGACAGACGTTAAGAGACATGATACTGTAGACGTACATTTTGCAATTGCACGAAGATCACTGAAAATAAAGAGCTATGTGTTTATCTTCTTTTGTTTCAGTTTGCTGTAAGATTTCTTGAAGACTGAGTGGATAATGAAATTCTAATAACTAATACCAGAAATAATATTAAAAAGAATGTAAAAAAGTAAAGATAAGCTCCTTTGTTTCCCTCTGAGAAGTATTGTGATCCATTGTCAGAAATCCTAGGGACAGACAAAAAGCTTTTCACAGACAAGACTACTGAGCATAACTTCAGGAAGAATCAAAGCAAAAGGCTATACATGGCACATTTACCTAAGCAGAATTTATAGCTGTTGCTCATGAGGGACAACTATGATTTTTTCCAGAATACTCCACCCTGATGAAAAATCAAAGGGGATCTTCTTTTAACAAGACTAGAAAAAAAAGTTTTTGTCCACATTGTGTCTTGTCTGCAGTTCTTTTTGATAACCACTTTAAATCTGGTTAAATATGCCACTGTCAGGCTGGTGAACTTTCCAGTAGCATAAAAGGAACATATGCTTGTATCCAGTGTACAAGTTAATTTGCAGCCAGCTTTGGACCACTGTACTGATACTTGATAAAGAGCCAATTGTGCAATGCAGCAAATAATTTGGCCTTTTCTGCATTTCATTTTTACACACTGCACAAAATTTCAAAAGTGATTTAGCTTGTTAAAAAGACAACAGATGGTTCATTGCTGTGTATTCTGTTGCACTTCCACTATTTTTCTAATCCGCACCGATATAATAACAAAACTTTGCGAGATGTCAAAATGGGCAACTGAGTCAAGCTTCTGGTTCGTGTCCTTATAGACTGGATTCATTCAACACAAATGTGTTGACCTCCAAAGGCAAGGTCAGGAACAAGATCAGTTTTCCTCCTTGGATATCTCACAGGGAATTTCACTCCACATCCCTCAATGGAGTGAAAGCCTTTGATTCTGCCTTACTGGTGAGGGAAGATATGCAAAACTTCTGGGGATGGTGGTAATAATAAGGGATTTATATCTTTGGAGCGCTCCATGCAAAATTATAAAAAAGCTCAATGGATGAGGCAAGCCAGATAGAATACTTTTTTCTCCCTAAGTTCCAGTTGCAACACTGAGAAACCACGTAGTGCACAGCCTCCAGTGGCCCACGTAGAACTGTTTTCAGCCTCAGGCAGGATCATCTTGCCAGATTTTTTTAAACATGTCAGAAAAAATGCAAATACAAGATCATATTGATATATTAATGGTTATTCATTATGTGGTACTCTCTCCCCTCTGAATCAGTTATAAATTAGTGTTATGGTTTAAGAAACCCATAACAATTTATTGTTGCTTAGACAATCATTCTATCACCTGATTCCCCACCCAGGAAAGGGAATCGGGAAAAACAAGGAAACCCAGGAGTTGAACTTTAAACTGATTTAATACAGTAAGATTAGATAGTTAACATTAATAGCACTAAAGAACCAATATTGAGCCCAATACCAATACAGTATATGCAAAGATTACACTCAGCCAATTCTATCAGTAGGAAGCCGTGCACTCCCAGCAGTGGACAGTAAATGTTGGACACTGCGAGCACTACAGCTTCAGGGAGAAGGGAAGGCCTTAGTGGTCCGGCACTGGGGCACGAAGTTCTCAGGATCACAGCCATCAAGGGAGGGAGCGAACTTGCAGCAAATTTTCTGATTTATATTGAATGTGATGTTCATAGTATGAAATAATCCTGTTGGCCAGCTTGGGTCAAGCGCCCGGGTCTCCCTCCTCCTCATCCCTGCACCTGGCAAGCTCGAAAACACTGAGACCTTGAAACCCACACACCATAGCTGGCTACAAAGCAAATATTTTCACAAATTCAGACACTCGAGTCTTCTAAAAATGCAGTCTTCCCAAGTATTAGAGGAGAAATTAGTCCTGTGTCACTCAAATCAGGACAATAAGTTATATCAGTTATGCAACACTTAACGTGGATGATAGTATAAAAGTTTTGGGATAATACGTTGTGTTACATTCTTGGAATACCATATAAAATCAAATGAAGCCCATTAGTAGTCCCTAATACTATCTGGGAACCTTTCATAAAATCTGTAGTACTAATAGGGAATTTCTAGCAAAATGCTACTTTGCTGAAAATCAAAAATTATTTTCCAAACACCTATGAAAAATATTTTCTCTTAATATACTACTTACTATGTCATTTGCACCGCAAACTTTACAGCTAACTAATATTCTCTCCGCAATGCTGATCAGGAAGGTATTCATTTCACATCCCAAATTGCTTTGTAATGTTCGTGTGTGTTGTTGAATTTCTTCTCATTTTCACAAATCCATCTACTAGTACAACAGCACTTGGTGAAGGTTCTTTAATGCAAATTGTGTGTTACACTGTAAAGAACTGCTAGATGCAATAATATATGTAAGGCCTATTGAAAAAACACTATCATACACACAAGCCATGTAGTGTACTTTTAAGCACAGGTCTGTCTTCATTTCCAGTCTCAAACAGACCTGAAGACAGCCTATGCTTTCTTGCTTTATGGCATCTGCAACAAAACATAGCTTCACCAAGAGCAAATCATGCTTGATGAATCTAGTGGCCTTCTATAATGGAGTGACTGCACCAGTGGATAAGGGAAGAGCAACTGATGTCATCTGCCTTGACTGCTGTAAGGACTTTGACATGGTCCCACAAAACATTCTTGTCACTAATATGGATAGATATGTGTTCAATGGTTGGACTAGTCAATGGATAAGGAATTGTCTGGATGGACACATCCAAAGACTTGCAGTCAATGGTGGCATCTCCAAATGGAGATCAGTAACAAGTCGTGTCCCTCAGGAGTCCACATTGGGATGGGTACTGTCTTATTTTTAAGACATTATCTTTAACAATGACACAGATAGTGGGATTGAGTGCAACCTCAGCAAATTTGTGGATGTCACCAAGCTGAATGGTGCTTGATTTGCTTGAGGGAAGGAATACCATTCAGAGGGACCTTGACAGGCCTGAGGAGTGGGCCTATGTGAACCTCACGAAGTTCAACAGGGCCAAGTACAAGATCCTGCACTCGGGTTGCAGCAATGGCCAGTGTCAATACAGACTGGTGGATGAGTGGATTGAGAGCAGCCCCACAGAGAAGGACTTGGGGATCCTGGTGGATGAAAAATTGGACATGAGACGACAATGTTCGCTTGCAGCTCAGAGAGCCAACTGTATCCTGTGCTGCATAAAAAAAGTGTGGCCAGCAGGACAGAGGAGGTGATTCTCTCCCTATACTCTACTCTTGTGATGCTAAAAGGCTTTGGAAGAGTTTAATAACAAACTGCATAAGATCCTAACATAAAAAAAAAATGTTTCCAGCATGAAAAACTAGCACTATTAAACTGGTTGGGTCACTTCAGGGCAAAATATGCATTTTTTAATTTCATAAAAACAAAACTAGGATATTAGACCTATGCATGCGACAAGGCAAAGAGAAGACTTTTTTTTTCTAATTCTCTTTAAAATAATTCAGCTTTAGCATCTATTATTGCATTTAACATTTACCATGAACTCATCTTAAACTCCTGACCCCAAAGTCACCTCAATCTTCTCAGAATCAATAGGGATGCAGTAATGTTTTATGGTTTGCTCAATCATTGGCAAACTACACATTAATTACCTTTGTACTGCTCTTCAAAATCATAGACTGAGGAATTACTAAATAAATGTAATGTAAAATATTGTAATTAATAATCTTAATAATTTAACACAGCTTTTGGCTAACGATACCAAATCCAGTACAAATTTCACAATATTTATAGATTTCTTTAATACCTAAAGTAGTACATTAAAGACATCTACATAGACAAATTCTCTTAGCTGTCTACTTTTTATATAATAATGTTTATATTTCATTTTAAAATACCGGTGTTGAGAAAAGAATCTTTCTTGAATGTTTCCTTTCCTGAGTGATTCAGACATTGCATATCATAAACCTGAGGACCAAACTACAAATATTTCCTTCTGGCTAGATAATGTACAAGTGGAATGCTTCTTTACAGGTGTAATTTGGAGACTGTTCAACACAGAAGAAAGAAATCAGTTAATGTAGTGAACACTAACCTGGATACTAAACCCACAGGTTATATGACAACAACACAGAAACAGGTCTAGGCCTCTGGGCCACTGTGGCTAAGTGCCTGCCCACTGCTCTTGCAGCACCAAGACACTCCGGTGCCCTGGGTCTGGGGACAGGGGGAATTTTTTCCCCCAGGACAGACAGGCACTGGCAAGGCAGGACAGGGTGTTTCCCACACTCCCTGGTCCAGCCACTACACCTTTTGAACAAGTCGAGCAGAGCAGGAGATGACTGCAAGGACTCACAGTTGCAGCAAGTCCTTGGATGACATCCTCTGCTCACATAAACCCTGCAGAGGGAGCGTGGCTTGCAGAAGGAGTGCCCAAGCCCTGTGCTGAAGGGGGTTCCCCCAGGTCCTAGCAGAGAAGGATTCAGCTGGACTCCTCCACGCTGGGAGCACAGGCAACGTTGCCCTCAGCTAACGAGCCACCTGGCTGCTTGTGGTGCAGCAGGAGAAGACCCTGGCCAGGGCCAGGCTGTGACCTGACTCTTTGCCCGGCTGTGGTGACACTGGGACGCTGCTGCACAGGGTCACAGGGAGGGACCCCAGTAGGCTGTCCCAGCTGTGCCCGGTGCATGGCCACCAAGGGCAGGGACAGCCCCTGGCCCTGGGCAAAGGGGTGGCCTTGGGGCCTGCACACCAAAGCCCTTCCTCCTGTGTGGCCTTCGCTGTGACACGGGGGACCCGCCACCCCCAAGTCACAGTGCCACCAGCCAGCAACACAGGGTCACCATGCCCGGGCAGGATAAAAGGGGCATCCTCCCGTGCCCCACCGCCAGCCTGCCAGGATGCGCCATCAGGACAGAGCTGGCTGGGGGCCATCCCATGGCATGGGACAGGATGTCTTTGAGGGGCCAGGGGGATTAATTGGAGGGATGGAGGGGGAAAGGCTCAAGGATGGATGAGGCTGCTGGAGGTTCTCTGCTGCAGTCCCAGCTCCTGGCAGGGCCGTGTTCAAAGCTGCGTCTATTGGATATAAGTCCTGCTTCATCTTTCCTTCAAGGAATGGAGACAAGCTCTTGGGCAGATGAGAAGTACCACAAACACCTGGAGGTGTCCACAGCTGTCAGGCCTTTTCAGCTGGACAGCAGTGGCAAAGGTTGGCTTGGGGGCCTGCCACAACCATGGGAATGTGTTCTCAGTGCTTGAGGAGCACTGCAGAGTTCACAGTCCTCATCCCTGCAAGAGCCAGAGGCAGCAGCGTTAAGGAATGGGCTACAAAGAGGTTGCAAGGGGTACCAGAGCCAGCAGCTTCACAGGAAGGATTCTTGCCCCCAAGGTCCATACATCCAGAGGCTATTTGCCATCTTAGAAGCCCCTGACATGGATCCAGGTTGTGGGACGGAAGGGGTTGGGCAGTGGTGGGGTCCCTGGCAGGTTTGACCTGCCCGTGGGGCTGGGAGGCAGGTCTTCCTCACACGCTCAGGGAACAGTGGATCGATCACCAGCCCTTGTGTCAGGGAGGAATTTCCCCCCCCCGCCCCGGGGCACATTGGCACTGGTCCCCAGGGGTTTTTCGCCTTCCACTGCATCATTGAGTGTGGGAGACCTCGGCTGGTCCGAGGGATCAGAATGCAAG
>RSEF01000005.1:64981813-65014701 GCA_003993805.1 Himantopus leucocephalus
CCCTTCCAACTCTGAAAATTCCATGATTCCATGATTCCATGATACCCGATTATTAGTTTTCCTGCACAATCATGCAAGCTCCTCTGAGAAAGCATCTTAGCGCCTCATAGGTGCTGCTGGTGCGCCATTGCCATCTGAGAAAAGCTGTTTTGAGGACGAGCCATGCAAAGCACAGACCACCTTTCCTGTCCCCGAGAGCAATCGCGGCAGATGAAGGATCTCCGGGTAAAGGGGGTATTTTGCTTGCTAAGTACCCTACTGCTGCTGAACGAGCTGCTGGGACAAACCACCAAGAAACAGGGTGGATGCACCATCTCCTGCAATATTCACATCAAGCTGGTTACATTTTTAGCAAGTGTGCTTTAGCTCAGCTTATCAAAGGGCTCTGGGAAAAAAGAAAAATTACAGCCCCTGAATACTGCTGTAAAGGGAGTAGGAATAAATTACCCAATGTTCCCTTCTGGCATTGAGTCTGGAAGGTAAACTAATATTCTTCGATTTTATGTTCTAACTACCTACAAAGGGCTCAACTTGTTATTTTCTAAAGGAAAGTCCAATGAAAGCAATAGCTCTGAGGTCTGAGGCTGAGCTGGTGCACGGCTGCCGCCTGGGAAAACCTGCATAGGTGAAAGGCTTTTTCCATGTGGGATTTTTAATGAAAGCATTTCCATAATGCAATATCTATAGCTGCACAAAGCACTTGGTATGCAATTAAAGCATAGGTAAATAGCACACAAGAAGAGCTGCATTGCAATGCTCTATTTTCTATTTTTTTTTTTTTAATTTCAGAAACATGTCCTATAGACTGTTTTGATGGAAGCTCTGAACTGCACGTCACCTCTCTTATAGGGGCAACATCGTTCTGTCTTTTCACTTTTCACAAACCTTTAAATCAGTCAAAATCACATTAATGTATCACTGCAGAATATTTAAGCTCAGCATAAACATAAAGCGTAAAGGCCAGGTTGGACGGGGCTTTGAGCAACCTTGTCTAGGGGGAGGTGTCCCTGCCCATGGCAGCGAGGTTGGAACTAGATGGTCTTTGTGGTCCCTTCCAACTCTGACCATTCTATGATTCTGTGATAAATCACGGTTAATATGCTTCCTATTAATAGGCTTCCTACCCTTGCATTTCAAGTGGAATATTAAATTTTGTGGAGTTCAGAAACAAACTGTTTAATTGCTGGACACAAGATATATTTTGATCTTTTTCAGGGAAATAAAAAAAACAGAGTGAAAGCTGTGCTTCATTTGTGGTTGGAATTAATAAGATCACAGCAAAAGTTGGCTTATTTAAGCAGCATTAATTCAAAGGAGCATTTCCAACAGCCTCTGCTCCCTCGATTTAGAATATTCTTTTCAAAATATTTAAGGATCATTAAGCATTTTATTTTTGAACATTCTCCCTTGTGATATTTCTCATTGGTATTTTATTATTCTGATTCCATGGACCAGAGACGTAAGATAATCAAACAATAATAACGAACAGCGACAGCTAAAGAAAAGAGGGTGAGTAGTTGGATGACAAGGTTAAAAAAAGAAGTAAAAGTGGATAAAATGATTCTGTGGAGTAACAGAGGAACCTCAGGGATGGTATGGAGGTGGGTGGAAGTATGCGCGTTTATCGCCCTCATATGGGTAAATGAGAATCAAATCAGTAGAAGAGACTTTATCTTCTCAGGGATAAATAAGGCAAAAAAATTGCAGCAATAATGGCAAGTCAATAATACTTCAGAGCATAGCAGTCAAATGATTTATTTACCTGGCTGTCAGTTGATCAATAGGAGATAATGGTATTTTGAGTGTTTGGGTAAGCAGGGAGAAGAACATTGTAAAGAATTGGTGTCTTTTTTGAGAAAAAGCCCTGAACTGAACACTTGTAAGTCAATTCAGTTTAAATTACAGTGTTTGAAAGAATTAAAAAGGCAGGCTGGAGCTGTGCTGTTAATGAAGAGACCAAACTTTCAACCGAGCTTTGAATTTCAAAGGGACAAATTGAGAAAATTGGAGAGTGTGTTAGTAAAGTTACGTGGTTGGAAGAACTCGGGTAGTTGAATATGGATAAAACCCCAATTTGTTAGAGTCCACAGTGCCAAAACTATGCAAAATTGGGTCCCATGGTAACAAATGCAAATCCACCTCAGAAAGGGATTAGGCATAAGCAGAAATTCTTCAATGAATGAAGGAAAGAACCAACTATCAACTCCAGCAGCTCCAAGGTCGGGAATTGTACAGAGAAATTATGAGTCCCCCAAGACAGGCTCAGCCGTGTCTCGTAGGGATATTAAACATCAAATGTTCATATAAATAAGAAGTTCATAAAAGTAAAAAGGAATAAAGAAGAAGTGGAGATTCTGCATCTTGAGGTTAGACAGAATTTAAAGGTAATTTGCACACTGGCCAAAGCAAAGTACATATCTCTATTTTCAATAAGGATGGTTTATGTGGAACACAGGGACTAAGGGAATAAAACAGTTGCTACTGTACCAGATGGGATATTACTGCTTAAATTGGAGGGGATGGATAATAATGAAAAGCCATAATATGACCAAGGAGATGAATAATTGCCTAGAGGAGAGATGAAAAACAATAGTGTTAGTGGAAGTCATAGGCTGGAGGGAGTTACCAGTGGATTTTCAGAAAAACAAGAGTGAGAACCAATTTTATTTAATATTTTCATTAGCAATGCTGGTACAACAATCAGAACTATGTCAAGGGAATGTGTTGGTAACGATGAGCTGGGAAGCATCCTTCTAATAGAGGAAGATTTGGATGATCTTCAGCACTAGAATAGCAGAAATAGCATAAAATAATAGTATCTTAAGAAGTAATAATAAGAAGTAATAAGAAATGTGGTTTTAAACTTTTAGCTAGACAGTTACCTGCTCTTTTTTCTTGAGCTTTTCCTCACTCCCCATACTGGGAAAATGTCAGCTCTCCTAAAGGCTTGATGTTTTCCTTATGTAGTATATTTATCTTTATTCTCCTTATTTCCTCAGGTAGGTGACTAGCAGCTTTCCAAACTAGGTAATATTTTATTCTTCTTATTTCCTTAGGCCTCTCTGTTTCTTGTTCTCACTGGAAATCAGAGCTTTCTCTCTTAACCTTCAGTGGTCATTTGTCAGTGCTGGCCAGTGCCCTCCCCTCCCCTGTCCTGGGGACCCCATGGGCACTGCGTGTGTCCCCATGGGCACGGCATGTGTCCCCACGCCTCCCCAGGACTCACACCTCTGAGCACAGCAGAGAGGAAAGAACTTATTTTGCACCCTGTAACCTGGGCACTTCTTTTTATTGTCAGACACAAATATTTGCCTCCATACATATTTCTGATGTGTAAAAATACAAGAATTGGGTGAACAGAAAACTGTTGAGTTGCAGCTGCAGGTGCTCTCCTGTGAACTGGCTCACCAACACGCTTGGTGTTTGTCTAAGCAGACTTTTCCCAGCTATCATGTGCCTCTACGTGCACGGTAATTGCAAAGCATCACACTCACTCCCTTTCCTGGTAATCTTTCCAGTTCCGTGAATTAGCAGGGAAATCTATTAATAGCAATGCTAACTTAATCACTTTCTATCCGCAGGTTTCCAAGCCTCTCTGAAAAGTTATCTCAGTATTAGCATCCCTCTCCCTTCTTTTGCAGAGGGGAAAGAGAGAGTACAGAGACGTCAGTCATGCGTCTGGGCTCTGCTGGGGTGTTGGTGACAGAGCTGGGAGTAGTGGCCAGGTCCGCTGCTCTTGTCAGCGTGGAGCCTCCGGTAAAATAAGTCATCTGCTGTCCCTGCCCCTCTTTGCAGTGCAGCACCAATGACCACAACGTCGTGTCCCAAGTGCGGGCTGTGTTTTGCGTTTTGCAGAGGATGAAGCTGGTATCGTCGCCGCTGGGAGAGGCTGAAACACGGCCATTGAGCCATTGAGAAACTCTGTGGAAAAAGAAAATGTGCTGGCAATGAATGGGGGGGAAAACCCCTGTGTCCTGGGAGGGACGTCAGAGAACACGCGGGCCTCCAGCAAAGCGAGGGGGTTATTTGCAGGTGGATGGGATGAGGTTATTTATTGTTCTGTCCAGTGCTTGTTCCACAGGGGCAGTGGGGATTTTGGAGCGTGTCCTGGGGTCCTGGGGACCCGGGATCTCCCAGACCCAGCAGTGCTGGGGAAGAAAAGTTCTCCTTTTGTCTTGATGGCTCTTCATGTGTGGGGGACATACCAGACACACATGAGCTTGTATTTAAAGACTGCTGCTTTCTGCTTCTTCCACCCAATAAAACTTCATTTTCAAGCTACGAGCAGCATTGATCTGACCTGGGGACCAACCAGATCCTGTTGCTCTGGGATCCAGGACTGATGTCAGCGTGTAACCCCCAGAATTCATATTTTCAAGGAAAATTTGGCGTACGCTCATCTCTGGTCCTGGCCCTGGTAGCAGTGCAGTTATTGCTGCTCTCTGTGCAGGCACAACAGCCCAACACCGCTCTCCTTACCTTGGCAGCATCAAAGCCAGCCAGAAAAAATTGAGATTATTAGCACCACAAGTGAAAGCTCTGATTAAAGAAATATGATCTCCAAGCAAGGTGGGGTGAGGAGCAACCACTGTTTCTGAAACAATAGCAAATGCAAAACAGAGTCCCCAAAGAAAAAGCCTGAAACGATAATATTGCCTTGTACACACACTTCATGGGGATTTTAAAGTAGGTCTGGGTTTTGTTGATATGACAATATCAATCAATCTAATTAGATCTTTTTGCATAATCACAGAAAATTTGCATAAAAAGTATAGCCAACCCAGGAGACATCTGAGAAAAACAAGGGCTGAGTGAAAACCAAAAACTTTTGAATTATAGCTATTTTTTTAAGATTGCTTCAGTTCTGATGGAAAAAACTTGTATGAGTTGCAAAACCTGAGTGCCTGGAGTCGAGATCTGAAAGAATAAAGAACATAAAGTGCCTTTTAAGAATGAAAATAGGAAGACAAATCCTAAAAACTTAAAAAGCTTCTCTGTGCTCCCGTGGAAGGACCCGACTGAACATTTTCTGGCAACATACTTGAATATTGAAAAATGCAAATTTAATTAAGATTCATAGCACAATGTTTTAAATTCATTAAAGAAAATCAGGGAGAAGGATTTTTGGATGACAGCAGAGAGCCTGATTTGGATTTTGCTTCAACTTTTGTACTTCATGCATGTTGAGCTCTTTCTTTATGGCTGTCGAACTGGCTTGGCCGGGAGCTGTTTGGCCCAGGCAGGGACACGCTCAGGGGTACCTGGCGGGCACTGCTTTGCTCTTCATGGGAAAGGATGTTTTCCACGACCAGGGAGAGAAGTGTGTCTGCTTTGGTCCCCCTCCATCTGGCGGTCGCTCCTCCTGGTCCCTGCAGCCCTAAAGCATTTCATAGACCTGAGTGTCTATAACATTCAGGGACTATATTGAAAAAATAAGCACCAGAAAAGGCTTAGCATCAAGTCCATCTGGTGCCCCTGTTGGTATGTACCTCAGATGCTGGGGGCTGGCTGCGGCAGACACAGAGGCTTTGTGCTATGCCGAGGCTTGGCGTAGCCGTGAGCTGCATCTCAGCAACATGTTCCCTGTTCCTCAGCTTCGGCCCATGGCAATGCATGCTGTGGATGCCCCCAGCCGCCGAGGGGATGCTGCGCTCCCGTCCGTCCCCTTTGCCCAGGCTCGGCCACAACCCCTTGGGCAGGACGAGGGCAGCACTTTCATCCAAGGTAAGGATGAATGTGCTCCTCCAGGCAGAGCTGTTTTGTTAACAGCCTCACCAACCTAGCACAGGCAGCACCGGGGGCTCTGCAGGGCTCTTCCCCTGTCACAGCTCTAGGAGAGCATCACAGTACTGGGGACATTCAGTGAAAAGCCTTTTCTTGTCGTTACGTCCATGTTAAAAGGACAGCAAGAGACTTAGTTCTTCACAATGCATCGGAGTTGGCTGACGATACTGAAATTTTTGCAGATCAGCTTTCTAGCGTAAAACGAAGTTTCTGAAATCGTGGCTTTTATTAAGAGAAAATTTTAATTTGTTTTGCTTAATAGTAAGTGTATTTGATAAGTGACCTAGATTTTGATTAATGAAGTGAATAATATATTTTTTTTCTGGCTGGAAGCTACTGCGTTATTTTTGTTTTCCTCTTTAATCCTGAAAATGGGTTAGCCTTTAGGTGGATATATAGATGCAAAAATACCAAGCTGATGATACAATGGGGTTATAGTTTAAGGAATTTAAGCATTTGCATGCATGCACTTTTCTGTTTGCACGAGGCAAATAATTCATGACAAAAAGATCAGAGAAAGTGGCTAGGCTGCGTATGCTTCAAAATATACCCGAGCATTTCCAGATCTGAATTCTGTCACATACCCAGGCTACGGGTAGACAATATGAAATGCATTTGAATAACTACAGGCAGCTGGGGGCTGGCTCCCATTCCCATGGTGAACACCCAAAATGTCCATAACCCGTAAAAAGTCTGCTCTGAGCTCCTGCAGACTTTATGGGGTGAACTGCAGGGGAGCTGGGCTGGCTAAGCGTGGGGGAGCATTTTTCCCAGGTCCTTGGGACAGTGATTCTCAGCTTGTTGGGATGCTCTGGGCAGGCTTCAGATCCTGCCCGACAGGCTGCGATGGATCCTGGCTCTCGGCAGGAGGATGGGCGTTCTAGTTCTGCTGCGCTTTCTTCCTCTTTTATAAATTATACAACACTTGCCATCATGGTTAGCAAATAGCAGCACTATTACAAAGATGCCTGAGGACTTTGTTATGTATTTCTAGATGTGCAGGTTCTGCCTCTCAGAGGTTACAGTCCATGAGGCACGTGGCTCGGGGGAGACGGATGGCGATATTAACCACACCAGTCTGAGGTACAATAGCTGTGCGTGTAGTTCCTAACTAATCAGTAGGAGTAATGACGTTTGCCAACAACCCAAATAGCAGTGAGCGAATGAGTTTTCCCAGTGAGACCAGAAATGCCATGCAGTAGGTCACGCTGCACCGGCCGCAGTCAGCCTGACGCCGGGGTTGTGAGTTGGTAGGGAACCGCAGGCATCCCCCCGCCAGGGGTGGCGTGGCAGCAGCCGTAAATCTGTGGGGGTGGATTCAGCCCCCCCAGAGACAGCGTACAGTTTTGGGATGCGACTGCCATTGTCACAGCTGTCCCTCGAACCCTCCTTTCTCACGCTGCCTCCTTATCACCAAGCATTCATCACCCGTCTCATCATGTCCATCCCCTGCATGGACCTCTGGGCTCAGAAGTGCAACTGTCATCTCCTCGCCGGGCTCTGCTCTGCTTGGGCAAGCCCCCCCTGGTCACCTCAAAAGGCTCAAAAAAGCAACAAGCCAGAGGCAGCAGAAGTTTGGTGTTGATGCAGCAGCATCTGTAGCACTGGCTCCAAAATGTTCCTTCCCAGTACCACTGAGAAGTTCTTAATTTCTGACTTTTACTGCAAGGTGATTGCATCTTGCACATTTATTATTCACTGCTGGAAGTGAAGGGGGAGGTTGCGATCGCAGCTCAGTACCAAAGTCAAAAGAAATGCTCTTTTGGTAAACTAACTCAGGAGGATAAAACAGCTGCTGATTTCTTTTTTCATTTTCATAAAGAAGGGAAGCAGGTGATGGCTTGTTCTCATGTCTGAGGGAGTTGTTCAGGTCCCCATGCTACAACTGCGTCAGAGCTGGGGATGCTGTTTACAACAAAGACATTGCGGTGTCCCCCAGGAACAGCTGCTGCAGACAGCTCTGCATCCTCCAGCCCACCGCTGATGGCATCTGTGCCGTCTGGGCTCAAGGGACCGAGGGACAGCCTGGCCAGGACCCCTCACCTCTGGCACATCACTGCCTGGGGCGGCTGGCAGTTTTTGGGTGTTAAATCTCAGTCGGGACCCATCCCTGGGGGCTTCAGGGACGCATCCTGTGGCAATCGGTTGGGTGGGCCCTCGTACTGCTCCACGCAGGGCAGGGAAGGATCAGCGGACAGAGTCGAGGGTTTGCTGCTGGGAAGACCCCAAAAAGGCAAGCAGGGAAGAAGAGGCGTTTGCTTGCCAGCACCCGACACCAACTTTCTGCTTGCCTTGGTGCACAATGTATGCAGCTGGTGGCAGTGATGCTGACCTCAAGCCTCCCAGCAAGGGGCACTACAAAGTGCGTGTGGCCCTCGCAGGTCCTAATTGTCCTGGACAACCCCACCTGGAGCCCCACCACCCTCACCAGCTCCACCTGGAGCCTCACCACCCTGCAGCCCCACCCGTCCTGGCCATGAGCTGAGCTCTATTTAAGCTCCAGCTTGGGTCCTAGCACTGGTTGGTGATTTTTTGGTGGTGTGCTTGTGCCCAGTCTCCTGATTGAGCCCAGACTCATGGTCTAGGTTGCCCTGTCGCCTGCTGTGCTGGATTCCAGACCTTCTGGTCACCTCACCTTGTCTGGGGATGATCAGGCTCTCAGGGTTGCCTCTTACTAGCCTCAGCTTGCCCTGGCTGGGATGCTACTGGATGCACCAGGTTAGTGAGGGCTTTGCTTGTGCTGTGGTCACCCTAAGCCTCTGGTTCATCTTCCCCCATGAAGCAGCCCTACTCTTGGTGCTCCCTGAGAGCATGGACAGTTGCCTGAAGCCTTGTGAAATGTGTCTGGTCTGGTCTGTCTCTGTAAGGTCCTGTGTGCCTGTTCCTATGCTGGTGTGCCCTGTCTTATCCCCCTGGAAGATCTTGCGTAATTTGGGGCTGAGTGAGCTGACTCTTGCCCCACTCTCTGTCTGAAGTGTATTGTACTCATAAGCTCTTGGGTTTTTTGCTTCTCACTAGTCCAGATGATGGCTTGAATGCTTTTGTGTACATTCAGTGCCTTTAAAATAATGTGAGTGAAATGCCTCCCTCAGACCCTGCATAGGTTGTGCTGCAGTGGCCCTGGTGGTCCCCAGGGCTTCAGGAAGCTGGGCAATCCTTGTACCACCAGGACAAAGCCACACTGCTCCCTGGAAGGTCACTGTGCATCCACAAGCTGGCTTTCCCATGGTGCCAGAGCATCACTCCAGGTCATGGGACAGGCGTTCACGCTTTCTTTGCTGCTGTTTTTTACCTGCTGCTTTTTAAGTCCAGAAGTAGGACAGGATGCAGCTTTTCCCAAGCCTGCTGGGGTGTGTTTCTAGCAGGCTGACAGCGAAGGCAATTTTATTTTTTACTACCTGTGTTTCAATGCAAATTAGAGCTGCTGGCCCAGAAGGGATGAGGGATCCCCTGTGAGGGAGCAGCCTTTAAAGAAGACTTTTGATATTGGGAGCTGAGCTGGTAACTAGTTCATCCAAGCTGTCACTTGTCTCCGGGCCCTGGGGCAGGGAGGATGACTGGAAAAACTGCAACATGAAGACAAACAGCAAGGAACACTGAGAGCTACAGGGTGGGGGTTTTTTTAAACTTCAAGACTTAGAAAATGCCTGGGGGGAAAAAGAAGCCTGCATGCATGGGGGTGAACAGTTATTCTCTCCTGAGCACACAGCATCACTGGCATTTTAATTGGGGCTTTCTTTATGTAATTTCCTTGGTACAGTGTTGGCTTGTCTCTCCTTGGCTCTGGCGCTTACAAGCGGACAGGGGCAGGTGGCCAACGTGGATCTTCTGCTGAAAAATCAAAATATGACCCTGGGTTAAAAAATCCACATCAAATGTTGGCAGTCCTGCGGGGACAAGTGCCTCTTCCCAGAAATGAGGATGAGCAAACAGGCATTGCAGAACACCACAAATCCAAGAATGTTAGACTTTGGCAGTCCATCATCCGGTACTCAAGGACATGAGCTGACTTTTGGGACTATGGCTAAAGCTCATACAGAACTATGAATAATTAACTACCCTATATTAATATATTTTTTGATATTTCAGCATTTTTATACTCCCCACACTTTGGAAATACTTGGCTGGAAGAAGAAGTACTTTTGGTATAACTAAAAGGTGTGCTGGAGGTAGCACGGGCACGTTAGCTATAGCCTGGCTGCTCTCTGGGATTTCAGAGCTTTTTAGCCCTGTGGCCTTGTACAAAGCGCGCAGGTTGCTGTTGCCGAGATGCCAACCCGATGGGCCCTGGGGCTGAGGAGCAGCTCAGCCACGCGGGTGTGCGTGCCCCTCTTGCAATGCCCTAGTTTGGTACAATATAGGTCTCTGGTTGGCTTTCGCTGGCATTTGACCTCTTTGAGGCCATTGGTGAAAATAGCTGCCAGGTTTCAGTGCTTTGCGGCTAACTCTGATGCTCAGGCTGCTCTTGTGGGTGTTTTCCTTTTGCTGACTCGGGTGTGATGAGGCTGTGCATGGGGCTGGGCCATTGCATTAGAGACAGTGATATTTTAAAACTACAGAGGAGGTGGATGGTGTAGCTGGTGTTCCCAGGAGAAACAAATGCTCAAATGAGTATTTATTCAGGAACATTCCTATGGGGTCGTGATGGGAAGCTCTTGATGTGGAAGCCCCAGCCGTTTGGCAGTGCCTCTGGGAGACAGGAGCACCCAACAGCTCATGGCCAACCTGGGCTGAGGTTTGGTGAGAGGAGGGTGCTGCTGCTGTTCCTATAGGCTAAGAAGATAAATCATGGAGCCCATCATCCATGCTTATGTTTCACCCAGGTCCAACAGCTTTTCCTAGAATACAGGGGCCAGAAATGAAGCTTTCAATGCCTTTTAAAGTGCTTTTCAGGTGGGAATTATGGTTACTTTTCTCTGCCATGGGAGCACTGGATCCCACTGGTCATTAGGATGCTGAGCTGAGCTGTTCAAGATGAAAGCCTTTTCCAGTCCTGTGACTGCTGAGATAATTGGAGTAAGACTTTATAAGGAGAAAGAGGCTTTGGAACTTGTAACTGGAGAGCTTGACTAGCACCAACCCTCCTCTGGCAGGTCCGGCCCCCTCCCTGGTGCAGAGCTCCTTCCTCTCCTGCTAAAGGTGGGGAGCAGCAGGCAAAAATCATGCAAGATCTCCAGGGCACACAGGGCAGCGCTGTGACCGCCTGCCTGCCTGCAGCACGCTTCCCACCGAGCTGCCAGAGGAAGGACAGATCAGCTCACACCAACTGATAAAAATAATTGCCTATGTAGCTCATGTAATGACACTGGGCATGTCCCATAGCTCGTACCTTACTCTGCTCCACTTGGCTCCTGTGCGTGACAGCCTCCTTTCATCTTGCTGTAATAGAGTGGGATGTCCTCTGCTCGGGGCGCTGCAGCTCAGCTCTGCGGTGGGGTGTCTGTGGGGCAGCGGGCGTGGGAGCGTGGGCACGGCCGAGCAGCATCCATGGGAAGGGTCAGGAATGTGGCCATGCCGTGCAGGCAGGGACCCAGAGCCACGCAGCGGCTGTCCCTGGTCATTCAGGCTTCTGTCATCTCTGAAGCAGAGATGAGAATTTCAGCTGTGCAGGATAAATTCTTCCTTATTTAAGCAAAGCTGCCTGAGGATCAGGTTTGGAATTCCCAGGCTATGGTGGGGAGAGAAAAATAGGATAAATGATACCAGGTGTATTTTATACCATTCTGGAGTGGGAAACCTGGGACTTGTTGGCATGCCCCAGGAAGGCAGTGCTGTCTGAAGGTGCTAGGTGTTACCCAAAATTAGGGAGCAGAAAAACAAAATACTCAGCCTTTAATCAGCCCACAGCAAATGTAACATCATGTATCTTATGAATATAAAACACAGATAACTGGAAGACTGATACTGGAAAATATTTGAGTCTGTATCTGCATTAACTGACCACCTTCTCCCTTATAGGTACGCCAGTCCTATTTTTTTTTTTTGATCCAAACTTCTGGGCCTCAGGACCTTCCTCTCCTCCTTGAGCAGTGTCAGACCAAGCACTCCTGGCTCAATTTCTCATGCCAGGATTTCTGTTCTTATCGCTTTTAACCCAAGTGTTATCCCTAAAAGTATGGGAAGGATTTAAAGGAGGGAGAAAAAAGGTAGGAGATGCTCAGTTTGGCAGAGCTTGAAGACCCCCATGGAGAACCCCCCTGCTGCTAGAACATCTTCTCTTTGCAAGCTGGGGACTTGTATTTGGAAATGCTTTGCTCAGCCTCATATTTTGGCATAGAAAACCCTTGTCCTTGCAACTTGCTAAGCAAGACAATTCCAACAGTCTTGTTCAAAGAGATTTTAGTTGTAATGGAAATGAGCAAATAAATTGCCAGTTTTATGCATTTTCTTTTTTATTACTGCTAAAGACTAGACAGAATAACTTGTATCATGACATTACCTGTATGCTGCGTGGTCACTGCTGACCTCAAGTCTGTAGAGATAATAGCTGTTATAAAAGTCCAAATGCACTTTACAGCCTTAATACTATATTCATCTAACAGGAACACTTCAAATTTCACTGTATTAAGAGTAGTTGGTTTTAAGTATTGCTTTCCTTAATGGCAAGTATTTTATAACTCGGGTCCTGGATGAAGCTGTGCATGTGACAAATTGCTAGTGGATGAATTTCCCCAGAAGACCTTTAGGGTATTCTTTCTCTGTAGAAAAGAGTCATTCCAGGGAACCAAGGTTTTATTTTACACAGCAAGGATAGGAGTGACCCTGCAGCAGATGTCACAGGAACATGCTGCCTGATAATGGGGCTTTAAAAACAGTTAAAGATTTACAGTGCATCCAAAGTGCAGCAACACAAAATGTTTATAATTAAATCTCTGATTTGAGCTTGATGTGTTGTCTCTGAACTTTTTTCTAGACTTCAACACTCTGTTTTGTAGCATTTGATATCAAGATCTGTAATAATCTGCTATGAAAGAGAGAAAAAAAAAAAAACAGTCCCAAGGTGTTCAGGTGGGCTGGAGAAAAGGTTCTTAACATTAGAGGTCCTTGCTGTTGGTGTTGTGTGGTGTTGAACAAGAACATAAATCTGTATTTCTTGTACCCAGTGAGGGACCTGACATCCTACCTTTCGGGTTTCTGGTGGGGAAGGAAGGAGACTGTATGTCTTTCATTGTCCTCCCCACCTTTCCCTTTCCCCCCGAAATGCTAGCCAGTGCTGCGTGACACTGGGACCTAATGGCCTGTGCTGGATGCTGGGGATTTAAGCAAGGTCACTGGTCCTGGCCCCGCAGGTGTCCATCGCTGGTCGGGTTTGGTCAGTGCCCCGATATCACTAAATAGCAAATGCTGGTCATTCCTGTTCCGCTTGGTGTCTGGGGTAGGGACAACAAACAGGGAGTCCTGGTCTGAGATCACTTAAATTGTGAGTTGATTGGAGTTATGAAGGTGTTTAAGCAAAGCAGATCCACATTTTGGAAGCTCTCTTTTTTTAAATTTTATTTTCAGTATACCGTATATAGGCTTTGGAAGGCAGCAAAGACTCCCACGTGCCCGAGGAGCCACGGTCTCTAGCTGCAGTCCAGCAGCAGCCTTGCCACCCCTGAGCAATGACATATCACGTTTCCTCATATTAACTTGTATTTGACATCTTCTTTGCTGAAATGCTCTTGGCTTTTTAGTGAAAAATAGTTTAAGACAATCTGCAGTTTAGAGGTGCAATGGCACCTCATGTAATTATGCATGAGCAAGCTTCAAACCGCCCGCGGGAGCACTGCGATGGGTGCAGCAGCCGTGGCGCCGCGGGGTTCGTTAGCTGGGTATGTGCCCGGGGACCCCGCAGCTGCGGTGCCCTCAGCCCGGGCGTGCGGGGCCGGGGATCCGCAGTTTGGCCCCACTCGCAGACCCCGCAGCACCCCGCTGTCTTTCACAGCTGGCGTTTGAGACATTTCAGGTGCATTAATTTTTCAGATGTTCAGAAAATTTTACCAAAAGTCCTCTTCTATTAGAGAGAGGGGTGAAGGGGGCACATGGCAGGAGGTGAAGTGTTTCAAATCAGAACCTGAGCAGTATGAAGAATTCCCTGCCTTCTTCAAATGTAACACCAACTCTACAGAGAGTCACTGTAGTCGCTAACCCATTTGAGCATGGATATTTGCTTTCATATTTTTTTTTTAATTAAAAAGCTAAGCTGAGAGGATTACATGACTTTAAAAAAAAACCCCAAACTATTGAGCTAGCGTATTAAGTCATATTATTAAAAATATCAAACATGACTTGGAGCTGCAAGGTCTGGTGGGGGAAGGAGAAAGGGCAATGGTGTATATAAATATATTTACATATCTTTGTAAAAAATTAAAAACATCCCAGTTCTCATCACTCCAGCTTAATCATTTTTAAGTACATATATTTTTGATTTAGCTGTTTACATACCTCTCTTTTTTTTGGCAGATTTAATAATGTGCTGTGAAAATATGCTGAGTACTACGCCCTCCCGCATTCTCAGCCTCCTCAGTTAAAAGCAGCAGCAGGCGCCGGTGCTGCCGCGGTGGGAGGGTGCACAGCCCGTCGCTCGGTCCTCAGTCTGCGTTTATGGCTCGAGGTTATTCCGCCGTCGCCGCTGCCTTTTAAAATAGCCAACGTTAAGGATAAGGCTATGCCCCAAATGCAGAGCCTCACCAGTCTCTTCATAAACACCAAAAGGATGGACTCCTGCTGGAGATCCACCCCAGCCAGGGTCTCCTGCTCCCGCTGGGCTGTTTGCTTATGGGGAGGTGAAAATACAGTCACTCTTTCCCTGCTAGCCTCAGCCGACACAATGCATGCCCTGTGTAAGGGATGTTTTCATATCCTAAAGAAATGCTGTGTGGATTAGAAAACAGAAAAGCTGCGCATAAAGTAGTGAGAGACTCGGGAGTGGGACTGATGAGGGGCCAAATGGTCTTGCAAGCAGGGTCTGTCACCTGCTGAAGGGCTGATGCTGAGCGTGGGAACTGCATAAACCGGGGAGGGCTGGAACAGGGCGCGAAGGGCAAAAAGCACCACCCGGGAGCGGTGCATGCAGGGGAGCTTCCCTGTGCGCTTGGCGTAGGGATAAGGCAATTGGTGAAGACATGGGTGTTCTGACCTGCAGGGAACGCCTCAAAAATACAAAGACGTTTGGGGATTCAGGCTGCTGGATGCTGGGCTTGTGCCGGTCTGGTCAGTGAAGCTGGAGTCTTGTTTAGGTAGGAGTAGGAACTATGAGGTAGAAGAAATGCATGGGGAGAATGATCAGGTACTTGATTTAAGGAATTGTGAAACGGGGGTTTTTATTGGCCAAACTGAAAAAAGGAAAGGGTTTAAGATGAAAGACAAAAGGTAAAAACGCATGAGTAAATTCTTGTATCAGGCTAAAATACATGCAGGCTCAGTCACCCCAAGGCCAGAGGAAAGGAAGAAAATGCACCTCCGGGTCAGAGGTGTGCAGGACTGCAAGCCGCGGCCCGTGAGAGCACCTGGGCCGGTATGGAGAGGATGCCATGCACTGAGCAGCAGCATACGGCCTCTTGCAGACCCATCAGTGTCTTCCTGGGCTGCGGACCTCAGCATCCTTGCACCCCACAGGAGAAACCTCTGCCCGGGTGTCCACACATGGAGGCCCCAGCAGGCTGGTCGCTATGGGCTCCTGCTTCTCACAACACCCTCCAGTCATGGGAACTTCATAGCACTGAATTTTTGAGAAGTATAGTAAGAATTTGACTAAGAATATTTGATGTAGAGTGTCTGGTTTGAAGTCCTGCTGCAGCGCTCATGCACTGTGTTGCACGATGAAAGGCAGAAATATGGGTCACCAGTGCCAAAGAGAAGGGTTTTGTCAAAAAGTGTGTGTAACGCGCCTGGTGACACAGAAATATCTGTTTTTTTCACCCAGCTGCCATGGTGTGTTTTGCCTGGTGGCAGTTGGTGGTGTCACCACACTGTCCCCGCAACACTTCTCTCCAGGCTAATGGCCTCTTTGGGGCATCTCCAGCTGAGTTAATTGCCATGTACACTGGCTGCTGAGCACGAGGAGACAGGGAGCTGTTGTTATTTGGGTCTAGCAGTCATTTTCATTCACTGTTGAAGCCACCCAGGCGATTTCTAGGCACAAAGCTTTTTTTTTTTTTTCCTGCTCCTCTCTCTTCCCGTAATCTCACCTTTTCTATCCACCTGCTGTGGGAAAGCCCATCATCTCTGGTTGGCACAGTCAGGTCAGCAGCTGCGAAGAGCTGTGGCAGTGGCAGTGCTGGATGATGGAGGCTAACACGGCTTTGGGTGGTTCTGGCCAAATTGGCCAAAGGCTCTGGCAGTCACCCGGGGCCTGGCTGACCTGTGGACATGTGGGACGTGAAGGTCTGCCTGCTGCAGTACGGGGGGAAAAAGCATCTGTGTCAGTTGGAGACAGGTGCTGAGAGCATCATGATGCAGCACGGGTAAACTCATGGGGAGCGCCTGCTCTGCTCCTCCTCGAGAGCACACGGGAGTGCAGTAAAAAATGAGTGGGAAAATGACTGATTTCCACCAGCCCTTAGGAGAGACTATGGTCAGCAATGGGCAGGGGGATGCTGCACCGTACGGCTCCTCCAATGCAGCCCCATGCCTTTCCTCTTGGTGTGTTTTCAGTTTTGTTTTAATTATGTCAATCCTAAAGGTAACATGACGGAGACAAGGGCATGGAGCAAATGCAAGATGGGTTGTAGCTGTTCAGATTCAGGAAAGAGATTAACCCTTCCCCGAGTTCTTTACTTATTTGTCCTATTTTTTTTTTTTTGAATTATGGCTTTTCTTCTGAGTCCTCTGTTCTCCTTGGTCAAGAATCTGTGTCCAGATCCACGTCTGGTCAGAGAGCGCCTTGCTGAAACCCAGACTCAGTGTTTTCTTTCCTGCTGTTCCTTCTTTTAAAGAGAGAGACTCCATTTTCCCTTTTGTGCTGTAGATATTTTAGTGAATCAGAAGTTACCAGAGCCAGGAATAGCCAAAGTGTGTGTGTATCCCATAACTTGACGCATCCTTATGTGAAACTCCCATAGGAGAAATTTTACCATGTAGAAAAATGGAGTATAAAAGAGACTGGGAGATCAGCAGAGGTAAACCCAAATAAGTTGCAGTACAAGTACATAGGTAAAGTATTAAGTTCAAAAATCAAGTTTTTATGATGTTAGCCCTCACTGTTGATGGGGTTTGTACCCTGTTACATCCCCGTATGATCTTTGGATATATATAGAGAGAGATATAGAGATATATATACACACACACATTGTGTCAAGGTAGTTTCAAGATAAATTAGCATAAACTGACGAACTGTGGCAAATATAGAACTGAGAAAATATCTATCATAACTGTGCAGTGCAAATAACATTAATATAATCAGAATTACCAAACTTTTTGCATACCAATACAAATGTATTACCTTTCTAGTAAGTTTTAAGCTCCAAACCCTGTCTGTATGTATTCAAGTGTATACATAAGGGTTCACAGGATGATGAAGGCATTCAGTCAGAAATTTTTGGTGGCATCAGCCACGTTTCATCTGGTTTGTTCCTATGTGGAGTTTGGGGACCTGCCTTTGGCTGACACGTACACCAGTGAGAATGCAAAGGGACGGGGACGATGCAGGGACCTGGACCTGGGCGAGAAGCGTCAGAGCAGGGTAGTGCCTGGCTCTCAGGAAGGAGGGTTGGTGACAGCCTGTGCATGGTGTCCTCTCCTTGCCATCCTGCTCAGCTGGGGCCAGCTCTTGGGAGTCTACCCCAGTGCGTGGGAACAGCAGCAACGCGTTGCTCCAGGGGTTAATAGTCCTCACCGGTAGAAACTGTACCTGAGATCCCTCTTGAAATTTCTCATTTCCCCGTTCAGCCTTTCTCTCTTGGAGTGAAGAACAGGTAATCGCCAGGGCTTTCTCTTACATGCACTCTGCCTTCTTACATTTACGGCACTTTCTCCAGCAAACTCTTCTCCAGCTATTTTCTGCACCTTCTGCAGATTGCCCTCATCCCTTTGAAATGAGGGCACTGTGGAGATAAATGGTATGTGTAGTGCCCTGTGGAGAATAAAATTGCCTTTTTCATGTTTGTTGCTTCTCCTTTCTTGTTGTGTCTTTGTTTTGACAGCCCTGGTGAGCTATCTTGTCTTAATTTTGGGAAAGAGCTTGGCCCACAAAATGAAAGGTCTTCACAGTAGAGGCCAGCATCCTCATGTACAAGGGCAGACAGGTACGTATGGTTTCAGGCTTCAACTACAGACCCTCAGAGTNTTGGCAACAGGAAAAAAAAAAAAAAAAAAAAGAAATACAGATGAACAGTTAAAGCATCGGAAATGCAAAGGGTTAAGTAAAACTTTGATTCTAAAATCCTGTATTTCATTTCTTTGTAGACGGGGAAAGTTGCAAAAAAAGGAATATCTCTGCCTTTTGAAGAAGAAAACAACTTACCTGAGATGGGCTAGCAGCCTGACCTCTCTGCTGGTGTTGAAGTCCACTCCTGTTTCCCAAAGCTGAACTGAGACTGCTATGGCAAAGGTGACGGCTGGCAAAGTCAGAGGCTGCATTTTCTCCTAAAATAGCTGTATCTTTATCTCTCAAATAACAGCGAGCTGTTATTTGTCTTCCTTCTGAAGTGGAAGGGTGATTGTAATAAGTGATCATGCTGACCATTCAAAATTAGAAGATATGTTCCAGGTTTGCTCTACAAATAGCGAAACACTTGGCTGCTTTTGGCACCACAGATAGGTGGGAATGAATTTTCATTTCATTGCCTTATAGACAAAGCTCTGTAAATAGGAAAAAAAAAACAGAGGGGGGGAAAAAAAGGAGTTGGGAAAAGAAACAGAAATAGGAGTACGAAAACAGACAGTGAAGTGCATGTTACCTGCAGCACTGAAGGCAGTGACACCACAGGACAGGCGATGTCACTGGAGCATCTTCTCCTCAGTTTGATGAAGACCCAACTAACGTCACGTTCAGTTTTGAGATTTCAAACTGTAACAGGACAAACAACTATGATACTAAAACAAATCCTCTCCAGCTGTCCTTCTCCTGGTGTTACTACCTGCTAATAACCGTGAGAGCTTGGATAGAGCAGTGCAGCCTGTTGCTTTTCTTCCTCTACCAATTAAATTAAAATTTTTGACATCTCAGCTCTCTGCAGAGGTTTTCGGTCCCACATTCTCTTTGTTTACCGCATGTCACTGCAGCACAGCTCAGGTGCTGTTTTTCTGATCAAAATTTCCATTTGACATTGAATTTGACTTATTTGTATGAGACTAGGTGATGCCGGAGGATGACACCGCAGGGTCCAGCTGCCCACGCCACACGTGCTCCTCACCCGTTGCGTTCTTCTTTGGCGGCTTCAAAATCTTGAACTGCTCAAAAAGGAGCCTTGCCTCTTGATGTCTCACTGAGACGAGAAAGGACCTAATGTTTTCTTTCATTAGGTTAGGACAGCAGATAATCTGATTTATCCCGATCTGTCCTAAAGTCCTCAGACAGAGCCCTCGCTGAGCCCAGGCTCGCTGCCTCACAGTAACCTGCCTGCTCTTGGAGACACCTCTTAATTTCTGTTTGATTTTGTTTGTAGGCTGGAGAGCTGCCACAGCTGCTGAAATTACAGATTTGGAAAGTGCAACAGAAAAATTGAGTCTGAATGTTTGAGGAGGAAGCAGATGCATCTCCTTCATTAAGGAAAGAAATGATGCAAAGGTGGGTAATGCATTTAAATAACAATTGAGAGGAAGCAACTGCTAAGCCAGTGGGGAAGCTTTGGGTAAATTTATATGTGGAAAAGTGTTTTTTCCTGCCTTGAAAGTGCAAATCTGGGTGAGTGGTCAGGGCTGGGTGCTGCAGAGACACTTAGGGCACCAACCAGCTAAATTAACCCCTTTCCAATAATTTCTGAACATAGAATTTTAAATTTTCTATTGTTCCCTTGAAGTTAATGATAATCTAGAACTTTTTTTTCTGCACTATATATGTTGGCCTTTCCACTCATTAAACCCAAGATCGCACCACATAATTTAAATTTTTATCCAGAAATGATTTCCTCTCTCTGCTAAAGCCTTTGCTGAATGTCGACGATGTAGATCTGAAATTCAATTACCTCTCCCTAGGAGCTGGGGTGATGAGGGCTGGAGAGAGCCAGAGGAAGCATTTGGTTCAAATTTACTATGGAACTAAATCAAACTCCATATGACTTATATCTTAGTTGATGTAGGCTGCTTTCAGCCAAGATATCAATAAATTCTAGGGCAGTAAGTGGAAAGCACTGAGGTATTTTTGGCAAAGTCCTACCTTCTCGGAGCTCTCCCTTTCTGGTTTTCAGCTCCGTCATTGTGTAGATTCAGATTGTCCTTCCTGGCCTGAAATATCTCACGTGTTCACCAGAGACCGAGCAGTTCTCCTGCCTCTGGTCTTTGCATTGGCACTGAGAGGTTGAATGTGGAATGGAAGGCCACATGTGTGCGGGGTGGAGTGAGACCCAGTCAATCTGGGGAAGTTAGGAAACGCTGGCTGCTCTGTGCTCAGAGCGTGCCAGCTCAACGAGGTCTCTGCCGGCATGCGGTGGCCAGTGCTGGGGGTCGTCTGCAGTTCTCCCATCCTCCCATTGCCAGCACTGAAGTTCAAGCCCTTTCCACATGAGGGTGTGAGGGAACCACTCCACAAATTCTTTCAATGACAGCGTCAACAGAAAAGACCAAGAATGACCATTTCCTGGATGCTTTCTTTTCCCCCAAAGCCAAGGCAGTGGCATGGATGATGACGAGCCTTTCTCATGTCCCCTGTGGGTTCCTCCTACCCTCTGGGACACCGTGGCCCCCTGAGCGAGACCCCAAAACATCAGAGCGAACACGACTGAGGGTTTTGGGCTCAGAGGGAGTGTTTGAGTCTGGAAGAGGACTGCTCCTGTATCCTCCCTACACTTACAGAAAAACAAAGGCAGGTTCAGTCAAGCGGTGGCACGCTGACATCTGTTTCTCTGTAATAATCCTGTGCTGTATAATAATAAACCCACCGCACTTCAAATCCACCCGGAGGAAAGCTGCTTATTAATGCAGACAAATGCACATTCTTCCTTCTTGTTGTTCCCTGTAAAACTTTAAGCGTTTTGAAACTTGACTAGTCAGCTGTTGAGGGAGAGGCTGATTTGCGTCCTTCAGCGTTCTAACAAGGCAGTGGAACAGCTCTTGCACTGAACCCAGCCCGAGTGTAAAACCTTGTGGAGGATGGGAGGTTTTATCCCGGACCAACCTTCCTGATAACTTGAATTAGCGAAACCTTTTAATATATTAAACAGAGATTTCTTGGGAATGCATTTACTATTTTGTATGTGTGAGATGATGCACACAAATCTGATTAATAAGGTGAATAATTTATAATGAGTGAATCAAGCACGGGTCCAGGGGGTTGCCCCCCGCCCCGAGCTGACCACCCCATCCTCGGGTCCACCCCTGCCCCATGGGGCCCTATCCTGCCTCCTCTGCTGCTGAAGCAAGGGACACCCTCCTGCTGCAGCTGGGTTTCTGCTTTGTTAAATTATCATTGTATGAAATTTTAAAAGTCTGGAGCACATCTGACAAGTGGCATCAGTTGAAATAACTGCTAGGTATTGTAAATGAAGCCCTGAAGGTTCGGGGTTTGAAAGATCATGGTAGCTGTCTACAGCCAGCGCCAGCACTGCGGGAGCCGGGGGGAGAAATCCAGGCAACCGGGAAGGCTGCGCACCTTGGGACGTGGGGCGGGAGAAGGGAGCCGAAGCCTGCAGATGAAATCAGTGCCGAAAGCGGGTTGCAGGAGTGGGTTTCTGGTCCTGATTCTCTCTGAGATGGATGCAGAAGATGGCAGTGCTGGAAGCTGGCTGCCAGCAGGAGGATGCTTAAGAAGCTGCCTATAATAATGACATAACCCTCGTGTGGAACAAAGACAAGACGTACCGACTGCTGTAAGATCACGAGTGGAGCACAAATTCCAGTTCTTCTGTAGGCAGGGGTGTTTCTGCTTATAGGCAGAGCCGCGGGTCTGCAGCTCCCTGCGCAGGGCTCCCTGGGTGTAGCTCATTTAACCCAAAATCAGACTGAAGAAATGCGCTGGTTGCCAGGTGTGGGACTTCATTCTGGAGGAGTCTTGGTCTGCCACTGGTCCGGCAGCGCTCCCTGCTCTGCCAGGGTTCGCGTTAAGCTGGCAGTGCTGTCCCGAGGGCTTGGCAGCTTTCCCTGCGCCTGCTGCACACCCGGAGCTGCCTGTGCTGGTCCCTGAGCCTCTGGGTTTCCATACCCACATCACCACGATGTTCACAAAGTACATCACCGGCTGATTTCCAGGGGTTAACCATATAACCTTTCTATGGCTTAGCCAAATAGCTGTGACGCATGTGCTAAAATCTGAGGTCCTTAATTTTAGGCTAAGGGCATGTGAAAGGAAGCGATAGCAGGGTCTCGGGATATTAAGGAGGATTACTTTTAGAGTAGTGTTATAATTTCCACTTTTTTATGAAAACCGCTGTCTGTGCAAAGATAGAGCAACCACGGTGCATACATTCAGAAAATGAAGAATGGGATAGCCTGGAAATTACTGTCTGTGTTAAACTTCAGACAACTGCTAAATAAATTAAACAGGTTGGAGAATAATGTAAATTATATGTGGGAAAATAAATATCTCTGCATGCGCACTAAACCTGTGCTACAAAAGCTGCAGCTGTGCTAAGTGGATTTGTAGGGACTTTCTTCTAATGACCTAAGCTAGAGAAAAGCTGTTAGGTGTTATTTTGATGCATCTGGAGAGCGGATGCCACAAGTGCTGCAGGCTGGGGGTGTGTCGTGTGTCTGTACCACGGCCAGCCTGTCCCACCCCAAATCATGGGCTGAGGAGGTTCCTGCTGGCCGAGGGCAGTGCCGGTGGGCTGGGGCAATGGCGAGAGGGAAGGTGACCCTGCAGAAGGAGCAGAGGAGCCGCCCATGGGCGCTGCGCCGTGCATAAGCTTGGGGTATCGGGCAGCACCTGCCCTGTGTCCTGGCAGGGACAGGTCCAGCAGCGTGGACATCAGACATGCGGAGGTGAGGAGGAGCCCCGGGCTCCCACTGCTGCTCACACCTCACCACACCAGAGCTCCTCCACAAACCACAACTTTCCTTGTTGCAGGAAACCTCGGATTTTTTTATGTGACCATCTTTAATGCATTTATCCATGCCCCATCCTTTGTGCAGGTACTTGGGAAGAGTCACTGCTGGGGCTGAGGGTCACCTGTGTTTTACCCATTTGAGAGCGTTTTTGAGGAGACTGGCTGAAGAGCCCAGCCCAGCCCAGTGGCGTGTCCACCCTGCTGGCAAGGAAGGGCTGTGTGCGGACACCGGGGCTCCTTCTGACCATGCCGGCATGTACCCTTCTCCCCCGCGGGTCAGCTCTGTGGTCAGTGCTACCTGCTGCCCTCCAGGTTTCCCCTACGTGCATCTGGTACGTATTTTTCTTTACATATCTCTTTTGCCAAAGAATATTATTTTGTCCTCAAGGATCGAGAAAATGCTTTAAAATAGTGGCTGAAGAAACAGCTAAAGGAAATGGCATAAAGTAGTGGGGTTTGTTATGACAGATGGGTCTGGATAAACCTGTTCAGTCAGATGCTCCATCTCTGGCTTTATCGCCAGACCTCGCTGGGGTGAGGCACAGGCTGTCCACGGGGTGGGATTTGGGTACTGGCACCAATATGGGCACTTGGGCAACTTGTTTGGAGAGTGAATTTCTCAAGTCCTGCTCATCATGCCACCATAATTTTTTATATTCTTTTTTTCACCTGGACTCCAAGTCCTTCATTTTTCTTTGCAAATTGTAAATTATGGAGACATTATGTCTCATGTTGGCCAGGTTGCTCCGGCAGGCAGGGAGGTGGTACCCTGCCTCACATCACCCTTCGTGGGGGCTCTCTCGTGGGGGTGAGAGCTGCCCTGTCCCTCAGCGCATGAGTTGGCATCCAGAATAACCATCTTGGTTTGCGCTCTGGACATCTTTTGTGTGTTCTGAGAGACACGAGCTGGCTATCTGCTGTGGGAAATGCTTACTGGAATTCAGAAGACCTTGCTAGGTGCACGTGACATCAAGCATTCTGCCCGAATAATTAACACAAAGCAGGCAAGTTAGAAACATGAAAATGACCTGCACATGCAACTGTGCTAGTAGGAAACACAAGCAGCTTGTAATATATGAAATGGGTGCTATTTTATTTTAATTTAGAGAACTGGAACTTAGTTCTGAATAAAAAAAAAGGGATGAATCATTCTTGATGGATTCATCACAGCCATTTATATTCTAAATACTTACTATCTTCACCGTGGCTGCCTCAGGTTGTGTGAGGAATGTAAAGGTATTAAATGCCAGTATTTTTTAAAGCTATTTGTTTTGTTATTTTAAATATAGCCTTAGATGTACTTACTATTTTTGTGCAGGTACCTAGGAAATTGTAAATTCTGTGACTGATTATAGAGAGTGCTCTGATTTGATGATAAAAGTTGATTATGTCTCATTGCAGCAGCAGAGGATAGTGTCGGAATAGGGAATTCTGGAGCACTGCGATGCATGAGGAAGGGTTTTCACTGCGCGTCACTGAATAAACACAACAAGAGTGGATCTGGCAGTTGCATCTCTGATTTCTGTCTATCCTCTTGAATCGATAATTTTATTGACTGAGCTTGGCAAATTTGCATCCCTTATTTTTCCTCTCCTCAGAACAACAGACCTCAGGACAATGATTTATGTCGGCTCCGGTGCACAACGCCGAGGACCGCGGGGCACAGCCGCCTTTCTGCGCAGGCTGTCACCTCCTCTGGTGTGGCAGAGCTGCGCTGGTGTCGACAAAGTGCTCCTGCGCAGCATTTCTTAAATGGCATTTCTTAAATGACAATATTTCTTTACTGTTGGAAGGTAAGGAATTAGCAAAATCTTTCAAATGGAGGTTGGTTACTAATTTTGTCATGCATGGCAATGATGTGACACCTCTATTGCTGTGGAATTAAGGCAGACCTGCACGTCCGCCAGAGTTTCTCATGCGGACTGTCCCCAGCACATCCGTAGAAGGCAAAGCAGAACATACACTGCTGATTTTGACAGGTGTTGAAGGTCTGAAATGGGATAAATGGCACAAAGGAGAATGTCCAGCTGTAGGAAACACATCACATGTAAGTCCTGGAAGGAAAGCAAGATCCAGGCAGATCTTGCAGTAGGTGGTGTAAGACGGGAAGAGTAACTGAAGAGGCATATAAATTAGATGGGGTGGAAAATCTGATTAACGGGTATCTTTCCATGAAATAGCTTCTTTTTGGTCTCAAAAGCACAATAGATTAAATATAGCTGTGTTTCAGTAAATTGTTTCAAATGCATTAAATGTAAAATTATGGGGAAGGTGAGGAGTAATACAGGAAGGGGACGGTGGGTTGGGCTCACAGGAGGGTGATGGCGTGCCGACCCGGGGCGCAGGGCAGTGCTGTAGGAGGTGCTGGTTGGGGGCTGGTGTGATGGGGCGGTCGGGATGTACTGGTGTCTTTCCTCCTGTCCCCCAGAAATCTGTGAAACAGAGACCAGACCACCATGCTGTCTGCCCTCTGCAGAGTGTTTCCTCATCGGAAATGTAGGTGGATTTTGGAAAACTTCAGTAAAACTGGCAAAAACTGAAGAAAATCAGTGACTCCTTAAATTAGCGCAATTTCCACCCAACCCCACTGCTTGCAACCTGGCTTTAAATAATGTTTCTCTTCAGTTTTGCTGTGCTGTAATGGGGTAGCGTCTAGTTGCCAAAGGAGTGGGCATTGTAATACGAACACAAAGCATAGTAAGAGGCTGTGGGTTGACAAACCTTTTCACTTTTAAATCCACAGTCAAGTGGGCTCTCTCTGGCTGCCCCTACTTCACCAGGTGTTTTTTGCCATTTATTACTGCCTTTTTAAAATATATGTTCTGAAATTCAGATGTGTATATAATGGGGATGATATACAGTTGTACTTCAGACTGAATGTGAGCCATCTGTCAAAAACAAAAGCTAAATTCTGTGTAATAAAAGCCACAAAAAGATTGATATTTCCCATTAAAGGGAGGGCTGAAAAAAGCAATTTTGTTTATGGGCAAACCTGTGTCTGGCACATTTTTCATGTCATATAAAGATGGAAATCTCACCTTATGGCTATAGATTACTGCTATATTTCAGTCTTTATAATTGTGGACAGATATGCACGTGCTTCTATGTTAAAAGAGATAATTCGCCATGTATTGTTGATAACAATGAGTGCGTTTGAAGATGTTTCTGCTGCTTCCCAAAGGTGTAGTATTTCCCATTTGCTGCCCTTGGTCTGTCTGGTGAAGCATATTATTCTAGTAATTTGATTGGTATGTGAAACTTTTTTTGTACTTTCAGCGTATTTCAAACCATTCTGGATATCTGCAACCTGGGTATTGCAGGGGGTCTGGACTAGGTGACCTTTAAAGGTCCCTTCCAACCCAAACCATTCTATGATTCCATGATCTGCAGATCAGAGGGGGATGGAGGTTGAGAAGGGAGCAGCTTGGCTGGGGCAGGGACTCGGGGGCAGCAGATGGTATATCCTCACCTTATATCAGAGCATGTGGAGTACTGAAGAAACAGCTCTGGGCACCTCAGAATTGTGCAAACCCTTCAATTATTGACTACGGTGTTTTGTAAACAGTTTTTTCTTGAAACCACAAAGCCACTCTGGAGCTGCCCTGGAGTTGCATTGCCTCTGGAGTAGATACCCACGTGTTGGCGATGCACAGCCTCAGGCTGACTTCTGCATTAACCACACCGGGGTCCTGGCAGTCCCTGTACATGTAACAGAACAAGACAGAGACTTTTTGCATATTTGTGCGCCTTCTTTTGAAGGATAACCCTACAGCTCTTGCATGTATGTCACAAGAGATTGCTCGGGTGGTTCTGGGCAGGTAATAAGATGGAGTTACCAGCCCAGGCTGGCAGGTTTCCTCATCTGTAGGGCAGGGTAGTTCAGACAACTGGAAAGGGAGATGTTATTCTGTCTGCCCCCGGGTAATTCATGCTGTGAGCCCCTCTCCTCGCTTGCTCTGCCCCGGCTGGGAGAAGGCTGAGCCGCAGGTTGCTGGCAGCAGCCTGGACCTGAGCCGCTCTCAGCAGCGTTCCTTGTTTGCATCCACACAAAACCTCCTGCTGAAATGATTCTGCTCGAGTGGCCGGGTCAGCAACAGATTACACATTTCTGCACAGACAGTTGTGCCCTGTAGTTTTGCTGCACCTGGCAATCAGGGCATATATATGCTGTATGAATGGAGTTCTTATTAAAGGCACTTTGTTCTTTGAATAATAATAGCTATGTTTACTGAAAGTGCCTTTTTAAGACAATGTCCTATGTTCTCTTTTTGCCTCTGTTTCTTGAGTTATATTTTCTAATGGAGTTAAAGCCATCAGCTGGAAGGTAGGTGACGCCACTGGAGATGCTGGGGGATACCAGTGGCTGACAGACAGGCACTACGGACCGAGGGGGTCCCATCCTTCCTCTGTCCCTTGCAGAGGAGGTGACTTTTCTACAGTGCAATCAACAGCATTGACTCTGCAAGTCAAGAGGTGTTTTAGGAACTTTAAAGCTGCCTGAAGCGTAGCGGAAAGTTAGCTCTACTTCGAGCAGGGTTGAACTAGATGTTCTCCAAATGTCCTTTCCCACCTAGACTAGTCAGTACCTTTGGTTTAAACATGTTCCCTCTCTGTCACCATCCAGGGAAAACTTACAGTCACGTTTGCAAAAATCATCCAGCAAATACTGTCATACAAGGGGTCATGTAAAACGAAGTATGAAACATTTTTTGGCAGAAAGAAAATAATAAAAAAATAATAACGGTCAAAAAGAGATTTTAAGAATGAACATAAGTTTCAGAAAGCTATATTAGAAATAAAAAAATAATAGAGAGCTGATTTGTAGCCACAAGTAGCATGTGAGCTATTTGTATGTTAAGCAGTTTGAAATATTTTGAAGTATTTTTTGATCACTGTATAAGTGTAAACAAAGCTTGGTAGCAGAATCCCAGGTCATTTTGGAAAAGATGATTTGGTCTTCAGCAGGGAACCAGCAGAGAGCCCGGTCAGGAATGTGACTCTGCATGTGAATCTGTACAGTGACTGCACTGGCATCTAGGTGTGAAGGAGATGTTGCTAAAGCATTTCAAGTTTTTGCCAAAAAGCTTTTGTGCAATCAGTACTGGAAAAGCAGTGCCTTTCTATGGCCATTCCCATTAACTGTGCGTAGAGGAAGAGAAATTTATGTATGTGAACTTCTTCACTTGAAGCATACACCTTTGAGGTTTAAGTCTTTGGACAACACCTGTACCAAAAGCAGCCTCATTTCTGGAAGTCAGTTTTCAAAGTGGTTGCAAGATTTTTGATAAATAAAAGAGAGAAAAAAAAAAACAAAACAAAAACCAAAGCAATGTCAGCAAGGTTGCACTGAAGGTTTTGTCTTCGGGGACTCCTCAGCAGGTCCCGCTGGGCCAGCCGATGCCTACGGGGGTGCTATGCATGGATGTGGGACCCTGACTTTTTTCAGTAATTCCGCCTTTATGCAGGCTGGCAAGTGTCCTGGGATGTCCTTAGCACCTCCGTGACAATTTCCTCTGGCGCAAGCCCTCTCAGAAAGCCAAAGCAAGGTGATAAATCTTGCCGCCATGCCCTCTCCAGGCTGGCATCAGTTCAAAGGGTGCAGAGGTGGCACTGAGGGCTGTGGGGACAGGACGGTGGTGTGCAATGACCCATCTGCCTGGTCCTTGACCTGGTGGCAGGCACAGCTGCACGTGTCTGATTTGTCGTGTCTGATCTGGTTTTGCACATAGGATGCTGGGGCTTCCTGAAAACTTGGGGCTGGGGATGGCAGCGAGCGCCTCGCTTAATCTTGCTGAGCTGCTCTCTGTCCATTTCCAAAGCACTATTCTCCTCCACGTGGTGATACCTCCGGACCATGTCACTATTTTGAGGACATCTGCTCGGAAGCTGTTCCTGGAGACCGGCAGTGCTGCTGTCATCAGGAAATTTCTGTTCTCAGCTCCGTCTCAAGGCTCTGCTGGACACAGGTGAGCAAGAGGGAGCTGGCTGCAATGTGAGGCCATTTTTATAGCAAGCAGCCAGTTAAAGCACCCACGTGATGCGGAGGTTTTATTAAATGGAAGCTGCTTAGTATTTTTGCATGCAGCACACTCTCTGCCTGGTTTGATGCTGCTCATTGCTCTTCACGGGCTGCGGTGCTGTAAAGAGCGTGGGGTGGCAGCAGGGCGATGCCTCCCCGCAGCGTCGCCTGAGGGGCGTGGGGAGATGGACCCCGCTCCTCCTCGGGGCACCCACCCCCTGCGCCCCCGGGTGAAACGCTGGCCTGGCTCAGGCTGGCAATCTCTGACATAAGCGAAAAGGTAATGCACATTGCACGGCTGTGCCTCCCCGAGTCTTTTGGTCCCTGCGTGATACGCAGGGATTTGCTTTGGCTCACTTGGTCACAGAGGAAATTCCCATGGGAGAATGAAAACTGCCAGAGCAGCCAGGGGACTCTGACTCGCGAAGTAAACATTCACAGTTTAAAATCTGAAAGAAAAAGCCTGATTTGCAAAAAGGGTGGTTTCAAAATACTGATTTTGTGAACTCTGGCTGGATCTGGAGAGAGGCAGCGGGGAGGCTGCAGGCTGCTCCCGTGCTTCGCATTTTAATCGCAGCCCGTCCTCAGTCCTCCCAGCCTGCCGGCTGCGGGCGTCTGCTGCCGAGCTCGGTGGAAGCAGCTGCTCTGTCCCGCTGCCGTATGTACCTGGTCACAACCTGCTGCCTTCAGGGAAAACAATCTCTTTTAGAAAAACAAAGTTTTCCGTCCCCTGCGCAAAACCATGAAGCAGTCTCTGGGGTCTTGTAGACAACCGTTCTGCCTTCCCCGTTTCTCTCTCGGCATGGGGAAATGTGTGCTCCTTGGCAGAGAAGCTGGAGCCTGCAAAGACATCATGCTGAAGTCCCCACTGCTGATGGTGTCCCTATGGCTCCATCTGCTCCTGCAAGCAACAACAGGTTTTGGCCATCATACCCAGGTCTGCTAAGCAGAATGGTGACCTGCTTCTGCTTTCTTCACGCACTGGTGACAAGACCTCCTGTGGATATGTGCCTTCCACCTGGTGTGGCCACACTTTGGGGTGGGAGTGGAGAACGTTGAACTTACCTGCATCTAAAGATGTGCCTCCTTCCCTTTCAGGTGACTCCTCATCACTTGAATTATCAGCCTTAGGTCACCAACTTACAGGTTTTATTAAAGTAATTTCAGTTACAAACTGAAGAACAGCAACTTTAATAGTTTTCATTCAATTAATAAATGGAAAATAGACTCAATGGGGAGAGATACTGTAGGCAAAAGAGTTTAATGTTAATGTTTTATTTCAGTAATAACTTCTCATTGTTAGTGAAACGGGTGGAAATAAGTCGAGATGATTTTTTTGTAGCTTGAAAACGGATGACTATGGGCAATGGGTTGCGCGGCGCTGTGCAGTGCAGCACGATGCTAAACGCTGCCATGCCAAAATTGCATGCGATTAAATACTCATCAAACACAACCATGGAGGATAAATTAACTCTACATGCCGCTAATAACTTATTGTGGGAAGAGAGTGAAATAAGTACTTAAAAATTATCAGGACTGAGGAGCAATCTGCCCACATTAGCCGTGGGTAGTTCACGCAGCCGCCTGGTCAGAGGGATGGGTGAGATCCTGCCCGTCCCCGGAGAGGGGTCCTGCCTCCGCGCCACTGGCTCGTATGGGCACGAAGAGCTCAGAGGACAAGTGCCAGGCTAATTGCGTGCCTTCATGTGTGTCCACCCTTATTCAAACAAAAAGAACGGTCTGGGAGCCAGGACCTTATTTTGGGACATGGGAAAGCTGAGGCTGTTTCTTACGGCCATCCTGTGCCTCGCTGGGTGCTCGCTCGCTGCCTCCTTTCTCCATCCATAAAACCGGTCCTGCTCAGCCTCCCATAAACACTCCGGTCGTGAGGAACTCAGATTGCGGTGTGGAAATGGAGATAAACATCTCAGCTAGGAAAAAGTGCTGTTCTTTCAGTGGGCTGCAACGTGTCTCTCATGCTTTTCTGGCTCATATCAGACACAGCTGAGGTGGGGCCATATTTTTTCTGACGCTTGTGGGCCTTTCTGTCGCACGTGGGAAGGTCTGCCAAGCATTTCTGTTTTCCTCGCCCAGGAAAACCAGGCCTTGGATGCATGGGATGATTTCCGCAATAAAAGATGCCGCTTTGTTGCACTGAGAATATTTGTTCCGGAGTAATGAAGCAAGAGGCAAATGGCTGTTGGGCTTTCTGAGGATGAGGTGGTTTCCCCTCCTAAACCGCACCGGCTGCTGGGCACGGTGGTGGAGCACGCTCCAGCCGAGGACCGTCCCCAGCCACTGCTCCCACCAGCAGCTTGTTGCTGCCATTTTGGAGTAATACTCGTTATCTGCATGGGTTGTCTTAATGGCGTAATTGTCTGGTATATAACAGCGAGCGCTGCTTCTAATCAAAACAGAGTCTGGTGCATAAATATTTTACTCACAGAAAATTGTCAGATCAGGCTTAGGAAATGCTGCTGGAAAGCTATGAACTTTAAATAACTTCCACATGTGAATACAGGCCCTATTTATTAGCAGAAAAAAGCGATTAATGCTTTTGGTCAACACATCTAATTCAGTCTTACGCATCCCATCTGTCACCGAGTCACTCTGAGACAGTTAAATGCACGAGCGGTGACATTTCATACATTTTAAATGTAATTTGTGGGAAATGTTTGCAAATTGGAGCTGCAGAGATAATAAAAGGAGGTAAGACAATGCCCTCTGGGCCCTGCTCGTTTATCTTGCAGGTAAGAGGGATGGTGACACGATGCCTGGCCAGGCGCTGGGGAGACCCCCAGACCCACTCCCCTGGGCTTGCCCGGGGTGCTCAGAGGTGCAGGAGGCGCAGGCAGGAGCTGTGCTGCTCGTTGAATACTCTCCCGACCATGGAATGAATCTCCCGACTCTGATGCCCGGTTTGCAGGTGCCCGCAGGTTCTCCAAATATATATTTTTTTAAAAAAGTCTTCCACGAATACAGACCAGATTAGGGCAGTTCCAAATTTGGAAGAGGACAGTGCTCAAGAGGTTGATGCCTCTAGGAATATGTCTAGGGTGGGGTTTTTGTTGTTGGGGTTTTTTTTAACATTTTTTGTAAACATTTTGCCATGCACTTGCGTTATCTGTCTGTCCCCTTTCCTGTCTCTTTGCTCTGTAGTTTCCAACCTGTTGGTCAAGAGAAGCAAGGGAAAGCAGCTGGCAGCCTCTGCAAGTGTCCCCAGAGTGCCAAGCCAGGCTGGGGAGCACTGCTGTTGGTACCATTCTTGGGAGACACCTGTGATGCCCATGTGCTTCTTTGCTGCCCATCATCCCCCAGGAGCCACGGACCTGTGTCAGCGCCTGGTGTCCCATGAACACACCACAAATGGAGACAGATGGGAACTGTGGTCTCCAAAGGGTTCAGAAACCGATGGTGTTGCCCAAGGAGGAGAGTCACAGCAGAAGGTGGGGGTCCAGGTCTGGTGAGGTGGGTTGGCTCTGGAGGAGCCAGATAAGCTCCCCTGGGCATGGGGAACTGGTGGTGCCCCCAGAGCTGGGTGCACACCGTGACCCAGCGTTCTCCCTGTAGCTATCCAGTAATAACGACCCATTTTAATACCATCAGACAGTAACGTTGAGAGAAATCAATGCCTACAGCTCAGGGGAAGTTGGCGTTAGTTATGAATATTGGGTCAGCTGCTCAAATAGCAGAGGAATTACCTCTGACTGTCCGAAAAACTTTATGCAATGAGTTACGTTTCACAAAGATTTGGGTGGACATGTGCAGGTGATACCTCAGGTTATTTTTGTTGCTCGACAGGGAGGATAGGCTTACTTGTTTGAATACTCTATAAAACTAGTTTTCCACTCCTGGTTGCCTTGTCCAACAGCAGCAGCGGGTCTGGGTTGAAAGAAGATAAGAAGAAGATAAGAAGAAGATAAGAAGAGATTCTTCCAGTATATCAACAGGAAAAGGAAGAC
>RSEF01000005.1:65014801-65046396 GCA_003993805.1 Himantopus leucocephalus
TCTGAAAATTCCGTGATTCCGTGATTCCGTGATTCCGTGAAAGCACAGGAGGAGAAGTTTTACCACAGGAAAAGGATGGGAGAGGTGAAAATGACATTGGGGCTCTGCAGAAATGAAACCTCTGGAGCTGGAGCTTCGCTGGAGCGTGGGGTGTGACGTAGGGGTCCCCGCCGTGCCCCCCTGAGCACGCAGATCGGGTGCTCAGGAAGCCCCTCATCCTGGTGGGGGCAGGGGAAGGCATTTGGCTTGGAGCTAGTGGGGCACCCACCCCTCGGCCCCTGGGGCAGCAAGGCAGGACGAGCTGTGGGTAAGGATCAGGGGCATCATGAGCAAAGGGAAAAAACTACAGGGAAATCTCGCAGTTGGCTAGTCAAGAGTGACTTGGAATTGAAGGCAAACAGGTCTCTTTTTTTCCTTTATTTTTTACTATTTGGTGGAATTTGGTTTATTTAAGGACGTTTTCAAAGATACATTTGATGCCCTCAATTTTTCTCCTAATAAAAGAAAAATACTCATTATAATAATGTCCTGCAGTGCTTTTCTAATTAGTAGTCAATGTTAGTTCAGGACCGTAACTATCCTAGCAAGACTAAATCACATTTTCACTATAGCTAAACACGTATTTAGCAAGTGAATTTTAAATCTTTATCTGCAGTGCCTTCTCTGTCATAATCTTTATACATCCAGTTTTGTAATAAATTAGAATCGGGGTAGCTGTGGAGTGAAATCCAGTGGCAGCTGTATCTCAGTTCAGATTTGCATGCCCCTTGGGTGTTTTGCTTCACCAGGAATTCTTTTTCAAAGCCTTTTCTGAATTGAAAATTTTAAAAAAATAAAAATAGATGAGACAAGAGCACATCTCCTTTGTGCAGCGTACGCTTTCATACCCTAATCGTTCCACAGATAAAACATTATGCTGGCTCCCTGATGCCATACTCTATGCTCAGTCCAAAATATTCAAAAATACCATATGTCTAAACCACAAATCGTTTCCTTTAACATAAAACGTAGAAACTCTGGCAAGGTAAGAGCACATCTGGCATCCGAATCCACATGGGAAGATTCAGGGGAATGTTGTGGCAGAAAGACAGCTCTGGATTAGAAGAAGGGGCAATCTCTCTTACAGCTTCGCTGCGGGCGATGGGACCTCAGGGCTGGTTTCCCACAATTAGACTCAGAGACGGAGCTGCCCTCGCCCTTTGAGGAGCAGCCAGCAGAGCCGCCTGGGCCATCGCTCTTCTGGCCCTGGGGGGCAACGCCAGTCCCTGAGCTGCTGGGGTGGCCCTGGGAGCAGGTCTGGGTTTCCATCCCACTGGAGCGGGGACGAGGGCTCACAGCACGGAGGAGCAGGGTTTCTGTTTTCAGCCCCGTGGGACTGCAGGGGCCGCGCGTGCGGCAGGCACAGAGCTGAACTTTCTGCAGCTTGTAAGGATGCTCCCTGCTTGTACCGGCTGCCGGGGCGTGTGATGATCACAGAGAGTTTCACTGTATATTTGCTAAAACCTATTGATCTGATAACTAGTCTTGAAAAATCTTGAGGGCTTCTTTTCCCTTCGTGTACTTTATTCCTTTTTCTCTTGCACTAGAGGTTGCCTAAGTGGGATCAGAAAAATGGTTAAGTTACTGGCCTGAGCAGTTGTGTGCTATTAGTGTTCAGTATCTATTCAAACACTTTAGTACAATAACAACCTCCAGGGATGTGACCAGCATTTAAAACTAGAATGCTGTTGCACAGAGAAATATTTGAATTTTTGAGGTTTTTTTAATCTAAGGATTTTCTTGCCTGTACTTTTGGGATAGGAACTTAGAGAGGTTGAAATCTGACCTTTCCCAGGAACCAGGAGCCTGAAGGCTTTTTGCATCGCAGAAGATCCCCCTGACAACAGAGAGACCAGCGGTTCCCATCCCTTTGGTCAGCACATGGACCCTGGGGGGAACAGACAGACTGACACCAAATGGCCGTGCTTGGGTCTGGCTTGGGAAGGGGTGACTAAAGCAGGGGGGAGCTTTAGCATTGCTTTCCTGTAGCCCGTATTAAGGGTACCAACCTCTGTTCTTCTGTATATTAAATGTTTAGACACGATCAGGTAGAGTTACGTGCAGATATTTGCAAAGTGGTCCCTGAGATGTATTAAAACACCTTCTTAGGAAAGTTGTAATAGTGGAATAGAAATAAAAAAATGTACTATTTCATAATTATTTACCATAAATATCTTCAGTATAAATTAATTGATAAACAGGATTGCAGAATATCATTAAGATTATTGCATGATTGCTATGAAAACCTCCCTGCTAGATCTAATAATCCAGTTCTGGGTTTGGGATGTGCAGGTGCCCAGCACAAGAAAAGAAGGGACTTGTTTTCTTCCGTGAGTGTTTTGACTTTCCCTGTGGCACCAATACAGTTAAATTTGAGCTGAACAGAGGACAGGGCCAGACTCTGTTCAGTGGTGCCCAGCGACAGGGCAAGGGGCAATGGGCACAAACTGGAACATGGGCAATTCCATCTCAACATGAGGAGGGACTTCCTTCCTTTGCAGGCGGCAGAGCACTGACTGGCACAGGCTGCCCAGAGAGGTGGGGGAGTCTCCCACTCTGGAGACATTCCAAACCCACCTGGACGCCGTCCTGTGCGACCTGCTGGAGGTGACCCTGCTCTGGCAGGGGGTGGCACTGGGTGAGCTCCAGAGGTCCCTTCCAACACTGACCAGTCTGGGATTCTGTGAGCTCTATTGTGAGGATAAAAATGAACGCCCTCAAGTAAAGCAGGGGGAAATGAGCTGGTTCAGGTAATATTAAGTGGAAAAATCTCCTCTGAATCTGAGTGATTTTGAACCTTTTAAAGGTTAGAAAAACATCCAGGGTGTATCCCATTAACTGCTTCTCTTGCTTTCCTTTCCTGCCTGTCTGTTAAACAGTTTGCCATGAAATGGCAGCAGCAAACGCACGTGTCTGGTAACAAGGTCTGTCATAAAAGTAAAGGCAAGAAAGTGTCTCACAGAATAAGATTTTCAGATTTCACGCATCTCTCTGAAGTCGGTGAAGGGATTTAATTCTGCCCTCTGGTCTCAACAAGAAACGGATAGCTCCTTTGGAAGACAAACCTGTATTTTTATTTCCGTTCACATGCATAGAAAAGTCTTGCTTTTGGGCAAAGAGGATGCATACCTATATAAGTAAAGCCAAGAAGGTGATGTTAGTATAATTAAAATCTTAGGAGTTTAATAATTATTAATTTAGATCAAATTGTTACAGAAAAAACAAAATAGTGCTGTTAAATTGTTACGTTTTGCTCCCAACGGCTCTGGGTGCTGATGTTGGGGTCTCAGTCTGGGGCTGGCCCTGGGTGTCACACCGAGTGTCAGCACCATGTGTCCCTTGTTGGGACCAATGTGACGTCCATGGGTTTTAAACACGTGTTTTGCATGTATGCACATCTGTCGCTCCATGTGGGGAAGAAGGCTGTGCCTCTGGAGTCATTAGGGTTTAATGAATCATAAAATTAATCAGTTATGTTTCTGTAAATAGACCTTTGGCAAGGTCAGCTCTGGACTATAAGAAGGGCTGTCGGTCCACGTGTGGGATCCTCCTGTGAAGAGGGAAGAAGCCACGTCCCGGCATCCACAAAGCCAATCTCAGTCCTCAGTGCAGTGTAGGTCTTGTAAATCAAATTTGGATGTTTGCTGGTGGCCCTAAGGAAGCTGTGATGCGGCCAATAATGCACCTTGTAAAATTGCCAAAGCCTTTATGCATCTATGCACCCTTCTCTTTAAAAAAAAAAAAAAACAAAAAAACCAAAAAAAAACCCAAACCCCCAGTTTTTATAAAGTGAGTAAAGAAGAGAATTGGTGAATTAAAGGTTCTTCTCAAGCTGTTCTTTAACTACATTTCATAACTGTTTTTAATGGTAAATCATTGTGCTTCTAGCATACAATATATTGTTATTATTTACAGGAGAAAAAAAAAAGGAGTAATATAACCTTGTGGTCTTTTTCTTAATGAAATGAGTGTCTGATAGATTCATGGAGCTATTAGAAAAGACAGAGGAAGCAGTGCTGTGAAAAGCACATTAGTATTGCAGTTTGCTGAATGTATACAGGTTTTTTATAATGATGCGAGGAGGTGAGGTTGGAGCTGGAGCTGGGGACTTAACTGACATTGTGCAGCTGAATAACCAGAGCGAGGTACCTTTCATAAGGAAGGAGCATTTGTTTTTGTTAATTGGGTAGAGGCAGTAAAAGTACGTGGTATGGTAAGGCACTAGAAGTATGTGTTCATTGTTGGACTTGGACGTGTACCGATTGAATGTTGCAGATTTTTTGACGTTAGTCAGGGGAATGACAGTTGTAATAACACCCATCATTTTACTGAGATACTTGTAAAATCCCCGAGAGCCTGCTGATAATGACTTCTTCTTAACAGGCGAGAGATGAAAAGTGGATAAATGGAATTTAGTATCCTACATGGATATGTGACCACATATGGATTTAAATGAATACAGAAAGAAAATGATTTGAGATAAAAAAGAGCAATTCAGAGCTTCCTCCGAAGCAACACTTGTACCAAGGGTTCATCCTGCTGTTTTGCAAGATCAAAGGATCATCAATGTAACAAACCGGTAGGAGGTTTTTAAACTAAAACCAAAATAGTTCTTTGGTTTTAACAATAGCAAAAGTAAACCTTGCTTCTTTGTTTTGGTCACAATAACTTTGTGACTTTTTTGAAATAATTTCTGTATGATCAGTCAGCAAAAGCAAGAGGAATCATTGGGTCTCCAACTGATGGTCCGCAATTCTTCTGGAAAAAAACAGCAGAATGATATTAAATTTGAATATACATTTCTAAAAAAAATGGAAACATTTAAAACTAAATAGATTTCATTTTGAAAGAAAACTAGTAGAGAAATAGAGTCAGGATCAGTTTTCTGTTTTGACATCTTTGCAACATGTTTTTTCTTGTGTTTTTTATAATATACACATTTTACTAAAACAACAAGTTCCAGTTTGTCTCTTCCTAGGCCCAAATTAACTCTTTTTCTGAATATCGCTCTTTGAGGAAATTGTGTCTTTTCATGTTTCTTTCTAATTAAGGATGAATATCAAGATCTTTCAGAAAACAGAGCCTCATCCCTATCTGTGAGGTATCTCCTGGGCACTCAGCGCAGCACCTGAAATGACCCCTGCTCACCAGGGACCTTTATGCGGCATTTTATCATGGAATTGAGAGGAGCTGACAGAAAGGTTGCAGCGTTTCAACAACGAGGCTGGGAAGGTAATTCTGAATGCGATCAGAAAGACCAAAGGAAAACATTAAGCCATGACTAAAAGGTATGCAGATAGAATAAGCTTGACCTAAGCTTTTGTGGTTTACAAGAAATTCAGTTTAATGGAAGGGTATATAATCTCTGCAAAGCACAGAGGGTCACTTATCCAGATTGGAAGTTCTGTTGTTTGCACATCATCAAATAAACCATAACTGGGCATCAATAAAGGGCTGGTGGATGCTCCCAGAACAGGGTGTCATTGATGCAATACCTTCCTGCTCAGAGCAGACCCTGCTCTAACAAAACTTGTGCACTGGGGTGCACTGAAGTTGTCTTTTAGGATTTCCAAAGTGCAGTGTCCCCTATGCAAAGCTCATCCATAAGGATGAGGGTCATTTGGGATGGTGGCCTCTGTGAGCGGCGGTCCTGCATGTTCATGCCGGCTGCAGTCAAGGCACCTTTAACCCCACTAATACCCCTTAGGGAGCACCTATCTCCCATGTTCCTGCACGTAGAGCACATGCCAAGTTTCCCCTTTTTCAGTTTCTCTGCATCGAGCTTGATCGGAGGTTTCACCTGCAGCGTGAATCCCTTCTCAAGCCTTGCTTCTAGCCCTGAGTTGCTTTGAAACCGTTTTAGATGTTTTAGTTTCTCTTTTTGTTTTTATTTTGTTTTTCCTGCTCCTTTTCTCCTTTAATGAATTCCTCAAAGCAGATGGTTTTCAAACTCTGTCTCTTTCAAGAGACATATTTTCACATCTAAAAGAAACATATTTCTCTCATCTGAAGAGAGTACAAGAAGACTTTATTGCCTTGGGGGGGAACATATATACCCAGAAAATGCACACTTTGCAGGGGCTTTAATCCTCAGGCCTGCAGCAAGAAGGAGAGGCTGTGTTTGCTGTTGTTTGCGAGGCTGACCCATTTTTCTGCCTTAGATCTGGGAAATCTTGAGTTTGGGGATCCATCTATGTGTTCAATCCAGACTCCATCTGGAAGGACGTAAGGCTCTTTCGGTTATGACTGCAATACTTTTTCTCTCTGGGGCAGCAGAAGAAATTATCTTCTGCATTTCTGTTTCCTCCTGCTGTGTAATCCCCCAGCCCAAATAGTCTGGAGTGTTCTGTTATGAGAGGATCTGGACATGAAAGCAAAATCCACGTGTCACCTTCCTCCGTGGCTTGTTGACTGAAGGGAGTTGGACTTCTTCCTCAAAGTCTGTCTCAGCTTGAGATCTGTCTTCTCACACCTCTCAGCCTGCCTGCCCCACCGAGTAGGACATGCACTGGTACAAGTCACAGCTGTTCTCCTCCAGTGCAGTGGCATGGCCAAAGGTTGTCTTCTTTTCTCCCACTTTGATCTTGCCCTTTTGGCAATGGGATCAGTGCATCCTCTGACAGGAGGACGTCCTCTCCTTCAGTGTCCTTAGCCTCACTCCAGGCAGAGGTCCAAGCCCAACCGGTGCTCCTGAAACCAGACTCGCGTCCTTTTTTTCACTTTCACATCTTCCTGCCTCAAGGAGCTGTCAAAAACTGTTTTCTTCTCTGTCCAAGAACAAAGCCTCTCTGGAAAGTCTCGTTGTCAGACAATTTTAGGGCTTCTGCCAGCCTCTGTGAGGAGGCAGAGAGTGAGCTCCAAGTACCACTGCAGTTAAGTCCTCCTCTCGGTGACAGACTCCGCCTCTACCTCTCCATCTTCACTTGTCTCTCTTCGAACCCAACCACCTGTAACCAGGGGGGTTTCCCTGGTGCACCCCTGCTGGGCTTCTGCTCAGCAAGTAATTCACTCTCCCGCATCCTGGTGTCAAGGACAGGTTTTCTTCTCTCACACACGGTTTAGTTAATACTTAAAGCATCTTCAGATAGCTTATTTGTGTAGCGATAGGATCAGCACGGCACACACAAGGGAGGATGCTCAGAGAAAGAAATAACTGCACTCTTTCAGCATATATTTATAACTTTTTTGTTTGACGTGTGCATCGCTGATTTGACTGGGAAAACCGCAAAACCACCCTTAGGTAATTTGACAGCAGGGAACCCTGATGATGTGGCCTGTCGATGCAGTCTCCAGATGCGTGGCTCATTGCCTGCAATGGTGTCAATTGCTTCTCATAATCCAGGCTCTCATTCTGACGAGCTCCAAACAGCACTGGGAGATGTCAGTCTGCTCTCCTGTGCTTTAATTCCCCTCTCAGCAGCCGTTTCGGCAGGTTTCTTAGTTGCACAGGCATGCTAAGATCTAAAATGTGCTTTACACTGGCACTACAATTGCCCCAGCCTCTCTGTCTGCTGTCTTCGCAACCCTTTCCTAGAAACCAACGCAGGAGAATCTGCTACAGCTCTCGCTGCTCAGCATGCAGGGACTTTGTCTTTTAGTCGTGGAAAACTCTCAAGGCTTCGTTGTGGATGGGTAAGAAAATGCTGCCTGAAGCCCTCACTGCTTTCTGAGAAATGCAGGCAACTTATGCTGGTTTTGGGACAGACTACAGTCTTATTCTCCCTGGGTGGTGTTCGGGATCCAGCAAACATCTGCAGCAAAATTCCCTTCCAAGTCGTGCCTCCTGGCAGGACAGCAGCGATGGCAGGTGCCGGGCACACACTCCCATCTTCAGTGCCTCCAGGCGCTTCCTCTGCTAAGAAGGCTTGTTAACATGCAGACGCCTTGGACATGGGAGCCGGCTGGGAAGGGAGCTTTGTATCAGCGGCTTCACATTCCGGTGGAGACTGACACTGCCAATATGGTCCTTTACATAAACAAAGCCCACAAGCGGTGTAACCTACAGCAGATCCATTTGCTGCCTGCTTGAATCTCACAAGTATTGAATACCTTAGCAGGCAAGTTGAACTATTTTAAGTAGATAAATTGCATGTGGGAGGACTGAGATAACTCTTGCAATTTGTGTTAATTTAATATTGATTTTTTTTACAGTCCAGAGGACCAAGGAGGTCACACTGACTTCAGGATGGAGGATCCGGGAACCCATTCAGATGTGTCTGGGAAGATCCACAGATCTTTTTGCCTTGTCCCTTTCATTGCAAGAGTGTTGCAGAAGGTAAGTCAGACTTTACCCGAGGAAATTTATCAAAGGTTTAATTGCCTGCAAGGATCAAGGGACGAGTGGTTTCAGGAGTGGCACCTTACCTCAGATCAGATGTCCCATGTTTTGGTTTTAGTACTAGATTTTTGCTCAGCATTCCACATGTCATGATGCTTGTGTTGTCCTTGGGGTTAAAGTGGACTGCTCTTCACCACCAAGAGATATTCTTTTTTGTTTGTTTATCTCTTACTCATCTGCAACATTTTTCTGTGGGGGGAGATGCAAAACATCCCGAGGGTGCGTGTTTTGAAGGGGAATGCTCTCCTGCTGCAGTGCACCAAATGCAAAGGAGACGTTAATATTTAGTTATATAGCCTGGAGCTTATATATTCACACTGAACTGGAGACTTTTTCTTGCAGCTGGGTTGTTTATGGATGGGAGTTGAGTAGTGCCTTCCACCTGAGATCGTGTACCCCCGGTGCCCGAGATACCTACTCGGGCAGCTCTGGGCTGTGGGTGTCCCACTTCTCTGAATTCCTGTTACATTTCTTCTACATAGACACACATTTGTCTCTCTGACACAACAGCCATGGAAATTCCTGGATCCATGTGTATTTTGGGTGAACTTCATTGCACGTGAAGTCATCTGCTGTTTGAGTTAACCAGTTTGATTAAGAAGCATTGTCCTTACGTCTGTCGATGAGCAGAAACTGTTACTAATTTCTATGAAATGAACTCCAAGCTATAACTGCATTAGGATATTTTAATCCATCTTCCGGGATAATATAATATGTGATCAATTTGTCAATTTTTGTGAATGCAAAAGTTTCTTATTTGTTCACTCTAATATTTAAATTCCCCCCAAGCCATCTCTAACTGCTTCAGCAACAGGGTTTGCATGCATTTCACTCAGAAAACAAATGATACAACTCTGTGAAAAAATTGTGAAAATAGGTTTCTAAATGCGTATGCACAACTACTTATGTCAAAAGAGTTTATCAGTTTGTGCCATCATTCCAGCAAGTACCACAGAACTTACCTTCAGCTAGATAGCAAAGCGCACATTTCAAATACTCATCTACAGTGTAACAATTGGGAAGTTGTTGTTAAAAATACATTTTGCCATGATCAGGGATATTCAGCGATCAGACAGACTAGAGTCACTGAGCTGCTTGATATAAACTGGCTGCTCTAATGGGCATGATTACATATGTATATATGCACAATTTGATAATAGGACTGAAATGTCTGTGCTGTGATTGAATGGCTATTTTCTGTTTAAATATTGCCAGAGGGTTTCTTTGGGTCATTGATAGCTGTAACTTTTGAATTTTAAAATGAAGTTTTATTTTTCTTGAAAAGGAAGAAATTTAACTGTCAGATGAAAAATTACATGGCTGTGGAAGGTCTGCTCAAGGTCTGGGAAGAGAAACTGAACTTGGAAGGGAGTTTTAGGGATATGAGGTATTGGAAATTAAAGTGGGATTATCAGCTCTTCTTCTACTGTTCCTATGAATAAAAACCTCTATGTTTTCTGTGCTCCTATAAGCCTGAAGCTTTCTTTTAAATTTCATAGTTAGGCAAAAGGTAGTGTAGAAGATTATAAATGCAGAAACCTTCATTATATGAAGGAGAGTCCTGTTTGCTTTTTGATGCATAAAAAGTTCATACTGACTACTTGTATCTTAGTCATGTCAGTTTAGTTTTATTTCATATCATATTCTCCTACAAAAGTTGCTTTCAGTTTTTCAATGTGTGGCATTGGGTTCCCTATTTTCAGATATCGCTGCCTATAAGACTGAGTTAATAATGTAATAAAGGTTCTCTATTTGTAATTTAATCTGTTACAATGGTGTAAGTCCACTGATCTGTGCATCCATGGAAATCTTTCCCAGACCAGAACCACAAATTGGCAGTAATGGTGATTTCTGGTTTATGTCAATGTCCCTCTTGAAGATTTAGCTAATACTTCTTATTCTTCTGTCTCAGGTGTTAGTCTCAAGCTGGGGACTTGTGATTAATCCTTCTTTCCAACCATGTCATATCGACCAGAATGGCTTTGCTGAGGCAGAGCTTTCTGAGCCACCCTGGCACATGCCCTGCGCGGGGGCAGGACCTCCAGGTCTCCCTGGGAAAGGTGCCGGTGGAGAGGGCTTCTGCAGTGCCCTCCGTGGAGGAGGAGCCCCTCCTGGAGAACATGGGGGTTCCTCTGCTTCTTGTAATTACATCTACGAAATATTGAATGAAATGGGTTGATTGAGGGTCAGAAACTGGAATTTTTTTAGAAAATTGGTACCTACTCCTCAGGTGGGAGCAATGTCCTGTCACTCAGTGTCAGCAGCACTGACTAATCACTATGTGGACTCCCTCCAATTATTCGATTCCTAAATCCCAAAAGTGTTTTTGGAGGCAGTGTTCAGAAGTGCATTTAAATGCATTTACTGTCATCAATTCTGCTAAGTGCTCTTCTGGCTGCCTTCTATGAAAGCCAGAACAACACTGGTCATTTTGCTGTGTTTTGCTTGTTGTAAAGGCCCCTACTTTTAGCAGGTGAAGCTTTTCATTAGGCTGTTGCAGGAACAGTGTGAAAAAGATGTTATTTGCCAGCTGACCTGCCTTGTTGAGAGGAGATAGGAGGTAAAGGTGAAATGAAAGGAAACAAACTGCAGCACGAATCCTTGTAGCCGCGTCTTCCACACACCACCAGCTCCATGACAGCCAGGGTCTGGGAAGGGATTTTGTTTCATAGCTGTTGCCGTACTGCAGATCTGTAATTCAAATATGGGGGAGTTTGCTGTAGGTCTCCGTCAGCATCACGAGAACAGGGTTCATACCAGATCTGACCAAACACGCACCGGGGCTGAACCCTGCTTTGGCAGAAGGCCACAGCAGATGCTGGACAAGGGTATGAGGACTGGGGTGGAGGACAGCGGTATTTCATTGGTAGAGGGTCCCAGCGTCCATAAATCTGTAGCTTAGGGGCTTCCAGCATCAAGTGATATTTTTGTCTTTAAAAATTTTATCTTGATGGGTTACTTTTCAGTGAATTTGCCTAATTGGGTTTTGAAGTTAATTTTTTTTTAAACAGAATTAAGTGTTCATTGTCCAGCTCCTCTCTGACTACATTCTGCTGTGACATACACCTCCTACATGGATACAGGCAAACACAGATATGACTGATTAACACCCCCAGTGAGTTGTGTTTCTTGGCATCCAAGTGATTCTCCAGCATTGAGGCAAACCAGATGAGTTGAAATTGGCCTGTCCCCTTATGCAAGTCATGTATGCTCCTGAACAGGACATTGTATAGGAGATGACCCTTGTGCTGGGCTGAGGGGATGTTAACTTCTGGATAAGCAGAAGTGGCTCCCAAAGGAGAAGATGAGCAAAAATGTCATTGCATTTGTCTGAGCGTGGGTAGGGACAGAGCAAGTGCTGACCTTCAGAAGGTGCGTGGGGCATACACAAGGTGACAAGCACTCTGCTCGGGGCACACCGGCTGCTGCCAGGCTAGAGGTCCTCACCCAGGGATGGGTCCACGCTGGCACAGCTTGCTCCAGGCTGCACAGCATGTCAGGTCCTGGATGGTGCTGTTTGCCCCCTCTGTGAAATCTTTCGGGCAGGAGTCCAACCTGCTCTGCCAAGGGATGGAGGTGCTGCAGCGCTGCCCCGGCAGGCTCCTCTGCACTGCTCCCCTGTGTCCCCAGGGGAGGCATGGCTGGGGTATGCGTTTCACATCATTCCTTTGGTGCCCTCCAGCCCTGATGTTTTGCTGCTGAAGCTGAAGAACAAAGTACGTTTTGCTCAAGCTGGAACACCTCGGTGGGTGGTAACCCCTGAGGGGATCCCTGGGAGGCAGAGCCGCCACGGGGCGCTGTGTCACTGTGGTCTGTGTTGTTTGGTGTTTTCCTTTAAGGTCCATGACAAATTCCCAAGTCACCCATTCTGAGAGGGCCACTGAGTTTAAAACTCTTGGAGCTCAGTGCCCAAGTACTTTGAAGCTGGGCAGGTGACAAGCCTCCGCAGGGCTGGCCATGCTCAGAGCCAGCTGAGACTCACCTTGCTTCCTCAGAGTTTCGATTGCTAATTGTTTCCTAAATATTCCAATTCATTTGTAAATCATGTTGCCATAGCAACAATAATTTCTATGCATTACGAATATCAGACACCTCTCGAATCAATTTGTTTTCCCTTGTTGCCATAGTGACAGACATTTTGTCAGAATTACTTGGGTAGAGAGGAATCCGGAGACCTTTGCAGGGAAGGAGCTGCAGAAGGAGCCCGGCGGGGAGCCCAGCCTGCCTCCCAGCCGCTCCTCTCCTCCCATCTCCTCCAAACGGGTCCCCCAGCTCCCAGCCAGCGTTAGTTGGCCTTGATGCAAACAGCCCCTCAGCTGCTGCACCATCTCCATCCTCTTCACTTCCAAATTCGGGTGCGTCGCCTGTCCACTGCTAATGGCTGCCTGCCGTCTGGCTCGGCTTTAGACCTCTTCCAGTCTGGCCGCCTTCAGTGCCTTTCCTCTCTGCAGTCCCTGATGGTTACTCTGTTTAGATCTGGGTCTTTGGTCACACCTCAGCCTTCCTGGGTTTTACAGCAATGTCTAATAAAACAGGTTGGAAAGCTGCCTAAAAGTGTTTATCTGGTACAATCGTTAGTGACGCAGAATAGGTGTGTTCGGGAAAAATCTCAGCAGCTCACTTAATTGCCAAAGTGGCAGATGAGGTCTTTGAAAATTCTGGCTTGCAATATCCAGCATGCAACCTATTTTCTGTCCAGAATCGGTGCTGCTTCACAGTGGTAGTTCAGTGATGAACTCCCCAATCAATTTATCGAACCACTTTGGGGCATTCTGCCTTCTCTGCTCCTCTAGCTCGGCCGTTGGGCTGTCAGGATCCGCTGCCCTGAGGGAGGTGGGCTCTCAAACATTGCTGCTGCAGCCAATATTGCTCAGTTCTCAGGACTGCATAAAATGCTTGGAAGAGGGGAAGAAAACTCAAAATGAAAAAAAAAATAATCCAAGCAGTGTTGGTTTCAATCATCCACACAGTCCAGGTTCCTCTAATCTCATATTTGAAGAATAATAATGCCATTTTTAGGTTGCATCCTATTGAATCCGTCTATATTTGGCAATCGTGGGAACAAAAAAAATATTAGAAAGGATCTGTTATTAAGCATGTGAGTGCTCAAATTATAGGTGCGCTTTGGAAAACAAATTCATCTTCTGAGTATGAGTTAGAAACCTCCACTGTGGGCTTGGAGGCTCCAGCAGGACCCCAGGGCTGTGCTCCTCTGTGCTGTGTTTCTGCTGCTGTATGACAATTCTGCTCACTTACTCCATCTGCAACGGGGAAGCCTGCTATCTCCTTGCAAAATAATATGTAATACTTCTTACATTAGAAATGTCCAGGCAGAGGAGCCAGAACACTGAAGCAGCAAGCTGACATCTGGCAAACTAACTGAAGAAAATACCTTGCGGCAGACAAATGCTTCTCCATATCAACTGTTTCATAAATCCATCCATCCTCTGTGTATGCACATGCATGCATAGTGCCTCTGTGTGTGTAATCCTGAGCTTCAGTATAGTGCTGCTGAACTTATGAATATCAACAAGTCAGAGGGGGAAATCCCCTGAAGAGAACCTTTTTCTTCCATATTGAAGATAACCAGAAAATATAATGATGCGCTCTTCTTCCTGACTAAATCATGGGAAGCAGTTACAGGGATTTACAAGAACTGTCTGTGTTGCTCTACCTTCCCCTGCTGTCATGGCTCCACCTGCACACTTACCTCCACTTGGTGGTAGCATTTTCTCTGTCTTCCCTCCTCTCTTCCAGCGTTTTGAGTAGCTGTGGGTGCATGTAAGGAGACAGTTCCCCACTAAATATATGATTGGAGTTGCAGGGAGCATATATTTTTCCTCTGCGACACACTGAAGTTTGCCACTTAAATCCTTCCTGGACTGGGTTTCCCGGCATTCAAATCACTTTCTTCTAATGTGGGAAGGAGAAGAAAAAAGCTTAAAAACTTGAAAGTGCTATCCGGTGACCAGCTCTGCCTTGCCCTCAGGTGGGCTCGAGACCCTGCATAGACCTGACTCTGGAGGGAGGTGATAGGGGAGGGTCAGCACTCTGCCTGCCCCAAAACTAGTCTGAATTCTGATCCGGGTCCAGGAGAACCTGGTGACGGGGCTTCCTGGTGGTCCTCTGCAGGCAGGTGCAGTTTCAGCAGATGAAAGCTTCCCCATGTCCTGCCTCAGCAATTCCTTCCCAAATCCTTCTCTCCTGGGGAAAGGTGTTGGGGCGACGGACTTGGAGCTAAGAGCGATGGCATAACATTTACGGCGAGCAATTTGCCTACGAGGTGGGAGGGACAAACATCCATGCTTTGGTGCAAGGTAACCCCCTTGCAGGAGCAGTGCCGGTGCTTGGAGAGCCTCGTGCCCTCCCAGCCCCCTCTGGGGCATCAGTACCGGCTGCTGGAGGAGACCTGTGCTGGGTCTGCCTTGTCACCGAAGAGACGAACGCTGCTGCTGAGGGACTGATTTCCACACAGCCGAGCAGGGTGGGAAGGGGATTTTTCCCACCGAGAGAAGCGAAGGCGATGCTGCAGGAGGAAACTTGTGCCCAGCCGAGGCAGTGCTGTGCACAGGCAAGGCGCTCTGCCGACGGTGCAGCTTCTTTGCATCAAGACAGCAAAAAATGATGTCCCCGTTGGCTTTATTTTTTATTCCAGCTATTAAAAATCTACAGAAATGCTCCACCTTGGTAATGGGCTGTACTTATTTTGCTCTTACTACTTTTGGCTGTCATTAACCTTTTGTGGTCTGAGCAAAGCTGCAATTAGACGTGGTGAGGTCCGTTGTGCCAAGGTGCTTGCTTCTGTTTCTGTGCTGCACAGGTGCATCTCATTTTCTGCAGACAAAAATTGCAGCACCACCTGCTGTAAATGAAATTATTGTAATATTAATTTTATTTTTTTTAATTGAAGTGTGGCATTTATAAATAGCTTATCTGAATGGCATTTACTGCTGTTCTCTTTCCTAACAGCAGCAGGCTTCCAATCACTGGAAACTCACGGTTATTAAAACACAGTAAATTGGTTTGCAAGTTAAAAACTCTTATTCTCTTCTAAAGAATTGATTGCCATAGGGGCTGACCGAATTGTGAAATGGAAAGGGAAAGGCAACATTTTCATCTCCTAGTGTCTCAAGGACATTGGTAACCTGGATTGTGGCGACAGCGTCTGTCATGGTTGTGCCACGCTTTGAAAACCCCTTCTGTGACGCTCACATCTGTGTTTTACCCAGAGCTAGGACGGGGAAGGAAACCAGCAGAGAACTTTGCACGCATCCCAGTCAAACCCGTCGCTGAGGGCTTTCTGCAGAGAGGCATGGCTCCTGGGCACTGCTAGCAGGTTCTTCGCTCTGAAGTGGTTTTGGTTCGGAACGTGCAGGCAGGTTGGCCCTTGCTTCGTCCTCTGCTCCTGCAGCCATGTCCGCTGCTCCGGCCATGGGCCCTGGCGTGGGCGTCCTGCTTCTCCCCCACCCTGAGAAGGGCACTCTCTTTAAGAAGTCATTCTGCTTTAGAAGGAGTGGGTGAAGCCAAAGACTACAATGGTAACAGCTCTTTAGTGCCTTTGACAGCTGGACAGAAGTATTGTTTGGAAGACTCTAGGGGACAAAGGCAGGAGGTGGGGCTAAAATTGTCCACGTCTCTTCCCACATGCCTTTTCGGGCTGCCCTCCTGCCCATCCCTGGCAGATGCTGAAAGTCACCCTGAGGTCATGGCGATGGAGACCTGCCTCATGGATGCTCTTTATCACTCAGCTGTACCAGATTTTCTAACTTTCTTCTAAGTTTGGGTGGGGTTTCTTTTCCCTTCAGGTGCTGTGGGTGAGTAACGGGATCTGGCACGGCCTCGGGCAGGGGGAAGAAAAGGCCACGTCTCCTCGTGCTGCTCTGTGTTGCAAGGGAAGAGGGACATTTAAACCGGAGGAAAGCTGCGATGTCTGAGCTCAGTGCTGTCAGCTTGCAGATCTCACCAGGGAGACATCGTGTGAGAAAGCCAAAAGCTGCGCAGCTTCGTATCGGTGCGTCTCAGTGTGTAGCCAGGGTGAGTTGGATACTGCAGACTTTATGATGGCTTTATAATTACAAGGGCTACCCGTTCTAATGCTGTGCATTAGAAATCATTATCTAGGATGAGAAATAAACCTCTTAACAGATTACTGTTGTAAAATGTATGATACGTGGCTTTCTTGGAAGCAGCCAGCTTCAGTCTCTGTCAAGAGTAGTGTAATTACTGTAATGAGCTTTTGGCAGGCTTTTTTGGAAGTGCAGTTCTTTTTATTCTTCTTTTGAGAAAGCAAAACAAATATGTGACTCTGGAAAAGGAAGGTCTCCTCCAAACCCCTTGCCCCCGCCTTCCTCAACGCCTACATGCACAAAATGAAAGAGGAGAGGGCTTTGCGAGTGTCTTGCTAATGACAGCTTTTCTTCCAAAGTGATGTCTCAGACTGTAAGCAGCTGCTTTTGGAGAATTCAGCCTTGACAAGGCATCTGCTCCAACGGCTTTGGATGTGGCAGCGCCAGGGGGGAGGGTTTTTTTCGTAGCGATTGCCTAAACTCCTGGAATTTTACAGTGAAAATAAAGCAAGAGGCAGGTGGCACGTGTCTTCTGAAGCAGCAAGGCCAGAGCTAGCGGTGGCATTGCAGAGAGGCACAGTCAATCGTAGGATCACAGAAACAGCTAGAAATAGTCCCGGACCCCCTTAAAAGCCATCACCATCTTCCCATTCAAACATGCGGCACCCATGGAAATGCAATCACCATGTGCGTTATTCATTTAAAACACTATTCCAACCTGTGATCTCCCCTTTCCACAAACAGTGAGCCTGGTTCTCTGACCCTTTGCATTTGGCCTTTTGTAATGTCAAAACATATGTAATGTTTAGGAGGACCCTGTGCTTCGCTGGGAGAAGTGAGGTGCCGTTCAGATGTCTGCGTGCCGTACAGCCCGCTGATGGTCCCCGGCAGCGACCAGCCTCCTGGGAAATGTCTGGTTCCTGCTACATGGCAAGGAAGGCAGGGGTAAAACTGGCAATTAGGAGGAAAATAGGCTGGACAGGCTGGGTATGACCACTCTAAACTTTAATGAGCAAAAGCCAAAGGGCTCATTTTGCTTTGCTTGTTTGCAGCAGTGCAGCTGCCGTAGTACCCATGGTGAGGCTCCGGGCAGGAGGGAAGAGAGGCTGGCGGGGAGCGCGGCACGGCTCGTCTGCGGCAGCCGTGACATCCCGTGTCCCTGTTCAAGCTGGTTTGAATAATCTTCACAAATAGATGGACTTCTTTTTTTTTTTTTTTCTCCCTGTCAGCTGATGAATTGATGATTTATGAATATATTTCTGTTATATGACTGGCTCTGCAGCCCTCTAAGGATTGTTCATAATAACAAAGATTGTCAGAAAATAAGGAATGCAAAAACCTTTCTAGCAGCTAACGTTGTGGGTTTTCTTCCTCGTGCTGCCAGCTCAGTTTTCATGGCAGTAAAAATTAGTGCTTCTGCAGTACAAAACTGATCCTGATGGCAAATTAGCTGCAGCCTTCCTGCTGGAGGAGAGCGTGGCCTCGCGTTGGGCACAGGAGTATCCCGGGGACTCCCCTCCTGGAGCCGGTCCCTTGTGTGAGGCAGCACAGCCCACTCCTAACAGGGGTCCGGCATGTTCGTATGTACTTTGAAATAATTAGCCTGAGGACTGGTTGTTCACAAGTTAAGATTGTATCTTCTGGGACCCTTGGACTGGAAAATGGATGCAGTTTCCACACGTTGCAGCCAGTGATGCCGCACGTGCCTGTCCCCAGCCCCATGCAGCTTCACCCGGGGCTTTGCTGCCTCTGCCTGCTAGGAAGGCTCTTCCAGAAACTTGTTCCTCGGGCAATTAAACACCCTATTCTGCATTTTATGGCTTGAAGCCACAAAATTTGAATTTTTGGAGGATCCATGACTTGTGTCTGTTTTTTCACCTGGCCCTGCCTGTGTGGGGAGCTCGGGAGCATCCCCTGCCCTCCCTCGGGCAGGGTGTCCCACAGCCTTTGGGGACCCCCCAGCTCTGCCCTGACCTTAGCGATGGCCACGAGAAACCCTCTGCAGTCCTTGCAGGCTGATGTTGGCACTGCCTCACGTTGAGTGCTTCTGTTGGAAACCTTAACACCCTGTAAAGGAGCTTATAGTGCTCATACCTCAACAGGAGATTAATTTTAAGGGAAAGCTGCAGACTCACGTGGCTGGATAACTCTTCAGCACAAAACTTTGGAGCCGGGAAAAATAGTGCTGAGAGAATGATTTTGTTCACATTTTGCATGTTTTTGATACTCTGAGAACTTGAATTTTTGTACTCTGTAGCTGAACCTGGTGCTTTGAGTCATCTGATGAAGGGTAGCTCCAGTGACTACAACTTAGGAACATTTTCCAAGGGAAAAAAACAGCCCCTTGTTTGTGTAACAGACTTGAAAACAAAGCAATTGCAGGCTACTTGGAGCATAATAACGGCCTGTATAAAATGTATTTTGCTCACTACTGTCAGCTTTATTTAAATCTTCAAAGTGATTGTTTTGCATTTAAGTATATTCTAATAGCTGTCTGTATTGCTGCATGTGAAAATCTAATTTCTGTGACGAATAATTTTCCTATTCAGTGCATTAGGTGAAAAGACTCCATATTTCTAAAGCTAAACTGTCTCCGTGTTAACAGAACTGCTTACAAAGATGCTGCAATTGCTACTAGCATTGGCGTCATGGGCGCGCAGACTGGTTTCCCAGTGCTGCCCCAAAACTATTCCCTTTTGCAGCTCATGGCTCTTTCTGTGGAGTTCCATGTGTTTTGCAGCTCTTCTTTTACCAGTGCCTGTACCTGCTCTGAAGGCACCTCTGACTTACCGGGAACAGGTTAGCAGTGTTGGCTTTCTGCAGGGACCTGCTTCTTTTCTCCTGAAGCCCAGACCTTTGAATGTTGTAGCCCCTAAACCAGGATCCCCCTCACAGGTGGTCATGCTGATGTGGTGGGGAGCCTATTTCCACCCCTGTCCTCCAGGCTGGGTCTCACGGAGCCTCGGTGGTACCCATGTTTTCCATACTCTGGTACGAGTGTGGTGCAATTTTGTTGTGTGGTTCTTGTGGTGGCTTCTTCTGTGGCCAGCAAATGGAGGGACTGTCTCCCCAGGGACCAAGGCAGGTGGCCGCCCCTGCCCTGGGTGCCAGCAATGCCAGATGTCCCTCAGCAAGAGGGCTGGCAGCGGGTCCAGGAACCACATCCCAAAAGCAGGGTGCCGCTGGGGAAAGGGTTGGCACGTCCTCGCCTCGGGTGGGTATCGCTGTGCTCTGCTCTGCCAGAAACGTGCAAGTGGGGTACACAAGGACGGACTTCTCAGGGGCGGTCCCCATCTCCCTTGTGCCTCCTGCAGCGTGTACTCGGCTGCTGTGCTTCAGGGTGTTCTCTGTCCCCCTCCTCTTCAGCCACTGTAGCTTTACGCAAAAGATTGTGGTCTTAGTTGATGGTGGGGAAAAAAGAAAAAATCATTCTTTCAAGAAAATAGAATCTGGTTTTGTCCTCAAAGTACAAATAAAAGAGGTGGACTTGCTTAGGAGAAATCCAAACTCTGTATGTGATGTGTAGTGAAGGGCAGAGACATGAGTGTGCCACTGGGTGCAGTTGGATGCTTCTTGGTCAGTCGCTTTGAAGCTCTCTGGGTTGCAACAGCCGCAGAGAACCCACCTGGCAAAACCCCAGCGTTCGGCTGCTGGGCTGAAATGGCTCAGGGCAGAGGGAGAGTCCTACAGGGAGTCAAACGGGAAGAAACAAGGAGGGGAAGCAACCAAAATGAAGGGAAAGTGGGTTTGAGGAAGGTAGGGGGGGAAAATAAAGCAAAAGTATGTTCCCTTTTGAAAAATCCCAATCTGGCTTCACCCAGGGCAGAGCAGTTTGCAGCCCGCGCTGGGCGGTGCAGTTAAAGCAGTGAGTGCAGGGAAGCCGGGGAGCGCAGGGACGGCTGTCGGGGCTGGGAGGTAACGCCGCGTCGCTCCAGCTTGTCTGGTTTATTGGTCCCTGAGGGACCCTCCAGAGCGAGACAGGTAAAAGGGATGCTTTCCCAGGCGGTGGGGAGCTCAGGAGCTGTAGCTGGGTCGCTCGTGAATCTTTAAGCAGCGCAGCCTGCTTTCTGTCTCAGGAGACTTCTCATTTACTGGAGTTTGAACCAAAATGCGGGACACGAGGTCAGGTTCACCACCGTGCTGGGAGCAGTATTGTGGCAGGGGGAGGGAGGCAGTGCTGAGTGGAGCATCCCCCACTCTGCAAGAGCCCCGATCCACGCTGGCCACGGGGACCAGCGCCGCCGGAACTCCAGCAGGTTTGTACGCTGCTCGTGGACTGGTGAATAGTACCGGAGATGGTGGAAATTGCATCACATACACGATGCCATCTTTCCTACTTTGGCTGACCTAACTTAGCTGGTGTTAAAAGCTGGGTAGTTTGTATGGCAGGTGCATGTAGCAGTGCCACCCCAACCCCTGGCTGGAGCAGGGTGCTGAGGGTGACAGCAGGACAAAGTCAAGCTGCACATTCCCTGAATGAAGTCTGATGGTGAGAGGTGACAGCTCTGTGTCTGAATGTCTTCAGGAACTGTAATGCATATGGATGTTACTTGCTTGAGGGATGGATGTGTAAATTTAAGCCTTCAGTGACCTCTGTTCATCTTCTTCCTTTTGTGCCCTCAGGAGCTCAAGTTGCATCTTCTCTCGCCCCTGAAACCCTCTCCTTGCTCCTCCCCATCATCTCCTCTCCCAGCAGACTGATGCCATGGATATTTCTTCTTTGTGGTCCTCCTACTCCCACTGCCATTTAAGCTCCTCTCACCCGTGCCCAAGAAACAGATCCACAAGCACAAGCATTTCATGGCTCACAATTGCAGCCGGTAGGGTTGGTGTCACTGGGCTGGGTGCCCGGTTTGCAGTAGGGGCCTAAGCAATAATTTTCTGATACTGATAGATGCTCAGAGCAGTTAGAGATCCACATTTCTAAAAGCCTACTGGATTTGTGTCTTTGTACTTGGAAAAACCCAGAAAGGCTATCTTGGCTCCACCTTCATCGCTTTTCTCGTAGCCCTGCTTGCCCTCAGTGTTTACAGCACTGCACGGGTACCTGGGTGCATGGGTGCAGTAGGGTCAGACTCTGAGCTCTTAACTCCTCCGCTATGGATAGGTTTGAAACTTTGGACCTTCATGTGCGTCTGAAGCTCTATTTTCTGATGTCTGTAATGGAACAATTATGGTTTTCATTTCTTTACCTCTTCTAATACGAACTCCTGTCTGATTCTTCAAGCATCAGTAATATTGAAATGCTTTTTCATGATACAGCTACCTTAATCACTGAGCTCAGATGATCTTCAGTAACCCACGGGAGGAAAATGGGCTCTCTAGCACATGGAAAGGTTAAGAAATAACGCTTGGTCACCTTTGCAAAGCAATTTGAGCTCTATATATGAAATAGTAAGTGCCAGATGAGAGCTATGCATTATTAGCCATCTCTTATCTCCAATTGACCTTTCCTGGTCAGTTTAACACCCAGTCAAAAGAAATGAGGACTCGCATTTTACGCTAACTTGGCAATGTGCCTATAGCATCTATTAGGATGTCCCAGAAGTGCCTATTACCTCATCACACAGATCGTTATGGTCCTCTTTGGAGAGCAGGAATGAAACCAAGGTAAAACCATGCCGGACAGGCTGTAGCTGCTCAATGGTGTCAGATCACAGAGACACCAGAAGCGCAAAAGACCCAACGTACGGCAACGGACCTTGGCAATGTGCTGGGAAGCTTGAATGACGGGTTTTATTTCCTTGGCTGTATTGACTGAGCGGCCACTTCTGCTGAGCAGACCCTGTCTGTCACAATGTGGTGTGATGCTGACAGCACTCCTTCAGCACAGCATCACTGTCTCCTCCTGTGCACCGCTTCTGGTATGGTGAGTTTTACGAGTCTCCTGGCACCATCTCAGCTCACAGTTTCTTCAGTAGAGACGTGCCAGTCTCTGAAGTTACAAGCAGTGGGACAAGGGCTGAAAGTTGGTCCGGGGCAGGGCAACGTCCCACTGCAGAGTGTCCAGGTTTGAGTGATACGGGACTAATTTCTTTTCTAATGCTTGGGAAAACTGCACTTTTAGAAGACTCCAGTGTCTGAATTGGTGAAAATATTTACTTTATAGCCAGCTATGGTATGCAGGTTTCAAGGTCTCAGTGTTTTCGAGCTTGCCAGGTACAGGGACAAGGAGGAGTGAGACCCGGGCGCTTGACCCAAGCTGGCCAACAGGGTTATTTCATACTGTGAACGGCACATTCAACATAAATTAGAAAATTTGCTGCAAAGTGCTGTGTCTCCTTTAATGGCTGCGATCCTGAGAACTCCTCGCCCTGGTGCCAGAGCCCTGAGCCCTTCCCTTCCTCTCAAAGGCGCAGCACTCACAGTGTCACACATTTGCTGTCCACTGCTGGGGGTGCACAGCTTCTACGGATAGAATGGGCTGAGTATAATCCTGGTGTATTTTATATTGGTATCGGGATCAATACTGGTTCTTTAGTGTTATTAATGTTAATTTTCTAGTCCTACTCTATTAAATCTCTTTCTATTTCAGCGCCCGGGTTTCCTTTTTTTCCCCCGATTCCCCTTTCATGGGTGGGGAGAGGTCACCGGGTGACAGAATAATTTTCTAAACAACAATAAATTGTTGTGAGTGTCTCAAATCATAACACAGGGTCTGACCCACGTCCCTGACTGGTGTTTCCCTCCTCTTCACCCAGCCTGCTGCCCCTCTGCTGCGCTGGGGACGGAGCTCGCTGCCTGGAAAAGGCCTTTGTTTAGGTCTGGTTATTTTCTATCAGGACCAATTGTCCGATGTGCGATGCTGAGGGAAGCAAGGGGCCATAAATCACTCTGCCACTAGTCACAGCCTTCAAAATCTGCCTGCCTGCTTGCATCCGAGTGCTTCGGGTAGCTCCTGGGCCCACGCTGACCTTTCCCAAAGGCCAGCTCGCTCTGACCTTTCTAGATGGAAACAAAAGTCACTAAAATTTCCTTTCTCTCCAGCCTTCTTATCACACCAAACTTTAAGTGAGTAATTGTTATTGAATTACAAATAACTCAACTTTAAATCATTTTGCTCTGTTTTATGCTCACATCAGCTCCCGTTTTGGTTAGCATTCAGTACACACTTGAAACAAGGAATCTGCGACAGGATTAATTCAATTAAACTGTGTGTCAGAAAAAAAATTCAACCATACTATTGCTCAAATGAAAGATGAAAAGAAGATTGTTGGAGTGGGGGCAGCTGGTCTAGGACTGCCCCCACCCCGGTAGACGTGTCACTTAAAAAAGGTTTTGGGAAGGGGGTGGGGGCTAGATTTAGCGTGGGGGTGTGTGTTTGCCTGACACAGTGCTATGTATAGCACATGGTACTACACAGAGATAGAGGAGCTATTTGCGTATTTCCAGTATCGAACTGAAAGCAGGACAGCCCAAAACCATAGGATAATCTTGCTTGTGTTTCCTCTTCTGCCATGCCCGGTCTGCCACCCCTTCTTCTTCAGTTGTTGGTCTTTCACTTAAAGCAAGCTAAATTTTCTGCAAACAGAAGGTGAGACCAAGTCCTGAAAATAAATCCAGCAGGCAGGACTGCGGGGAGCCCCTGGCTGACGTGGCCAGGTTGACCCGATTCCCGGGCCAGGGCTGAACGAGCGAATCTTGGCACCTCTGCAGCGCAGTGCATGGCAGAAGCACTCTGTGGGACGGGCTCGCTCTCGGGATAGTCTGAGAGATGAGTGCGAGGAGACCCGCAGTGCACACACAGGCACTTCGGTCCCCTCTCTCACTGTCAGTTTAAGTATTTCTTCTTTTAATTTCCATAATTTTTCTGTCTTCTTTGAATGACTTTTTCTAGTGAGCTTTCATGCTGTACACTTTTTGGGAAAGTTTCACTTATGTGTCATTCTGGGGAAAAAAATCACTGTAAAATGTTGATGAACAGAGAGGACAGAGAGAGGCAGAGGCATTGGGCTATGGTGGGAAAGCCTCTGGAAAACACCTGGAGAAGCAAAGGAGAAGAGCTAGGTGCCACCGGAGTCAGCTGGTTCTGATGTTCTTTATCCGATGGTCCAAAAAGAGCCAAACTCCCTCAAAACAGATGGAGGTACATGTAGGGGAGACCCTTTTTCTGCACCTGGCAGAGATGTTTAGCCTTCCCCTCCTGACTTCTGGGGGTCTCTAGTCTAATTTAGTCTCTCACCTTGAAAGTCCTATTTTACCTGCATTTAAGAGATATTTTGGCAGCTACCCTCCACAATTGTATGCGGAGACTTTTACACACTTCTGGTATGCAGGGAGTCAGTGTCAGTGGAGGTGTTCAAGGCCAGGCTGGTGGGGCTTGGAGCAACCTGGTCTAGTGGGAGGTGTCCCTGCCCATGGCAGGGGGGGGTGGAACTAGATGAGCTTCAATGTCCCTTCCAACCTAAACCATTCTATAAGTCTATGATTCTATGATTTAAAACATTGAGTTGAAGCAAAGAATCATTTTCCATCCATGAGATTTACAACCATCTCCCCTCCTTTTGGTGTCCAGGAGGCATTCTCCAGCAAGACTGCATCTTCCTCTGGACCTCATGTTTTCTGCCGGTCTGTGCGTAAGAGGCATGATACAAACATCCCATCAGTCCCACTATATACAGCTTATAGCTGCCTCTTGAGTAAGGCCAGGCATGACAGGAGTCAACTCCTTTGTGTGCCCAGGCATCCAACTCTTCCTCCTAGGCAAACTGTAACAGCTGCATTTGCACATCTGTGCGGCAAAATGTCCGAAAGATGTATGTAACTTGCCAGATTATTTTGGTATTTTTGGCATATATAGACTGAGCTCTGTCTTGTATGTGCTCTGCTTCTTGTTTGAATGATTGCAAGAAAGGAAAAGAGCCGTGGTGCCCTGAGACCGATAAACTGATTATCTAAATTAAGATGAATGCAACTGGGATAAACGCAGTTGCAGAGTGATGTCTCCAAGCATCTGGAGAGTCAATACTAACACACCTCGGCAGTTTTGCCTGTGCCCCTTCAGAAGAAGGTGAAGATCTGCTTCAATGCCTTGAAAAAAGTGTCTCACATCCCCCAGGGCTTGATGTAAGATGGCATCAGAGCAGCGTTTCTGCAGCCCCCGCTGCAGCTTGGAGGGAGGGAAGGGCCATGCACAGCCAGAGATGGAGATGTCTCCCGTGGCGCAAGGTCCCTTCAAATTCCCAGCTCTAAGAGTGGGGCTGATGGACAGGAAAAGCGATGGTGCTCTTCTGTCTGGATGGCTGCTATGAAGAAATCTGCAGAGAGAATGATGTATTGACAGTTTAAAAAGGATTTCGATCTGCTGCATCAGCAGTTTGACATGTTGTAAGCCTCTTTCATACTTCGAAAAGACAGCGTAAAAGCTATGGTTCTTGCCTATCTGTTTTGCTTTGCCTTTCATTCAGTGTCCTCATGACAAAAGGACTCCATAGCTGTGCCTGAACTTGCCCCAAATTCTATGTTTTCTTTTAATTTATAATGGGTTTTTTTTGTGACATAAATAGTATTTATTCGAAAAAGGAATGGCTCAGAAGAGAATTAATTGTTCTCCTGCTTCCATTTATTCCAGCTCTCCTGGTAGGCATCCCACTCGGTATCCCATAAATAAATGGGAGTTAAAATCTCATCACAATCTGGCTGTGCTGGGAACTAGCCTTCTGGCTATGGTATACTCAAGGTGGAATTGCTATAAGAAGCTGGTAATTTACCATTACTACCCTAATGAAATATTTAATCAGATTAATCAATGTAACTTCATTAGGCAGCGTGCTTCTCAGACTGAGATCTGGTGCCACGGCTTCCTCATCCTTTTGTAATGTGCTTTGGAAAACTTGATTTATTTATCTCCAACGTCTCCTCTCTTATATCTGAGTTGCTACAGATGGACTACAAAATCTGTCGCTCATTGATCAGCTCCAGGGGAAAGCATTTTCAAGAGCTGGCTGGAGAGGAACTGGTGTGTGATTAGACTGTAATCAAGGGTGCTTCATTTTTTTCTTTAGAAAGTCCTAGATTGGCTGCTATAACGAGCCCTGGCCATGAGAGCTGTCTGCTCCAGTGTGTCCCCTCAACATTGCCAGTCGCAGAGCAGGGCAAGGCTGGGTATAACGTCAGAGAGGATCAGAGAGAGCTGCAGGAGGACATCCTCATTTCTCTATGAACATTTGTCTGTTTTCAGACCTTTCTTATAGTAAAATGTGCTCCATGTGAGCCACTGGGCAACTGGCCACAGCCTCCCTGGGCTGGTGTTCTCTGGTGTCGGGCTTGGCCATGTTCCCACCCGGGCACACTGCTGGTGCCTGGGGCTCTGTAGAAGGTGTAGGTATGGACAAAACGGACAGCATTGGCGATAGAGGCATTTTTGCTCATTCTTTTTTAAAAGAAAACCTCATATCCACAGAAGAGTTTTTTTCTTTTAGTTTTTCCCACTGTCCCCCCACCCCGTGTCTTTGAAGCAGTGCTGGTGATGGCCTGGCACAGTCGGTATGGGAATGTGCAATGCTTCTCTCCAGTGCCAATGTTCAGTGTGGTCAGGTGCACTGCGTCTTTGCAGTGCAAAAGTAAATAATAAATTAACCACATGAAATGAAAGGGTGATTTATAGGGACACCCCTTGCAACACTGACATAGCACTGTCTCTGGTTTCCCATTCCTTGTCAGCAGTGTTTGCTCTCCGTCAAGGACTGGGGATCGAGCATCACACAAAATCTGTTTCACTAGGATTAAATCTTTCTGGAAACAGTTGTACACAGCACAAAAATATTTGCTTTTTGCCAGCAATCCCCTGCAGTGCGCTGCCTGCAGGGAGCCGATATCCAGGTCTCTGAGGTCAACAAACTGGTCCCCAGTTGGCCATGCACCTCTGTCCTTGCACACCCAGCCCGCCACCCCTGGCGCTTGGGCTCTTCCTTGTTGAGGCTGTCATTGGAAACAGTGCCTCGTTCCTTCAGCTCTGCTCACCTCTTTTTGCAGGCTGCCACTTTTATAAGTTTTGCAAGATTTCTATTAACCTGCTTACATCAGAACTATGGCTAAAACTAAGCCTTGGAGACATGAGGCAATGCAGCTGGTGCACTTATGCCGTAGTTTCTCTGCAGTTGGGCTGCTTGTCTTGGTCTTTAGTATTTCTTTTAATTTATTTATTATTATTTTTTTGCGTGCCTTGGAACAGTGGCCCAGGTCCCTCGTGGTCCCTCGTGGTGGGACGGGGTCTGTGCCTCTCGGCTGGGTTCACCGTGCCGCAGCCCAGCATGGGCAGGGCTCCCGCTCCTGCCTGCCTCCTGCCTGCTCTCCAGGCGCTTCCCACGTGCTGTTAGCAATGTCTTGTCCTTGATGTGCAGAATTGATTTCCTTGGTTAATTTTACTGCTGCGTGTCACGGATAAGCATATGCAATATACAACTTCAGCTACTGCTTTCTTGGCAACTTGTAATTTGAAGTTTTACTATACGTTATATTACAGACTACAAAGTCGTTGACTTCCTCTGGCTGATCTCAAATGTACTTAAATCATGGATGAATGAACATATTTTTCAAAGATAAGCCCAGAGCAAATGAATTGGATTTATTTTTAATGCTGACTTGTTTCTAATGCCCAGTGACACATGAACAAATGATTGCCATCAGTTGTCCTCTTTCTCTGTAGGATATTGCTTTGGGCAGGATAATATCAGTGCTTTTAGTATTATAAATCATCCCTCTGGCTTGATATTTCTTCTTTAAGGAAAAGGCTTAGATTCAGCCTCCAGAAGATAGATCAAACCTTCCTTATTGTCACGGTACCACTTAAAGTCAACAGGGAAACTCGTGCCATGTGGCTGATTCAAGGACATCAGGGGACAGCTATCTCTCCATCTACTGACCTTGCTGGACCCTGGGAGAAGGCAGGGAGAGGACACTGATGGGTTTGAGTAGTCCCCAGAGCCCTGGGGCACCCAGCCTGCAGGAGCGTGTCTGGAACCAGGCACAGGGTTTAGACACGGTCTGTTTACTGTCGGGTGTAAAAGGTGTCCTGTACTTCTGATCATTCCCTGTGGCTTTTCAGGTCTACTGCACCCTATTGCAGCTGAGGGACAGTGACAAGGCTCTAATGCCATATTCAATGTATAGGGGCACCACAGCTTGGTACAGTGGCCTGACAATGTTTTCTGGCTTGCTTTTCCATTCCTTTCCTAGCTTTTTAAGATACTACTTTGGCTTTTGCCATTTCTGCTAAGCACAGAGCTGCTATTTTCACAGAGCTCTCTTATAGCACATAATATCTTCCAGGGAAGGTTGTCATTTCTTTGTAAAGGAAAGCATTTTGCTAGACTGGCGTGTGTAAGCCATGAAAAGACCATTCCCTTGTGCTATTGGGAGTGGTGAACAAACTAGATTAAAATATACCAAAAGCACAAAAAGATTCCCAAGAGTGCATCTCCAGGTGCAACTAAAAAATCAATATGCTGAAGGACTGTGATCTATCACTCATCTGGCCACATTTTCCAAGGAAAATAAGAAATCGTCCCTGGAGGGAGGTGTATGCAGCTTTCCTGTGATGCACCGGCAGCACCTCCACTGCGAGCTCACTGCGTTTCAGGTAACGTTGGAAAGAGGTAAAAAGACCCGAGTGCGATACCAAATACAGATGAGGTGGAATATAAAAGCATTAAAGCTCACTCTCACTCTCAGCTCCGAGGCTTTGGCACGGGAAAGGGGGGGGATGCACTTCCCTGTGGCTTGGTGGAAGGAGAGGTGCTGGGTGCTTTCTGCCCGGAGATGGACAGATTCTGCCCTGGGAAGCCCCTGGGCATCACCCACCCGGGGGGTCCAGGCGCAGCGCGTCCTGAGCCTGCCGTACGTGGTACAGGAGTGAGAAAATTCAGCATTGGCAGTAGCTTGTGAAGGCTTTTGCAGCAACATCTGAGGTATTGTACACATCGTTTAGAGGAGTCTGTCGTCTTTTTTTTTTTGTTTTGTTTTTTTCTTTTCTGTAGAGCGCCTGTTTTTCGACATTTAGGCACATTGTGCCATATGTTGTTTTTCACGGTGTAATGATGTGAGGCACCTTAACGATGAAAGGCTGGCATCCTTCCCAAAAGGTAAAGCAACAGAAACTTCTTCTTGCACGTGACAGCCTTTGCAAACTCGTCAGACGGGCTGACACGAGGAGCTCTGTGTTAACGAGCAGCTTCGGCTCACAAGGAACGAAATGCTGCTCAGGTGCAATGTGTCCTGGAGCCGTGCCACACAATTCTGCCACTTAATTCAAGAAGATGACTCTGGAGCAGCACACGGTCCCCTGCAGAGCGAGAGCATCCCAGGAGGATGCTGGCCCGGGATTCCCTCTCTGCATGGAAGAAGGGGGCTGAGCTGAGAGACCCCCATGCCGGGCACTGTGGCAGGTCTGAGCCCCCACTCATACCCTCCCAAATGGTGCCAGAGTGCGTTTGCTTTTCTATATATCATGGTAACATTATTATAATGGATTTTTAAGTACCCCTCAGAATATATGCTAGAGATCTAAGGAGCTATTAATAGAGAGCGTTTTAAATCTCTCCAGTATTGTTTATGGCAGCCTCTTGTGAATTTGCAATGAAACGATAACTCTGTTGAGGAAATCAATTATGCCAAGCAGTTTGTTACATCATTTTTCAGTGTATTAATTTTAATTTCAACAGAGAAAAAGACACAGTGAATGCATCTATCATTTTGAACGAGGTGATGTACAATGGCCTCTTGGGACTCCTCTAGTTCTGCAGTCGCTGCTATCAATAAAGGCGAAGGAGAAATTTTGGATAATTTCCAAATATGAGAAATTATTATAAATTGGAGTGAACCAATGAATGCAATTATCATAGCCCAGGTTTATTCTCCATGCTGGGGATACAGCATCCGTTTGACTTTAGCTGAACAAATTAATGCAGATAACTTTTTCGGTGGACTTGAGCGCACACAAATGTCAACATCAGGGCAAGAGGTCTTCTGGTTCACTGCTGCTTCATTTGTTGTAACCAGGTTTGGAACCCCCTGCCCTTGTTTAGCTGCAATACACCGCTGAACCTGGGCTTCAACTTCATGGTATTATAAACTCTTTTTAAAGAAAAGTCACTTAAAATGTACAGTTTACTTCAGAACCATGGCTCTTCTGTCTTGCATAGGATAGCTATTATGCTTGTCTCTCATGCTGAATTTGGTAAATTTTTTAAAAATTAATAAAATTACAGAAAGAGACCCTATATGCCCCACCTATATATTATTTTAAGACCTTCTATAGCCCATCTTCCAGCCACACAAGATTAATGTTCAGGACGAGCAGGTTAAATCTTTTTGTTGGGCTAGTACAAATTTAAAGACCAGTATAGGCGTTAAACTACTCCCATGGCTCTCTCAGTTTTTTCTTACCTAGAGAAAGATATTATACTTTTATTGGAAATTTTAATATGAAAACAGGGATTTTCTTGTGGTCCATTTTTTATCACTACAGTCACCACTTTCCTATCTTTTGTTCCCCTTCTCTATCCCACACATTTCTGTCAGCACTAAAACGAAGAAGGGGAGAAAATGAAGTTGACACTTTATCTTGTTATTAAGGTCTACTATTTTATTATGTGGAAAAGGAAGAATAAATGGTGATGTTAATCTGAAAACCAGGAAAATGAAAACAAATCTGAAATATATTTATTAGCTTATTCTATCTCTTTCCAGCTCTGCTTCTGTTTTTTGTGGAATTCCCCAATCCTGCAGTAGCGCATAAAATCACCATGGGCAAGAGATGCTGCAGGGCGTGAGTCAGACTGGATAAAATGAAAACCCTTTCATCACTGGCTGATGAAGGCCAATTTCATCTGTCTTCCACATTACTCACTGAGCATGAGCTATAATGAGCATAAGTAATAATACTGGAGTCTCTCAAGCATCTGAAGTGAACCCGTGGGCGCGCTGCCCTCCGTGAGGCTGGAATACTTTCTGTGGTTTCTACTCAATTCCCCAGTAAATGTGTAAGATATCACAGTTACAATTCAGTGTATTTCTAAGAGGACGGAAAACAAGGTACGTATGTTCTGTGTGCTCACAGCCTCTTGTTTCATGTTTCTCTGCTTACCTGGGGTGAGAGAGGGATAATAGAGTCATAGAACCATAGAATGGTTAGAGTTGGAAGGGACCTTAAA
>RSEF01000005.1:65046496-65095143 GCA_003993805.1 Himantopus leucocephalus
GGGCTCCAGCCCTTGGAGCATCTTCATGGCCCTCCTCTGGCCCTGCTCCTACAGATCCGTGTCCCTCTTATGTTGGGGCCCCCAGAACTGGACGCAGTACTTCAGATGGGGTCTCACCAGAGCAGAGTAAAGGAGCACCTTGCTCGACCTTCTGGCCATGATTTTTTTGATGCAGCTCAGGATGCAGTTGGCTTTCTGGGCTGTGAACACACATTGCCGGCTCATGTTGAGCTTCTCATCCATAGGATGAGGAGACTATCCAGGGATCAAGTAATTCAACATGCCCGTGCTTCGATTCCTGTGTGGCAGCAAGCAGGGTAGGGAAGGAGAGCAGAGATGAGGATGCTCATGCCCTGGAGCAATGCCTGGACCACTGATTCTCAGCTATTCCTTGCTGATGACCAGTTCACTTCCCTGAAGCTCTCTGTGGTCTGACATTGAGTCCCGTACCCTGAGCTCACACACCAGCCAGCTTTCACGCAGCTGCTTTGTAGCAAAATGCTCTAAAAGTCTGAGCAAGCTTCACAGAGAAATGACATCCTCTGCTGAAATGCAATGTTTGGGATATGCTCCCAAGGAGTTGGGTTAGTTTTGCTGTGGGCACTCAATCTTTGGGCATGCTAGGAATGGTGTTAGTTCATGTACATGGTGTGGTCAAACACTGCTGCTGTGGGGTACAGTGCTGGCCATACAAGGCTCCTTGGTGGCCACCAAGTCTCATCCTTCTCATTCCTGCTCCCCGGCTAGGGTTGATCAGAAATGCTCCCTTTTTTTAACCTATCCTGCCAATGGTTTCTCCCTGCACGTTTCTCTTTGGACTCCCCCCCGCCATGGCTATGACATATTCAAACTTGTAAGACTGCTCAGAGATTTTTCTTACATCTTCCCTTTCTCTTGCATTCTTAGTTCATCTTTTCTCCTTTCTGCAGCTGTGGAAGCCGCTCCTCTTCTCCCGGCAAAGCTTCCTCAGCCTTTCTGGTGTACCAAACAGCCTCAGTGGGTGTGTTGGTCCATGGGGAGCTCAACGGCACTGGGATATCCTGTTCACAGTGTGGTACCCGGCACACGCCTGAGGCTGGGGGGGAGTTGTGCCCAGGCAGCACCATGCTTGGCACAGCCGGCAGCAGCTCAGTCCAGGCCCCACGCCAGGCACCCAAAGTGAATCAATATCCATAAAGGCGAAGGAGAAATTTTGGGTAATTTCCAAATATGAGAAATTATTATAAATTGGAGTGAACCAAACCTCTCGCTCACCCAGAGTGTAATCTTGCAGGTACGGGTCCGGCCTGAAGATTACAGGAGGGAAGAGATCCAGCCAATTGAGGTAAGTTGTTTCCATGATTAATTATTCTTAATTATTGGAGAGTAGGTGCATTAATCATGCTTTGTGCTGCCTCCTTTATTCCTCTGTCCACCACTATCTGCAGTGAACCAGAGCATCGCTGGGGAAGCAGGACATTGCTGTGGCACACAGGAGCAGTGTGAGATGGCGCCTGTCCTCTTCTCCCTGCACCTCCTGCCCAAAATATCTCCTGTTCTGCCCAAAGAACCAGATGGAAGGGAGAGCTCAGCTCAACAGGAGATGATAACATCGTTGTGAGGTGACAAGGGAACCAGCTACCACACTTCTCGCAGCTGCAGCCCCTGGGAGCCGGGGCAGTGGGTATGAGCATGTGGGGCAAACTCATTAAGCATGCAACCCACTAAATGTGGAAACTCAAATGATCACATCTTTTGAAGATGTTTTTGTATTGCACAAATAAACCATGCATATTTAGTTATTATTACATATATATTTGCATATATGTGCATATTTACATACAGTATATATGTGCATATTTACATATATTATATAAGTACATATATACATATACAGTCCATACATATTTATAAAGTCTTCAGATTAATGGTCAGTAATCTACTGATTATTTTTTTTACTGCAATGAAAACATAACTGCTTTTTTGTGATGCTTGCACAGATCAAATGCAAAATTATTCAGGTTAATCAAAATTACAGCTGAATGTTAAGTGTTGCAGAAGCCTCTTATGATACTGAATAACTGTGAAATAAAATGGCTGATGAAATTTCATTTAACAATGAACAGTGGTACCCAGGAGAGAAAAATAACCTTCATTGTACATCTGCAATGATGGTCTCAGGCTAATATTACAGAGAAAAGTGATCTTTCCTGCATAGAAAAATAAACGATTTCCCTGTGAGCCAGCAGTGCCGGCACTTCTGTAACAGCGGGGATAATTCTGGTGACCACGTCTCCAGGAGAAGTAAAAGCTGGGCAGTGAAGGGCAGCAGAGCCAACCTTGGCTGTGGGCTCAGCTTTGAACGGGGGCAGAGTGGTCCAGAGATGCTCCCGTTGGAAGGGAGAAGAGGGAGAGGGAAGGCAAGGCTGGTCTGCAACCCCTCTGGAGCAGCTCAGTGGGAAGGGCTGCATCCCTCATTGCTAGAGCCTGCAGCAGTGCCCAGGATGGCAACTGAGGAGCTGACGGGAGGGGAACGGCAGGAAACAATTACTCCCCCGCAGGGTGTTTCTCACTCACTGCTGAGCTATAATGCAAGCTCAGCTGTATGGGCTGTTGTGGAGACCAGTGCTTTAAAGGCAGTGAGGGAATGGACAAATTCCTGGGCAACAGACGTACTGGTGACCACCAGACCTGGAGGTCTGGGTACAACCTCTGGCTCCCAAAATCTCTGCATTCCCCTGCCTGCTGGGGGTACAGATGTCATCTCACTTTCCAGGATGTCCCAAATCTCCATACTTATCCTCTTCATTAATCATCTGCTGTTGAACCCTGTCCCGCTGTTTTGTCAAAGGCCTGGGGTTGTGGGGATGTCTCTGAGGAGTTCTTGTTTGCTTGTGCTCTGTTGTATTCAGACTCATGGAAGCCTCAAAAACTGGATTCGAGGCGGTTGTTGTTCCTTCTGTGGGAATCTGTTGGTGCTTGGGTGCTTAACAGGCAGATAAGGAAATTACAAAGAACAGAAGCAGCTTGATAAAGGTTTGGCTGAGCTGTGCGACATGGGGCACCCGGTTAAACGCGTGTGCCAGTGGTGATGGTGAGCCAGCTCTGGCTCATCTGTCCTTGTCCCTGCACCCCGTCGCAACGGAAAACAGCAGCTTTCTGCAGGTGCTGGCAAATACTTTGTTGTCTGGAAGACATTTAAAGCTTTGTACCTTTCAAACAGAGATCTGTTTAGCAAACAGGTACATAAAGAACGAGTGTTGGGAAAATTCACAGCCACAAAGCACCACTGCAAACCGGTTTTATCACAGTGATGGCCACAGCGCTTTGGTTTTTGTTTATTAACTGTTCCTGTTGTTTGCAGATATGTGAAGCAACAAAGCTGAGACTTATTAACTTGCCGTAAACAGCTATCTCTTAAGAAACCTCCAGTATGCTTAATCACTGAGGGGTACTGAACTCCAGAAATGACCTGTAGGGCCAGGGGCAGATTCCCCGTGACCTGCTCATCCCCCCGTGCCAGCGCTGCAGTGGGCACAACACGATGGCAAAGCCGCCTTCAGCTTGCCTGATGAGCGGCTCTGCTCCTCTCTGCTTGCCGTGGCACAGCTTCTCCCTGGATTTGGGGCTCTTCTTAGCACAGAGAAATGTTTCACCTATCCATTTATTCAAACATAATGTGCTTTTATGGCCTTTTATTTCTTAACTGTTGTAAACTCGCAGCAGATTTTTATGGTCTCAAATTTATATTGCACCAGTTGGATAGTTTAATCCCAGGGGGAAATACTCCAGTTGGAAATTCAGGCTTTTTATGCCATCGTAAAATCTACAGTGGCAGATGTAAGTGGCAAGGGTGGGTACCGATGAGGAACACACTGATCTTCGTGCCGGTTTTGTCTGTGCGCTGCATGTTGGTTAATGACATGATCGCTCACCTTCAGGTGCTTTAAGACTTGTGGGTGTTAATAATTTTTCTCTTGAAGTCATTATTCAGTTCAACCAGCAACATAAGAAGCCACGGGTCACTATTCCCCGAGCCTCAGGGTCCCTCTGAAGGTGATGCCCTGACCTTCCCTACCTCCTCTCGGGGCAGCTGTTGTGTCACCGGGGCCGAGCGGCAGAGGAGAAGCGACGGGAGGCAGGAATGTCTCAGCTTTTGTCCTGTGGAGCAAAGTTACTGCCGTCCCCTGCCGTGGTCCATCCCTCTGCCAGACAGGGCTGGTTGGGGACCGCAGATCCCCGGGCAGGCTTGGTGAGCTGCACCTCACTTCATTTCTCACGACAACCCCCTGGGGAAAAGGGCGCTTCCAGAAGAGAGGTGGTAGATGCCTGATGCCCAGAAACATTCCAGGCCAGGTTGGATGGGGCTCTGAGCAACCTGATCTAGTTGAAGATGTCCCTGCTCATTGCAAGGGAGGTTGAACTAGGTGGCTTTTAAAGGTCCTTTTCAACCCAACCCAAATCATTCTATGATTTTATGATTCTAAGAGTTTCCTTGCAGATACACTGGCTTCAAGTGAAACAGATAATTTGGGAAAAAAGAAGCTGGAGCAAAGCAAAGCACAGCCAAGCACCATGGCAGGCATAAGAAATTTTGCCCTTTAAGTGCTTTCTAGCAACCTCCACACCAGATGAGCCAGCCCTCCGGAGAGGCGGTGGACCTATTCTTGCAAGAAAGCGGGCTTGGGTGAGGCTTTCCTGCAGCGGCTGTCAGCATCCTCTTCCTGCAGTGCCGGCGGAGCTTGGGAACAACGGGCTTTGCAAAGCAAAGGGATTCCATGTTGGGCGTTTGGAGACTGGGCACCATAGGGGCACCGAAGCTTCTTCACCTGAAGCCTGCCTCCTGACTGCCTGCCTGCTGCCTGCCTGCTGCCAGGGCTGCGGGAGGGCGCAGGCAGCGGCAGGGACGGGATGGGATGGGATGGCATGCAGCAGTGAGAAACCTGTGCACAGCTTGAATGCCAGCTGGAGACACAGCGGCTTTCCCTCCAAACAAGCACTTCTAGCTGCCAGAAATTTGCTCATGCCTGTACCCAGTGAAGGGTACATGACTGCACAGGTGCCGCACTCTCCTTCGGTACCCAGGCCCATTCCTTTGGGAACCCTCTGTCAGAGCATCACTTGACCTCGCAGTGGAAAAAGATTATCAGCTACAGACCAGGGCCTTGATTTCTTTTCAGTCATTTAAGATTAACTTGATGCATGTGAGGACCCCGTTGGTTTGAGGATCAAATCTAGCCTCTCTTGTGTGCTTTTTCTTTAAAGTTTTTCAACAGCCCTATGAGCTTGATCAATTACTGTGGATTTATGGGATTTTCAAACTGCTGAAAGCTATGAGTGGTGGTAGGCACTCTGGGACGGGACCTTACCTCTAACAGCACTGCCTCCCTCCTGAAACCTGTGGGCAACAGGCAGAGCACAGGGATGGTTTTTCTCCATGTCCCCCGTGTGTCTTTAGACTGTCTTCGCTTTTCCTTCCCCTTAATAGCAATAATGGTAAAGCTGAGCAGCAGGAGACATAGTGCAATACCCATAAAACCAGAGCGAGTGTTTTATGAGCCCTGACATTTGATAAATAACAGCCACTGAAAAATTTATCCAATGGTATATACTTCAGAGTTTTTTCTGTATGAAGAATTTTTGAGCCGTAAGAACACTGAGGGGATGCAGCATTTTTGGTGGAAGCCACAGTGGCTGCTTGCAAGAGCAGAGGGGCTAACCGCAGCCGGCTTGGAAGGAGGAGGAGTTCAGCTTTGGGGTCGGTAATCCCACTTGCGGGCAGCTCCAGGATGTGTGGTGACGCCTGCCTGGGGGACCCAGCTTTTCTTCCTCGTGCCATAGCAAAATATTCTATTCTATTCTATTCTATTCTATTCTATTCTATTCTATTCTATTCTATTCTATTCTATTCTATTCTGTCCTGTCCTGTCCTGTCCTGTCCTGTCCTGTCCTGTCCTAAACAGTAGCTTTATCAACTAGAAATTGCAGTAGTGTGAGCTAATTACCAGGGGCTTTTATAAGAGGGTAGTAAAGCCTGCATTTTTGGAGGTCAGTGTACCTTTTCATTCTCACCAGAAATATCTTCTTTGAATTCCCCCCGAAATTATTTTCTTACTGACGAATGTATTATCTTGTTTTCTGATCGTGCATCTCTGCCGGGAAATGTGTTGCTAAAGAAACAGTAATTATGCTGGAAAACCAGTTAGATAATGGAGGGCTGTTACATTAATAGTTTTGAGATTCAGCCCTGGGAATAATTTGGCGACTGTTGAAAGAAGAACGGTGTCCCACCCCTTGTCACATTTAAAATTAAAACTGCAACGAGAGCTGCCCGGCTAAACGCATCCCAGCAGGGCTGGGGCTGGGAAGGGCTGTCCCCAGCTCATTGCTGAGCACAGCGCAGGATGAAATCAAAGCGGCTGCGGCAGGGCCGTGCCAGGGCAACCCTGAGCTCCCTCAGCACGGTTTGGTGCAGGTGGGTAGAGGAATTGCTCTGGTACAGCTGCTCGCTTCATCCAACAACACCCAAATTCCCGTCGGCAGCAAGGGGAAGATGTGCCCATGATGCCACCTCAGGGTGCTCCCCCCTCCCACGTCCTCCCCGGGGAGCCCCTGGGGTGCGGGGGGATGCTGGACACAGCTTGACATGACAGCATCAGCCTCAGGTCCACAAAAAGTTGTCTCAGGATGCCAAAATTAGTAATTTTTTTTAAAAAAATGCAAAGATATGGGTGACGCAACAGTGATATTCCCCTTGAACTCTGGCTGTTGGTGTTCAGGTTTGTTGCTACATTCTTATTAAGCTGAACGCTCTTTGGTGGTACTTCTTTTTATTAACATTTGTCTAAAAAAAAATATCTTTTGTGAAAGTTTCTTTTGAAATGTGTATTTCTTCATCCAGGTGCCTGGGACAACAACTCTTCCAAGTATGTATTTAGACAGCCTTTTGAATGGTATTATTTGTCTGAAAATAACATACAACATTGGATAAATAACGTGTCCTTATTTTGAAGCATATATCGTTATTTCCACAAACAGACAGCTGCTCTTATCAATTAAATAAATAAATATTTTTGACAGCTTCAGAGAAGGATGCTCGCATGTTGCTGCGCTGTACATTTTTCTCACGCACGCGGTGAGCTGCCGGGGAAAGGGCAGCGCAGGGAAACGGCTGTACTGGCCCAGGTACCGCGGGGGGGCAAAGGGGCCGTGGGGCGGCAGGAGTGTGCACATGAGGTGACAAGTGAGGTGACAGCAAGCACACTTAATTCATTTTCATGTGTACACCTATGAACTGACTGCGTGCAGGAACAAGTTGCATGCTCGTGACTTCTTTCTGATACATTTCTATCATTTCTATCATTATTGGTTAAATGCATCTTGCTCGGGACTTTGGGTGTTTATTTTGTGGTCTCTGGCCTTTTAACAGGACGAGTTGCTGTACTGCCTGCTGCCGAGCTGACACGCAGAAGTTTATTTTGAGTCTCACTGCAAAACTCATGAATATTGAAGAAAAGGGAAAAAAAAGGAAAAGAAAAGCCGATGGCATGGAGCAACACTTCCAGCTCCTACAAGCCAGCAGAAGACAGCCCCTGGTCTGTTTGTTCAGGTGAGGTATCACCAGGTGACACAGCTTTGACATCTGGGCAGAGACGATGGGGAAAAGCTTCCTAGGCTGCTTCGTGAGTCGGTGATGCTGGGGCACAGGTGAAATGAACGTGGATTTTTACCATATACCCTATGTGAGGTGCGCAATTTGTTCTCTTACCGCCTAATTCAAAGATTTTTTTTCATGTATGTTTTTCTCTCTGGAAAAGGGAGGGGAAAATAAGCAAAGCAAAACTCTGCTTATTTGGACAAGGCAGGGAAAGAGCCTGAGGGGGGCAGAAGGAGCATTTGCCAGGCTTAAAGGTTCGTTAAAGATTATACCTACATAGTCATTTCGTTGCATGTTTTAAAATAGTCTTTCTTTTGCCATTGCATTTTTTGTTTTCTCACCGTGCTCCTTCATGTATCATTAATCCCAGTTGTGCCTGAACAGAGATCTCTGGGTTTCCCTGGCTCAGCAACCTGTGACGAAGGCACTGTCTGCAGTGATATGCAAAGGGACAAAAAGCAGTTGTGAAATGAAATGTGTAAAATAGATGAAAGGAAGGACGTGGTGCACAGTGCACTGTTATCATCTGTGCTTCTATTGATGGGCCTTACTGCAACGAGTTGCAGTTGAAGCTGAGAGTTTATTAGGATTTAAGATGCTTTGAAGTCTCTATGAGAGACAATCTCCAGTGAGGAGACAATCCCCAGTAATTCAGGTGGAATAATATATGATGCAGGTGCTTTTGGTTCAAAGTATAAGTTGTCCACAATTTGACGAGCAGCTAGGAGGAAAACACCATTTTTAGGCAATTCCTTTCATAAGTCCTCTCCATATTTTTTTTTTCTTCCTTTTTGGTGGCTGAACAGCTGAGCCCACAGCAAGAAGAAAAAACCATTCTCCGTGTAGGGATTGGACCCATCTCAGGGTAGCGTCTGTGCGAGTGCGGATGGTTAGCTCCTAGAAACAGTGTTGAACAAAGGTGTTGAACTCAGGGCAAATTGCGTGTTCAGGAGACCGACTCCTGTTTGGATTGCCCGTGAGGCTCAATGAGTCACTGTTCAGGGGGGCAATACATATAAACATTTGTTTGTGTATAAATTCTCCCTTTTCCACTGGGGTGAATTAGGGACACAGTGTCTTTAGCCAAAAAATAGGGATTTGTGTTAATGAAAATACATTACAGTTTTCAACAGTTTTCTCCATGTAGCAATCAAGGTATGTATTCTACTATCCTTCTAATTTTTCACTCAAACATAGAGCAGAAGCGAGCAAGGGGCTAAGACCGGTGGTACAAACGCTTGTGTGTTTCGCTCAGTGAGATGCAGTTGCCCACCGGGGCAAAGCCTGAGCGTGGGTCCGACGAGCTGCCATGGAAGGACGTTGCTGGTCATCATGGAAGCAGATGGGCACTTTGTTTCATGGTCGTTGTAAAGTATGAACCTTTGAATACAATCTCTGATAAANAAAAAAAAAAAAAAAAGCCAAAACAAAATATCTGCCCTATGGTCCAGTAAACCAAATCCTAGCTAAATAAATAAATAAATAGACAAATAAATAAATATGATCCGTTTTAGAGGAAAGTTATTACAGATGGTCCGGTTCCCACATTAATTTTAGAGGAGGGTCAGACTGTCTTCCCCACCGGTAACACCTTCCAGCTTTGACATCAAACACCGTCAGCCCTTTCCTGCTCTTCCTGGCAGATCTGTTATTCAAAAGACAGAATAAAGCTGGAAACACCGCCTATCTTAAGGCAGTTCTTCAGCACACTTGCCCTCTCCCAGCATCGCCTGCTATTATGTTTCATGCAAACACTCGTTACTCCCAAATAAATTTTTTATTAATCTCATCTTCTGTACATAATAATTCTGAGTCTGGTACTGTATCGTATGTTTTATTGATGCCCAGACCAGTGGGATCTACCTCATTTTCCTTGCCTGCACAGCCAAAGTGTTTGGCAAGGGAAGCTCTCCCTCTGGGGCAGCGCTGCCATGGACCCCAAGCTCCATCTGCCCCTGTGTCAGCAATCCCTGCTCCGGCAGGGAAATCCGGGGCCTTGCTCACCAGCCCTTTCTCCAGGCAGGAAACGGTGGGAAGATTTGCAATGCTATTACTTGTCCTTTTTATAGGCCCTAAACTCGTAATTCCAACTGATTCCCTTACTTTGCCAATTTGCCTTTTGAAATTGCAGATTTTCTGTGATAATGTGATTCTTTGAGGTGTTGGTTGCTCTAACAACGCTGTACAGATTCCTCCAGGTACCTCAGAGCTGGGAGCTCCTGACCCTGGGAGCTGGGAGCAGTCTCCAGCAGCAACAGGCTCTTCATTAAAACACTTTTATAACTCTTCCACAGCAAGACCTGTACCCAGGTTGATTCTGCTTTATCCACGCTTCTCTTTGTAATTTCCCCCATAGACATCAGCCTTGTTCATTCCCAGTTCTGTCCCAGCACCTTTCCTTCAGCTTGGCCTTTGCAGAGCAGTGTCTTCCATGAACCCATGAGCACCTGCAGCTTGTAATGTTCTCCAGCCTCCAGCAGCCCATCTTCACGAGGGCTTTGGTAGAGCTTTTTACCAGTGATTGGCAAATTTTCTATAATACAGACTTGATGTGCTCTATGGGTCATGACTCCCATGCCCCAGGAATGATTTGTCCTAATTATGGTGTCTATAATGCTGCCAAAGTAATATAAATATCTTTTTCCTTTTTGCCCTTTGATTTGGGTTGCAAAGATGCAAACCCAGCAATAGCACCGTGTCTCTCCAGTTTTATTTCATCCCCAGTTGCAATAGTCACCTGACATCTTCACCACGAATCCAGGCATTTCACTTTTTTTTGTGCTTTACACCCAAAGAAAAAAGAAAGACGCACTAATTACTTTCATTGGCTCATATTAATGAGACCTTTGTGCATTTATCCCTCTGGAGCTGCTCAGGACCCAGTGCCCTGGTCCTCCTCTGCCCCATCCATCCTCCTCTGCCCCATCCATCCTCCTCTGTCCCCATCCTCCTCTGCCCCATCCATCCTCCTCTATCCCCATCCTCCTCTGCCCAATCCATCCTCCTCTGCCCCATCCGTCCTCCTCTGCCCCATCCATCCTCCTCTGCCCCATCTGTCCTCCTCTGCCCCATCCATCCTCCTCTTCGCCATCCTCCTCTGCCCCATCCATCTTCCTCTTCCCCATCCTCCTCTGCCCAATCCATCCTCCTCTGCCCCATCCATCCTCCTCTTCCCCATCCTCCTCTGCCCCATCCATCCTCCTCTGCCCCATCCATCCTTCTCTGCCCCATCTGTCCTCCTCTGCCCCATCCATCCTCTTCTGTCCCATCCATCCTCTTCTGCCCCATCCATCCTCTGCCCCATCCTCCTCTGCCCCATCCATCCTCCTCTGGCCCATCCTCCCCTGCCATCCCACTGCCTGTTCCCACCACGACAGTGGGTTTTTTTAACAGGGAAATGTCTAAAGACACTAAATACCGTTCAGAAGTGTGCAGTCTTGCAGAAATGCAGTCAGAACCCATTAAGCTGTAGTAGGAATAGCTGATGCTCGCACGGACCTTCTGATGATTGAATTGACAAACTGCAGTACTGTCTTGCTGCTTGCCCACTCCAGTGTCCCCTGTGAGCCTCCCCGACGTGTCTTGTTCCTACCGCAGCGTATGACGGGTGTCCTTGGGGACCGAGTCAAATTAGGCAACCATCACGGGCTGCTTTAAGGAGCCCATCAAAATCCAGCTGCCAGCGAAGGGCAGAAACAGTGCAAGTTGGCTAATGGATGATTTAAATTGGGAGAAGTCGAAAACACCTCCATGAGCTGAGAGGAGAGCTGGCATCGCGCTGCAGTCATCGCTGTGAAAAATAAAGGCTGGTTTTTTTGGTGTGAATTGCAAGGAGCAACAAATGCATTCTGCTGCGTAATCACTTATTCATGTTAGCAGATACTTAGGTATCTATTTATATAACATAAAACCTTAGGTGGTGTGAGTTTTAACTCAGCTTGGATGTAATTCACGTTCTCAGCGCAGCAATGAAAATAACTTCTGCAATTCTTTCTGTGGTTCTTTCCCCCCCAAAAAAGAGGAGAACCCGCAGCAGGAACACCACGGAGCAGGCTCATCGGCAAACCTGAGCACGCCAGCGCCACGCCTGGGCCAAAATGCATCGAAAAGGAATGGGCTGGAGTGGAAGTTGTCTTCATTGGCCCTTAGCTCAAAAATAGTGGTTCACGCTGCCGCCGGCCCCAGCCGGATTTGTGCCTGTTTGGAGAAATAAGGATAAGATGGTTCGTATGAAGCCTGTGTGTTGTACTGTCGTTAATCAGTGCAGGGGTTGGCAAATGACTCGGCTGCGGTGGCCACTGCCCGGGGGCTTGGGGCACCCTGCTGGGGCAGGGCCAGCGGGGCGATGGGGCTGGGAGCCGGGACGCATCCAGAGCGTCCACGGAGTCTGCTCCTGCGCCAAGGACGTGTGCCACAGTAGGTGTTCCAAGGTGTATGTACGTATATGTCTGTGTGTATCTATATCTAAATATAGGCATTTTATCTATAGCTGTCTCTAATGTATATCTAATCTATATCTATGTTGATATTTGTATCTGCATAAATTATGTGGATATAGATTAGATATGATATCCATTTAAAGATATGTACCTTATCTATATGTAATCTATACCTATAGATTAGATAAATATATCCACCTGCATATATATAGATTAGCTATAGATACAGATATCTAACTTGTTCTGGTTTGAGGTCAAACAGAACCAATTTTCTTGTGGGTAATTTTCCTTTTCAGCTAAGCCGCTTCTGAGTAACTGCACTCTCTGGAACCAAGGGTGTGTTTTTCAGACAGTATTCACTTCCAGAGTGATGAGACCTGATTGTTTATAATTCATACCACGGGATGGTGTGCAGAGAAGCTCCTGTTTATCCTTATTGCTGTACCAACCCAGGCCAGGTCACTTTGTTATGTGCCCCGTTGGAGGGTCGGAAGCAGAAAAGCGCAGAGGGGTCCCACCTGCGGGGAGGAGTGGACAGGACGGGTGACCCAAACCTGACCAACGGGGTATTCCATCCCATCTGCCTCATGCTCTGTATAAAAGCTGAGGGATCAAAGGGTCAGCTCTTTCTTCAATGGCCGGCGTCCCAGGAGGACTCTGTTTGTCTGCCTTTGGTCCCGATCCTGAATGCAGATCTGGAATCCAGTTACCATCCATCACTGAGTCCAGTCTGGGACCGCCCCAGTGCCAGCCGGTGACGGGATTGTCATCCTGTGAGCTTGATACGGGTTTGCATATATTGTATGTATTTCGTTATTTTCTTATTAATATTATTATCTTTTCCTTTTATTATTTTATTATTAATATTTAATTAAAATAGTTTAGTTTCTTTTAAACTCCTAAGTCTCTCTCTCTCTCATTCATCTCTCACTTGGGAGCGCAGTTAGAGAGCATCTGTCATTCATTTTGGTGGCCAGCCCAGCTCGAGGCATGGCAGAACCATAGATTAGATATAGGTAAGATGCCCTTCTTATTCCTGTTGAACTGACAATAAAGTTGAAATTTCTAAAATTCGCATAGAATACCAAAATTTTAAAAAACAATACATTGGCAATATCAGAATATTTTCCTTTAAACATAATGTTTTTAAACATTTTTTTAACAGCACAGTCTTGAAAGTGTTTCAAGCTCTCAAATAAATCCAATAAAAGTCAGTTCAGTGTTCATCTGAGTGCACCAGTAATGGTGCATGGAATCATCACATTGATAGTGAAGTTCCGTTTAATGGTTCAAAGTGAAAATGTTTTACTTACGTCAATTTTTAAAAATGGCATTTTCTGAACAGAATGAATACAAGTCTTTTTTTTTTTTTCAGGAGAAGACAAAATACTTCCAACAACATAAATATATATATTTACTATAGATAACCCATAACTAAGTCTGCATTAATTTTATATATATCATTGTGTATATATTATCTATCAGTTATATAATATATATAACCAGTTATAAGATATATAAAACACAAATTACATATATAGTAATATTTTAATAATGGGGTCACGTTGTGTGTATTATGCATTACATATTTCATGTATTTATATATTTATATTTAAATATAAAGAAATAGAGATACATTTCTAATTCTTGATAAGAAACATATATAAAGAAAAAAGGCATATATTAGAATAAACATTTTCAAGGAAAAGAAGTACATATGTATATGTACTACAGATAAATGTAACATAATGTATATAACATGCATAGCTATTTATGTTTATTATTATATACATCATTTAGATGTGCATTATATAATACCATTATGTATTATTTACACTATTTATTTTATAGCATTTAATAGATATCATTTATATATAGATTTTAATTCTTATATAAAGGTTTAAAACCGTGTCAGTGCCAGGTGCTGGTTTTCTCGGGGGATGCTCTGGTCCCTGGCGCTGCTGTCACCGTGGGTGCAGAGCCCGGGTCGGGGGGCAGCGCTGGGGCCTGACCCGTGCCAGCCCTTAGCGGAGATAAAACCCTTCTCCCGACCCTTAAACCCTGAGACAGCCGCTCCGTTAAGCCTTTCAAATCCCTCACAAGTTTTGAAATAGGTTTCTGAAGTTTGTCTTCCCTTGCAACTTCCATAACGTGAGAAGATTTGGGGGCTTTAATGGTGAATAAGAGTTAATACATTACGGTAAGTCTGACTGGCATCGCGTGATGGAGAGGCAGGCTCCAGCAGCAGAAGCTGGGAACGGAGCTAAAAGAAAACCCAGAGTGCAGTTAGTTTCCTTCTTGTCCCTTTTTGTCGTTTCCCCATGAGCTGCTGACCATTTCTCTTGGATGGAACTAAACTGCATGAGTAAAATTAACTGAGCTTTAAAGGATGATAATAGCAGAGAGCAGAAGGAGGCAAAGAAAGGGCTTTCAGATCCTCTGCAAAACATCAGATATCAAGAACATAATGAGCAGCATATCAAACCATTAACTTTTTTAATGTAAAAGCTGCGTGATGTTGGAAAACCATGGAAACAACACTAGAGGAGATAACCAGTTTTAAACATTTGCAGCAAAGAAAAGGAGAGGGCAGCAATATGCGGTTGTTGGTATGTATTTAAAAAATAACTAATTCTGGTAAACATTGTTGGATACTGGAGGAATTCGGGATTAAAATGACCGCCATGCAGAGGGGGATGGATCAGTACAGTGTGGCCAGCCGGAGGTGTACGGCGCTGGGTTGGGCTGGTGCTCCTGCCTGTCCACTTGGGATGCTGAGCCCCGCAGGATGCCGAGCCCTTGGGATGTGGAGCCCTCAGGATGCTGAGCCCATGGGATGCTGAGCCTTTGGGATGCTGAGTCTGTGGGATGCTGAGCCGTTGGGATGCTGAGTCTGTGGGATGCTGAGCCCATGGGATGCTGAGCCCGTGGGATGCTGAGCCCCGTGGCCGGCACAGGTGTCCCCTCCCAGCGCTGGGATGCTGTCGGCTCTACCGGCTTGTCCCGTCCTCCTGAGGCTGCGATGCACCACTTTGATGCCGGGGATTGAAGCATGGCGGCAGGCTAGCCAGCCCCTTGTTTCTGCCTGTACAGCGGAGAGCGGGGCCGCTCACATTCCCACACAACACCGGAGCATAAATATTGATGTGACTCTATCAAAGAGAAAAAGAGCCAGTGAACTGAAACTCTCTTTGAGACAAACAGCGATTTCTCTTGCTGAATGGCATCGAAATACCAAGCCCCAGAGATTCAAAATATTGATGGCATTATTAAAATGGGACCTTTAATTTTGCATTAAGATCATTTTAACGTTGGAATTTGGGAATTTAATTATGCATGAGCCCCAGCCTCAGTGCTTTGCTGAAATTAGTTTGCAGTTTCCATTTATACTTCTACACTTAACGTGCAATTTAGCCTCTCGTAGAAAAGGGCTAAATGCTGCTAAATGCCTGTTTGTGGTTAGCTGCAGTAATCCCTTTAAAATAAGCGTGCAGATACTGTACTCAGGAATAAGCGTGGAAGGTTATGAAGAAAACTAGGAAGCAAATTTGGGAAGTCGATCCCAACGAGAGCTGCAGTGGAGGGCATAATTCGAACGCTCTCCGATACAAACGCCGAGGTCTCCTGTTCCTTGGGCTGGGCAAACACCCACTAGTTTTGCTCCTGCCCTGAGGTGTTAATACAGTAGATGTGGCGCTGGGGCACCTTTCGGGTGCTCATCGTACCCACTGCCGGCGGTGCTGGGACCAGCCGCAGAGCCAGTGTGATCCCGCACACGTGGGGAGCTGGTGAGACCCGTCTGCTGGGGATGAGCATCACCAGCTGGACTTGGTCTCTCTCTGCCCCTGCCCAGAGCTGTCCACACTTTACCATTTCTACCCAGTTCAGATAATTCCTCAGGTGCAGACTAAGTGCAGGTTTCTGCAGCATGGAGGCGAAAGCAAAGTAAGTCTCCATCTCCTAAATAAAAAAATTTTAATTAGAGAAGTGTTGTTTTCTCTCCCTGAAATACAACACACAATCTTTTTAAGCTATGAGAAGAATTGGAATGGGTCAACCTATTATTTTCTCATGTTGCATCCTGGTGCAGTTACACCGGTAACCCAGTACTGATAACGCGTAACTCCCAATTCAGGACGGACGCAGGACCGGGACCTGAGGAGCCCCGGGGGGGGCTGCCCGGCCACGCTCCAGCTCCCCACCAGCCCATGGCACAAGACAGCAGTGACGAGGGGGGACCCGATGACCTGGCCTGGGTCTGGCTGGGAGAGCACCCCTGGGTGCTGCCCTGTGTCCCCCGCTCCTGGGGGGCAGCTGACGCTGAACCTCCCCTGGCCTGTGGCTTTCCACCACAGTGGGAGCGGGGAGATGAACTTCTTTTTCTGCTGCAGGTTCTTCCTCTTTCTAATCTGTGTTAAGTTTTTGGCAGATGACTAAGGGTACCTTTTATGCCTTCCTCCTACATGTTTGGGTAGGAATCTTTAAGTATTGATTTTAAAAGTGTATTTCCTAGGGAATTGGAAGACTTATCCCCAGCAGAAATGCCTGGGGAATGAAACCTCTGTTCATAAAGATATGTATGTTGAAAGAGAAACCAAGTCTGAACTGAATCCATATGTTTTAGATGGGAGAAGAAACAGCAGCTTAGCTTGGAGAAAAAGGAAAGCAAACTGTATGAAACAGAAAAATCAACATCAAAATCAATCTGCACTCCATACGATGTTTGCTCGTAATGCCAGAAGTGTGTCTGTAAAAATAACATCTGCATCAACATGAATCAAGCGTCCTTTGAGGAACAGGCAGAGCTCAGGACTAAGAGAAGGAGCAGGGGCACAAATCGGTGGTACTGCTGTGAGCTAACAGCCGAGAAAGTGCAAAACTACAAAATAATGCAATAAAGTTTTTCCCTCTGCACCAGTGCCCATGTTTAACTCCTCTTCAGCTTTCTGAGGTGGTGCAAACTTCATGGCCCATGTTTTTCAGATGCCCGGCTGCCGCAGGCATGAGCACGGAAACGTGGAGCGGCAGCCCGGACCACATGGTTTCCAGAGATGGGTAATCAGTCGCCAGGGTTTGGGAAACCCGAGGGTTCACGGAAGGGGGAGAGGGAGAGGAGACGAGGCCCAAAGCTCCCCACAGCCTCCCCGCAGTGCCCGTACCTCTTATCGACATGTTAGTGAGTGCTCCTTTTCATACACAATGAGGCGTAAGTGTTTATTTACGGCACCCATACAACCAGAAACATCAAAGGAGGTCGTAATAAATCAGCAGTGCTCTAGCCATGAAAAATTAAAGTTCTGCAAGAGATAATGCACAATTTGAATGAGCTTTTCTGTATTTCACGGTGCTTTAGCTTTTCAGTGAGAAAAATTTTATGGTCAGTATCCCAAGAGGGATTTGGAGGAACTCTTTCTGGCTTGTTGGTGAGGTTACTTTGGGACGGTCTATGCAGAGAAGATGATCTCCCCCACCTTGTCTCCAGCACCAAGCATGGACAAGCTGAAAGCTTTGCAAGAGCTTGGGGCTGTCGAAGCCCTGTCAGGCTGTCCTGCCTGCCCTGAAATGGGACCCCCCTGCTCTGCTGGGCTGCACGCTCCCTTGAGCAGCATCGCTCACCCACAGAGGAGCTGCATCCCGCCTGTATCAGCGCGGCCGTCCCTGGAGGGTTTGTCCCTTGCCAGCCCCCCAGCATCCATGCTTTCCCCGCAGGGAGCTGTGCAGCCGCCCACCAGCACAGCCCTGCTGGACCTCTCCAGTCGTTTGGGTGTCTGTCCCATAAATATTGGTGACATCACACGCAGGTATTGCCACTAGATACCTGCAGCTTTGATCAAAACTTATTCTTCTTGGCTGAGCCTGCTTCCCCAAATCTGCTTTGAAGATCTCCTCTGCCCTCTGCCTCCTCATTGCAATCCCGAACATCTGAGTATGAGTCCCTCTGTGCCACCACCATCTGTTAGACCTTCACTTAACCTTGCCAGTCCTCTTCTCCATGCCATTTTTCAGGTTAACAAGGTAAACTTTGATTTTAAACTATTCAAACATTGCCTTGATTGATTTTTATTTTTTTTATGTTAAGTATCTCTTACACCTGTGGCATTTTTGGAATAATTACATTTCTGGTATTTTAACAAATAGTTGCAAATTAAAGGAGCGCACGCTGAAGTCAGAGCAGATGGGCTGAATAAATTTATTGATTTGGGAAGAATACCAAGAGAAATAACCTCCCTTTTTAGGGCAGGGAAGAAGAGAAAGGACAAATAAAATTAATAGAATAGCTCAGTTATCTTCAGAAAAAATGTCATGAGCCCAGTAGTGGCTGATGGGCTGGCAGCTGTGAGAAGAAAGAGATGAGAGAAAGCCAGGCAGAGAGGTTATGACATTACAAAGGCAGTATCAGCATACATGGTGTATGCATACATGCGTGTGTGTGTATGTATGCACACAAGATCACAGACCCTGATACATATGAATCATAGAACGGTTTGGGTTGGAAGGGACCTCAAAGACCATCCAGTTCCACCCCCTTGCCCTGGGCAGGGACACCTCCCACCAGACCACGTTGCTCCAAGCCCCGTCCAACCTGGCCTTGAACACCTCCAGGGATGGGGCAGCCACAGCTTCTCCAGACAAATGAAGTGGCAAAGGAAAACAAGCCAACCTGCCCCAAATCTGGGCTGCAAACCCTGAGGAACCCTAGCAGCCCAGAGGCTAGGGTAAAGGCAGCTCTCCTAGCACTTTACACAGCTGTGCCCAGTTGATGGGGCTATTTACACCCCCCTGGGGTCAGGGGCAGCCCCTGCAGCTGGGCAGATGGGGCTTTAAGCAGGGAGGCAGCAGCCCAGTGTGTGTTGGGAGCAGCCTTGTGCTTGCAGCATGGTCCTTTCCTACAGCTTTATCTGTCGATGCAAGCACAGTTTTAGCCCTGTGCAAGGTGCTCCGTGATGGGCAGCCTTGAGGACCTTGTGCCCATGGGGCACCCCTGGCTCCCGTGTCCCGGGTGATACTCAGCCGACGCAGGTGAGCTCAGCTCCTGTCTGTGGTGGTGGTGGCTCTGTGCTCTTCCAAGAGTTGTTGCTTTATATTTTGAAGCGTCACACCTTGACAGCTTCTATCTGATCAATGGTTTTTAAACTAGAGCTGAGAGAACTTTGTTTTTCAGTTTTATGTTTGTTCCTATGCTGCTTCTGTTCTTCAGCTCAAGCAGCACTTCACCTCCTCAATATTTTCCCATTTCTAGGCAGCAATAATACCCATAATATCACACCAAAAATAATCCAAATGAATGGCGTATAATAGGGAAAATACTGTCTTCTCAGCCTTTCCCAAACACACTGGGGGATGAGGTGTTCTGGAAGCTGGTGGGTTCATCTCCTGTTTGCCCAGATAACGGCTGCTGGGGGGGCCGGGGGCAGCCCACCTGGGAGGAAAATGGCAAATTTCCATGTTTTCCTTTTGCATGTGGGCTGGGATACACAACTGCTGCTGGAGGGTTTTGTCACATCCGTTGGCAAAACTCCAAAGCATCCATTAAGCGCAATGACTTTTGTGGAAGTTAACCCTTCCCGTTCCACACTGTGGCCCATTCGGTGCACCGGAGAGGTGGTGGGAGGGTGGGGGGGTTGCCACCAGATGGCTGTGCAGGGACATCTCACCGTAGTCTCTTTTAAATGTAAGGATCTATGGGGCTATTTCCTGGTCTTAATGATCAAAGACTTTCTGTATGTCTATGCGACAGAAGTTTGGAGGAGAAGCCGATGTGTTCAGCTCCTCTTTCTTTCCTTGATCACTTTGGTCATTTGTTGTCATCTTGAAATGCTTCGCCTGGACAAGCGGAATGAACCGCTCCTGCAACTTAGTAGAGACTGCAGGAGATGTCTGAAAATAGTTTCCTTTGCAGGTCTCTCTGGCATTTATTACATAGATTTGTACCCATTAAATCAGCAGAATTACTGCAATGCTCCAGCCAAACTAGTGACTGGATCTATGCGTTAATTTTCAAGTTCATTAGGGAACAGCTTAAATCTGGAACAGATGAGGTTAGAAAAGGAATGGGAAAAACAGAATATAGGTATCATGAAAAATATCTTTTAAATGTTGTTGTTAAAGTGTTTTTGCAAGGGTTTAGTAGCAGACTGCCAATGGGCATAGATGGATTTTTTTTCAAAAGCTACAAAACAGGTTAAGAATTTGAATTGAGCATACTTAATCTTTCCATTATACACTCAGAAAGAAAAGGATAGTTCTTTTTGTTGGCTACAAGTGAATACAGTACACAGATTGCTTATGGTTTTGTCTAATACATTCAACTAAAATAGATTTCTAAATTCTGTAGTCTGGTTATAGAAACATACAAGTACATACTGTGATGGGGTGGGGGGTGTGTGTGTATATATAGATGCGTAAAGAGAAGGACGTGTACATATGGAGAACGTGCCAGAGACACTGTTTTTTAAGGTGAAAACTGCTTTTTGCACAATGTTTTTGAAACTGAAATACCGCAGACACATAACACTTAAGACGATCAAATGACTCCTGTATATAATATTTTCAGAGAATAAGCCAGTTCAGATGTAGGCATGAGTTTTGAGGACGGGTTAGCTGTCTTGACAAGCAGAGAGAGTCAGGGAGTTTTATTTTGCTTTTAAATTTGAGCCTTTTTTTTTTTTTTTTTTGTTNNTTTTTTTTTTTTTTTTTAGATGTTGACACTGTATAGATTTCAATTCCCATGTTAGCTTTGCACATTAGAAGCACAGAAAGAGCTACTGTACCAGGGAGCATGATCTCCTGCACAACCCTCAGCACTTGCTGCCCTGTGGGCAGAAGTCTGCTTTGAATGACTCTCTTTTAAACTGGTTCAGCAGAGCTGATATCAGTTCAGTTATTTATATATCAGAGCTTGACATGGGTGGGATGCATGTAGCTGTGTAATGCTGTTACTGTCCTCACGCAGGCTGTGAACATCAGTGTGGTGTGCTGAGATACCCTCCTCAGGATGGAGACCTTGGCACCAGCCCATAGATATCTGCTCCCAGGGTGTTCCTTGCACTGACTCTGGCAGCTTTGATTGATTTGCTCTGTTCTACCTACCTTCTCTGCTCCTGCCTGAAGTGATGAGCGTATGAAACATGCTCTGAGCCAAACTGAAAGAGGTCTGGGCTGCTTCTGTGCAGGCAGGGTGTGGTTGTGATACTGCTGGTCCTAGAAACAGCCACAGTGCACGCCATGCTCTCCTTGTTGTAGCCCTCTGACCTGGGCTGATTTGTGAGCTGGGGGCAGGTCAGTTTGTCCCATGCTGCAAAGCCCAAGAATTAGCAAGCTGTCCCAGCTCTCAGGAGGAACCAACGGGTGCAGCAATGGTGCTTGCTTGGTGCCTTTGGTGGCCCACGCCCCTCCCAGCAGCAGCTCACCAGTATCACCTGGGGGGCTCGCAGCCCAGCATCAAAGGGGCTTTCTGTCCTGCAGAGCCTTCCAGCACGTTAGCATCTGCTTTGGTTGCAAGTCAGAGCTGTTCCTGCAGACCTGGCAGCTCTCCATGAACCCCACCAGCCAAGGAGGGGAGATGCTTTTCTTACAGCATGCACTAAGAGTGGAAGAGAGAAGGTCTGACTGACTTTTTCTGCTGGCAGGGAGGGGCCAGGAGATCATGTAGCACCTGCCACAAGGCTTAACTCAGGTCCATTTTGTTCACAGCACCGGGCTGCTCCAGCATTTACTGGATAAAAACTTTTGAAGGTCTTGTAAATCTATATCGTATATTCAATATTAATCTAGTGATGCACTGATGCAGCTAAGATTAATCTGTGATGGATGGAAAGCCACTTGGATTCTGATGATCACTTCAATATCGCAGCGGTGGTAATATCAATTATAGGACTCTGGTTACACAAATGTAAGAGAAACCTCCACCTTCTGAGCTGCTCTAATACATTTTTATATGTTCCAGAATGTTTATGTTTATATGTTGCTAGTTCCAGAAGACAAATTTATGAGTATGTTACTATATGGCCTTTTTAAAGTCTTGTTTCCTGAAAAATCTTTTCTCTTTTGAGGGTGGAAACAGAAATCAAGTGTACAAAAAAGAGCACTTAGTAAAGGAAATAGTGACTGGGTTGCAGTGGAGCTCCTGTGGGGAGGAGCACCGTGTCTGTGGCACTCACCCCTGGGTCACCGAGGTTATGTTGTTCAAGATTTGTTTTGCTCTTCTTAAATGTCAAGAGTGCTGAGTGTTTTCCCACACCTTCACAACACTTGTATTTCCCTAGTTTTGGGACAACTATGTAACATCAGATTTAATCTGAGATACATAATAGTTCCTCGGGCCAAGTGGGAAGATGTCCCACTGTATAGTTGCTTGAAGAGATTATGTGGGGTAGGAAATCTCTAAAACTGAATTAAAAGTCATCAGACCTCCTCCCGGTGATCCCTGAGGTTTTCATAGCTCTGGTCACCCATATGAAAAACGCAGTGGGTGTTGGCATACGGGTACAGTCTCTGCCACTCTCTGTCTGGCTGAAAACAAAATACAGAACGCTTCGCTCCCTTCTCTCCTCATATCATGTGAAATAAATGGGCCTGAATTAGATGGACTATTGCTGTGTTCCCTCCCCAACCCAACTACAGAGTACTCACTTCACAGAAAATTCTGGAGAGCGACTAGATAAAATAAGTTTAAAAAAAGCCAAACCCAAAACAGCAAACAACCCCCCCAAAAACAACCCAAGAAAAAAACCTTCACTGTATCCACTGCTACAGTGGAGTGCGGATCCCCTGGATCTCCTTTTTGTAAGAAAAAGACTAAAAGACCTTTTTGGAAGGAGACATTATTGCAATAATAATTCCCCACTTGGTACAGCCCTGGGCTGTCCCAGTACTCTCCCCTGGGCTCGGTGCTGCCCAGTGTGAGCCGTCCTCCTGCGCCCATGCACAGGATCAGCCATCGTGGGTATCGGCAGAAAAAAACCCCAAACCACCCCTCAGTAAGGGAGAGATTTACTGAGGCATTGTGCTAAACGGCAAATGAAACATTGCCATTTAACGGTGAGTGGGAGGAAAAGCTTCAGTGTTCCTGGGTCACTTCTGCTTAGACTATGGCAATCTTTCACAAGGAGATATTCTTGGGAAATATGTTTCACTTCAAAAAGCATTTTTTTCCTCATATTTCGCTCATTCAGTTGTTCACAAAAAATTAACAAATGGGACTAGTTGCCAGAAATATTGTGCAGCTGGCGTTCTTGACTGCTAGTCTGTGCTGCTGGAGGATACCATATTGCTAACTGCTTGTAGACGGCTTTGAACGCTACCTCCTTCCCGGCAGTACGTGGGGCTCTCGCTGAGCTTCTCCTCAGTGCTTCCTTTATTATGTTTTTTTCTTTCCCTTTTTTAAATCTGTGCATGGAGCTTATGCCTCCCTTCCTGATAATGGCATATAGATGCCTCCCTGCATCTGAGAGGAGCATATGGTTCAGCATTCAAGGCACAATGGCAGAGGCCTCCTATAGGGAAGGGAACATCTGCCGGCTCCTGTGGGCTGTAATCAACCCTAGAGAGGCATCGCTGTCAGTGCCATGTCACAAAGTGACAAGTTTACATCCTGGGGCAAGGGACTTTGCTTGTGTCAGGCTGTTCACTCAATGTGGGACTTAATTATTGTGCTCGCACCCAACAGTACTCCGTGGTCATAACCTCGGTGTCTGGAAGGAAAAAGGTGCTTCCAGGAGCTGGCCTGCAGTCCCACCAGGCTTGTCTTGACCTAGAGTCCTGGTTCTGGCGGGGATGGGGTTAATTTCCCCAAGGATTCGGCAGAGGACACAGGTATTCCATACCATGTGAGCCATGCCCGGGCTATAGGGGGAAGCTGGCTGGGGGAAGGGGCAGGAGGTCACACTGGGAAGGACAGGGTCTGGTTGGTGAGCAGTGGTACAGTAATACCGTTTGTACATTTGTCTATTGGTGTTATTGTTTTTCTCTTTCCTTTGCTGTTCTGTTAAACTGTCTTTAGCTCAACCTATGACTTTTGTCTTTTTCTTCCGATGTTCCCCCACGGCCGTGGGGGCTGAGCAAGCGGCCGCCTGGTTCTTTGCTGGCGGCTGAGGCCAAACCAGAACACCTGGGAAGACCCCTGTGGGTATGGGGATCTCGTGGGCAGCTACAAGTGTGCCACAGGTTTTCATGAGGTCAAAAAAAAAAAAGGTAAAATTTTCCCGATTTTTATGGGAAGGGTCATACAACTGAACTAAATGATTTAGGAGGGCTTTCCCATCCTAAGTTCTGATCTGATGCAAGAGAAGAATTTTCATACCTTGCTGTAGGTGGTCCAGTCTGTCTCTAACTCACCTCAGGAGGGTGATATAAACAGTTGGAGAGTTATAGATTCCCAGCAAATATAAGTCTGTCCCCCCCCTCCCCCCAAAAAAATCTTATTCTGGGAGGTATTAGCAGAACAGTTCTCTGAGGATTTGAATATCATTAGGTGGCTCTGATGTAGTTAATCTTAGCATGCTGCACCTGATTTTGGGAACTATGCTGTAAAAAATATATAAGGATATGGGAGAATTATAAACCAGCAGTAATAACAGGAGGCTTAGAAAATATTACAGACCAGGAAAGGTCAGAATAATTTTTCCTGGTGAATTTCTGGAGCAGTCGTATATATGGCATGCACCTGAGGAACCTTGTGGAGCTGTCTTCAGAGGTCTTTAGAGCATGGGATTGTGCTGGCAGAAGGTGGCAGTAGGCAGTGCAGTGTCCTGAGGTGTTGGAGGTGTTTGGCCGGGGTGTTGCTTCTGCATTATGGGAATGGGGAGGTTATGCCGGGCAGCAACTGAACAAAACCCAGAATTTTGCTTTCAAGGGTTGAAGAGAAGATGGTGTTCAACAGTAAGAGTGAAAGGAGGAGGGAAGGGTGAAATCTTAAATTTCACTGATGTTTCAGTTCTCCAAAAGCAAAGTGAAAGTTTCACAGTACCTAAGGTAAAAATGTTTACTTTCTTTATGAAATTTCTGTTGAAAGCTTTCTTTTTTTTTTACCCTAGATCTTCCTGGCATTTTTAAGCTAGAAATCTTGAAAGATATATTAGTTTGAATTATTGTTTCTCTAATACAAGAGGAAATACTCAGAATTATCAAATGAAGAAGCATCCAACAAAGCTAGAACGGGTACATACATTTTACGAGCATAGATTTTTATGGAACTTACCTTAAACCATTATAAGAGTTTATAGTTTAGCAGTTCCATGTATACTGATTTGCATTTTAAGCTGCATAAATTTTAATTATTTCCTTTGAACTTGATTTAATGCCTTTGGTATTGACAGTAAGATATCTACCATGTTTCCTCCTTTATCACTTTCAAATAGTTTTTCCCACCGCTTGTGGTTTGACGCAGCAAACCGATTCTGCAACCTGATTCTGAAGTTCATTAATATTATCAAAGATTTGTGGGGGAATGGCACAGATAATCTAAAGTGCATGCAGAAAAATCTGCTTTTAAAAAAGAATAATTAACTTCAACTCTTGCTCAGTTCAGAGTTTATCAGCAAGGTTAGGATGAATTGTTTTAAAATCTATTTTTAAAAGGCTTGTAGCTTCATTATCAAAGGACTGATGACCTCTAACAAATTAAGCGTTGCTCTGGTTCTCACCAGGGCTGCAGGGAGCTTTGCTGTAGGTGGAGGCGAACGAGCAGGCCACAACACTTACCAAAAATTTCAGCTTTGAGATGGTTTTGAGCAGTGAGGTTTCCGTTCTGTCCTATGTGTCACTTGGGGTCTTTGCCAGTGGATGGCTTGGGGTGCTTCCCCAGAGGCTGCAAAGCCCTGGGCATGTGGCTGGAGCAAGTGAAGGTGCATGTGGCTGCAGATGGACTTGTGTAACTGCAGGTCAAGCAACATCAGACGGAGCTGGAGTGGCTTGGCAGAAAAGCTCTGCAGGGGAGGAGATGCGGCCAAGGTGGGAGAAGAGTGTTTAGGGCTCTGTATGAAGCTAACAGGTGCTGGAGGCCAAGGGCTGTACCAGCTTGCTGGGTACCATGAAGAGGGTTGGCTCTGCGGCTTTCCCAGCCCAGGGTCGGATGGACTTTTATGTCCCCAGGGAGATGGGCTCTTGCCCCACACACCGCTGGTGTGCCCTACGTGCCCATGGGGGCTGGGGATTAGGGTAACTACTGCAGGTGAGCGTCATGGTGGCCCACCAGGAAGGCTGGTGGTAGCGGGGACACTGGCTGGAGCAGGGGGATCCTCAACAGTGACTCATGCACCGAAATATCAATAATGCATTAGAAAATACCCGTAAATGGTCTGTGATATATTTTGTTGAGACTGAAGCTGTTTTTACATTTAGTTTGTGTTTTGCAGCTGCTGGGTAAGTGCCAGGGGAATGATTGTTAAATTTAGGATTTCATTGTTTCACTGAAAATGGGCACAGCATGGACTTAAGCACTTCCCTGGGCACCCATATTTCCATGTTTTCTAGAACCCCATAGAGCTCTTAATAATACGTTAAGCATTTTAAGTAGTAACCATAGCAAGTTACTAAATTAGGAGTTTAGATAGCGGAGCAATTTTGGAAACTTAAAATTCACTTGTCAGTTCTGCTGCAAACTTCTGTAAGACCTTATATGGCTACTTAATTTTGTAGCTTGTCTTTGTAGAAGAGCAATGACAGTTCTCTTTTGGACACTTCTATTGTTATTACTTCATATATTTTAGCTACTGACCTCACTGATGGATGGTTTTCTTTGTAGAAGATGTAGATCAAGTACCTTATACTGCTTTTGCTATATCTGAGAAATATTGTTTCTTCTTCAGAAAGGATGTGTGAACTACAGCTCGTGTTGGATGCTGTTTATTGGACCATCAGGACTTCTACACTGAAATATGTGCATGTATCTTAGAAATTATGTGCAATCCAAAAAGATAATTTTTAAAGCTCTTTCAAAATATTTTTGTAGTCAATTCCGTTTAAGAGTTTTACATTAACGAGTTTGCAGAATAGTTGGTGTTGGAAGGGACCTCTAGCTTCTTGTTCAAGTAGGGACAGAGATGCAGTAGGGCAGATTGCTCTGGGCCATGTCCGGTCAGGTTTTGAATATCTCCAAGGATGGAGACTCCACAACCTCTCTAGGCAACCTGCTCCAGTGTTTGACCAACCTCACGGTGGGGCAGGGGAGAGGAAGTGGTTTCTGGTGTATAAATAGAATTTCATGTGTTTTATTTTGCGACCGTTGCCTCTTGTCCTGCCACTGGACACCGCTTAGGTGTCATGCTTAGGCTTGTTTACATCATCCTGCATCAGGTATTTATACACATGGGTAAGATCCCCGAGCCTTCGCTTTTCCAGGCTTGAGTAGTCCCAGCTCTCTCAGCCTCTCCTCATGTGAGAGATGCTGCAGTCCCTTCACCATCTTTGTGGCCCTTCATTGGACATGCTCCATGTCTGTCATGTACTGGGGAGCCCAGCACTGGACCCGACACTGCACCTCTGTCTCTCCAGTGCTGAGCAGAGGGGCAGGATCCTTTCTCTCGGCCTTGTGGCCACGCTCTGCCTGATGCAGCCCAGAAGGCTGGTGGCTGTCTTTGCCGTGAGGGTGTATTGATGGTTATGGTCAGCTTGGTGTCTGCCAGGACCCCCAGGTCCTGCTGGAGTTGCAGAGTTGCTTTCCAGCCGGTTGGGTCCCAGCATGTGCTGGTACATGGGGTTATTCCTGTCCTTTGAACTCCACCAGATTCCTGATGGCCCACTTCTCCAGAAGTCGTTTGCGCTCTGCGGTTGGAGACGTGGAAGCCCTCAGTGTTACTCAGGGTGGTACTTTGTTCTAGCGTGTACGTGGGTGATGGAGGGCAGTGGTCCCAGCTGGGACGGAAGAGCTGGTGCTGGCACAGCAGCGCTTCTCCTTGCTGGAAAACCCTTCCTACTTCCCTCACATTTGCACCAGTTCCAGTTTTTTTCATACCCATCATTGAATTCAGTAGCACGTCTTTCCTGGTTAAGACTTTCCTTTTACCACTTTCTTATTGGAAAGAAAGCTAAGGGCAGAGCTCAGACGTTGTGAATCAGCGGGCAATGCTTAGAAGGTCAGCGACGGAGCACGTATGGGTTTGATGTGGAGGCATGACCAGAGCCAGGCTGTCTGCCTGCACACCCTCCAAAAGCGGGAGAGGGATACCAAGTGTGCACAGCTGGCTTGCTTCTCTCTCAAAGCAGTGGAAATGTGTGTTGAATCAAAATGCTGTTGTAAAGGGAAAGGCACATATTTGTCCATGGAATATGAGCCAGAAGGGACTGCTTCTGTCGTGTCCTTGCTCTGGGTTATATATGAGCAGAAGGCAAAACCTTTCAAGGCATTAGGAGTATTAGCTCAAGCAGATGTAAGGAGACAGCTCCTTAACTCCTCTTTGCCATAGTCATCTGTGAAATTAGTCCCTTGGGTGAGTTGTAACCAGATGTGGAAACATTTTCTTTTCAATTTATTTCAGCTATATTAGCAAGAATGCTTTAATTTATTTTTACTTGTCTTTTACTTTTCATCCTGGTATAGTGTAGGAGCCACTGCAAATGTAGCACTTGCCACCTCTTCCACCTCCTAAATTAAACACAGGGAAAACTGTAGCTGTCTCAGATACTACTGTGTACTGCCCCAGCAGCTGCTGACTTTGGTCATGTGCAGATTTAGGGGATGGCCCAGCACCTATTCCCGCCATGCCCCTGCAGTGCACTCTGAGGTTGGAGTGGGGCATCAGGAAGGAGGTTCAGAGGGGCAGGAAAGGTTGGTCCATACGCAGAGCTGTCATTCAGCGTTCTTCATATGCATCACCTTCTGGCAGCACATGGACAAAGGTAATCTCCGCACAAAGAGCGCGCAAAAGGCTGTGGATGTTGTTTCAAAGCTGCAGCCATCTCAGATTGCGTGCACACACTGAGCCAGGACACCGTTCCAAAGGCGTCTTGCCGTGGCAGTGGTGCCTGACACCCTCAACCGGGGCTGCAGACCTGCGGGGGCATCGCAGGAGGTGACGTCTGGGGAGGAGGTCCCCATCTTGTAGCCTCCCATTCACTTGGAGAGATGCTGCCTTAACAAAAGGCTGAGCAGGCTTTAAAGGTGTCGGGACCACTCCTATTTTATGGCACCCTGCTGTAAAGGGAACGGGGCTGTAGGGGAACTTGGAGAACGCCTGGCTTTTATTTTTGCTTCCACACCCACCACGGCTCAGCAATGCAGCGGTGCTTGTGCCAAGCTCTGTGCTGTGGCGTGGTGGCACCAAGCTCCCGGGGCGTCCATCAGGGACTGCAGCACCACCTCCCAAGGGCTTTGAAGGAGACGGGACCCCTGTGGGACTTAAGTTCTTTGGGAAACTTTGCTCCTAGTGACTAAGGATGCTCAAAGTGCTCGAGCGAGTTATGGTAGCAGTTTCCATTTGGACTTTCAAGAACCCTTTAGATGCTTTTTTAAAAAAAATTAGCCCTCTAGCGGCAAATTAATAGATTTCAAGGGACTGCATTGAAAACTTGCAAAGGTGAGGGTAAGAAAAAACAATTTTCTTTCTAAAACAACTCACCCCTGGCAGTTAAACACAGAAAATTTCAAGCCAGGATGAGCTTTTACATACCAAATATAGCAGAATAGAGTATTATTCTTTTAAAAGAAAACACAACTTGCAAAAGCTTCAACTTTAAATTACTCTTCTACAGCCTTGTTATAACATCATCTACCTCCATTATGAACAGTCAAAATCTGTGTAAAGGTATCAATTATATCTGGAATTGCCATCAACATGGGGACTCTCCTTTTTGTTTCCTCCCAGAGCTTTAGATGCTGCTATGTGTCTCGACGCTGTCTCACATATAATAGAACATTCAATAATGCAGTAACAATAAACTATTATACTCCACTTTTTTAATATATGCCATATCTCATTCTTTTCTGACACAGTTCAATAGCATAAATAGGTACGAATATACATTAACTCTTAGTCTGCATGAGATCCTCCAAAAGGAAAAGCCAACGGTCGGGGAATGCCAGTCAGATGGGGGCTGTGGCAGCCAGAGGTTTGGTCAGCCGAGGGAGCAGACAGACTCCGACCTGCCGATTTTAAGGCAAGATGTATTGATGCTGCTGCTGTTCTTTGAGCCCTTTCATGACAGAGCAGAGAAGAGAGGTACACGCCTTCAGCTTGCTGGAGGATAAAACAAAAGCATATCTTAGGACTTAAATCTGGTTTCTCTTCAAAGGTTTTAGGTAGCAATGAGTCAGCCAGGCCTCTTGGTAAATAGAGTTGATGGTAATCATCTTGGTAATTGCAGTTGGATTGTACAAAATAATTTCTTTTTTTGGCTGAGATGATTCCTACAGTAACATTTCCCTACTGGAAAATTATAAAAGGGAATGTGTAAGATGTTTCACTCGTCCTTATTTCCCTCCTACCTGTGAAGCATGTAGCCTTGTATCGCTTTGATACCAAGTGACCAGTGTCTTCTACTGCAGAGTTGTCCATAATTTCCTCCTGAGTACAGAGTGAACAAGAATGTTTAACTATTTTTTCTCAAGGCCTGGTTGTTCTGTCATCACAGCTGGGAAACTGTTGAAGTAGGTTTTCTCTTTTGGCTTCTTGTTTAGTGTGCTGGTGTAGAAGGGTGAGGGCCGTAGGCAGCACCATTCAAGAGAAGCCCAGCTATCAAAGCCTGCCGGTAGGGCTCGGCACAGCCCTGTTTTGCAGCGAGATATAATGCGAAATGCCCCCGATGTGTGCCCCCCTGCCTCCTGCAGGCTCGGGCCGTGGTGCTGGCAGCACTGGGCATCCTTTGCCCACAGCCTGCCTCCCCCAGGCACCCAGCCAGCGCCTGAATTCAGGTCCCCGACCTTTGCAGAAAAGAGCCAGTGCCTGGAATCGTGTGTATGCTCAGGGGCAGAGCAGGCAAGTCCTCAGAGGGGGGGTTCGCTGGGTGGCTGTTAGCGGTACAATTTTTCTGTGCCTCAGATGGGACTAGGGAGGAATATCAAATACGCTTTCCCCATTCTTGTGTTTTCCTGGGTTAAATCTTGTTAGGAACAAACACAATGGTGTACGCTAGCAGGCCCTGAACTGGTTGGTTTGGGGTGACGGCAAGAGGAGGAAACCCATTGTGGGAAACGGCCAGGTCCTGGGGTTCCACGGTGGTCAGGCAGGAGCCGCCTCCAGCAGTGTGCCCAGCGAGGCAGCGCTCTGCTGTAGCCATCACTCGTGTTTCTCTTCACCCAGAGGAGCTGGGTTGTATGAAAGCTTTGGAGATATTTTTGTGTGGATTTCCGTTTATTTTTCTTCTTGGGATAAGTGCAGTGATGAGAAGATGTTTACTCCTTCATAGCACTGAATTGACCTTTTTGACTGATTCTCAAAGACCTGGCAATTCGGTCTTTTTTTATTAAGATTTAGAAGACCACACACACTTTTCATTAGTGCTGCTGGAAGCATTTTTTTCCCGCCAATGACCTGAGCTCTCCCGTATGTGAACTGTGGCCCCGCTGCAGCCTCTGCCCCAGCACCACAGCGGGATCAGACCTGAGGGTCTGACCTCCCAGGCAGAGTCACAGCCCGGATCTGTGTCTGTAGTGTCGTTACTGACCTGCCTGACCGAATCGAGGGGCTGGGACCAGGGCGATGGCGTTCAAATGTGGCATCTGCCCAACAGAGGAATCTATGGGAGTTGCAGTGTGTTATCTCTGTATTTCCCCTTTTTAAGTAATTCTCCCCTTCCCCTTTTGTACCTGCCAGGGAAGCTTCAGGCTAGACTAGACATAGTTTAATCCAAAAATTTTATATTTTAATAACTCTTGAGTTTAGTGAATATCTTTATTCTGAAAAGAAAAGCTCCCAAGAATCTATTCTCCAGGAGAAACATCTCCAGCTCTCCCCTGGGAGTTGTTGATCCCTGCTTTTTCCCAGTGATGGGATTATTGCATGCAGAGTTTCCTCCTAATGGACTGCAGCACACGGACATGGCGCTCAGAAGAAATAGCCCATGTTATCATGCAATTAACAACAGCAACTTTCTCCATGTGAGAAGGGGGACAAAGGCGAGAAGTGATTTGGTTACTTTTATCTTTTTTTTGGGTGGATGCGGGGGTGGCTGGTAGTTCAGGGCTGCTTCCTGATCTAGTTATTGTTATCTACAATACCAACAATTAAATGAAAGAAAGTGGTTTTGCACATCGCATTTAATTGCTATCTTCATGTAATCTTTGGACTTAACAGGAAAGCTGCCCTTGTCAAAAGTCAATGCAAATGCAGTTCTGAGTAGATGAGGAAGTAACTGATGTATCGGTAGTGAATTAAATTAATTTTCACAAAATGAGCTGATGGCAGGATTTCCATGAATTAGTGTGGCTTTATGCTGGACCTGCTGTTATAGCACGTATGAACTGTTTCCTTGCCACTGAGCTGAAAATGAGTATTGGCAGACAACAAAAACCAGCTTTATTTCAACTATACCACTAAATGCTATGTTAAAACAAGTTCCTAAAATGTCTTAAGGAAATGACTTATGAAAGGTCTTATGAAAGGTGCTGATGAATGATTCTTAATTAAACTACCATGAGCATTTTCTGACAGCATATTCAGATCCAAAGCCCAGTTACCTGGCTCTGCTATGCAGCTCTACTGCAACCAGTAAGATTATTTGCCTGAGTAACAACAGCAGAAGCATTTCCGCTATTTGCACAAGAAAAGTAATTTTAGAAAAATATTTAGTTTATGATCACAGTTGACACAATCAATACTAAATTCACAATATAAATATTTTATTTTTCTATAATCAGTTCTAAAAAAGTAAAATAGTGAAAAACTGTTGAAAGGGCAGAGGTAATTGTGGGTCCTTAGTTTTGTTTCCCACTTTCATACCTTTTATTTTTTTAGATCTAGTTATTTTTTAAATAACGGGCTTTTTGGAATTTTGTGCCACTTCCAAAAAACAGCACTTTTTTCTGTCCAGTGAAAATGTCAGAATGTAATGCTTTGGGTATTTTCAAACTTAAAACCAAAATAGTTTCCTGAAATCAAGGGAAACAGTGTTGTTAAAGCCAGCTGAGCTCTGTGGGCGGTAGGGAGAGGGCTCTGTTATCATGGGCATGAGCAGGGGGGGCTGCCCGCTCTCACCCGGGCAGCTGCACTCTGCTCTGACGGTTCGTTTCATCAGCTGCACCCCTAGGAGCTGTCACCAGCTGCAGTCTTTATTTTCTCTGACTTTTCCCTTCCAAAAGAAAGCAGCTGGAGATGAATCTGGGCTCCGTTTGGTTCAAAGGAGCGGTCCCGGCCCCACTCCCATGGGACGGGGCACTGCGGTGTGAGCGATGCTGCGAGGCTGGGGCTGCAGCATCTCAATGGACCTGTTTTTAAGCTGTACTTGGAGTAGCATCAAGAAGCGGCCCATCAGTGTCTCAGAAATACTTTTCAAATATGTTGGCTAATGGAGGAGCAGTAATTAATTTTTCAGAGAGTCCTAAAATATAATTATGTGTTTGCGCAACGTTTTAGTCATTGCTTTTGAACCACCAGCCAGAGTGATTCTCCTGTTACTGCAACGACAGGAGAGACCCTAATCTGTGCTCGTGCATCCCTCGGGAGCAAGGGCATCAGGATAAATCCAGGAAACTCAGCTTTATTTAGGTCACTGACTGTTGGAGAAGGTTTTAAAATTAATATTACAAGCCTTAAGTTTTTTCTTTCCCCTCCCTAAAGAAGTGGGAGCCACTGAATAAACTCATTGCTGCTCTGTACGAATGCAAATGCGAACAGAAAAGGCCCTTGGGACTGCATCTCCTGGCAGAGCGTACCTGGGATTTAAAGCAGAAACGTGGATGCCTCGGAAATAATTGTTTCTTGGCCTTAATTTTGCTTGCTTTAGAAAAGACAAAGGAGACAAGTGGTAATGATGAAGGATGTTTGGATTTTATATCTCAAGAATAAAATAACAAAAAAAACTTTAGGGAAAAGTTATCATTAGGGATTCACAGGAAATGTAATTAAAGGAAATTACAGAAAAAAAAAGCACAAGAGGAGATAGCCTGAGATATTTGGAGCTCTGCAGAGAGGGTGCAAAATGGACTGTTTGAGAAAAAACAGTGATTAGCAAAGAAAAGGTGTGGTGGCACTGGCTGGTGGAGGGGGCAGGCTGGGTAGCAGCGGTGTGTCCGTGCGGGATGGGCAGGGATGGGTCCTGCCTCCCTGCCGAGGCTCTCCTCAGCGTGGCTTTGTTCGGACAGCGGGGATGTTCACGTGGCTCTTCTCTCCTTGTCCTCCCACCATCTCCCTGGAGAGCAGCTCTTCCTGCCCCCACCGCTCTGGCAGCCCTGCCAGCAGGCAGGGATATCTGGTTGGGCTTTGCTGCCCGGGGTGGGAGCCACAGCCCTTTGGTAGGGTGTGAGGTGTGTGGCTCAAAAATGTCGCTAATCAGGTTCATTTCCATGCACATGGATGTGTCACCAGAGGCGTGTGTTTGGGCGGCTCTGCAGGGATAGGGCAAGCGATAGGACAAGGGGAAATGGCCTCAAGTTGTGCCAGGGGAGGTTTAGGATGGATATTAGGAAAAATTTCTTCACTGAAAGGGCTGTCAAGCACTGGAACAGGCTGCACAGGGCAGTGGTGGAGTCACCATCCCTGGAGGTGTTTAACAGACGTGTAGACGTGGTGCTGAGGGACGTGGGTTAGTGGTAACTTGGCACTGCTGGGTTAACGGTTGGACATGATGATCTTAAAGGTCTTCTCCAACCAAAACAATTCTATGACTTTACGCAAGGATCACACCCCGCAGCAGGCAGGGCGGGAGGAGAGGGCGCTCTGCTCGAGGTCCAGCAGCCTCTTACCAAGCAAATCCAAAGCTTATTCCCAGGGGAAGTCCTCGCCTCTGCAGAAGGGCAAAAGCAATCGCTGAGCAGCAATTTCTTCCTGATCCCTTTTCCAGAAGGTTTTTGCTCTCTTGTAAGACTTTTCTTTACTGCAATGCAATATTCAAATGCTGAAGACAGGCTGTGTGCTTGCCCTGGATGGACCGTGCCTTCTGCCGGTGACAATGCTGCCGCTGGGCTCCAGAGAAAGGAGCGCTCCAGGCAGGGAGCACACTGCCACACAGCCTACATGTGGTAACAGTGGAGTAATTGTTAATGCAAGAGTTGTTCTTGCTGTGAGTAGAAATACCTGTGCAACCTGGGGCAGCCAGGTCCCCGAGCTCAGAGGGTCTGGGTGTGGGGACCAGCCTGGTGCCAGCGGGGTGGGAGGCTGCCGAAGCTCTCCTGCATCTCCTTTCCACCACTACCAGCCTGTGTACCTCGGCCATGTCCCTGGTGGGCATTTGCTTGCAAATACATTTTTTTTTTCTCCTAACTTGTTGTGCTGTTGTTTTACATGTGCCAGTGCAGAGCTGGGATGTCCAAACATTGAAAATCCACGGGCAATTCTATAGATCAGAAGGTTCTAGCAAAAGAGAAAGAAAACATCTTTTCTGCTTTGCTTTTGTTCAGTGAACATTTTGAGCTTGCTGATATCGCAGCTCTGCAGCCTTGGGAACTGAAAGCTTGAGCCAGCTGGGGACTGAGGGAGGTTATCCATAAAAAACATGACATAAACTTTTAGGGAGGTGCAAAGGGAATTTTTAACATTATGTTTAAAAAAACTTCTGAATGTCATATCTTCACTCAAACTATTTGTTCTATGCCATGTGGTCTGTTTAATTTTGTTATACATTAACACTTCTTTATAAAATGTACAATGGTCATATAAGTGAAAATAACATTGAAACTGTTCCTAGTGTTTTGATGTCCTCCATTTTTTCCCCCAAATTATTTGTCTTGTAGGAAACTTCTGAAATGATGCTTTCCTTTCTGATTTATATTCCTCTTTTCATTCCTTGCTTTTTTCAGGATTTCCCTTGGAAATGGAATTTAAAACCACAGCTGGCTTTGCTAAAAATACACTTGTTAAAACCTTTGGATTTCATTTAAATATATTATATGCTCAGTTGTCTCTGGGTGCAGAGATTTTCTGTAAAACATCAAATATTGGGAGAAATAGAAACTCTGTAGGGGATGTTCCTGTGCTTCACTGTGCGGGTGGTGAGCCCCTGGGGCAGGTTGCCCCGAGAAGCTGTGGCTGCCCCATCCCTGGAGGTGTTCAAGGCCAGGTTGGACAGGGCTTGGAGCAACCTGGGCTGGTGGGAGGTGTCCCTGCCCAGGGCAGGGGGCTGGAACTGGATGGTCTTTAAGGTCCCTTCCAACTCTGACCATCCTATGATTCTGTGGTTCCACTCTTTACCGTGGGGTCGGTACAAAGGAGCAGGGCGCTGCATGAGCCCAGAAGGCATTTCAGTCCAGCACAGGGAGTTTAGCCAGCAGGCAGGTGTTACACCAGGTACAAAAAGTTAAGGAAAAAAGGTTGAACTGATCATGAAAAGATGGAGTGCAGAATGGTCCTAGGGTCGTGCTGCTCAGGGTACATGGGGAAGGTTGAAAGTTGAACATGTTCAGCCTTTGGATCTGCCTGTCCTGGCCCGGGTGGGCTCGGGCAGAGCCCTTCAGCCTTCTGGGAGCTTCACTGCAGCGGGAGCATCCCCAGAGCCCATGAAAACCACCGGAGCTGTGCCCAGCTGGGCATGCCATGGGTGGGAAACTTGCAGACTCCTACCAATGTCCCCATGAACACCCTCTGAGGTTTTGGGTCTCCTCCCCAGCATGTGGCTTGTTTGCTACCTAGAAATGGTGAAAAATATTTCTATGCATTTGTGTTCATGCGTTTGTGTTTGGGCAGTTAAATATTTATTGAACATGTTGCTGCTTGTGCAGCTTTGCTGTCTGTAAGTGCACTGTGTGGATGGGGCCCTCCAAACAGAAGCACATTCGGTGGTGATCAGGTCCTAAATCAAAGCATGAACTCCTCTGAATGCTGGAGTGACAGGGAAATGTCTTCATGCTTATACTTAGATATTAATTCCTTAAATTTTTGGTCTCTGGAAGAGCTGGTGAACATGTGCAAGTAAATACGATGGGTCTTGGTGATGCCTTGATTCTGATTGCTCATAGTCTCTCTGGGCTGGAAGAAAATATCTACAATTTACTTGCAGATGATAAAAAACCTTATAGAATCGTGAATAACACTGGGCCTGGGTCAGTTGGACAGATGGACATGGGCCAGACCATGAGATAAACTTGTCTGAAAAATATGGGTAGTTTAACACAGCCAAATGGAGTGGTGCCTCTTAAGCAGCCAAAATAGCTGACATTTATGTGAGGGGTGGAGGTCTGGAAAACTCTGGGATTGTAGCAGAGGCTTCGACATGAGCTGTCAATACGATGCTGAGAGCGAAAGGGCAGCCGTGATGGCTGAAGGCGCAAGAGATGTGTGCGGGGCAGGAGGAGGGGCTGAACGGTGGCTTTGAGATTAAATATCTCAGCCCAAAAGTGCTGATCTTCAATATCGACATGCATGAAAATCTTTTACGTGTCGACACCCTCAAGCATCTTTCTTCTGCTTGGAGCTTCAGCCAGTGAAATGTTATGGAGGATGCTCACCGCTGGTGCGGCGTGCTGTGGCCTGTGAGCAGGGCTGGGTGCAAGCCTGTAGCAGAGCTCCTCTACCACCTTTTGTGGTTCACAGAACAGCAATAAAGCTTTGCGTTTAAATGAGGAACGGCAAGATTGCAAATGCTTTGTTTTACCGCGCTAGCATGCCACGCAGGTAAAATGCACTGAAAATTCAGATAAGATAAAAAAACCACAGGTGATTGAACTATTTTGTGAGTGTAGCCTCAATAAACTGTTGCAAATACTTTGATATTTACCCACATGGCTCTATTAAGTGATTGTCATTGCAAGCACACTTCCTACTAGTCAGATGAAGGAATATATGCCATTAAAAAGTTAACTCTAATTTCCAATGTAATACTGTCATTAAATTTCTGTAAATTAAAATGGGACTCCCTCAGGATTTTAAAGAGATTCTATGTCAGAGTGAAGACACTGCAGTGAATAAAGCCTGCATCTGTTTAGCCGATATCATCAGGCTCTTAAAATTGAAATACACTGCCATAATTCTGCATAGTTTCTATTTCTTTGGAATATTTTATACCTTGTGTATGTAGTAAGAAATCATTAGACAATAGTTGAGAATGGATAGAATTTTTGTGGAAGCACTTAGAGAAGAAAACCTTATTAATACTTAAAGAAAAATTGTGGTGGGCCCCAACCTGTAAGGTGGGTTGTGCCCTGGTGTTGGTGCGGTGTGTGATGTGGTCCGGGAGGGGGATGATGCTCAGCGGTGCTGCGGGGGTCAGGCAGGGGCTTTGCCCCATTCCCTCACCCTGCCCTGCCCAGGGCACCCACTGCTGCCTGCTGGAAGGGGCTTAAAGTGCTTTGGCAGCTTGAGCTGCCCCATCTGCCTGGTGCACCCTCTGTACGATCAGTCTTTGCTCTGACCCTCATCTGGGGAAGAGAAGGGTCACGTGGAATCGGCCAGGAAAGCGCAGGTCTTTCCATAATGCATTTTAAGCTTTTGGTGTTGTTTATTGCTGTATCCATCCTGCTGCGCTCATCACAGGAGAAAGCAGGGAGAAACGGCGTGGCCTGGCAGAAGTGGAGTCCTTCTTCTCCCCAAGACCCTCAGCCCACAACTCTTAGTGCATTTTAATCCCCTCACCTCTCCCAGCCATCCCATTGGGAACCGTATCTGCAAGCGGATGGTGCTTCATGTTGCATTGGGGTCCAAGCCAAGAGCCCAACGCAGCCACCACGAGCACGCACTGGGGACAAATCCTGGTTCTGCCAGGGCTGGTGAGCAGCAGTTTTGGAGGAGAGGCCACAGAGCTGCCCTGGCTATGGAGAACAGGGGAGACTTAAAGAGGAGATGGCTTGGGGGATGCAGATTTTCCTGATGGGGCACTGATTTGTCATTTCTCATGACCTCTGAATATTTAAAATACAGTGGGCTGAGACAAATCTCACCTAAGATCTTCCTGTGCCATAATCTATTGGGAGTGTGTCAGCCCGGTGCCACAAACTCCTCACAGAAATCTTCCACTTCTCTGTTTCTGTGGAAAGTGTACCCATGGCTGGGAACATCACGAATAGCATAACAGGGAGAATTAATGTATTTTTATCTCTTCTGAGCACATTTTCTGTACTGATTTGGAAATGTATTGTCTGACTTCAGCTGGAAACAGCACATATGTTAGAAGAAAAAGGCAAATTCATCTGTGTATAACTCATGTCAATGCTGCCACTGACATGAAAAACCCAAGTTATGCAGACAAGCACAGCTGGGCTGGTGTAAAATATTCCACTTTATGATGCTCCAAAAATTTGGCGTGGAATTAAGTAAATGCTGTCTTTCATCCACTAAGGCTCTAAATATTTCAGAGGGTTACAGTCCCCACGATCATGATTTGGCATACAGCTGGCCAAGACTTACTTTTGACTGATGGAAGGTTTGTCAAGCTGTGAAGAGGCAGCACCATCAGACAAGTCTGGAGATAAAATGTTTTAATTAGCAGACTCCATCTCCTGCCGTTCTGCCCTCAAACTCTTATCAATGTGAGCAGCTGGGAAGCAACGCTAGAACCAAAGATTGACCTTATATGCAGAGAGGAACGTTTGTCCTGTAGCTTTGGCAATAGCTGGGATGTAAGAGCTCAGTCTGTACATTCAGAAAGTTGTGCAACTTCTCCATGTGTTGCAGTCCTTGAGAGGGAGGATGGTCCTTCCCTTAACCTTTGCTCTGTGTTTGTTCTTGCTGTGGCCCAGAGGACCACCAGGACAGTGGGGTTAGGTTGTTGTGCCCTTGTCTCATAGCGTGGGATTGCTCTCCAAATGGGGCACAGCTCTCAAGGGTGACCTGTGGATCAGCTTGGGAGGGCTTTTGTCAACTCTGAAACCTCTGGAGGCATCCAGAGAGGTGGGGGGTTTGGAACTACCACCATCCATCAGTCAGTGTGGGCTTCAGTGAGCCAAGGAGGACAGGACCATGGTGTGAGATGGGAAGGACACAAGGGACTCAAGGGCAGGTGTACTCAATATGGGTGAAGGTAGCTGTAAAGGGTTCATGAAAGAGCATCCCACCACAAAGGGTAAGATCCTCATGGCTCTGACTTGGGTGAGACCCACGGTGTCCTCATGGGCTGTGGGACCCCAGCGTTCAGACAGCCAGTGCTTTCCATTCAGCACTGAGGCTTCTCAGCTTTGAGAGTGTCAGTCACTGGGTCCCTTCAAAAGGCCACAAACTCGCAAGAATGCCCTGACTGTCCCCAGGTGAACGTGGCATCACCGGAATCCAGGTGACCTCTGAGCAAAGACCTCAAATTCATAAGGGCTCCAGGGATAGACCCAGATGGATTCAGCACACATGTGTGGGGGGGTCAGGGGGAATGCAGGAGCTCCTCCAGGAGCAGGAGGACCTGCGGAGGTTCACCCCTTCTCCTCCTCACCCTGTTGTCTGATGGGCAGCAGCTTGGCTGTGCTGGTCCAGGCTCTGAAGCCATTAGTGGAGATACCTTCCCAGGCCCCGTGGAGTAGTCCCAACAGACTGAAGTTGAGCTGGATTTCTAGTTCAACTCACAAGTAGAGGTAGTAAAAATGAATAATGAATCAGTTCCTCAGAAGACTGCGTGTGGAGTCAGAGACCTCTGAGATCACAGCAGACATCTATAAAGTGACTCTCATCTTCTTACAGTGTCTGGAGCTAATTGGAGAGGGCGGTCAGATAGGGCTGAGTTAGGAGGGTAATTTTTGAATATACAATTCTGTAATTGCTTTACTCTTGTGGTTTGAGACATTATTATCAGAATTCAACAATGGAATTACATCCTTATTAATTTAAACACATTGTGGGGGAGGAGATGAGATGATTGCCTTTCTTTGGGGGAGATGGGAGAGCTCCTCATGTAGTATGCTTTCGGTCATCCTCCGACGGCAGAGCAGCTGGTGGGGAACATGCATGGTCCCCTTTCCAGCTTCAGAGGCGTTTCTGTTTATGGCGGCAGTCCTTGTCTCGAATGTAGGGAATAGTGGAACTGATTAAAATCAGACTGTTTTTTAAAGTGATATCATTGTAGCATACTGTAAACACAGATTCTGTAGGATTTTTGCAACGTTACATCGTTAACAACGCATCATTCATTCACTCCTCCAGTTAACGAACAACCAAAGTGGGGGGTCTGTAATCACCTCCATGGAGATCCCTACAGTAGATGCGGGAAGAAAGCTGGCGGCATTGGTCATGAACCTCTCCCTCACTGGGGTCCTCTCTGTGTGCAAATATCCTCCCCGGGGGGCTTCTGCAACCTGATGCTCTGATAATTGAATTGATTAGGAAGCTGATTGATTAGCGTCCTGCTAATGAAGTGTTGGCCACTGCCACAGCAGCTTTTGATGTTCAGAACTTTTCTTGAGCACAGCCTCGTCCCAGGTGGCTCCGTTGTCAGCAGATAGCTCGTACCTGCCACCCAAAAGCACCCTTGCTGGGTGAAGTGGTGCCAAACTACCTTGAAGGCTTCACCAATCACCTTGGTGGAGAAAATGTAAAATATAACTGTAGAGCGTCAGACATGGGCATGTGTTCCACAGCTGCAGCTTCCAACCCCTTCTAAGACCACCCAGGACTAACTTGGGCAGCCTCTTTCTCCCAGCTTGTGATTTGCGTAGCATGTTTGCATTTATTGCTTGGGAGAAATGTGCAGGATGCATATGCTCAGTGTGCAGTGAGCTCAAATGTACCCAAAAATGCCCAACTGGCATGTGCTCAGCTGTGTTTCCCCTGCGGTAAAGCCTGTGCTCTCTCTCTTGTGATAACTACGCTCCAAGGCTGCAAACCCACACTGGACGATGCGGCGCCTCGCAGCAGCAAGCAGCTAACCCAGTGTCGTTCCCAGCAGGACAAGGGAGTCCAGGTACCCTATTTGTATGGTTTAGAGATAAATGGATTGATCTACACATTAAATATGCTCCCATCCACATTGTGTATGAAAAATAAATTCTTCTTGTGGAGCTGACAGTGGAATTAGAAACCAGCCTCTTGAAGGCAAGAATGAGGAATGGTTTAATTTTTTTTCTGGTGGAAGAAGTTAAAAATGGAAATGGAAGCTACTGTACGTTTTTTCCCAATTATGAATGTTCAAGCTGTTTACGAGGCAAGATGACAACAAACTCACTTTCCATTTAATGAGCTAAAGATAACTGTAATTGGTATATGAGTCAGTCTGTAGAGCCATTAAAATGAGGGTATTGCACCTGCATTTTTAATGGTCTGCAATATGGTGGCACTAAGGAAGTATTTCTGTGCATTTTTACAGGTTCATGGACATCAGTCTGATAATGCAGTTACCTGCATTTTTAATTTAAAATGAATACTTGAGTTTATCCCTATCCAGCAGAACTTGCAATTGCTTTTATAAGTCCCAGAGAATCACTGGATCTGAAACAGGGTTTGAAGCATATGGTTTTGCTGTAGAAGGATGGATGCGAGTCTGTATATAAAGCAAAGGATACACTTAAGTGGTTAGCTGAACTTAGTATTAAAGATGGGCTTATTAAACAATTTTTCTCTTCATGTTTTTAGATAATATGAAGTGTTGAACGTCTGCATGATTCAAACTTTATAACATCTGTAAAAGATATGCTAGTAACAGAATAAAAAGGTCCCTAAGATTTTTGTGTTCAAAGGAGAATTAACCTTAAAGCACGCATTGTAGGAGGATCACCAGAAGGGTGACACTTTCTGAATAACTACTTCCTTGCATTTATTTTGTATTTGCCAGTTCTGATTTGGGATATCAAATAATAAGAGGATGACTCCCTCTGCCCAGCGAGATGCTCGTGCTGCCTATACTGACCACAGTGCTGTTCCCACCGGTCCTGGGAGAACCCTGGCCCGGGTGGGACGTGGCTCTGGATGGAGCAGCGCAGCGTTCCCTGCTGACACCCGCATGGTCAGGGCTAGCGGATCTGCCATGGCAGCCCTGGTGAGCTGGTGATGAGAGACGAGTTCACAAAAAGCACCGCAAAGGGACTAATTAAGGTGAGCAATTTCCCTTTGTTTCCATTCCTCACAGCAGCCTAATTGGAAGGCAGAGGCATTTTCACTTGGAGAAGGATTAATTTTAACTGATAAATGCCCCGGTCTCAAATAATTTTCTGTAGACTACTGCAGTGACATTATTCAGCGAGAAGACGGCTCCGACTGCAGCCCAGCAAGGCACTTACACGTGAATCTGAGTTTCAACATCCGAGTAGCCTGATTAATAAGAAATATTTAAGTTAGCAGAAGCTTCTTGGCTCAGAGTTTTGCTCCACGAACCCTCAGTTGAATTCTGCAGAGCTGTCCAGAAAAGCAGTGATCTTCTATGGGAAACATTAAGAAATATTATTAAGAGTATGATGGACCAAGCTGATGTAGAAGAGGTATTAAAATGCCCTTGCAATGTGCTCCTATTAATAGGTAAAGAAACTGCTTCTGGTCCTGCTCATGAATATGTGAGCATCTTCTCAAGTGGGTGAGAGGCCTGGGAACCCTTTGGTGGATTCTGGGAATGTGGACAGCTGAAGGGGACTGTGCCATCCACCACGTTCCCTGGCCTGCAGTGGATGCTGGCTTCAGGATGCGTCTCTGGTGCTTGGTGACCATGGGGCATCTACTGCACGGAGGGAAACTTTCCTTCCATTTACCCCTCAGCAGGGCTCCCCTACAGCATGACTGGGTGAAATAACTTGGTATTACCAAACTGGTGGCGCTGGTCTTGCACAGACTGGCAGGCAAGGGTGTTACAACCAGGGTGCTTTGTGGTGCTCATAAAATGAATGAGGAACGGAGACAAGGTGTGATGGGGAGCCCCTTCCATGCTCCTGAAGGTTTGCCTGTCTGCAAGGATGGGTAGAGGAACGGCAGGGTGAGTCGTGTCTCTGCCCTGCAGCAGTACCGAGCTGCCCTTGTTCCCAAGGCCTCCCCGCTCTGTTGCTCTCCCAGGACATAATGCTGCACTGGTTAAACATCTGGAAAGGATGATGGGTAGCACAGTGTTTCCAAGCCATCTGCAAGATGAAATCCTCAGATATTTTACTGTTCCATCTTCATCCCTGTGTTTTATGAGAAATCTTTATTTGATTTTTTTAAGTTCTATTTCATGCAGAGAAGGAAAAACCTTTTGTTGTTTTACTGCTTGAGATTAGGTTTAGTCTTTAAGAAGCTGGTGTTCCCTTTATGACCAGTTTGTGATCTATCTGCCTGGTTTTGCAAGAGCACAGCTCATTTGGACAACTCATAGCTTAGGGATGTGTAGTTGGAGTCTATACTATACATGTTGCATTACTGGTCTGTACTGGCACCTTCTGAATTCGTGAAGTGGGAAACCAGGAGCAGTGCTGCAGAACTGGGGGCAGTGAGTTCTGGGGCTGGAGAGGGGCTCTGCAGGTGGTGGGTGCATCTCCTGTTCACAGCAGGGATAATGCTAAAGCCAGGCAGGCTGCTCAGGGCTTGTTTAGTTGTGTCTTGAACATCTCCAGGGATGGAGATCCCACGTCTTCAGTGGGCCCCCCTACTGGCATTTGACCACCCTCAGGAGGAAAAATTTCTTTCTAATATATCTACAGGGGTTTTCTCTCAACGCAGCCTGTGCCTCTTGCCCTTCCACCAAGAAGAGCCTAGCACCATGGGGCAGTCATAGGACGCAATGGGCCCCTTCGCTGCCTCCTTTCCTGGTGGCACAACCTCCTCTGCCTCTCCTCTCCTGTCTCAGCTCCAGCCCCACCACCTCCACGGTCCCATGGGGCTTGCAGCAATGCACCGGGATGTCTGGTACTGGGGACCAAACAGGACGAGTGCCCAGATGGGTCCTCACCAGTGCCAGACAGAGGGGAGCATCCTCCCAATCTTGTCTATATCTTGCCATTTTGGCTATAAGGGTTGATCAAGCACAACTTCTCCTTAACAAATCTTTACTGCCTGTTCCCATCATCACTTTGTACTTCGTGTGCCTGGACATGGCTTTGAGGAGGGTCTGCTCCATCTGTCTCTCTTGGGATAGGCACTGCCTCTTGAGGAGACGTGCTGGTCAATAAGCTGCATTGATATGATACATCCAACTCAACTAAAACTTTACTGTGAGTTATCTTGTCCATTCTGACCACTTCACCTTCCTTCCCCCCAGACGGAGATGATGTATGGACTTTACTTCCCAACTAAGTTGGATATTGATGCACAAAACTTTGAAAAATATTGCTATTTTTAATAGTCTGTGATTCATTGAAGCTGTGTCCCTCCTAGACTTGTCTGAAGCAACAAGCAAGGTCAAAATTAACGTGCTGAAACTTCCAATAATGGAGCAGTGAAAGAAGCAGATTTGTGCAAAAGGAGCAACTAGCTAATTCCATGTTGCAATAACTGGAAATGCTGCATGCTTCTTGTAAGAACAAATACCTGAGATGCTTAAAATTGCCAGGCTTCCACGTGTTGTGCAATTTCTCAGTAATAGCAATGAATTTTAAGTGGCTTTTGCACACAGTGATCAAGTTTGCAGAGAACTCTGTTGGGTAGTGCTTAAAAAAATTAAAGAAAAAGAAAGAATTTGAAGAGGAAGGGAGGTAGGGGACAGAAGTCCTTCGTTTCCACTTGAAGCAATTTTTCTGGAATCACTAAAAGTGACTGAACTTCAGATTGCCCAAGCTCAGACGGAAGCCGCACAGAAGACATTCTGTGCTGTGCACAGAGGCAGGTCTCAGAAAGGTTCCCAGATTAGTCCAAAATCAATTTTGCTTTTGTATGCAAATCTTGATTATGACTTTTAAAAGCAACTGCCTGCAAGATGTACATCTGTGATCTGTAGGGATTTCGTCCCCTGACTGCACCATTTCAATTGAATTTGTAAGTAAGTGTGTAAGGATTTCCTTAGGCAGAGTGTTCTTGGATGATAGTGCTGATTTCATCCGCCACCCAACTCATTGCACTTTTGCTGGATCAGGTGACAAAGCTGATAACTAAATGGTACCAGTCCATGGTGTAAAACAGGGTAGTTATCTGTTCAGTTTTTTGTTTTCTTTTTTTCCAAGACTGCACATAGTTTACCAGATTTGGTGGGACTGTAGTTGTCCCAGAACTGCAGTAGCAGCTGGAATGAAGGGGTTGGCATCAAAAAATAATGAAAAATGGGGATATTTCTCAGGGGAGATTGAAGATGTGGAAATAAAGGAAAAGTTTTGGACTTCAGTCGACAGTACTGTGGTACTTCTTACCCAAGCTGACTTTCTAGTTCCATCCTTGTAGGGCCCCATCTCTCTCTTTAGTCTGAGAAGCACGTTTTTTGAACTTGTCCCCATAAAAGAAAACTGTCCTTTACATAGTGCATGTGCATAACCTGTGGAACCTTGTGCCCTTGGACATCAGGATGGCTAGATAGATTTTGAAAAAGAAAAACAACCAAAAAAAGCCAAGTCCCACACAGATATGGATGGCCAGTCAGACCTGGCTATCCAACACAACTTTCCAGGGAAAAGAGGGGTTTTTTGTTTTCTTCTTCCTGGCTTTAAACATAAAACATCTTTCTTTCTTGCTTTTCTTTTCTTTTGTTAGTGAGAAGTCCATGGAAAAGCTGTCTCCTGCAGTTTCCCATATAAGCACCATACACAATTTCAGACCGATTTGGCTGAAGGAGTGTGTTTGAGAGAAAGGCATAGCTGTAATTTCTCAGGCCTAGCTAGGGATGCCAAATAAATCTATATCTTCTTGACAATTATATCTTTACAAAAGCTTTTGAAAGAACAGCTAAAAAGTGAACTTATTGACAAGCTTTCTTATTAGAGGAAAGTCCTTTGGCAAGGGCCGCAAATGCAGAATTTCATGATGGATCTCTCAGAAGTAGCAGCTGTGGGAGGCTGGTTAGAAATAGCTTTTTATTGACAAACTTTTATTTTAGAGGAAATTCTTCTAACAAAGCCTGAGCTCGAGTCATTTTGTGGTGGATCTGTAAAACCAGATATGAAGTATATGTAATTTTTTCTTGAGTCAAACCACAAAGTAAATTGGCTTAAATGCTTGTGCTAGTGGCACGTTAACACCGGCTCACAAAGGCGCCCCATTTGCAGGAGATGGTGGATGTGAACACATACGGAGCCGTTCTGCATTTCTGACAACAGTGGGCAATCACAGGATGGGGAGGACGGATAGCAGAACTCATCAGGTCGGTGCTGTTGCCAGAGATCTGCCCCTTTGCTGAACCTGCCCCTGCCGACGGCTGGTGTGGGCTCGTCTGGTCTGAAACGGCAGCAGCTCCTGGGAAATCAATGACTGGTGAAAGGGAATGGTGACTGGGGGAGAGCAGAGCTTATTAACAACCCCTAGGAGTAGCACTACAAGCCAAACGGGAAGTATTTCCACAGTCAAATATGAGATTAATTAACGTTACGTGTGATCTGGTGACACAGGAGAGCTAAAGCCTCCAACATTACCGCTTGTTCAATGTTCGTGACTCCCCCGTAGCAGGGCTGTCGGAAAGGCCAAATGTAGCTTAATTCAGTTTGATATTTAGGACATCTATATATAAATACGGGAATATAGGATGTGACTCTTGGGGGGACGTTTATTCACTCCTCCTCTATTTGCCCTACTTCTGGTAATTATGTTTTCCAACTAGGTGCTTATTCATGAAACTCCTCTTACAGTCAACGTCTGTAAATTCTGCAAAATGTGTTTTCTGATGTTTTGTTAAAGGCATTCTTAAACCTGAGCAGATGACTATTACCTGCCAGCGGTATAGAAATACAGTTCCTATGTGTCAAATGGTTTCAAATTTCCTGTGCTTTGAACAGCCTGTTAGGGCTGAAGCCTTCTCACCGTCCTCTTGAGAGTTTCCTCTGCACTGACATGGCATTTTTTGATTATTTTCAGCTCCAGTAAAGTTCCTTCATAGTCTTATAGCAACTTAGCAGGGATCGAGCTGGAGAAATAAGGAGGGAGTTCATCTGCCCAGAGGAGCTTACAGAAACCACCGCTTCCAAGTACTGTGGAAAACAAAACAAAAAAAGAGCAAAATCAATTCAAAGCTGGAAGGAAACCTGGCAGGATTTAGGCAGTGGTGAGCACCACCTGGCAGCTGGCCTGCTGGGTGAGTAATATTGAAGCAACAATCAAAGTAACACTCTCAGAAGCTGTGAGCAACAGATGAGCTGTCTGAATGACGCAGCACGAGCGGCGCTGGGAGGGAGAACAGCCTCAGAGTAACAGTGGCAGAGCAAAGCGGAGGGAGGGAAATCTATTTTTTGCGCAGGAAGCAAGTAAATCATAGAATCATAGAATGGTTTGGGTTGGAAGGGACCTTGAAGATCAGCTAGTTCCAGCCCCTGCCCTGGGCAGGGACACCTCCCCCCAGCCCAGGTTGCTCCAAGCCCCGTCCAACCTGGCCTTGAACACCTCCAGGGATGGGGCAGCCACAGCTTCTCGGGGCAACCTGCGCCAGGGGCTCACCACTCTCACAGGAGAGAATTTCTTCCTGATATCTAATCTAAATCTTCCCTTGTTCAGTTTAAAACCATTCACCCTCATCCTATGGCTCCCCTCCCTGATCCAGAGTCCCTCCCC
>RSEF01000005.1:65095243-65118150 GCA_003993805.1 Himantopus leucocephalus
ATTGCCCTGACCCATGTGCAGGACCTTGCACTTGGCCTTGTTGGGGTGGAATGTGAACATCCACGTAGGCAGGGAAATGCAACCAAATGCAAAGCGGGTTCGATCGGTGTTTAAAAGAAAGCAGGAAAAGCCTTGCAAACTTTGTGCTGGCCCAGGTTAGCTGGCGTGGGAGGTGTGAATGCCTTTTCATAGCTGCTTTGGTAGAGGGTGAAGTTGATGGAGGTTGTTCCTGGCTGAGCCCTTGCAGCAGAGAGAGCATGAGGTGGATGGAGTGATGCAATGGATGACTCCAACAGCGGGTGGAGGCAGAGAGCCAAAGGGAACCGGCACCAACCTATAGCCGTGGCAAAGCAGATACTGCTGATGTGCAGTGACATGATATTTTGTAAAAAAGCAGAGTCAAATATATAACTAGCTATATCTGCTTACCTCAGCATTGCTGTGGCTTGAAATCCCATGCTCAAAAGGGAAAATCATACTCTGGTTTCGATCTTTTGACCAGGATGACATCTGGAACTGTAAAATGCTAAAGAGGATTAGGGAGGTTGCAAGGATTTAAAAGAAGTAATAAAAGATTTCAGTTATTTATGGATGTCACACACAGGCTACATTTTTAGATGCAATAAACAATTCCTATTTGTTGAAGAAGACAAAAGAGAAAAGCAACTGCGATTTAGTCATGAGCAGCATGAAGATGGGGCTGTAGATAAAGCTATTGAAGAGCAACATTGTGAAACAGATCAAGTCAACTTAAAACATCCTTGTAAAAGGCAGAAAGTAAAACATATATATGATAGTAATACTTAACTTTAGAAGAAATGATATATGAAATGGAGTAAGATAATTAAGGGATCAGATAATGCAGCAGAAATGCTTGTGGAAAATAGACTTCACATTGGATGTACCAGGCAGGAGGCTCTGAGTGCCTCACGCTCATCACAGAGCGCTCTCAGGACACGCTCCCCTTTCACATCTCCTTCCAGCTCTGCGCCCATGAGAGCCCTGTGTTTCAAAAGAAAGCAAAAGTGAAAAGTGCATATCCTTTCTAAGGGAGGGAAATAGAGAAGAGCGTAAGCACTAGCGAGTTACTGCAGATTTGCATTTAACTGCACTCAAAAATTTTCTGGGGAGCAACAGGTTAGGAAACTATAATAAAACTCTTATTACGGGGTCAGAATTGAGGTGTAATAGAAACTGGAGGCCAATAGGGGAAGCAAGCAGGAAAGCGTGATGAATTCTTTGCGACAAATGCTCCAGGAGAGGCAAGTTTTCAGCCCCGCAGCTGCTCTCTGCAGACAGGGCATCTGCGACCACCCCACCTAAAGGTCCTCCGAAAGACCTTTGAGAGCAAGCTGAAAGTACAGCAGAGTACCCAGGGCTGGAGAGCATTCTCCCAAGAGCTGAAGGAACCAAGGTGCAGCATGCTTTAACACTGCAAACTAGTCCATACGCTACTGCTTGCTTCAGCCTCGATGCCAGAGGACAGAAGAACACATCCTTTTTAAAAGGATGGCAAAGGTGATCCTGCAAGTTGCAGACCAGTAAGTCTGATTTCTACATCAGCAATTTATTAGGAGAGGTGATGAAGGACAGAGGACCAGACTCAGACAGATATGAAGTCCTCCCTGGCTTCTGGAGAGAGGGTTTAAGCACATCTCTTACCCATGTGTTGATGTCCCCTTTACAGCACTCAGATTCATGTGGGATGCCTTTGCTTTACAGAAACAGTTTCCCTCCACCCTTTTCAAATATCTTCTCATCCTACTTTTAATGATTCCTCCATCTTCCCTGAAGTGGAAATACATCACATAGAGGTAAATGTCCTTTTTAATGTGAATGTTGAAGTTGCATTCGATAACCCTAAGTGGTTTTGTTCTTGTGTAATGATTTTCAACAAGATTCTTATGCGAGTCCCATCTAAAGTCATTTGGGCTGTGCTCCAGCTATATTTGCTATGTCCAAATCCTGCTTACTTTGTCCCCTTGGATTACTGATAAATCAATTCTGTGACATTTTTGGCAGGTTTTGAACCAGACAGTGCTATCTGATCCAGTCTAGCAGGAATACAGGTGTGTTGTGCGTGTCCTTTGTGCCCAGTACCTGCTCACTGGGACCTTTTGGTCCCGCCTGTTGAACAGGTCTCCAGGGAAATGTCTTATGGAAAAAGGCTGCTGCTTTACTGACAGATTTATTTATACTTTTTTTAAAGTCAGATGAGCTGGTGCATCCTTTCATAATTTTGTTTCCTATTGTTAATTTCCCAAACAAGATAATGAGGTTTTCTAAAGATGTGCCATGTATGCCTGTATTAATTTGTGCATGGTAAAAGATTGTTTGCTTTGGGGAGTTTAATTTAGGCAGATTTTAGTTTTCTATTTGTCTTCAGTCTGTTTTAAAATATGACTTTTCTTCAGCCCTGTGCTAACAACAGCTGAGTCCACTTTTATTATGACTCCCATTTGTCTGTTGTCCTTCAGAACTGTTGGTTGTGTGTTGAGGAGCTGCAGAGCAGGTTCTGTGCTTTCCTTGTGGTCTGTCTGTTGGGTTTGTTTTTTTCAGCCTCCTCCTGTTTAGCCTCTAATTTTGCCATTTTTGTTTGTTCCCTGCTGGAAAATATACCTATATCTGGTGTGCCTGTGGTGATAAAGATGGGACTCTAGGCAGGGTTGGATGCTGTAGCTCATCAATGTCTCCTGTTTCTGCAGCTGCACTCTCTTCTCCCCAAGACCTCGGGAAGTGGCAGCCCCCCATGTTTCTACACAGCATCTAATTCACTCAGAGAAACAGTTAGAATCACCAAATCATAGAATTATCCAGGTTGGAAGGGACCCTGAAGATCATCAAGTCCAACCATCAACCTAACACTGTCAAACCCACCACTCAGCACCACGTCTACACGTCTTTTAAATACCTACAGGGATGGCAACTCCGCCACTTCTCTGGGCAGCCTCTTCCAGTGCTTGACAACCCTTTCTGTGAAGAACTTTTTCCTAATATCCGTCCTAAACCTCCCCTGGCATAACTTGAGGCCGTTTCCTCTTGTTCTATTGCCTGTTATTAGCGAGAAGAGGTTGACCCTCATCTCTCTACACCCTCCTTTCAGGGAGCTGTAGAGAGCAAGGTCTCCTCTCAGCCTCCTCTTCTCCAGGCTGAAAACCCCCAGTTCCCTTAGCCGCTACTCCTAAAACTTGTGCTCCAGACCCCTCACCAGCTTCATTGCCATAACGACGTTTGTCTTGTGCAAGACGTGGATTCTCAGTCTCTTACTTAGCCATCTTCTCATCTTTTCCTCCCCTTGTGGTCTTGTTCCTCAGTGATTTATTCATCTTTCATGCCCTGCTTTCTCTGCTCACCCTGAGCGGTCCCCCAGCATTGACCCGGTGTGCCCATTGCCCTCCGTACGGAGAGCTCCCCCAGGTGTACAGGATGGGAAGCATCCCATGGTTTCCTGGGGAGTACTTCCCATTGCCATTGATGTCCTGCTGGCTCATGGCACTTCCCCTGGGTTTTGCTCAATCAAGTGTGCCTCTTTCCTTGTGTCCCGTCACACTGAAATTTTTCTTTGCTCTTCTTTTTTCCGCAGCTTTTAGTGTGGCAGCAAAATCAGTAATATGTGATTGTGGCCCCCACGGCTCCCACTTTTCTTCTTGATCTCCAACCACTTTGCCTCTTAACTGTGAGCAAGCATTGCAGTGGACTATCAAAAGCATTGGCAGCGCACCAGACCGGGGCTGTTCACCCATCCAAGCAGGTGAGGCTGCTCTGTGGGCTCTTCACATCTCATTGATGCCTGTGGGGACACTAAGAGTTGTCCAACACTACCCTGTTGTTGGAAAGGGGGGTGGGAGAAGGGACCACCTCACACTGCTGACAAGGTGAGCATCCTCCAGCTAGTTTATTACTTCTCAAGGTCGCTTCTTATTTTGCCTTTTCTCCTATGTACTGTGCAACGTGGTCTGAAATAGCCCCTGCTGTACGAGAAGGTGTGCCAGCCTATTTTATTTTTCAGGTGCATCTGAAATATTTCTGCTCTCGGGAGCTTTCACTGTTCCATGTTTGTAGCTCCCTGTCTGAGCTATTTTGGGAAGCTTAGTTGACCACTGGCTGTACAAGATATCTGTATACCTGGCAGTATTTAGATCTCAGCAAAACAAAAGTGATGTAGTTATCCCCATGTTAAAGACTGAGAAGATGCCTGCAGAGTTGGGTCCTCCCTGCACACCGGTTGTCTCCCCTGTTGCCCAGGGACTGGGATAAGCAGGCCGGTGGCAGCAGGGCACAGAGTTTGGCTCTTGGGTAGGGTGGACATCATGAGCTTCTCCACACGTTATAGAAACTTGAGGCTCAAAGGCTTTTTAAAGTTATTTGGATGCTGCTTCATTCAGGAATGCCAGTTAAAGGGTTTGGGTGGCTAATACCCACTTTTAAAAGTGACTTTGGCACCAAGACCTGGAGTTGCAAACCAGCTTGTGAACACCTGTAAAACCTTAGCCTGAATTTCCCCTTATTACCCAAAAGAGCAACAAAGGGAAATTTTCTTGGGGAGAGAGCTGAGCCCGGTTCCCAAGCCCAGCGTAGGGCCCTGCCCGGGTGGTGAGCACCCAGGGAGGGCTGTGCTGGCACACAGCTCCCACCCAGCGCTCCCCGCGAAACCTGTAACCTCTGAGCTGGGGCATCTCTTCAGGGATGATCGTTTAATTAAGTCTTCAAATGACAGAGAATCTGCTCCACATTAGGTTAGCTGCTTCACTGCTTAATTAACTTTATTCCTACTCTGGATTTGTTTAGTTTCACCTTGCAGCCTTTGGCTCTCATTATGACTTTTTTTGCTAAATTAAAGAGCTGCCTGGTATCAGAATCACCTCCCTGTGATGGCACTAAAGAACACATGAAATTGGCTGTTACTCTTCCCTTGGATAAATTAAAAAGGTCAAGTGCCTGTAACCTGTCTCTCCGTACAAAGCTGGCTTTGCAGGCTTCAAATCACTCTTGAAAGCCTTGGTACTTGGGCAGGTTGCATCCTGGTGCCCCAGGGCTGAATGTATGGTCTTAGTAATGCAACACTACTCCTGCTCCCTCAGCATCCCCCACTTACATCTCTCACCAGTCACAGCCACCACCCGTCCTGTCTGGCACACGCCTGCGGTTGGTATTCACCCCGGTGCTTCAGTTCTTCTGAGGATCACAGCTCCCTGAAAAAAACAGCATCATGAATAAACATCATGAATAATTTTCTGAGAAAAGCATAACTTTATCACTGACTGTAAGGAGAGGGGCAGGATGAGAGCACTGATTAGAATATTTATGCAAACCAGTCCTGATGAGATCCATCTTGACAAAATAGTCATAGGTCGATCCATTTTAATTTCATGTAAATGCCTTGTTTTCTGGAGCGGCTCAGGGCAGTTAATTGCAGATGCTGACCCGTTGTCCTCTCGCTCTGCAGACCTTCTCGTGGGTTGAAGGGTGCAAGGGTTCCCTTTCTGGTGTGGCTCACAAGAATAGGAGTACGGCTCCTGTGCCTGTGCAGGGATCTGGGCTGCAGCCCACGGGTCACCAGCAGTTAGAATCATAGATCTGTCTGGGTTGGAAGGGACCTTTAAGATCACCGAGTCCAACCATCAACCTAACACTGCCAAATCCACTAGTCCCTCAGCACCATGTCTACACCTCTTTTAAACACCTCCAGGGATGGTGACTGCACCACTGCCCTGGGCAGCGTGTTCCAGTGCTTGACAACCCTTTTGGTGAAGAAATGTTTCCTAATATCCATCCTAAACCTCCCCTGGCACAACTGGAGGCTGTTTCCTCTTGTCTTATCACTTGTTCCTTGGGAGAAGAGACTGACCCCCCCCCTCGGTACAGCCTCCTTTCAGGGAGTTGTAGAGACTTGGTGGTGCTGAGCAGGACAGTTGTCTTGGCTGAGGCTTGGGAAACCACTTTTTAATGCCAGTGACTGGTGGGGTTGGGAGCATGTGAGAGGTATTTCTGTTTGCTCTCTCCCCTAAAGTATTGATTTCATTTCAGGTTACTTCTAACCTTTTGCTTACCGAAGCTTTTGAGGCTGGTAGGAACATGTTTGTGTCATGCTAGTCTTTGATAACTCTCATGAAAACCATGGGAGTTTCTCTGGCAGAACCAAGCAGGTCCTGCAGGAAGGATCAGTGCTGTGGTGGAGAATCGCGGGTGCCTGGGCTGTCCCCGGGGCACAGGGGTGGCGCTGGGCATCTGCTGCCTCAGTGGCAGGTTTCATCCGCCAGCACATGCGTGGGACGGGCACTGGGAAAGAGATTCTGTGCATCCCACTGCAGACAAGTGACCCGTGCTCTGTTTCTGCAAGCATAAATGCAGGTTCCGTACGTGAGTGGATTTTAATAATATTAATTATGAGCATGTGGAGTGGTGTTTGCTGGGTGAGGAGTGGGCGTAATTGTAGGGGATTGAGCGGACAAAAGTGCTTCTGCAGTTGTCTCTATCATCTGTGTCCATTAAGTTCAGTTATCTGGAGAAAGCGCGGACATGCTAATTGTTTCTGCAGTTTGGCCAAATGCGCAATGATGAGGTTTCCCTTCTGTAACCAAAGGCGCAGTCCTGCGGTACAGGCTGTCGAAATCGCCCCTCTCTGGGGGTAGATGTGCCCGGTGGGTGAGAGAAAGGAGCCCCCTCCAAGGCCTGAATGCCTGCCCAGCTTCTCCTCCTCTCTCCGGCAGTTTTGGATATTTTTTTGCTAACTGTAAAAGAAAAAAATCTATACATTTTTAAACCTGTCATGTCCCTGATTTCAATAAAATTTTGTAGTGAAGGATTAGAGCTAATTATATGTTTTAGGGAAAATAATAATTTTGTTGCCCTGAGTTTGTCACCTTTTTGATTAAATGATTTTATCATTTATTTGCACTCCCTCATTTATTTTCTTCCTGTTCTCTAGACTTATTTTTAGGTTGTTATTCTTCTGACTAGGACATTTTATATTCTGGTAGTGCCAGGTGTCCCAATCAAAGTCTGGCACTGAGAGAACACCCATAGGTGTAAAAATTTACAGTTTAAGGGTCTGAAGAAACACAATCGTTATTTGGAAATATGCAAGAAGTGAGTGTGGAAGATGACTACCTCTGCATTTTCAGGTACTTAGTCACAGGAGATAAGCATACAAAAATAAATGTGGACAGACGACAATTTGTGATGAGGGCAGAAGCATCATGCCCATGTTACCTTTGGCCGTCACAGCTCCTCGTGAAGCTGAATAGAAGTGGCAATACAAAGCTGTGTCTGTGCACGCTGCACCGGCCGGCTCACGTCTTCTGTCTGATAGATCAAGGGGTCTCGTGCTGCCTGAAGGGTTCTGTCATGGAGAGGCTCCCTCTTTGTATGCCGTCTGCTTTCTGATATAAATCTGTCTTTTCTGTCTTTGTCTGAGAGCCTTTTCAGGTCTCTAGTTATTCCTGCTGAAATCGCTGACCCTCCTGTTAGCAAGGAGAGTGTGCAGGTAGGGTGATGAAGGCTGGACACAGTGTTGGGATGATGGTAATGGATTTACCTGCATTTATGATAGGAAAACAGCACTCATCACGCTTGCTGTGATCAGTTCGGTGCCTTTGCAGGGGACCTGAGAGTTAGGGTTGGTCAGCCTGGAGAAGAGAAGGCTCCGGGGAGACCTTAGAGCCCCTTCCAGTCCCTAAAGGGGCTCCAGGAAAGCTGGGGAGGGACTTCGTACAAGGGCATGGAGTGATAGGATGAGGGGGAATGGCTTCAAACTGGAAGATGGGAGATTCAGAATAGCTTATCAGGAAGAAATTCTTTCCTGTGAGGGTGGTGAGCCCCTGGCGCAGGTTGCCCAGAGAAGCTGTGGCTGCCCCATCCCTGGAGGTGTCCAAGGCCAGGTTGGACGGGGCTTGGAGCAACCTGGGCTGGGGGGAGGTGTCCCTGCCCAGGGCAGGGGGTGGAACTAAATGGTCTTTAAGGTCCTCTTTGAACTCTGACCATTCTGTGGTGCACTAAGACCTTGCTCTGGCTGGGGGATTCCCTGCCTTGCCAAAGGAGGGGTGGTGCAGCAGGAGGAGTTTCTCTGCAGATATTCCTGGTTGCTGTAGCCCCCACAGCCCCTGCCCGGGCACTGCTGAAGCCCAGGACATGGAGCTGAGCAGAGCCTTGCTCTAACACCACTGCATTTCTCACATCCAAGTCTGCTCTTCTGACCTGGCCGGGAGGAGACAGCAGCAATGCCCGGTCTGCTCCCGGTGCTTTTGCAATTTTTCCTTGTGTGCAGGAAGTATTTTTAATGAAAAAATGTTGTATTCCTGGTTATTGTAACTTATGCTTTAAATGGGCAAAGTAAGAGAGAAATGGCCAACAAGCCAGACGCACGATAAAAAGAGAGTAAATCTGCCAGAAAAAAAAACCAAACTTATTTTCTTTCCAAAATAAATCAGCTGGGAAATCGCTGAGTCAATAAAGTTTACTCTCCACAAGCATCCTTCTTTCTGGTCAGGAGATATATTGCTTGTATGTTAATTGGGCCTCTAATTGTTCTCTCTGAGCTGCAGCGTCTGCTTTTTGAATTCTGCTAGTTGCACTGTCTGCCATTTCTTTGCTTCTTTATGTCTTTCTTTTGCAGGAATAGTAGGTGAAAAAGGCTGAAAGTGTTCAATATATGCAGAAGAGCTAGGCTGTACATCAGCAGTTGACTGCTGCTCTACAGGCAGGGCTTCAAGCCCACTTTTGGGCATTCTTCTGCCAGGTGTCTGGAACCCTTATTCTCTGTTGCTTTCCATCATTTTTGTAGAGGTCAAAAAAATAAGTGGTTCTGGTGTTGCACTAGTATTCCCAACACACTTTCAGCTATATAATGAAGCAGAACAAAGCTTGGCAGGAGTCTAGTTTCTCTGCTAATTAAGATTAAAAGTGGAAATGGTCCATTACAGGGAAAGCAACTTTTAATGAAAATTTAGAAAGAGCTGCGAAAGAAGGCAAAAAACCACTTTGCTTAAAGAATCAGAAGCAATACAGCGCCCTTCTAACAGCACATGGCATTTTGTTGTGTGATAGCTATGATTAATCTTGAAAATGAGACCTGTTGACACAGGACTTGCCAGTCAGAGCTCGCTGTGTGCAGCCTGGGTTGACAGTTTTGTGTGTTCTTTGGTTTCGTGGATTCTCTAGGGATTTTCACGGCAAACTCAAGGTGTTGATTTTGGGCTTGGTGGGAAGTGCAGCAGCAGAGTTAGCAAAAGGTTGCATGATTCATCTCCCAGAAAAACAAACATGGAGTTTTAGAGCTCAGAGAAGGTGAATACAGTTTTACCTCAGTTAGAAGCGTTGATTTAGCTCTGTGTGGGTAGCCGGCCAACTGAAGGCTGTTCCAGCTCCTCCCTGAACGTTGAATGCAGTTTGTGCTAAATGACGAGGCTACGTTCGGCCGCACAAAGGGGAGGCTGTCTTGGACATCAAGCCCCACATAGATCTATGCGTTGGATCTAATTTTGCCCATCATTCAAACCTTCATGTGACTGGTGAGAGGGAAGCAATGGGAGGTACATGGCGCTGTCTGGCAGGTCTCCCGTTCAAACGCTGGTTTCCCTGTGACATGGGGCTGGGAATGCTACAACCATACAAAAATGGGGGATACTACATGTGAGGGGTCTGGTGCAAGTAGGTTAAAGGTCTGTGGGGATTATCTCAACAGATGGAAGGAAATCTGATTGCAATGTGATCCAGAGAGAAGAGGAAGAAAGAGATTTGTGAATTTAGACAAAGTACTTGGACTTCTTAGAGAAATGGGAAAGATGTATGTATGACGGGTGGTTGCTATAATGTGCACTATATCATCAGTTGTGTGAACTCTCCCTGTCTGGGTCTACCTAAATTTGCAATAACAAAAGGCTGTATACCAGTCCTATACTGTCCAAAAATCAGCTATGGGTGTGTATAGGTGGATTGTTACCATGTTTTTCTTATTTTCTGGATGCAATCTTTGCAGATAGAGCCCCTTGCTGCTCCCAGTAGGCACCTGTGGTGCAGCCAGGTTGCTCCAGAAGACCTCACCCATCACCTTCTGGGAGCTGTGGGGCTGGTGCGGGTTCCGTGCTGCTGCTGAAGCCTAGTCTTCTTTCCTTAATACTTTTGTTATTAGCTCTGAATTAATCCTGACATCAATCATTACCTTTAGTGCTGTCTCAGGCGGTTGTCAGGGCGGGTGGTGCTCCCGGGGTGGACAGGACGCTAAACCCAATATCTCAGTCGTGTGTCTGTTATCTCACCTGTCTGCAGATGCTGCAAGGAGGTACTTCAGGTGCCCTGTGGAACAGGTCACCTACCCACAGGTTTCAGCTTCTCCAGTGTTCAAGAAAACTCATCAACAAAAATAGAAAATGCAGCTTTCACCTTCCCACAGATCTGGTACAGTAAAGAAACTGTTCTCACAGGCTCTTTTGGATATTTTCTGCTGGGAATATTTTGTTCCAAGCTGCACAAGAGCGCTCCACTGAAGAACAAATCATGCTATTAGACTTGCACTTTAATCTTCCCTTTGGGAACACAGAGCTTCCTAATGTAATCTTGATGGTACCGAAAAGCATTATTATAATTTTAATGCACATAACAAATTACCATTGTCCCCTATTTGCAAAGGTGAAGGAAGATATCTTTTATGCATACGCTAGAATGAATGTAGGAAATTCTGTTCTTGTTTGTCCTGGTTCAGACCTAGCCCTGCTGCAGTGAAACCTGTTTTTTAAAGTAGATGTGCTCTGGATGATCACTGTGAATTATAAACTTAAAATATGCCCCTGCAGGTTAATTGGAGGACAGCTGTATTTTGTGCGTTATCCTGGACTTCATGATAAAAGAAGCTCAAATTGGATTTCCAGGCTGTGCTGAAAAGCCTAATCTTCACATTGATTCAAAAGTTAGCACGGCTGTCCTGGTTTGAGTGACACAGGACTAATTTCTCTCCTAATGCTTGGGAAAACTGCACATTTAGCAGACTCCGGTGTCTGAATTGGTGAAAATATTTACTTTATAGCCAGCTATGGTATGCGGGTTTAAAAGTCTCAGTGTTTTCGAGTTAGCCAGGTGCAGGGATGAGGAGGAGAGAGACCCGGATGGAGCTGGAGAGTGTCCTGCAAAGCGCCGCGGTGCCAGGCTGCTTCCCGGCCACGGGGCCAGCGTGGGCAAGGCAGTTGCAGCCGGGTTGTTGTTTCTCAGCTGGGAAGATCATCCATGGTCACAGTCTGGCAAAACCCTCTGGGAGATGTGTTTGGTGTTCGTGGGCAGAGGTTCGTGGTAACCTCCAGCATGCACACCCCCAGGGCACAAAAAATTTCATATTGTCAGCCTGTGAGGAACAAATAAGAGAAAAGAATCTCCAGGAATTTCTTGTATCAATACAGAAATACCTCACCAAGACAGGAAAATGTTCGTACTTTAGGTGGTGTTATTCTGTGCAGTTACCATAAGCGTCCTGTAGCCTCCGGTGGGTAGGTGAAAACGTGAACTATAAAAGTGCTGGCTTTGAACATTTGCTGATGTGAACCTCTCGTGCAGCTGAGGCAGCAGGCCGGTTGGGGGCTGTGTGGCAGAGAGAAAGAGACTTCACTGTGAGGTTCAAATTAACAATTTATTTGGACTTCACTCCCAGGTCCAATACACCACTATTGCAGGTTTTATGGATACAATGGAGGAATGCACTATTGCAATTTAAAAAGCAATTCACAAGATACACTATTACAACCTACAAGTGATTTCCGAAAAGTACTAACACAAACCACAAGCACGCTAGATATCAATACATTAAAAGGGTGCACAAATCATGATCTTAAAGCATGCCAAATAACACACACATGTGTTTTCATCACTTACCCTCTCTCGGGTAATGCCTCCTGATTCGTGGGCCATTACCTCTTACAGCGTCCTGGACGAGGACAGGCCAGCTGTATTGTTGGAAAAAGACTCCCCATTTTTCTACCCAAACCTTACGGGTTTTATTTCCTGATGTGAGGGGTGGGCAGGATTATGCCTGAGGGGATTATACTATCTGGACTGTTTATCTCTGGTGGTGTGATGGCCCTTTAGTCTGTATTGCTAATTTTGTGATGTCTAGTACACAAAGTTACTGAATATGGGTGGAATGTGACTCGGGGCATTTTGTTAAGGGGTCATTCAATGCTCCGTAGGGTTTGGGTGCTCAGTGTGATGGATGGGTGCTCAGTGTGATGCAGCGTGATCCCCTACAGACTGGAGTGGAGCTTTGTTCTGATTCAATCTTTTTTATGCTAAACATGCATGTTTATGTGGAATCCAAACTGCAGGGTGGTTAGCGGGAAAGAGCCGTGCCCCGAGCGCTATTTCTATTTTTAAAAGCTCATATACCTCCACCAAACATGCTGGATTTTAGCTCGTGTTGCTTTGCTGTCCTTAGACTTTCTCACAAGCGAAACTTTGCCCGTGCAGAGGGAGGAGAGGAAAGAGCAGAGGGTCCAGTGGAATTCACACTGCCGTCACGTCTGTGCCGACAACATTGTGCTGTGTTCTACTGCCAGCCGAAGGAAAGGGGATAACAAAAGTACCATGAATTACTGAGCTACAAAAAGAAGGGTAAGTAGGTATTAAGACCTTTCTCCTAACTACTCCTCTTTCTTCTCTAATACTTACACGGAAGAAGAGGAAAAGAAAGCAGTGAGCACACTGCGTTGTGCAGATAACGCAGACTAATAGCAAGAAATGGATGGGAACTCTATAAACATCCAGTTATGAAATATGACCCAACTCCGTCTTTATTTTGGCAATGCCTTTCATCTTCAAAGACAAAGTCTACATTTGCAACCATGACTTCTATATTTAGGTTTGGTGATTTTTTTTAACTGAGCAAAGTTACAAAAAATAAGTGTTATATCAGTGATGTCTTTTGTGGAAAAAAGGTGGCTTTTTTAGGACCCCACCACCACCACCCCAATGCACTGTATATCAGATAGGCTTAGAGATGGGAATTTGAAATCTAGCTTAGCTCACACCTGAAATGAGAGATGTTCGTGGTGAGAGGAACTCACTTCGGAACAGCTTGGGGAAGGGCTGCAGTGGTTGCTCAGCTGCAGCTATTCTAAAGTAAAGGATAAAAGTTCCTCTGTGAGTTACACACTATTTCAAACAGCCCGTGATTTAAAAAGGATGTATGGTCTGGAAAATTGTCAGTTCTGATCCTGTGATTTATTAAGATACACTTACAGGAAAGACTGAGGATATCTGTGGGTCAGTTCTGGGCGCTCCTGGTTGCTCGGAGAGCATCTCCCTCCTTGTCTTTTTTTCTGGGAGGAAGGGAAAGGTGGTCCCCAGTGGAAGGATGATGGAAGAAAACATGTTGCCAGATACGTGCTCTCTTTGTAGTGTCTAGGATGTTGTGAAATACATCCGTAAGAGGAAATCACTGATCCTGCATCATTGTGGCTGTTGCCGACTGGCCTGATAAAGCCTGGTTGGAAATGGCTCAGGGAACAGCCCTGCCCTGGCATCCCCCGTAATTAGAGGTGGGGGTATGTGGAAATTTTATCAGGTCAGCTAATCTGTAGTTCTTAGATTCTCCCAATGTACTCCTAATATATGTCTTTTCTGTCCTGCCCAACTCTTCAGGAAACCCTCCTCTCTGGGCCAATTTACTTCTTGCTAGCATAGCTGGCAGTTCATCGTTTGTCTTACCTGTAATTGCTCTCTGCGTGGCTTCGGGGTGTCACAAGTGTCTCAAGGCCTTAAGTACCAGTGTCCTCGATATCATAACCCATTGAGCTTCTGTATCAAAACTAAAGAAAAAATACTAAGGAAATACAGAAAGAAAAACTGTACATGTGTCCTCAGAAGGTGGAAACCTCTTTTGCTTGAAGTTGAATTGTGTTCTGGTGGGGTGAACCTTCAGCAGCCCTTTAGTAACGTGGATTTGACATCCAGGGGACTGGGAGAGACTCCTTCATCTCCTGGAACGGGCTGGGGGCACCAGTGCAGGACCAAATGGGCTGGAGATCATCTCCTGCAACCTCTTGCAGCGATGCCGGCAGTTCAGGAAGGTGTGTTAAAGGAGAGGAAAGCCCCATCAGGCAATGCCGTTTGCTGCTGTGAGATGGCACGGGAAGCAAGGGGCAGCTTATCTCCCTCGTGCAGGTACGTAAGCGCAGCCTGCCGTACAGCTGGTCTTAACAGAGAGGGTACGTTGAAATGCATCGAAGTGACCCAGTCGTGCACGTGTGGTACTACAAAAACACCGCTGCATAATGTCAGTGAAGCACCTTAGCGGAGATTAAAAGCTGTCTAGAAGGCAGATCTCAAAAAGAAAAGGGGAAACAGATTGGTGAGGGATAATTTTAGGATCCTTACCCATTTTAGGGCTCTTCTAGATTTCCTTTGCTGGCCTGGACACATGCATGCTGTCACACAATAGACATAAGGCAACGAAAGAGGAATCCTGCAAGCTGCAAAGCGCTTCAGGAGACTGGCCGGTCCCCTGTGCCATCTGAGGCAGGACTAGGGATAATTAGACCGTGTCTGACAGGTACCAAACCATGTCACATCTGTCTCAAAATTCACAAACGGGAGGTTCTCCGTTCGCTCCCTAATTAGGTTCTTCCACAACTTTCCAGAGAGCTAACACTTCCCCCCCAGCCAGTCTGAGCACTGGTCTCGGCATTACCCAGCCGTGGCTCTGTGCCCCCCCAGCCGTCCCCCAGCCTTTTCTGCCATCCCGGCTTCTTCCAGCTCTCGTGCAAGACCACAGCCCCGCACCTCCTGGGCACCTCTGGGCTTTCTCCAATGCCCGTACCCTTCCCGAGACGCGGTGCCCTGACATGTTATCAGCCCTGGGGAGAGCGGGAGCATTTCTTTGCATATCTGACACATTACGCCAGCATTTGTAGACCCCGGTATAATACTTCTGTGACAAGATGACATTATTAGCTCATGTTCGGTTTGTTTTCAGCTGTCACTATTGCTGCTTTTTTAAATCCTGCTGCCTAGCAGGCAATCCCTATTCTGGTATTTGAATATTTGTTTTTCTCTCATTTGTATGTGCACTTGTCTGTATTGAATTTTGTCTCTTTGATTTCAGACCATTTTCCAATTTATCAAGATCACTTTGAATTCTAATCCTATCTGCCAAAGCACTTGTAATCATTCCCATACTGATGTCATTCACAGTTCCCTCACTCGTGTTGCTGAAGTCATTAATATTTAATAGAAGCACAACCAGTAGGGTCCCTGCTCGATAGTATTCAACATGTGCTTTGCCAAAGAATCCTTTGTAGCAGCTTTTTGCATGTGTTTCTGGGTCCCTAATCCGTTCTCACAACCAACTGCTAATGATTCAGACAATGCTTTGTTTAACTTAGTATTTTATGATAAATCTAGATCACTGACAGTAACCTCAGGTTGGTTTCTCTAAGGTGTTTTTCCTACTCGATCCTGTGCTGCCATTCTTCTAAAACAAATACTCTTCCTCTTGGTCCCACACATAGAAACACTTTCAGCCTTTTCCGTGGTATTTGATGTGCAACTTCTTTGGTAATGGATAATTTTATACTTTGCTATTCCCCCTTACTGTTTGTAAGTCCTGTACCTTAGTCTTTGAATTTTGGGTTCCTCCTGGTCATCCTCAGTTGCGCATCCCTGCGGTCACAGTCCGTGTGCCCCAGAGGTGGCTGCACGGTAGCTGTAGAAGTAAATGATGGAAAGGAAGCAAAATGCACCTTAGTACTTGCACAGCCGCAAATTAAGCCGTGCTCACAGGAGAGGGGGCCAAGCCTTGCAGGGTACTACTCTGGCAGTGGGTTCGCTGTAGCAGCAGACAAATCACATCCCACAGCACAATCCTGGTCCCAAATAAGCTGTAATCATCCCAGATGTTATCATCAGGGAAGCACTAACAGCGGTAAGGGGGGATTTACAGCTGTGCGCGGTGCTAAGGAGACACACATTGAAATACCATACACTGATGTCATTTTATGCTTCTCAAAATTGCATTTAGGATGGTGCAGAGCCTAACTGGGAAGCAGCTCTTGGGTAAGGCCTTCAGAGATGAATGCTTTCTCCTCCCTAGCGAAAGCCGCCCCTTGTCGTAGTGAATATCCCAATCGATGGCAGTTGCATGGTAGTGCCATGGGAGCCTGGTAAAGAGGTGCAGCAGAGCCGGAGGTTCTGCGGGCATTGCGGTGCCGGCTGTGTGGCAAGGCACTACACACCCAGTCTGTGCGTGCCCCGAGTGCCGGGGGTGTGCTCGGTCATGGGGGGTGCCAGCGCTGCCCATCCTGGATGGGCAGCCCAGGGGAAGATGAGAGAGACCGAAGTTTCGGTGGGTCCTGTCCTTTTTCCCCACCTGAGCACTGAGAGGGGTGTGACATCCTCACATCTTGTGATGAGATAAAGGATTTTTTTCTTTTTCAGTGCATTCTTAATTCACACGCACATGAAGGAATTGTTCCTTCTGTCCCTTTATAATCCACCAATACTTCTGACTGTTGCACGATTTCCTTTCACAGCTGGTTGTGGAATTATAAGATAAGCTTTTAAAAAGCAACGCTCAACACACATTCAGTTTCAATATTTGAATTTGGGTTATTTTCATCAGCACCATCTTGCACGTCCCCCTTGAGGCTTTTCAGCCCGAGAGCCGCAGACGTGCCGTTCGCACTGCAGAGCCAGCCCCAGCACCGCAGCACCGCAGCACCGACCCGTGCCGCAGCCCGGGGCTCGCAGGTCTCAGCGCAGACTCAACCACTTGTCAGATGATGCGCATTATAGCTGGTAGAAAGCACAGCTTCTCTCCGATACAAGAGTACAACTCCTCAGTATTTCTTTTCATGCTGGACTGGAAGCGAAACTCACATTTCGCAACCTTTTGGGGAATTTCTTCAATAATTTTGCATTAGGAGTATCACATCATTCAGCGACTAATGAAGCTAGGATGTTAAAGCGTGAATTAAAGTTCACCACTATAAAAGTTGAATTAATGTAAGTAAATTTTAACAAGTTTAAATTAAGCTCCTTACTGCTATGAAACTACGAACTGGTGCTAGTCCTTTCAGTGTTTTCATCTAAATATGTTTGTTACACTGATACTGTCCATCCAAACATCCTTCCTTGGGCTGTTGGGCAAACTGTAGTCTTTCTGTTTTTCCCAGCCAGGTCTTTTCTGTCATCTTGGCAAGTTTTGTGACTGGCAGCCACCTCTCTCGCTGCTGCAGCGACAGCCTGGTCTTTAATTGTATCCCAGCCTCTTCCAAGCAGCGAAGGAGAAAGATCAAAAAAAAATTTAGTTCCCCTTCTGAAGGGAGCTGGTCCAGCCTTTGGTTTGCCACACGCGTCCAGCACAGAGGACTGGGCAGGGTGACCCGCTTGCAGCACTCATGGGTGCCACGCTCCTCTGCAGCAACACCCCGGGGGAGGCCAGGACCCTTTGGCCCCCGGCACTCCCCAGCCAACCGTCAGTGTGGTGTTACCTTGGTTGTGCCAAAGGACTTGAGAAAAAAGTAAGAGCACGTTTTGCCCAAAAAGCAGAGTTGCTCATTGTCTGTTGAGAGAGGGCTGTTCCTTCCACGCCACACGCTGACATCAGTGTGCCAAGTCCGCCCAGCCGGCACCCGGGCTTATTGAGGAGCGCGGTAGTTTGCTCTGATAGCAAAGGTGAATCTGCAGAAAGGTGAAAACTAATCAGTTTTATAATATTCAGCTGGGAACATTAACTAATTTTAGGATGGGTATTTTGCAGAGTAAAATGAATAGCTAACGACTTTACTATTTTAATTACTTTAGGAAAGGTTGCCCTGCAGGTTATCTAAAGGAGTTCGCCTGGTTAGATGAATATTACAGCTGAGATTGGAGAAGTAATATTATTACCATCTATCATAAAAAGCATGTGATGTGACCAGATAAGTACATAACTCCGGTTTTATTAACTGTATTTCAGCGTAACTGATGAGGTTCCAAACATTTTGAGTAACACCTTTGTCTCTAATGGGGTTGTGAGGTTCTTTTCATAACGCAAAGCTGATTGACAGTATTGACAGGAGAGGCCGAGTTTTGCAGGCAATATCGTTAGGTGATGGACTGTGGCTTGCGGTATACGTTCCGTTCTTTTTAGTGTACCAATGGCTTTGGCTATTGCCGTCCCCACAGAGCTGGCTGGGTGAGGAAGGGTATATGGAGAAACAGGCTGTAGTGCATTGGCCACAGTAGGGAGGGAAAGGGCCTTGGTGTGGCTGGAATCTAAAGTTTAAATGTATTTTTCTTTAGGAGAAAAAAAAAACAAAGACAACCCCCCCCCCCNACCCCAAACAAAACCCCCCTAAACCAACAAAAATCCCCGACCAAAAACACCACAAAAAGCTCCTTTTGCTAGCAAATTTAAAAACGCAGCTGACAGAAGCAAAAAGCAGTTTAAAATTAAATGCAGGCAGCTGATGGAGCAATGCTTACTCAACAAACGCTGCTTCTGCACGCTGCTGCTCTGCCCATGGGGCTGCGTGCTGGAAGAACTTCGAGCACGTTGGCACGTGGTGGTCATGGCATGAGGGTCTCGTTCAGCTCTGCCTGGGGGGGACAGCTGGGGAGCAGTGAAGCGGACAGTGCTGCTTTTGGGGGGCAGAGGCACTCAGGCTGCCCGGCTCGGGGGGAGCAGCCCCTCAGCGGAGACCGGTGCTCCCAGCCACGGGGTTGGCTTTGGCCACGCTCCACTACAGGAACGTTGCTTATACATTACCAGTTCACACCAAGTCGGGGTTCCTTGCCTGCGCATCATTATTAATTTATGAAATTATTTATAGAGTTATTAAAAATACAACTTTCCCAGCTTGCTTCTAGCTTTTTCCTAGGCTCAGTTATTTTTTAGGGAAGAAGATCAGTTGGTTTCAGTGTACTCCTGGTCAGCATTCACCTAAGAATACAGGAAAAGGTGGAATACCTTGTTTCAGTTTTTCTCAGAATTGTCAGACAAGTTAAGAACTTCAAGGGAACACTTTATTATGAAAAGCTGCAAGTCAGCTCTACAAAAATAAAGTTTAATGGGCTTAAGGCCAGCCTTTTGACATTTTCTGCCTAATTCCTAGCTCTGTGCCGTGGCCTTTATTCAAGTCCCTTCACAAAAGCATTCTAAATAACTCTAGTATAACTGCCAATAGCTATTATTTCATAAATTGGGGGCGGGGGGGTTACTTGACACGGAAAGAAAAATGAAACCCAGGATTCTTTTTTATCTTTTGGGGAAGAAGGTCATGTTTTGAAAAAAGTTTAATTGGTGCCTGCTATGGAGTATTTTCACTTAAAAGCCAACATCGCTGAGACATTTCTGCGGTCTGAAAAGCAGTTCCACTTGCTTTTTCTGCAGAGCATTAAAAAACTGATATTCTGGATTTGTGTAATTACCCTGCAGTGCTGATAGACTGTACTTTTTATAGTTAATCTTATCTATTGGATGTCAGCAAAATTCAGAGTAGATGCATGCTTCTGCGCTCGCTGTCACGTTTATACAGTCTGCTTACCCGCACTTGCTCTGGGGCTCACCAGCTTCAGCGAATTTCTGTTCCCAAAACCTCAGTGCCCGTGTGCCGAGAGGAGTGGGTGGATTCCCAAGGGGATTCCTGGGAATGGCATCAGGGAGCCCGGAGCCCTGAGGAGGCTCCCAGGAGTGACGGGCATTGCCTCTGCAGGCTGGAGCGCGTACGAACTTCTGCACTGAGTGGGGTCAGTGTTGCAGGGATGGGGATTAAAAGCATCATCCACCTCAGTCCCTTTGGACACTAAAATAAGATGATCACAGTGCCAGCTTGTACAGGCTCTGCTTGTGTTGGTCCTTCAGCTGTAGCCCAGTTTGGTGACACAGGTGCCACCCCTGGCTCAGGAAATCATTATTCTGCTTGGAAATGTCCAGGGTGAGAAATGCTGTTAAAGGAGAAGAATTAGCTCTGTAAGATGGTAGAGAATGGCTAAGGCGAGGGTGTTTGTCCCATATTGACAAGGTCAGTGTTTCTCTGCTGTTGGCAGCAGGAGCCGGTGGCACGGGGACTGGGAGAGGTGTTGGACGTTCAGGTTGTGACTGGCGTGCCCCAGCCTGGGACACTGGCTATTCCAGCTCAAGCTGTAAGAGAAAAAGAGCACAGGTTCAGGTGACATGATAATTTTACTGCCCTTTGTAGGGGACTCTGATAACAAGAGGGGAGCCGGAGGCGAGGAAGGCTCGTGCCAGGGCTGAGGCTCCGCGGGTGGGAGGCAGCAACCTGCCTTGGGGTGCCAAGCAGGGGCACGCTGGCAGGTACTGAAAGGGAGCTGGAATAACCGTTTCCAAATAATTTGTCTCAAGATTTGTGCTCCTGCCTGCTGGTCAGGTCTCTGTTGAGTCTCGGTGCTTCTGAGCAGCCGCATCTCCGCGTCCGTGCCTGAGGCTCCTTGCTCGGTTTGGTTTGCTGCCCTGCTCCTGGCTGCCGCCGGCGCTCACCGCTGGAAGGGTCATTTAGCTCGGTGGGGCAGCAGAAGAGGCTGGAGACAGAAAGAGCTGCCTGGGGTCCTGCCAAAGTGCTCCCCAGGGTGGAGGCAGCTGTGCTGGGGCTTGTCCGGGAGCAAACAGAAAGCAGAACACCTCAAAACATACATGCAAGCCCTAGTAAAGATCTCTACACTGTTAGGCATCAGATTTTACCAGGATGAGGATGAATCCCTTTTGGAAAGCAACCCTTAGAAACGTGCCCAGCACCTCTGTGGTTTGAGGTCTGGGCTCACGTAGCGAGCTCTCAGCTGCCATCACGGCTGTGAGCAGTGGCCGTGGTGTGCTATCATGCTGGCTGACGGGAACGCTGCCCATGCACACGTGGTGTGGAGATGTCCCCGAGGAAAAGAGCTGCTTGTGGCTTCCTTTACATAAATGTCTGTCTGATGAAGCCTGTAAAAATCAGCACAGGGGAGTGTCAGAGGAGCGTGTGTGCAGTGTTCCCTGTGCATCCCCCAAGTCACCGGCCAGTCTAAGCCACTGACCTACTTGGGCAGATTTCTGGCATTTCATGCTTTGAAATATTTATGATTAAATACTTGCGCTGCATCCTTCCCTCCTCTCCTTGCCGCCTGTGCGGTGTTTGCTGGCGCGCTGCACTGTGCACAGGGCTCTCCCGCATCGCACAGCCCCTCTCGTTCCAACCTGATGCGCTGCTGCGGTGTTTGTCCAGCATCCTGCTGTTAGGTGATAACCATCCCTACGAGCTCCCATTAACTTACCTGTTCCATGAAACCCACGGTCTAAACAGGGCTGTGTATCTGTTTGAGCTGTGCAAAGCTCTGAACACCCTGTCAGCGGCTGAGAAATCAGGACTGAGCGATGCTGGGTTTGGGGCAGGTGGGAAATGCCCCGCACAGCACCCGGGCAGGTGCCCGGGGGAAGGGCTGTGCTTCCAGCGGGGATGTTTTCTGAGGGCTGCCCTTAACTACTGCTCTCTGCTCTTGTACAGGGAAAATGTTCTGCCAGGGTTTTGAATTAGACCGGATTGGGACTGTGGTCTTAAAGTGCACCCCGTGTCCCGGTGGGTACCAGCGTCCTGCAGCCCTCCGACATCCATTGGCGCGAAGGGGAAAGGATGGATTCTCACCAGGAGGGGGAAGGACCTTGACTCACAGCAGTTTGTGTGCCTGCAGAGGTGTGACTAAATTGGGCTTAGAAATGGATGAAAAAGCCTCACAGGTTAGCAATACTTGCAGGGAGGACCGATGCGGTGCAGAGACGCAGCCCTGGCGCGGGCTGGCCTCGGTGCCTGGTGGCCCTGACCTGTGCCACCTCCCTGTGCCAGAGGAGTGGGAGACCCAGAAAAGCAGTATTTCTTTGATTCAACTAACCCAGGGGTTGAAAGAGGAAACAGGCATGGCATCTTCACAGAACTGAGCTATCAGGAAATGTAGCCGTTCACAACGGACGAGTAACTCCGAGGCGAGGCAGCGCTGCCCGCCCGTCCCCGCTGCCCGCAGGTGTCCCGCGCAGGTTTGCAAATAAGAAAGAGCAGACGTGACTCTGTGTGTGTGTATGTATACAAAAGTGTAAAACAGCTTCTGCTGTTCCAAGCTCCCTGAAACCCTCTCGCAAGGCACTGCTACCACCACGTTTTCTGCTGCAACCGTAGGGTGTCAATCGAAAGTGTAGAACATTGAATTCTTGGCTAATACGCGGTATCCTGAAAGCTCATTAAATTACTGTTGCTGGTCTCTGCTGTGTTTTATTTAAGCACACCTGTAAGGCTAGGAGAATAGGCAACAGATTTCCATCACTTGGAGGCTGATTTGCTGAGAAGACACAGCTCAGAACTGATTCAGAAGTTATAAGTGGTTGCTCAAGCCCTGCATGAAAAACTGCTGGTTTTTGTTTTGTTTTGTTTTGTTTTTCTCTTCTAAAAACTTTATTCTACTGTTGTGTTTCATTGGGAAAAGATAAGGAAGTTGTTGCTTTGATCTATAGAGACCAGTCTCAGGGCTGCATGTTTTCCTGGGCTACTGGCTAGTAGGCAGAAGACTATTACCCCATTTTGAGATCGGCAAGATCCGCACATGCTCCGGGTGATGCAGGCTTGGTTCCCGCTGCTCTTCCTCAGAGGAAAACCCACCATTATTCCCAGGTCCTTTCTGTCCGCTGTGGGGGGCTGCCACCTTGGAGGGGCTGGAGAGGGGTTTGTCACCTCCTCAGCCCCACCTCATAGGGGTCTAATCTTACCCAACCAGGCTGTGGACCATGCAGAAGTCCCATGGGTGCCGTTGATCTCCCAGTGTTCCCTTGTACCTGTGAAAATATCCCACCAGAAGACAAAGTTACGCTGTTGTGCACGCAGGAGGAGGAGATAATCACACTCAGGCATAGTGGATTTCCCGCAACGTAGGAAAGATATGGACCTGTTGGAGCGGGGCCAGAGGAGGGC
>RSEF01000005.1:65118250-65169058 GCA_003993805.1 Himantopus leucocephalus
AGTACCGAGTACAGGGGGATGATCACTTCCTGAGTCCTGCTCATGATGCTATTCCCGAGACAGGCAATCCTCATCGCAAAAGGGCACCTGGAGTAAAGAGCAGCCTCAAACCCCAGAGCTGGATGCGATCTCTGGGGAGTGAGTTTACTGCCTCGGCCCAGAGGTCCGTCCAAGAGAAAGCGGTGGACGCGCAGTCTGAAGGACGCTTTTGCTGGTAGCTGCTTTGCTGTCTCCTGATGGATAGGGACTCAGTGTCAGGCTATAGACCTGTCAAGATCACACCTTTCTTGGTGCTAAGTACATGGATAAGAGACCCTCCCATTCACTTCCAGAGCTTCAGTGCTGGCCCCAGGTCCGAGCCGCACGGAGCAGTGAGTGCTGGGGGACAGGGCATGCTGCTCCATCACCAGGGCTCTGCTGCAGACCCCATAACCTGGTCCTCCTGCAGCTGTCCCTACCTCCTACCACCCAACCCCTCACCCTGGAGGGGTTGGGGCGACTGTGCTGCGTGTATTGTATATACATGACTGATGCACTGCTGGCTCAAGGGGGTCAGAGATGGAAAACTACCAAATGAGCAAAGCCCAGAGCAGCATTAGTGGTGGTGGAGGCTCCAGGGATGCTCTGCTTCCAAAGCCAGGCACAGGGGCTATGGTTTGGCCAGGTACTGGACTCAGACCGGGGGATAAACATATGAAATCCAATGTCCTGTGACAGGCAGGGGCAGGTGAGAAGGATTTAATAGTCCTGTCTAGGCTTAAACTCTATAAATCTAAGAAATGGTAGTGAACAGCTGCCCTGGGTAGGAGCTGGTAATTTAAAGCTCAGTTATGTATTGTCAGCTATAATTCCCAGTGGAGATGTCTGAACCTTGCTGTTTGCCCTTGCTGCGCATGAGAAGATAACACAGCTTTTAGCTAGAGCCGATTCAATCCAGCCAGGTCTGTCTGTATCACAGGAGATTTGAGGATGGGAGAGAAAACCCTGGCTCAGGCCGAGCACAACATGTCAAAATGGGTGAAACTTCTCATGGGTTGGAAAGTTCTGGCAGAGCTCCCAAATATCCGAGTGTTTGGGGTTAGCCCCTGGGCTGCCCCGATGGTGTGACCCCAGGCAGTGCCCTGGGAATGTTCTCCACTGTTGGACGCATCCTGCAACCCCAGCACACCAGGCAGAGCTGTGGCTACTGTCCTGTCCCGTCCTGTCCCATCCCATCCTGTGCCATGCCATGCCATCCCGTGCCGTGCCGGCCCATCCCACCCCACCCCATGTGGGTCCACCTGTGTGCACACCTACCCTGGTGCACCTGCAGGAGAGGGCGGTGAAGGGACACCCCAGCCACCCTGCCCAGACCTCACCTGGGCAGAAGCAGCAGTAAGCACCCCGAAATAAAACCTTCCCGCTGAGCCTGGCAATTTGCAGAACTTTCCCCCAGGGAAGAAGTAATGCTGTGGTAAAATCTATCTTCCTATAAAAACCCCTGCATGTGGGAAAAGCCGATTTTCTGTCAAAGAAGCATTTAAGTAGGCACTTTTCAACTAGATCTGCTTTTAATCTTGCAAGATGTTAATATTGCTGTTCTTGGTCTGATAATACCTTTCTGTTCCAAAAGAACTTCAAAATCTTTTACAGTCATCATATTCTCAATCTTCCTGTCATATAGATAAGCAAAGCTGTTTTTATAAATAATGGTATGGAGAAATTGATAAACTTCAGAGGACAAAGAAGGAAGACAGAATTAGGGTTGGGTTTAATTGTTTTTGAGATCCGATTTTTGGAGTCATTTCCACTGGAACACATAACAGGTTGTTCCAAATCCCTGGTGTTTTACTGATGGCTGCAGCTTCGTTAGGATTTTGCATATAGGGCAGATGAACCTGGGTCTGAAAACAGTTACCAGCGCAGTAACAGAGCTGACAGAGAAATCTGCCTTCCTTATCTCACATGCAGTAATAAGTTTTACCACCTGGCATTGATTTAATTTTGAAGGTGTTAATTGTTTGTGGGGAGGGGTGTGGGGTGAGGCTGAGTATCACCTACACGTGGATCCACAGCACTCGCTGCAGCCCTGGGGGCTGTGAATAACTAGGAAAGGTAACAGTGCTGCAGCTGTACCCCAGCAAGCAACCTCAGCCGGAGGGTTTTAATGAAACAGGTATGCTTTCCTGGAAAGAATTGCTGTGTTTTGCTATTCAGCTAATTGCTGTTAATGTAAAGTACATGACATTGCCAAATCAGGGCTTTTTGGAAAATTTTCTTTACAGTGTTTTTTCACACGTGCTGTTTCATTGCTAACTGGTTTTGGAAAGCTTGGTAGGTAGTTATGGAACATATGTGCTTTCCATTTCCTATTCCCTGCCATGAATTTCATTTCAGGCTGTAAATGTAAATTCTTTTGTTGGTATGTTATAGAACATCTTTCTGCTAGAGAGAATTAGCTAGGAATGTGACATTAAATGACAGGAGATTTCAGACTGGTTATTTGTCCATTTATTTTTGGGCTTGTCTTCACTGCTTGTTTCTCGTCCTTTGCCTGCTTGAGTTTTGTTATTTGTTCTTGAACCCAAGGAACTCTAAAATCTAAGGAAATAAGGCTGAGTTCTCAGAGATCATCTGGTCCATTTGCCCAACAAAAGGCCTAATAAACTGTACCTCAGTTTTCTGATAGGTGCTTTTCTTACTTGTTCTTGGGGGAAAAAAAGGGGAGTTTCTGTAAGTTTTCAAGAGATCTATTTCAGTGCTCCAGGCTTCTGCTTCTTACACTGCTTTTTGTACTACTTAACCTAGATTTACCTTGCCACAGTATTTTCTGCTGGGCTTTTTTTGTTGGTGGTTTTTTTTTTTCTTACCTATGGCTGAACCCAGGGAACAATTTGATTCACAGAACTGCTGCGGTGAGAAGCAGCTCTGGAGGTCACCTTGTCCAGCCCCTACTCCAGCAGGGCCACCTTGAGCAGGCTGCCCAGCACTGTGTCCAGTTGGGTTTGAGTATCTCCAATGATGGAGACTCCAAACCCTCTCTGGGCAACCTATGCTTTGGTTTCTTCCCACAGTTTATTATTTATGTGAAGACTATCACTATAGTTCCTCTCTGTTCTCTTTCTTTCTAATTAAGTAACACCACTTAATTTGGCCTTTCATTGTAGGCAAGTTTTTTGTGTGTCTGATTGTCTGTAGTTCTCATTTGGACCACATCTTCTTTGGAAATGTGTCAAAAAAGAGCCATGCATCTTACAGGGCTTACTGTTGGTTGTGCATCCCATTGCTGTTTGTCTTGTATCTACCAGAATGATGCTGATGACTCTGTGATTGGATGTATTCCCAAGACCTTTCTCTGTAAACCCCTGCCTAGGTACTTCTCCTTCATCTGGGCAGGATTATTGCTTATTGGACTTCACCCTAACTTTCATATAAATTCTCTGATACGGTAGAACCACCTTGAAGTCTAATCTGGATTTCCAGCATGCTGGCATCCCTTTCCAGTTAGGAATTACCTGCAAATGGAATAAACAGACTCTGTCTCTCACCATCCAGGCCTTTGCTGATAACGTTGAGTAGCCCCAGGCTGTGGGGACCCCTGCGGGAACCCCTGCGGGACCCCACCAGCCCCATCTTCCCTGCTTTTTGAGTGATGGTAACCCACCCAGCTTTTATGGGGTTTATCAAGAGTATGTTTCTCAGCCTTTCTTACCATGGGGGAGAGCGTTAACAGATTCATTAAACTCAGTCCTGGGAGTTCTGCGCCTCCCTGCCGTCCCCAGCCAGGTCCCCTGTCCCCGGAGGCACGGCATCCACGGTCAGAGAAAGGGGGACAGGGGATTGCCATGAATCATTCGAGACAAAAATCGTTCTTGTTACTTATCTCCTCTGGATCTTCTGGGGATTTGCAAATACGTGGTTTGATTATTTGTTCCCGGGAACTGAAACTAAACAAGGAGCGTTGCATGGGAAGTGGAAGATAAGCAACGGCTTGCCCTTTTTAAGTCTTTCAGTCTCATTCTTTCTCCCACGTTTCTCAGAGATAGCAGCAGGCAGTTCTGAAATTACTCCCGTTCTCTAAGAACTTCAGGAAAATTTCAGCAGGCTCAGCTTATCTGAAAACATTCAACTTTTCTACCCTGTTCTTTTCTGTCGCAGCCCGAGCTATTACCCTTGTGTCAATGGTGCTAATCCCATTACGTGGCTGATTGCAATTGTCCTTTTACTGACGAGTGAAGCAAAACAGTAACAAAAAAATATTAAACAGTGTGGCTTTTCAATATTACTTGCCATAAGCTTTTCTCCCTGTTTATTTGTCACCTTTCTGGTCACTTCCTTGCTGCCGTGGGTCCATTCACAGAATGCTTCCTTGGTACTCCCCGTGCCCCTGGCTGGATCTCCCTCTCCAGGTGCCTGAGCTCTCCTGGTTTTCTCCCTGTATGCTCATGCCGTTTTTTTCAGTGCTTGCCCCTAGTACCAGTTGAACAAGTTTCTTCTTTTTCCGTGCTTCCATCTTGTGCCTGTGAATCACTCGTGATTCAGACAGGCGGTACTCTGTCCTTCCTTTGTACTGGAGGAGTTTGTGTTTATGCCATCAATATTCCTCCTTTAAGAAACTGCCACCTCTTAATTGCATTTTTCTCTGGTTCTCTGAGATCACTTGCATGCATCCTGAGATTACTCTCTTCATCATCATCATTTTTCAGCAGGCTGCCTTTCTATCTTCATTTTCATGCCTTTTCTTCTCTGGAAGTGGGGAACAGCAGTCTCCTCCATCAGGGCTCCACTGCTGCTTGCCTTCAGGTGATCCAGCCCCTCCCCTGGCACCAAGGTACCAAAGCTTTCAAGAGCAAAAACAAGATTTGCACCTCCTTTTGTGGTCAAGTAGAACCGGTATGAGTGCGACCTTTCCCTGGGATAAAGCTCAACTTTGTGCAGGCGGGCTTAGCAAGTGTGGTGCATTGGTGTTGCTGAACGGCTCCAGCATTTTTCAGACCGCAGCAGTGAATGCCCACCTGCGGTACCCAGGCAGCAGCACCGTTACTGCTCCCGAAGCATGCTCTGGGAGCCAAAGCTGGTGGTTACCCCAGAAAATGTGCTCAACCAGGAATATTTTCCTTGTTTAGGAGTTTATTGTAACCTGTAGTCAGTAACGGAGCAGCTAACGAGTGCCAGGATTTGCTCCCCTCATCCAGCCCAGGCTGACCCAGCTCTTCCCCCGTGCGGGGAGCAGTGGTGCCCTGCCTGGCACCCCCAGTGAAAAATCCAGCGCCAGCATCAAGCGTGACTTAATTTACCTCTTTGGGTAATGCCTGTCTGCGTTTCAAGCTTGAAGCATCTCTAACAGACAAACATTGCACAGCTTAGCACAATTTGACAGTAAATAGGGTAAGGATGCACCTACCCCGCGCTGGCTGGGTGCTGCTGCCCCACGATGTTTTAAATGCCTCATTGCTTAAGGAGCTGGCACCCCGGGCTCCCCCTGCCCGCTCCAGACCTGCACGCTTTCATTAACACTCCGTATTAACAATCCAGGCGCATGAATCCAAGGGGTTATGAGGTTTAGTTTAATTATTCCTGCTTGCGATCTTATCTGTAATAAGAAAAAAAACTTAATTACTTCACTAATAGCTTAGCCTTTTTTCACAGGGCTTTCTGTTCCCATTAACCGTTCTGAAGCCAGCTGCCTCGTACTGAGCGTGGAAGCAGGGGACTGCGAGCGAGGGGTAGGGCTGTTTGTGGTTTGGGGTTTATTAAAGACAAAAAAGCATTAAACTGCATTTCCTATTGCAGGTTTCAGAAAACAGTCATTAGGAGAAAAATATTTGCTCTGACAGTAAAGTAACAGCAAATGTCACTGTTTTTAAACAGCACATGTTGTACCTCGCTTGATTTAGTGCACTTTGCCGAACTGGAAAGCAAACAAACAGGCACCTCTCCAGTCTTCAGCACTATCCAGCGAGCGCAGAAGTATTAACATTTATTACTCGATAGTAAACATCATTAGCATGACCTTTTGGAGACATTTTAAAGGAAAAAATATATATAAAATGCAGAATCTGCAAGTCCTTTCTCTCAGAAAGAGAGCTTGCAGCTTTCTTCGCACCACCTGTGTCTCGCAGGGAAGCCAAACGCTGCCTTCGGCTGATCAAGGCAGAAGGAATAACTCTGTGCCCTCATCACTCTGCATTTCTGGGTATCTTTATCAGCGCTCCAGAGGATGCAATGGCTCAGGCAGGTGGATGTGGAAAACAATCACAGGGGCTTACAAGTCTTTGTTGATTTATTTTTTTTTCCCCTCTCATTTCCTATGACTATTACACATCAGTGAGGAACAGGAGAGAGTGACAGGAACCCTTAGGGATGTCAATAAACGCTACGAGGGAGCAACCACTTAGCTTCTGTTTTAGCATCATGTGCAATCTGTGGTGTGAGGCAGGAAAGCAGGGTGAAATGGTGAAGGTAAAGGTGTAGTTGGTGCTGAAAGTACACTCTCATGGTACAAAAAAGCAGGGTCCTGCTCTGCACAGGCTCTTTGTCAGGGCACGGAAAGGCCTTTTGTGGCATTGCATGGGCGTTAGAGAGCCACTCCGCCTAACGCAAGGAGGGAGATTGTAAGTTCCTGAAGATGATTAAGCGGTATGGCGCTGAGCTCACGTCTTCAGAGATGCCGCTGCACTGCCAGCATGTGAAGGTACCTTTCCCAGGCATCCCCCTGTGCCCACAGCCGGCTGGATGCCGCCTGGCTGCCTAGCAGTCACAGGGAGTGTCGCCGGCCCCCTCCCTTTTGCAGCAGCGATGGGAGAATCACAGAAGTTTATCAGCACACAGAAATAATCATTATCTTTGCAGCTTCTCTCTCTTTTCTGTCCTTGGCGCTTCCCCGATGCAGCTTGGGGGGAGGGGGGGAGGAAAATAAAACAGCACTTAAACCGGTCCCCCACATCCTCAGGTGGTTTAGAATCCGTCCTTTTGATTAAACCTGGTGATTTTGGGGCAGAACCCATGTGTACTCAGCTGGACATAGCCGGGAGCAGTGGAAGGGAGTGAAGGTGAAGTTGCTATCTGATAAGAACTGCTTATTGCAAACTAGCCCAGCTTGTCTGTTTGTTATCAGCAGTTCTTTGCTTGAAATTAGGTGGTTTTTTAACAACGCAGAGTAAAATTGTGACTGCCAGTAGATACCTGCAGATCCCAGCTTGTCATGAGCCCGATTAGTACAGGGGGTTGAAAGTGCTTTATTGCCTGAACCGAGCGCTGCTGGCTGCTCGGATTGTGTTTGCTGGGAAAAAATGTGTGTGTGTATACGCTATGTTTGTGTGTGACATGTGTGTGTACAGGTATCTCACAAATGAGCAGCAGCAGCACAGCTGGCACGCGTCTTTTTCAGAAGGCAGAAGAAGTGATCCGCTAACACCAGCTCCTGCCCTTGTTTCCCTCGGGAGGATGGCGGTGGGAATATTTATCTTTCCTGTAGGATGGTGGGCCATGGCCTCCTCCTACCCTACGAAAAAGCAGCTCCCAGCTGTGGGCAGCGGTTTTCCAGCCCCGTGCTGGCGTGTTGCCACCGTGTGTGAGGCTGAGCCCGGTCCGCAGCTGGCTGGGAGGCGGGCGGCAGCGCCACGGCCGCAGGGCAGGCTGTGCCCCTTGGTCCTGCTGGAGAGGCCCCTGGCCAAAAAGGGATGATAAGCAGTATGTGAAAGAGATTTATTTTCTCCAAGCCAGAGCAACACTGGAGATTAGAAGGATGAAAATTAGGTGGCAGAGAAAGAATGAGGGAAAAGTACATTGCAAGGAAAAAGGGAGCAGGAGAGAAGGAAAACCTTCAGAGATCCTCTTTAGAGGTCCTGGTAATTCTACTTCTTCCTATAACCTGGGAGTCCTTTGAGGGGACCTGGACTCTCTGAAAGCATCTTTATGGGACTGACTTATTTTTATACGTTCAGACCTTTGACTTCCCATTTTCTTTTTACCTCTAAAAGGTGAAACTCATGATCTAAGAGCTCTTAAATGGCAATAGCCTGGAACAAAAACTGCTGCATCCCCGGCACGCTTGCCTGCCAAAGGAGGAGGCACCGTGGCCGTAACGCCAGGGTGCAGAAGTGCTTGTGCAACTGCACCAGGGCAGGTGCTGGAAGCTGGTGGGGTGGATGACCCTTTCCAGCAGGTCACAGCATCTCAGCAAGGGATATGAACCTGCTGCTGGGGTCCCAGCGCGCCTGGGGGTCCCAGCGCACCCCTGGTCCTTGATGCCTGTCCCGGTGCCGGCGGGGGGTTCCCGGCTGAGCCTCCCGGTGCTGGCACAGCCCGCGCCCGCCCGCCCCGCTGCTTGTCATGCTTCTTCAAAGGGAACTGAGTCTTTGCAAATCAAGCCACAAATAAGCATTTAAATTACCACTGTAGTATTTTTCCGCACATCAAAAGGCATCAAAAGAGCAACCAGTTGCATCCAAACGGAGAAACCGCGTGGTGGTTGTTTCAGTCCCTCCAGCTTTCTGTTCATGGGCAGCTCTCATGAAAAGCCTCTTGCGCGTGTGATGGGGCTCAGTAGGGTTGTTAATCACTGTCAACAGCTCGTATCATGTGAAAACACAGTGCTCTTGGACGCACCATGTAATTCTGGACCGCATGTATTGCCCCCCTGCTGTTCATGCCTATATTTATAACAACACTCATTTTTGTTAAATTCAAAGAGCTTTTTGATCATATTTTTGCTTTAGCTGCATGACACAGTCAAATTGCAGTAGAAAAAAAATCTGTTGTAGTGTTCAGTGCTTGTCTCCTGTGAAACAACGCAGTTATCTCACAGGGGCACATTTTAACATATATGAAATCAGGCATTTCTCATAGCCCTGCAAAGACTTGTTTTTGGCAGACAAGCTCTGTCAAATGCCTTTGCTCAAGTAGTAAAGACTTGCAGTAAAATCTTTTAAAAGTGTGTTTTCTTGATAGCTAATAGATTCCTAGTGTTGGTTCCTGCATCCTGATGGGGACAACAGTATACATGATGCCTTGTGATTTTTCTTTATGTGAGGGTAAATACCAAAAGGAGATCATGATATTCTGTTTATTTTTATAAGGAAATAAAGAAGTGAAAGGGCAGTAATTTATTAGATAAAAGCTAATACAGCTGGGCCCACGTTATTGTAATTTTGTACAAATTCCTCAGAAAAACTTGATGAAGTTGATATGTGTTTCAGGTGAAACACAAACGGGATCTGGGGATCTGGTTAGGCAAGTGTCATTCTTATCCATAAATAAGCACTGATTTGGTAAACTTTGTGTCATAACACAAAGCGAGACTTTAGGGCTGAGGGGGATGAAGGGACATGGTTTTGATGGAAGGGCAAGTGGAGAAATGCTCGCCCAGCTATAGTCATGGGTTTTGTAGCTGCGTCTTCCTGAAGGGTTTGAAGGTCTTGCCCAATTCATACACGTCTCGGTAATGTCCGCTAGCCGGGTGCTTCTGGCCAGCACGAGCCCTCCCCACCTTGCGAAAGCTGACCCTGGGCACAGCCACCTGGCGCTGTGACAGCCTGTCCTGCTCGCCACTGTCTGGACACAGAGAAATCCCCTCGCTTCCCGCTGGGGAGGCCTTCTCCATCCCCGCCCTGTGCCACGGGATGAGCCCGGCGCCCTCCTGCCTCGCCATCCTCAGCGCCGCCTTTGATGGCAGACCAATTCCTCCAACTTTCCATGCTGTTATAGGATAATAATTTAACCTCCCCTCCCTCCAGAAAACCTTCTTTCTTCATGTTTCATAGACAGAATCTCTTTATCCTGAGGCCAAAATGGAGTATTACAAAATTACCTTCTTTTTAAGTAAGGCAAAACCAAACTGGTGTGTACGGCAATGGATGGGTTCACACCAAGATCTCTCAGGCCTTGGAGCAAAAGCTTATTAGAAGGAAGTATCAACATGCCTTTGCTAAATCAGAAGTGGAAGGGCTTGCTCGCAGCAGATCTCAGTGGGATCTGGCAAAATTAAACATATATAACGCTTGACGTTGCAAATGTCTTACTGAAATCAGTTCCTTAGGAAAAGGAAGGTGGAGTATTAAGTTTGAAAAGCAAAGTGGGGGATAGCATAGGCGAAGTCTTTCATCCATCAGGAATTTTCCATGGAGAAATGGCTGGCGTATTATATATTACATCCTATTTTTCATTTCAGATTGTATTTTATGATCAGAGCGAACAACTACACTTTAGCTGTTTTAGTAACTAGAGTAACGACACTGTAACTTCAAGATTACGCTAACAATGTCAGTTCAGCACTTGGCACTATTTTCCATTTTGCTGTGAAGTGCACAGCAAGGGACTAGGGCAGGGAAACGTGGAGTTACAGCGAAAAGGTGAAATTTGGAATGCATATTCCTGGCCATGTTTCAGGGAGCCCCCGATTAATCTCAGACATACAGCTGAGATTGATGAGAACATATGAAAATTAACAGAGGGATTCAAACATCTTCCACGGTGGCCAGAGAAAGACCCATGTTGACACTAGCATTTTGGGGGGATTCATTCTGATAACATTACAAAATCGAGGGTATGTAATCCTGCCTCCCAACAGTTACTCTCTGCAATCTCAGCTTGCAGGTTGCATGTTTGGGAACAAGAGCTCTCCTGTGCCCCATCCCGCCCCCAGAGGACTGTCACTGGACAGCCCTGAGCTGGGATGGAGGAGAGAGAAATAGGTACTTTATCAGGGTATGGCCATACACTGCAGCAGACTTTCTTCATTTCTTTGAAGTATTTTGAATTTTGTAGGTCGGTGAAATCTGCCTGATAAAAATGTAGGGTCTGGCTCTTGGTAGCACTGAAGATAAAGGGAAATAACTGCATTGCTTGCTTTCATCTTTATGTCTTCTGCAAAAGTAATGTGCATCTACTGGTGGTGTTAATATTCATATATCTGTGCTTTCCTCTGATGGAAAGATGTTTCACTAAGTACAAGCCCTTGGCAAGATATAGTTGGAATAAGTAAAAAGAATAAAAAAAAAATCTGTCTCTTAATTCTTCTTTGGCATTCCTCATTCAGGTTTGGTAATTAGACCCTGCAATTTTTTGTATTTCAGATTTTATAGTTGACCTTCTCCTCAAGTTTTTATCCCCCCGCAAGTGATCTCTCCATATCCCACATGGCAGTCACTGTCTTTCGGGTTGATAAATCCATCAGAGCTCATCACCAGCCTGCTGCTGTGACCTACCAGCACTGCAGGACCTTCCCTCCTGCTCCCCCACAAAGACTGAGAACTCTCTTTATAGGCAGTGGATATAAAACTGCCCCGATCTTCTGCGAGAGCCCCACTGAGTGCCTGGGCTGGGGGGAGGCTGGCTCCCGGGGTGGTGATGCCTCCAGAGCAGCACCCTTCTCCCTGCTGGGGCTCGGTGCCATCTGCCTCAGGGGGGCTGTGGGACCACGGGAGGTCTCCTTACCCTGCAACCACTTCCAGCTTCCCTATTATAAAATTCATCCCCTTCATTATCTCCCCTGGATCCCAACCACCGCTGTCTTTCATGCATTGTATTTCTCTCTCCACCACTGGAAATACCTCCTCTTTGGTCACTGTGTGCAAATGCTTCATATAAGACTTGGTATAAGATGCAGGGTCCTCTCTCCAGCTTCTGCTGAGGAAGACATCTGCAAAGCTCTCTACCTCTCCTCCACTTGCCTTTTGCTTCTGGGGAACACAACTGCATGAGGACTGTGCTTCACAAGAACTCAAATGCAGAACCTGAACCACATGTATGACAGCAATGGTACACCATATACTAGAAAAAGTTGGAGTCATGTCATTTGGAACAACTTTAATACCTCAAACTATGAGTAGTTAATAGTCAAGCTTTTCTTGCTAGAAAAAAATCTTGTCTATCCCGCCCTACATTTGGCTTTTTCTGCTCTAAGGATGCCTCTCACTGATGATTCATAGCTGTCCTGTGGTTAATTAGTTTGCTTTTCTTTCTGCATGTCAGACTGAAGAATTCCAAGATTTCAGAAGGAATTCTTGTTATCTGATCCAGCACTTTTGATTGTGGACTTTCAACCAGAATATCATCTTGCCCCACTTTTTTTATTCAGGTAGTTCATGTCTGCCACGCTAGAACATCCTTTTACTCTTTTAAAAATCAAACTAATGTTTCTGCATATCATTTTTCTTATCATTTTTTTTCCTTTTGAATGCTTCCAGGTACATACTGATATACTAAATCTAGATACTTATATAAATAATGTCTGCAAGAGTCAGCAATGCTTTCAAGTTTGGTTGCTGGTTTTTTTTTTTTTTTAACTTTCTGTTTTAAAACCAAGGGGAAATCATATAGTTTATTACAGTATTTTCCTCTGATTAGTTCCCACAGATGATTATGTCAAGAGCAGTCAGCTAGCAGGGGCATGAATCTTTCCAGCCATCAAAGCAAACAGTAGTTGTTATGAGCCCAGGACAATTTAAATGTAATTTAGTAATGGCACCTAAATCCATGCTTGTCAGGTGGCCTGACACTGGGATCCCAGGAAATAACGAGCTTGCGAGGGAAGCTGGAGCTCCTCGTTCTCCGCTCTAATTGCAGCCAGTGCTGCCTGAACCGCGCTGACCTTTCCCAGAGCCTCTGGAGCTGCTCCGCTCTCCGAGACCCAGCCTCTCGTTTCCCTTGCTCACTCCATCACCTCTGCTTCGTTAGGCAGGCGCCGGAGAGACGGGTTAATGAAAGCCGAGATTTAGATCTGTCAGGATGCAGCAGCGCAGAAACCCAAGAATCAATCAGCTGGCCATTCAGATGGTCCCTAAGCACGGCTTTCCCACCCCGCTGGCCGGGGAAGGGTGTGCGCTCCCCAGCTAATCGCGCTGACGTCGGGTGCGCGTTCACAGCGCTGTGAGCACAGCTCCATGCCTCGCGTCTCACGTATTCCTCAGCTCCTGCCTCACCGTGGGTGAGGGTAACTGTTCAGTGTAGTGAGAAACCATGAAATTACCTGAGACCAGCACCCGCCTCCAGACACCAGTGAGAACCATTATGTATTTTATATTGGTCGTACCAGCGTAATATTTAGGACTGGGAGGTGTTTTCCTTTCACTCACTGAAAAAGGCTGTGCGGACTCGGTTTGCTCCCTGGCTGTAGCCCAGCGTTCTCACAGCACCAGTCTGAAACCCGTCGGTGCACCCAGTAAGCCCAGCAGCACCCGCCCCTGGGGTCCCTGCCTGCGCTGGCACGAATACGAGCTGTTTTCAGAGCAGAAGCTGCAGAGGGCTTTCCTGCTGGATGCGTTTTTAAGCTGAAAGCCCCTCGACATCACAGTTTGTTAGAAATTGTCCTTGAGTGTGCTGAAAATTAATTCCTCGAGGTGTAGGGTTTTATTGCCACTGTGCCTGTCACCTAATGAAGAACCGAGGCAAAATCTGAGCTATTTTTTGATATAAACTACTACGCCTGACATAGATCCTGTGGGAAAACAAGCTGTGCTCAATGCATGTCTGTGCATCTATTCCTGTGCCCTGCTATGTCCAGACAGTCCTGGAGTTGTTCTTTCTATCATTTGCTGTAATTCTTGTAGTTTGGTGCGTGCTGTCCATGCCTTTCACTAACACCAATATTCACACTGTTGTTATTCGCAAAGTGCTTTGCAAGTATGCGGCAAGGGCTGGGGAGATTTTCCCCATTTTTGCTGTATATCATGTGGGATATACGCTTTCACTGCCTAAAGCAAAACTAGAGGTCACAGAAAGACTGTGGCATGTCTGCAAATGCAATTTATGAATCCCTCTGGTTTTGAGCTGTATATTCATATCCGTCTAAACATAATATGGTGGCAATGGTTTGGAAGAATCCACTGATCTTCTCACAGGCTCCCTTAAGCACAAGTATTTATTGAAAATGAAAAGAAAATGGTGTATTTGTCACGCTTCTATCAGTGAGGAATGAATTAAAATGGCATGGCACACCTACAGGAGAATTATGGCTGCATTATTTCTCAGGACTCTTATTGAAAATACAAAGTGAAGCTATTAGTATTAGATTTATTTAGTATTAATTTTGCTGTTCCAAAAACTGTTCAGAAAGCCCATAAAGTCAGGCAGTTACTAATAGGCAATTTTAAGACAACTGGGTAACTGGAGTATGAAAGGCTAAAATGCCCAAAAGGTCAGATGCCTCAGAGATTTGTTTTTTCTACCCAGTAAAAGTCTTAATGACTAGTTTAATTGTATGACATATTATAGCACATTGGTTCAATGAATCCAAGGTGGTTAGAAATCGCTATTTTCCTGGATAAATCATTTGAAAATAAGTTGAATTGTTAAAATAATCATTGACTACTTCAAAAGGTTTCCACTGGCGCTCTCACAGTTCAGTAGAACTGAAATATGAGCCCAAACCTCATTGAGCTACAAGCACTTAATTGGAATATATTTTTGTAAGTTTGCTTTTTCCTCTCTGATAACTAGACCACGATGGATATAAACAAGCTTTGGAATTGAAGTTGGTCACAGGCTTAATTGCAAGTGATCTATTCAGCACATTGCAGCCTCTGTTCCTTGCAGGACACGACTACATCCCAGTTACATCTCACCCTTGGGCCCGTGGTCTCCTGCTCAGCGTCTGCCTTTGCTCCCCATCCCTGCGTCCCCCTCCTGGGGTGTCTCAGCACCCGTGCCACTTCTCCCAGTCCTGCTCCCTACGCTGCCGGTGACTGCTGGGAGGCAAGAGGCTTGTGTTAGCCCCTGCGCTCTCCCAGGTGAAGGCAGGGGTAGTTTGAGGGTGTTGCACGGCTTTTGGAAAGGGTAGGTGAACCAGTCTTTGCTGAAGGTGCTACTCTCAGTGGTACAGATCCTCCATAAAGGGGTGCCCGTCTTCTAAAGCACCTGGATTACCCTGCTGGTTTCTGCTCCTGCAGCACCAGAGCATGCTGCAGTGCTTGTTGGGTTTCCTCAGCCTTCCTGTGAGAAAATGTTCTCCTTATCATGCAGATGGACAATTTCATTGTGATAAGGCTAAGGTCCTTGGACATATTAGGGCTGTTGATTTTAAGGTGATTTCAGCCAGCATTTCGGTCTTCACTGAAGGCCTTCTGAGGAACTTGGCCTAAGCAATTGCCCCAGGTCTGGCAAGGAGCCCGTGCAGGAACCCACGTCACATTTCTTCCATTTCCTTTCCTCAGTACAGAAAGAGGGATTCTGTACTACCACCAGAGCTGTGTCCCACGTGTAACTACCATTTAGTTCAGTGTCTGCATTGCCTGGGTGTCTGTGTGTAGTTGTAGCTGGTGGAGAATTTCCAAGAACAGTCTCCACAGACGCATAAATAGCACTTAAATGAGTGGTTTCCTCTTTGTTAATAACACGGCTTTATTTTTAACTCCTTTTCCCAGTCAGTGGCGTGCAGAACAAGGATAGTGATAGGAGGAGTAAGGAATATGCCCAAAAAGCTCTTGAAATCCGGGGGATGAATGCAGCGTAGCCATCAGTACCGGGGATTTTCACGGCCTCCCCCGAGAGCTGTGGTGGTGTAACTTCTGCTGTGTAGTGTCGTTGTTCTGCATGGAACTACCAGTCTATTTTTCACTTGAGCAAGCAGGCACAAAGGAGCGCCATCTGACATAATTTATTTGGGCTTTCAAAATGTCTTCAGCCAAGTCCCAGAACACAGAGTAGGAATAAATGGCCATTTGACTGTGGCAAAAGGTTAACAGTAGGGTGTCCAGAGACTTCCACGTGGGGACTGTTGCTGTCTGGCATGCTAATTAACGATGTGGGGAAGGGAATGATTACTGATGTGGTACATTTGCAGATGATAGAGTTATTTAGATCAGCCAAAGCTGTAATTCTCCAGTCTAAAGGGACCCTAACGAAGCAAGGTGATCAACAAGATGACGGCAAATAAAATTCAGCGTTGTGAGCTACAACTTATGTAGGACAGAATAATTTGGAAAACTCATTTGTCTGGAACTAACAGCAGCAATATGAATCATAGAAATATAGTTTGGAAGTGACGACTGGAGGTCATCCCAGCAAAGTCCCACTGTGAAGCACCAGAGCAGGTTCACCATGACTTTGTCTAGATGAGTTTGGCAGCCTCCAAGGGTGGATACTGCCCCACCTTTGGGTGCCTCTTCCACAGATGCCTACCCTAACATCCTGTCTAACGCCTCCCAAATTGCAACTCATAGCTACTGCTCCTGACCCGACCAAGGAGGATTTGGCTTTGCAGCTGTCCTTCAAGTGGTGGTAGGCTGCCATTAGATGCACAGACCCCTCATGGTAGGTGACATGCTCTTGGCTCCGACCATCAGGGTAGATGATGGATGAAGTCTCTGTAGTTTCTCTGTATCCTATTTCTCGTTGACAGCTTGTCAAACCTAGGTCAAATTCCATTGAAAAATTGGGCAAACTCAAACTTTTATTTTACTAGATCTTGTACGAACTTTTCACTGGAAATGTTTTGACACAAACAGCCTTTTTGATTAATCAGTGTTTCTAATATGCCTGCCTAGAGTTATACCAGCCATGCGCCATCTGTCTGTGCAAGCGGTCAGGAAAGGATGAGGTGCCCGAACACTTGGTGAGTTATCCATGTTGTCTGAAGTCAATTACTCATTTTGTCTTCAGGAATGAGCACTGCCCTGCTGCAAACCAGCAATCTCAGCAGCAGCAGCCAGCTGTCCCTAGACCCCAGCCCCTACTCCTGTCCACCTAGGCTGTTTAAAAGCTGCCTTTTCCTTCTCATCAGCCCTGAATACATACATCCGGCTGGGAGGGCTGGTATGTTTTGGGAAAAAAACCCCACCTTTCTGAAGCTTCTTTGACCTTCGGACATGCATGATGAACTAGAAGACTGGTATTTTGCTTCTGCATTTGAAGAACCACATGATGGAAAATGATTAATTTCTATGAAAATCTTATCTTATTTGGCAATCAGCAGGATGAAATAAAAATTCAAATAGAAAAATAGACAATTATATGCTATAGGCAATCTTCACATAGTATGCATGTGGCACAATATTCATAAAATTATGTAGTAAGTGTTTTCTCATCCCACTGAGTTTTGGATGATGGAGATAAAGCAATTCAAGCAGCAGCTATGCACTCTGGCATAAACTAGTTAAAACAATTTGCCTCTGTGCACTACAAAACATGAGCATTGAATAGAAAATTATATTAAAAATGTATATAGTGTTTCCTTGCTAAGCTTTACATGCATTATAATCATATCATGAGATCCATTCTGATAACATTGTAATACAAAATAACCGGGATGACTCATCTGGCGTACAGAAAAGCAGAAAGCCTGTGGTGCTGTATGATTACTGCAGTGTTTATAAGTTGTTGCTTCCCATCACAAATGGAAGCAATGTTTTCAGAATAAAAGCAGGCACTGGAACGTAGGATGTAATTTCCAGTGCCGGTGCTGTAGGTGGACTTCCACTAAAATATTCATGATTTTAGCTGTTAGCAGCTCAAATTAATTGCCATCCATAATTAATCTGCCCTGTAGAATCCAGCTATTTTATAAACATGGGATTTATTGGACATGCCCCCTTAATTTGTATTGTAGGTTTTGTTTATTTGACAGTCAAGAATACAAAAATAGTACTTGTCACACAGAGAAATCAATATTCAGTGTGCTGTGTCTGCTGTCTGATCACCTTTAAACCCACCACAGAACTCCTACGCAATTTAAAAACCAGTCATATTAATTTCTTAATTCTAGCCATGCCACTTATCGTTTACTCCCATGGCACAGACGTTAATCCCGTTAGCAGCCGAAGGGGAAGCCGGGTCCCGCAGCGGGGCTGGCCGGGCGCAGGTGGTGGGATGGGGCTGGCTGGCACCTCACCCGTACGTGGAGCTAAACCCACCTCATCGGATCGTTACGGTCAGAAGAGACCTATGATTCTCTGAAAGGTGGGCTCCCCAGCCCACCCGTGCAGTTTTCTTCTTTCTGTGAGCTGTGGTGGACGGACATCCATCCCCCAGGGTGCTTCACCGGCCCACTGGGAAGGTTTAAAAGTGAGGCACTGAACACAATGTCATAAGTTGCAAAAATAATAATGGAAGGAAATACCAGGAGCATTCCAGAACAAAATATGAGCCTTGTTGCAGTCCCATGTAGCAGAGCTGTAAGGCAATTAGAAGCACAACACTCAGATGCTGTTGGTTTTGTATGAACTTAGAGCAGTCGATACTGCTGGAAAGGAAAGAACAGTGACTGCGACATTTTTTTCTGTTTCCCTGAGAATTTTGCCCTTCTGCTGGCTCATTGTCTGTAAGAAAAAAGCATGAAAAGAAATTGCCTAGGTGTGGAGTGCTCTAGGCTGACTAGATAGTTAATTAAGAGGAGGCTTCTCTCAACAGGGGAAACCAACAGTATCGGAATAGCAAATGCAACAGACCTTGAGGAAAAGCATAGAGAAACTCTCAGTTGGGAAATAATCCATGTCTGTTCCCAAATATTCTGACAATGTTTATTCATCCCAACTTGAGCCAAAGTGTTCGCGCTGGGAGCTGACAAATTGAGGGGAAAATGAGCGCCAAGGGTAGTTGATGGGGAGGGAGATTTTCCGTAGGGGCAGTAGGCTTCCGCAGCAGGAGGCAGCTTGGGCAAATAAGGTTTGGAAAAGTGCACAGGAGCAGGTTGAGGTTTTTGTAGGGAAGGGGGAGGCGTTTTTTCAAGTACACCTTTCGGGTTGAGTGAGCATATCATAGAATCATAGACAGGTTAGATTTGGAAGGGACCTTGAAGATCATCCAGTTCCAACCCCCTGCCCTGGGCAGGGACACCTCCCACCAGACCAGGTTGCTCCAAGCCCCGTCCAACCTGGCCTTGAACACCTCCAGGGATGGGGCAGCCACAGCTTCTCGGGGCAACCTGCGCCAGGGGCTCACCACAGTGAAGAATTTCTTCCTAATATCTGATCTAAATCTCTCTTCTCTTGTTTTAAAACCGTTCCCCTCATCCTAACGCTCCACTCTCTGATCAGAAGTCCCTCCCCAGCTTTCCTGTAGCCCCTTGAATTACTGGAAAGGGCTCTAAGGTCTCCTTGAAGCCTTCTCTTCTCCAGGCTAAACACCCCCAACTCTCTCAGCCTGTCCTCATAGCAGATGGGCTCCAGCCCTCGCAGCATCTTCATGGTCCTCCTCTGGACTCATATTCCCGTTTTTTAGAAAGGACCAGTCAACTAAATCACCTGCTTTTGTGGACTTGTAGAGGGAAAAAGTCTGAAGGTGCTAAACAGAGTTGGTCTTTTTGGGAAGACAGGGGGAGAAATAGTCTAAAAAGGCCATAATGTGTTTTATCATATAGAGAAAGGAGACAATGTTGAAATCTATCTCCAGTGGGATGCAGTCAGGTGAGAGTAAGAGGCGTTCATAGTATGGACAGGGAGAGGATGGCCACTGGAGATAAGCCTGAGAGGCAGCAGCCATCAGAGGAAAACAGAGGAGCCTGAAGCAGTAAATCTTCAGTGGGTAATGCAAGGCAGGAGCTGTCTGAAGGCTGGGCAGGGCTTTAAAAGCAGGACAGAAATGGAGAGAGAGCTCTGGCATGCTTCAGGCACCACAGTAAGAGCACTGAAGATTAGAAAACAGCCGCAGTGGTAAAGTCTTCAGGGTTATTTTTACAGCCAGCTGGCCAAGTCGGAGACATCTGTAGGTATCCGACACAGAGGAGGACAAAGGTAATTGCAAAGTTGCAGCCACACGGCTCTGTCCTTTGGAGTCTGTAGCTCTGTGTCCCCCACGATCAAGCGGGCTGGCGCAATTAACTTGCCGTTACTCACACCCCTTCGCCACACTCACAGCAGAACTTACTGCGGAAGGGGGAAAGTGCAGCTCATGAATATTTATGGTTGGTATTTACACGGGCAGTGCCTGGTTATGGAAACACAAAAGCATAAAACAGTTTAAGAGGCTGCTGTATTCTTAGACTAAACGCTGTTTCTTGACAAGTCTTCTCCCATAAAAATGCAGACCCAAGAATTAATACAAATAGTACGAGTAAAGGTCAGACTGACTGCTCCTGTGTACATCAAAAGATTAACATTTTAGAGAAGACATATAAAGTCTCCCGTGTTTAGTTTCCAGCCCTGTCTGTAAGGGACTGAGGAACGATAGAAAGGGCTGCATTGCTTTTCTGTGGCATATAAAGAAGTGCCCAGAGCCCTGGCCACAGCCCTGCCACTCTCAAATGCTGATTACTTTTAATGGAAGACTTCTCGAGAAAAGTAAGAAATTAATGGTTTGGTATGACAAGGAATAAGTAAGGGACATCTAAGGCAGTATAGTTCATAATCTGGATTTTAAAAAGGAAGTCGGCTTTGTTAATACTAACTTAATTCAGATTCTGAACACTTATCTGAGAAGAAAAGCTTTCCTTGGGAAAGATTTGCATGCCCAACTCTTTCAGCTGCAGAATAAGAAAGCCTCTTTTTAGATTTTTCTGGTTAAAGCAGATTAGGTGAGATTTAATATTCTTGATTTATTTGTTTACATATTTATTTGCTTTTTAAACCTAAGGGTAAAAAACATGAGCAGATTTTAAGTTCTTTCATCTCCAGGAACAGTAATTTCATTTTAAACCTTGCTTATATAACACAAAGCAGCAAAACTGTGATTCCCTTTTCCATTTAAATAGCCTTCAATATTTATTGCATGGAGTTAAAAAAACCTTGATCCTGCGGCTTGACACACAGCAGATCAGTCAATTACAAAGCCAGAAGGAACTTCTGCTTGATACCAGCCATAAAGCTTCCCTGAATTAATTTCTATTTTAACTAGAGGATGTCTCTTAAGAAAAAAGTCCAGTTTTGATTTTTGGATTACATTTTGGATTGACATTGACCCTAAACAATACTCATAGGTTTTAAGGTGACAAGTGTATTTAAAAAAAAAAAAGAAGAAAAAAAAGGAATGCTCTTTTTTTCCTCTCAAAGCCAAGGTGTCTGTATGCTGCCAGCAAGCCCTGTTCCACCTTCTCTCCTCAGGCTGAGCGTACGGAGCTCCCTGCCTGGCCAAGTGGCCCTGGGAACCCTTTCCACTGTAGGCATGTCCTTCGTGACTTACAAGCACAGAAAAGGACCCGATACCCTGCAGCAGTCATGAGTGCAGAAGCTTCCCTTCCCTCTATACCCACACAAAATTTGCATCAGCTTTTGTGGCCAAGGTGTTGGTTGGAAGTCAGTGTTGATGTTCACCAGCCATGAACCCAAAGTCATGCTCAGACCTACGGTGCTCGCAGTAAAATCCACCACCTCCAGGAGTGGCCTCGGTCCTTCGGTCTTGAACCTGGGGTGTTAAAATTGGCTTTTATAACTGATGTTACCCTTAGATTAGTGATTTGCATAGACCAAGCTGACCAACAAGCTGGAGAGCTCCCTTGTCCCATCGTCCCCATCTGCATCCCCTCCGTCTTTGTGCCATCTGCAGGATTTATGCAACATGGCTTTATATTTCTTCCCAGGCCATTGGTTGAAGTGCTTAATAACTTGGGCTGAAGATCAGTTCTTTGGTACCTTATTAGCGATGCACCAGTACACAGACCCCAAAGTCACAGCGCCACTGAGACCCACCAGGCAGTTATAGATCCCCATCAACTGTGCAGTGCTGTTGCAGTATCGTGCTGAAACGCTGTACTGCAGAAATCAGGAAAGCAACATTTTGCTTCCTACACTAAAAACTAGCTAATGGGGTTAATCTTTCCTGCAGCAAATATCTGCGATGGAGGTAAGGAAACCTCAAGTTTCAACTGAGTCCCTTTGTATTTAAGATATAGAGTGGTAGTGAAGCAATTAGGACTAAAGTCTACGAGGAAGACAGAACCTCTGTGTGCTTTTCCTTATTTTCAGGAAAACAAGTTGCTTTCGCTGTGTTCAGGACTTTTGTGTTTGTATGCAAACAAAAAAGGACTGATTAATGCCTAAATCATTACACTAGGTCACTTATGTAATCTATTCATACACCATCTATATTACATATTTCTGACATTTTTAGGATAAACTTGTTATAAGATGAAAATGTATTGAAGCAAACATTTTTTCAGTAATTTTCCCATATAGAGTAGAAATCTCAAGTATCTCACTAACCTTAAGGTACTTCTTTTTCCAACTCAGAAACCCAGAATATTGAGATTTATATTCAGGTAGCCATACAGGCACCAGAGATTTAAAACTCCAATTAATATAATCCAGAGACTGACATTTCAAATACCGTTTGATTGATACTGCCAAAATATCAATCTCTGCGTAAGTGATAATATTTTGTGAATTCATATGTAGGAATATTGATGTCTGTTTCTTATACTGCCCAATAGAAAAACCAATAACTCCTTCTGGAATCTGGACTGAGGTTCATGTCCTGCTCCAGTGATGGTGGCGCTGGGTCCAAGGACCTTGCCACCAGCCAGCGCCAAGTGCCGTGGCCCTGCCCTGCTGCCCCTGCCTCGGTGCTCATAACCCACCTCTGTTTAAGGGGTCTTGGGTAAAACTCAAAAGTGGCACCCTTTGCTATTTCAGCTGATCCTGCAGCAACCACCAGCTGGACATTGAGGTACAGCCTGCTTCCCACCAACCTCCTCCAGACATGGTGGGAAACATTCCTTGCAAAGCAGCAGGTGGTTTGCTCACCTTCTCACAATTTTGGAGTGATTGTTTCTAACCAAGAGAGATTAACCCGAGTAGGGAGTTTTTAGTAGGGCTTGTTGCGATAGGACAAGGGGTACCGGTTTTAAACTAGAAGAGGGAAGATTCAGACAAGAAGAATTTTTTTATGCTGAGGGTGGTGAGACACTGGCCCAGGTTGCCCAGAGAGGTGGTGGATGCCCCATCCCTGGAAACATTCCAGGTCAGGTTGGACAGGGCTCTGAGCAACCTGTTCTAGGTGAAGATGTCCCTGCTCATGGCAGGGGGGTTAGAACTAGGTGATCTGTAAGGTCCCTTCCAACCCAGACCATTGTATGATTCTATGAACTTGTATTGTCCAAGAAGAAGAGGAGAAGAGGAGGAGAGAAGTTTCATGTCTCACGGTCTGTGGAAGAGCATTACAAACCAAGCTTAGGAACAAAAAGAGAAGTGGTTCGAGAAGCTGAGGTGTGGAGATGGCGTTTTGCTCCTGAGCAGGAGGTGGTGAAGGCTATAATGCCTCCTTTAGCTCTTAGGACTGTGATCAATGTGCCATTTATATTTACTTCCCCAGCGTCAGAAGTGTGGACCAAATCCTTGAGAAGTGCCAACCAGACAATTGTCTTGGGTACGATTAAATAAAATAATTAAATAGGGCCTATTCCTTTTTAATTAGATTGCATCAGAGCTTCTTCCATTACAGAAAAGATGATTCGGTTCAATTATTTTTATTCTCAGATGTGGAGCGTTCTAACATACTTTTTTTTCTTTGTTAAATTAATTTAATTAGAAAACACTATTTTTATGAAACAGGATACTGTAGCTTCAAGAAATGAATTTTCATGTGCAGAGTACTTGAGAAAAAAAGCAATGAAAATAATTTTGATAAGTCAGCCTCAAACTGAATATCTCTATTGTTGCTCATGCCCTCAGGTTATATTTTTAATTGCATGTAATAAATATAACTTTATTAATTAGAAATTATCTGGAAAGGAAAGAGACATTTTTTTCTGCTTTGTAGTCTGTAGAGGCTTAAAATAAAATTACTGTTTCTAGGGGTAGGTCCATCTAATCTACCTTTCTTTTTTGGCTCTTAGGCTGACAACAAAATCAAGACTATAAAATCTTTTCTTGCTTGAGTTTGTGGTTGGTTTTTTTTTTATAATTGGAGAAGCAGGTTGTTAGCCTCTAATGGAAGGAAATGTGGGAAGTTTCTTATGTGACTATTTCTCAGGAAAACTTTTTGTTCCAGGTTTGTGATGCAAATCCCACTTGCCAACAAAACCAGACTGTCCACAATTTGTATGAATTTTTTCCTTGCAGCGGATTTTTATATCTTATTTCTTACAAAGTCACAACATTAATTTTCTCTTCTGCAAGATGTCCTTCATGTGCAAAATATTAACTTTGGGGTAATGATGGGATTTAGGTTTGAGGACTTGGTTGCAGGATATAAGAAAAAAGGACGTAGTAAAGCATGGAATCTTCTTGTCCTTTCTTTCACTCTTAAATTTAAAACAAGAAAAAGAAATCCACAGATTTCAGATATCTTCACTGGAGGAAATTTTTCTCAGCTGTACAGGACAAGTTGACTTGACCCGCAAATAATAAGACTAGGATGTTTCAAATTTTAATAGATTTCATACTGAGTGAGAAAAAATTCCAACAGTTTTGGCAGCGTCCTCGCAGGAGCTTCTCATCAGCAGCTCCCCTCTCTCAGAGCACAGCTCCCATGCTGGGGCAGACCTGGCACTTCTTCTGGGAGGCTTTTTCAGGGACCATTTGGGTGCTGGAAGTGTGGGAAGACCAGAGCTGGGTAGGGCTCAGTCTGTGCAGGATGGTCAGGCCTTTTGCAGATGGAGGTTTGGTGGCTCCAGGTCCTTGTCTTGAAGCTCAGCCAAGTTCTAATGGAGGGTGAATAAGCTGGTTTGATTTCTGCTTGTCTCCAGCTGCTTTGTCTTTCTATTTGCCAACAAGAAAGTGAGGTGCTTCCAAAGCAGGATAATCTGTAGAGGTTTCTTTCTTCCTAACAGTGCCAGAAAATTCAGCTCCCATCTTGTCATGTGTGCCTTAATTTTTGTATATATATTTCTTAACTGAGAATTAAGACGCGTGCTTTTATGTTTGTTTGTGAAGAAGAGCAATCTAACCCAATCCTTCTCTGGAGGTAAACAATAAGTGAATTTGAATTTTTGGCATACTCCTGGATGGAGTCCCACAGGCTGTACATGAAACGCTGCCAATTGAGCCCCACGTCCTCCTCGCTGGGTCTGCCCAGTGCCATCAGGTCCCTCTGGCGCACTTATGTCCCACCGGCACACCAGCGGTGCGAACGCCTCCTTTGCAAGGGGCACAGCGAGGGGCGTGAACGTGGGGACACGCGCGGGCACTTGCTGCCTTTTCCCCAAATTGTTATGGTGCTTCACTGGTGACGGTTTTAGCATTTCTTGGTGCCCAGGAAGCCAAGAGGAAAGTGTTGGGTGTTGTGTGTCACCAGGGACCTGCAGAGCCCTGCACAACGTGCAGCTCCTGCCTGGGTGATGGGTGCTGTGCAGAGGCAAAGCCAAAGATGTTTCCAGACCCAGAGAAACTACCTCTGATTTTAGCCTGCTTTGGGATGTTAACGTCAAGGACCTGCTGAGAGCTGTGCTGGAGGCGTAAATACAGTGTTCAGTTGGAGGTATTTACCTGTATTTTTGAATGCAAAATATTCTGCCGTTGCTTCTGTGAAATTGAATTTAGGATTGAAAACTCTCTTCCTAAAACTTCTGCTCTTTTAGATTTGAGAAAAACCGCATCAGGCTCCAGTTTCAAACCTTTTCCTGCCCCATTTGTTTTTTGCTATCACAGATACCAAATAGAGTAGATCAATTACCTGGGAAGATAAATGGAGTTACCACTGAACTCCTTCAGTCTGAAAAAAATAAGAGAATATTCCACAGAATATTAATAAACCTTTCATTCATTTAAAAATAATAGTAATTCCTGCTTCTCTGTGATCCTGGGATGTGAAGCTCCAGAACTTGCTCCCACCATGGCTCAAGCCGTGCAGGTGAGGGCTTCTGTGATGCAACTGGGTAGGTGGGGACCACGCACACCTCGCTGCCCACTGCCAGTGTCTCCTCTTGCTGCTGCACTGCTTCTCTCATTGTGCTGTCAAAACTGCTGGTACTGACCAACAGCACAATGATTTTGAGGAAAAGGAAAAACAAAAACCCACAAATGTAAGAAAGTGTAGAATTATTTTTTTATCCTTTTCCATCCGGTCCAGCTCCTTGACCCGGTTCACCCTCTGGCCACACGAACAGCTAAGCCAAGACAAGGGAGCGGGGTGGAAGCAAGAACAGGTTGGCTGGAGAAGGGATGGCTCAAGCTGAAAGCACGGCCACCTTGCCGAGGCCGGAGGGGAGGCTGGTCCCGGGAGGTCTTGTCACGGACGGCTTCGTTAGTCCCAGCAGATCTCAGCATCACAGTTAATCTAAATCTGTATTTATACCTAAAACCCAAGACATGACTATGCATCTTTCTCTGCTATTTTTTAAAATGTCTATTACAAATCCTACAGGGAAAGAAGGTGTCTTTGATTTGAAAGCAAAACAAAATCTCCACCTGGGTTTAAGAGGGAAAACACCACTAATAGAGAAAGGCAAAAGTGGAATACAGGGAAATGTGCAAATCCACAGCGGGGAAAGCAGAATGGGAGACAAGAGAAGGTCTGTGTGTTGGTAGAAAGGGATGGGCAGTGGGGCTAAGCAGGATGAGGACGGATTCTCTCTAAATAAGTAAAACCCCAGCAGTGTGATTGGGCTGCTCTTAGGCAAAGACCAAATATATTGGGATACAGAGAGGTTGGAAGCCCTAAATGTGTACTCACACACTCTGTGTGGAAAGAAACAGGATGATTTATTCATGTCTTACTGTGATAATTAAATGCTTTCTATTCCATCTGTAACTGGGAAGGATGTTAAAGAGCAACTGCTAACCATTTCTGAGTCAGCAGGACCACACAGTTTGCATCTAAGATCATTAAAAAATGGCCAGGAATCTCCAGGAGCTGCTAACCTTGTGGATTTGTTTGTCTGCTATTTTTAACAAATCATGAAACATCGGGAAAAGTCTGTGGGAACCAATAACTAACGTCATGCCAGTATTTAAAAAAGGCAATGGGATGCCCTAAAGCGCCAGAGGGTCTGACATGAATGATGGTAATGGATTATGGCAAGGCTGGTGTAGGATTAGCTAATGCATGATCAGATGATATCTCTGTCCTGGTTTGAGGTAAAACTGAACCAATTTTCTTTTCAGTAATTTTACTTTTCAGTTAAGCCTCTTCTAACTAACTCTCTGAAATTAACGGTGCATTTCTCAGAGAGTGTCCCCTTCTAGCAGATAACACCTGATGTTCATAGTGAATGCCAAGGCATGGTGTGCAGAGAGGCTCCTGCTTATCCTTACTGCTGTACCAACCCAGGCCGGATCACTTTGTTATTTGCTCCGTTGGAGGGTTGGAAGCAGAAAAGGATAGAGGGGTCCCACCTGTGGGGAGGAGAGGACAGGACAGGTGACCCAAACCTGACCAACAGGGTATTCCATCCCATCTGCCTCGTGCTCAGTATAAAAGCTGAGGGATCAAAGGGTCAGCTCTTTTCCTTCAATGGCCCAGGATGACTCTGTCTCTTGATCTGCCTTTGATCCCGATCCATGCATTCCTGAATCCAGATCTGGAATCCAGTTCCTGTCCATGACTGAGTCCAGTCTGGGACTTTCCCAGTGCCAGCTGGTGACGTGATCGTCACCCTGGGAGCTCGATAGGGGTTGTATATATTGTATACATTTCAGTATTTTCTTATTAATATTATTATCTTTTCTTTTTATTATTTTATATTTTATTATTTTTAACATTTCATTAAAGTAGTTCAGTTTCTCTGCAACTCATAAGTCTCTCTCTTTTATTTTCTCTCTCTTCTCCTGAAGGGAGAGAGGTTAAAGAGGGCATCTGTCATTATTTTAGTGGCCAGCCCAGCCCAAACCACACCAATCTTGTATTTGATTATCTAATCATATTTGCTAGGATGTTATGATGCAATCAGTACCGAGTCATAAGGTTACAGCATAATTATTGCCGATCAACTTTGCTTAGCAGAAAGAGTCTTCTTAATTTTGGTTGCATTTTGGCTGGTATCTTGCATTTACTTGACAAAGGTAACTGGAGTATCTCAAAGTGGGTACGAGCTTTGTGCTCGTACTGCTGCAGTATGCAGAGCCACTTCAACACGCTCTGAATGAATGGGTGAAAACAGCTAATAAGCAGCAAATACATTTAAGCCATTGACAGTTATGCAGAAATTTTCTCCTGTGGTTTTCCAGGGAACTGTCCTTTGCCCAAAACTAATCAGTGTCTTCACCAAAAACATACACCTGATGCAAAAAAAGAATCTATTTTGCTAAGAATTTGTAAACATGCAACCCTAGGAAGTGTCTCACGCCTAAGACTTGTACGTCGCTTGGAGGCAGTAGGAGGGAAATTACAGCTGGAAGAATGTGACCTGCCATGGTCCGTGGCAGAGCCGGCAGGAGAATTCAGGTTATCTGCTTTGGAGTGTGGGGCTGGCCCCTACACCACGGGCACTCCCAGTACAGCCAGAGGATGCTGATTTGGTTGGAATGTAGAGAGATTACTGTAGAAGTTTTGCTCCCACAGCTATAACAGGGCCACCGTAGCTCCTGAGAAGTTTTGAAATGAAGGAAACTTGAGGAATCAGTTTGCTCATGTCTTTAGTGACAACATCGTTTTGCTCTCAGATCTGCCCATCTAGGGGCCACGTATCCTGAATTTCATTCCGTGTGTTCTGTTTCAGTTGTGCTGGTACCTGTTTAAGAGTTTATTACTGACAATTGCAGAGAACAGTGTTTGAATGTTTCATCAGGGAAGCGGTCGGAGTCTGAAAGACAAGGTGCATAAAAGATACGGAAAGTCACGGGAAGCTGCACACCCCAAACCTTGGGTCACAGTCTCATGGAGGAGACCCGGACTTCTGTCACTCCTGGCATCACCAGCCAGAGAGTGAAAGGTGATGGTTAGCAGTGTGGTGCTGTTAGCCAGCCCGGGGTGGCTGGGTCTGGAGTGGCTCCACGTGTCCGATGCACGGACATCCTCCAGCACAAGGATGCTCAAGGTGGCTGTGCATCCTGTATCCCATGGCGTATTCCCACCCAAAATCCCAGGGAGGTGATACTCCGGGCTGCCAGGCCTTGCCTGGGAGATGATGGATGATCTAGCCCAGGGGCCCTTTTACTTTAGGTTTTTGCCTCTGTAGGAAATCACTAAAAGCACTGCACAGGCGCATTGTGAAGGCAAGAGTGCCGGGAGGGGAATTGCTCTGACGCTCAGTCTCAAGCCAGCATGAAGCCGGCTCTGCTCTGTAAGGCTACGCAGGGACTTGCATTTCTTACCACACTTAAGGAAACTCACATTTCTTTCTAAAACTCTTAAAAAAGCTTCAGGGTGTTAGCTGAGTTGAACTTCACGCTGACCAGAAATATGCAGGTGCTTCGAGGTATAACCACTGCGTTGTTGTAGAGCCACGTATGATCTTTTATATTGTGTGCCATGATTGTCTAAAAAGAAAAGGATTTTGGAAAGATTTTTCTCAGTCAAAGGTAATGATCTCTCAAGATCTTAGCAAAGAAGTGAGAAACTTTTAAGCTGGCTAAAAGAATGAGTAGAAATGAAAACATTAAATAATCTATTAAATAATGCTTAAATGAAAGGATGAGCCCTTTGAAAAACTCCCAGGGGTCTGACAGTACCATTGCTGAACACAAGTCTCTCTTGAGTTATCAAGACACAGGCATGGGTGCTATGTCAGTATTTAATGAGACAATATTCCCTTAGGAGTACCAAAACATTTTTAAAACCACGTTTTACTGGAGCTTTTAAAATATTGCTGATGAGGAACTAATGAAAGTTTTAATATCAGCCCTTTATGGCCAAAGGGCAGAATCCTCCATGTAGGAAAGCAAGAGGCGAATTAGAGTTTTCTCAAATGCATTTAGCACTGAACAGTTGTACATCTTTCTGTTTGAGAAACTAATTGTGACTACTGGGAAGTGAGGTTGCTGAACACCTTTTCTCTGCGCCTGGCGGTGGTTCCCCGTGCCCCCCTTCCAGCGCTCTCCCCTCCACTCCAGGCTGCCGGGGCTCGCCTGGCTCCCCCAGTGCCGCATCCCCAGCCATGATCCAGCGGCACCGGCATCCTTGGGCAGACCTTCCTCCGGCTGCACCCGGAGCCCCTGGGAAGGGAAACAGGGCTAACGTTGGTTTACCACCACCTAGCAGAGGAGAGTGTTTGGGGCCCACCTATTTGAGTGTTGGGCAGTGGGAAACAGATGCTGTTTCTGCTTTCTCCTTGAATGAACAGTGCTGGTAATGTGATATGTTAGATTTGTATCAATTATTTTACAATAAAATGGAAATTGAAAAAAGAAATCGATTTCCAGCTCAGCATTGCAACAGTGGAACCACACATGCAGAGGGTCCCAGGGCCGGAGCCTGGCCACCCTGACTTCATTCCCTGCCTTGCCTTCACGGCGAGAGTCAATCCTGCCTCTTCATTTTTGCCGGCAGCCTGGGGTGAGGGGGAATGTTTTCTGCTCTGCACACTGCTTTGCTATCTTTGACTCAAATTCAGAACATCTGGGGGCTGTAATTAACACCGGCATTTCTTGCACAGTCTTGCAGACTGGAGATGGGTATTAACACGTCAGCAAAGCCAAATTGCCTTGTTCCAGAGACTCGGATCCCCATGGCCAAGTGAACAGGATGGGAAAAGTCTGTTGTCTAGCAAACTAGCATGAAATAACTAGTGGCTGGTACTGGTGGCATTGGTAAACTGGTAATCACAAGTGAAGTGGGAACCAAGCCAGGAGAAACTATATGTTTACCTACATGCTTATTTACATATATATATTTTTATAAAAAATCACATGCATCCTCCTCCAGTTGCCTATGCAGTAAACTCTGGAAGAGGGAGGAGGGAAGGACTGCTGCTAAAGGTGAAGCTGTATGAACAATACAGACTTTTAACAATCTAATATCTAGCATCTTATTTTTAATTTGCTCACTGTTTTATATAAATCTTTATTTAATTAGACCAAACCAGGAGTAATGAAGCCACTTATGTGACCCCTTTTTCCCACAGCTCACCCCACTGCCGCAGGAAGGTTTTCCTGGGAAACACAGTGCCTTTTGGTGGTGAAACTTTGCAAATTGACACACAAGCAAAGGGAAATGAGCTCCAAGAGTCCCAAGAGGTGCAGCTGGGACATGGCCATGCTGGGGAGGACCAGACAGGGATTTAGGCTGTGGTGGGTGTATTTTGGGGCGGCTTTTCCCCAGGCCCTCGATCATGATGTGGGGATGGAACACACCTCACCCAAACTGTATATTTTTGATGGGTACTTGTATTTTGGTAATCATAGAATGGTTTAGGTTGGAAGGGACCTTAAAGATCATCTAGTTCCAACCCCCCTGCCCTGGGCAGGGACACCTCCCACCAGACCAGGTTGCTCAAAGCTCCATCCAGCCTGGCCTTGAACACCTCCAGGGATGGAGCTTCCACAGCTTCTCTGGGTAATGAAGCCTTGGAAGCTGCCTGAAGCAGGGATGGCACAGGAGAGCTCTCCTCTGCCTGTTTTTTGACTCCTCGTGCTCCCAAGGCTGTCTTTGGGGTGGGTGGGAGCGCTGGGCAAGACCTGGTGGCAATGCTCATGGGGCTGGCAGGGACCACAGCACAGTGCTCAGCCCTTCTCTGCCCCCAGCCACTCTCCCGGGGTGGACACTTGTGTCATCGCACCCCTTACCAAGCCCTTCTCTCCAGGAGTCACTGCTGTGTGCGTTCACACGTGATACTAACTTATTCCTTGAGACTCTGATTGAGAACAAAACTCTCTAGACAATATAGGCAAGAAACACTCCTGTCTTTTCCCAAAAGTTCCTTTCTTCCTTTCTTCTCTACAATACCAATACAGCCATGCTTTGATGCCTCCTCTGCTGAGCTTTGCTGTCTGTGTTTCTCTACAGATCGTCGGGGAGAGAAAAGCTCTAATATTTTGTGGTGGTGGTGCAGGGATGGGGGAGGGAGGGGAAGGTTAAAAGACTCTGACAATAGGCAAGGATTTCCAAATAATATCCTTTCACGCTTGGTTAGAGTGAGACTCCAGTCATGGTTATTACACATAATGATGTAACTGTAATTGCTTCTCTGTACAATGGTATTAAATTAAATTCACAAAATGTCAAGGTCCTTTGCATTTAAGTACAATTCAGCAAGGCTTTTAATGGCTATTACTTTCAGCGCTTTAAATGCTTTAAATGGACTGATGTCTGTTGTTTGTCCAACCTCTGTTATGAAACGTCAAGACAAAAAAACACTTCCCCGGTGTGCCTGGGGGATGTCATTTCATGGTGTTTGAAAACTGGAAGTGAAATAGCCCCCACCACAGATGTCACACCTTTCCCCAGCCTGCTATAGGCACTCGTAAAAGGGTGGTGGTGTGGCAATAAATGAATTTAGATAATGTGCTCACCACTGCATTTCCCAGGCTGATAAGAAGAATTCAGTCAGGGCTGGCATGTCAGGCTTCTTCTCCTGACCTTGAAACGAAGGAGGGCTGGCGGCTCACACCAGAGCCATGACTGGTGACCCCAGGGCTGGGTGTGCACATGGGGCTCCATGGTCAGGTAGGTCTGATTGTCGGGACCAAGAGCCCTCAAACAGCACCGGTGAGCTGAGCGCTCACTTTTTTAGTGAATTTTCACTGAGTTCAACCAAAATTTAGATGTTGCTTTTCTATCATTTCTGGTTACTGCGAGCAGTATAGCAGTCAAGGTAAGTAAAAATAGTCCCAAAGAAACGCAACAAGTTTTTTTTAAGCCTAGAATTATAAGATGTGTAAATAAGTTGGGAAAAACATCTTTTTCATGTGCAAACACTCATGCAAAAATGAGAGATGGCTCCAGTGGCTCCACAGATCTATGGATGCAGATAGTCAGCTAAGTCTGTTTCATGTCTTTTATCAGAGCTGACTTTTTACCAGGGCCTGCAGTGATAAGACGAGGGGCAATGGTTTTAAACTGAAAGAAGGTACATTTAGATGAGATATGAGGAAGAAATTCTTGACTGTGCGGGCAGTGAGCCCCTGGCGCAGGTTGCCCCGAGAAGCTGTGGCTGCCCCATCCCTGGAGGTGTTCAAGGCCAGGTTGGACCGGGCTTGGAGCAACCTGGTCTGGTGGGAGGTGTCCCTGCCCAGGGCAGGGGGTTGGAACTAGATGGTCTTTGGTGTCCTTTTTGAATCCAAATCATTTTATGGTTCTATCCACTCTGTGAGATGGTCTGTGAGTCCGCTGGTGCTGACGGAGCACAGTCCACCAGACAGCAGTAGGTCATGCGAGATGTGTGTAAGAAAGACAGTTTTCTGCTCTCTGGCTACAAATATTGTGTAAAAAAACCCAGAGACACAGAAGTGACAGGGTGGAAAAACCAGTCCCTTCATGCTGCCTCTTCTCCATGCCCTTTACAAAGCCCTTTCAGCTAAGCCGTGCCGAAGGGAGCCGCCATTGCCATGCCAGGGCTGACAGTCTGGCAGCTCCCAGAGATGCCAAGTGGGAGCGATGCTCTAGCAGGAGCGAGCGCCCAGTGCCCGGGTGCTGCGGGGAACGCGCTTTCCTGGCGGTGGGTGAGTAGCAGGCGGCGGCAGGGCAGGGGGATGCTGTTTGACAAGCTCTGCCTGCTGCCGCCTGCCCACCTTTGTTCCTGATTAAGTCTTCAAATGCAAAGTAATGTGAGGTGAGGGAGCACAGTCCCATGAAATTACCTTTCCATTAAATTCCTTGTCATAAATGAGAGGGAAGGTGGTTAATTCAAAGCAAAGGTGAATGAGATAAATTTACTGTAAATCCCTCCTGAGCTGCCCCTTTGCTTAAGTTTTGAGCCTGCAGCAGCACATTATGTACCCCGTAGCACTGAAGGCTTTTGATCTGGCAGGTCAATACCTCTTTCCCTTTGAGCCAATGCTGCAATGAATTGCTTCATCTTCCTCGGCAGGAACGCGCGCATCCCATTGAAGTGCCCTCCCACAAAAACTCCCACTATTGATCTAATTTATGAATGAGTCCCTTGATTGAATTACCATTTAATGGATACTGCGTATGAAGCAGAGGCAAATGTCAGGAGGATTATTAGAGTGGGGGGTTGTGAATTATCGAACGCCTTTTATTGGTTTTGCAGCCAACACTGCACTCATTACCTGGGAGCTGGGGCTGGGGCCAGGGAGCTGGGAAGTCCCCGTGGCACTGCAAGCGGAGGCACTGGGATGGGGCATCAGCATGTGCAGAGGCAGCACCCTTGGGAAGCTGCCCGCCTCTGCAATGCCCAGGTCCAAGCTCACTGCCAGGGGTGGGCTTTCTCTGCCGGGGGGCTCGGCTGGGTCCTGGGGACAGGGAAACTCCCAGACCTCTGTCACTCACCTGAGGGTTCGTCCTGGTGCTTCTGCTGTTACTGCTCTGGAGTACTGCATCCACCTTTGGAGTCCTCAGCACAAGAAGGACATGGACCTGTTGGAGTGAGTCCAGAGGAGGTCACAAAGATGCTGCAAGGGCTGGAGCCCCTCTGCTGGGAGGACGGTTGGGGGTTGGGGACAGTTGGGACAGGCTGAGAGAGTTGGGGGTGTTCAGCCTGGAGAAGAGAAGTCTCCGTGGAGACCTTAGAGCCTCTTCCAGTCCCTAAAGGGGCTTCAGGAGAGCTGGGGAGAGACTTTTTACAAGGGCAGGTAGTGATAGGATGAGGGGGAACGGTTTTAAACTGGAAGAGGGGAGATTGAGATGAGATATGAGGAAGAAATTCTCTCCTGTGAGGGTGGTGAGCCCCTGGAGCAGGTTGCCCCGAGAAGCTGTGGCTGCCCCATCCCTGGAGGTGTTCAAGGCCAGGTTGGACGGGGCTTGGAGCAACCTGGGCTGGTGGGAGGTGTCCCTGCCCAGGGCAGGGGGGTGGGATCTAGGTGATCTTGAAGGTCCCTTCCAACTCCAACCCTTCTATGATTCTATGGTTCTTTTATCTCCGGCAGATGCATCCCCTTTGCTGGGAGAGCTGCTGCCTCCCTGCTTCCCGCTCGGGGTGTAACTGGCTTTTCCCTTTGCCCAGCAGCAGCCCCATCCTGGGGGATTTCCCTGGCTCATCAGCGGTGCTCTGCAGATCCCTTCTTGCAGTGAGTGAGGAACACGCTGGGAAGCACTGAGGGCAATTCCTGCCCCAGCCCATGTGGCATGGCTTGGCGAGCCCCCTCCAGCCACTGCCCAAGGGGGGTTTGGTGCAGGTAGCTCATCTGCTGGGTGGATGTTGGGGACCACAGGGGCTTGCGGGGCTGAGCTGCCTCACTGCGTGGCCACTCCCTCTTTCCCCTTGCATTCCCCACTGCAGGCCATGGCGCACCGTCCTGTTTGCTTACAGCCTGTGTCTTTATCAGTCCAGAAATCCTACCAAAATGTTTTTCCCCTGGCCACCATCCCTGAGCTGCTCTGCGAAACTCGGCCTTGCCCCATCCTGCAGGCTGTCACAGCTCCGCTGCTGGCTGTAAAATGATACTCTGCGTGGGAAAAGGAAACTTCAGGGTTTTTTTCTCTTCCATAAATAATTCTGTGCTTCATGCATAATTTCACAGAGTCCATTTGTAATACATAAGGGTGCCAGCCAACTCAGGCGGTTTCTTCATGAATCTTCATTCACAGTTCTCCCCCATTCCTGCTTTTCACAAAGAGGAAAGTACCTGGGGTATGAGAGGGCAGGTTGTGGCCATTTGTGTACTAAGAAGTCCCTCTTAGTCCCCAGCACCCCAGAGCTGGGCACCGCGGGGTGTGTTGCCGTGGGTTCTGCCACCAGCAGAGGTGGGAGTAGGACGAGTCCCGCCAACTCAGTGGATGGCAGTACCAGCGCAGGTAGATATTGCCCACCAGCCTTACCCTGGGCTCTCATCCGCAGCTCCCAGCGTGTGCCTTTGCCCCAGGGGTTCAGCACATTTGGTTACGGATCGCTCTTCGGGCAGCGTTTGCATGACCCTTACAGGTTTCTCATGTACCAAACGCGCTGCGTGTTCTTCTGCCTGTGGCAGAAAGCATGTTGCTATGTTAGTCCATTTGCATCAGAATATGAAATACCATTGGAGTATTATATATTGCATTTAAACTTAATTTTCTGCCATTTTGAATGAAAAGCACAGTATGTGTGGGTGAGTGCATCTGCATGTCCACACTGCTGGATGAGGGGCTGGAAGCGGGCATGAGAATGTGACTGTGTTTGTAAAGTTGTGGAGGTGGGGGACATTTCTACATTTTGTCTCGTTCCTGCAGTGGAGATGTTGGTTAGATGATCCTTCACAGTGATTTGACAAGGCAGGTGGGCAGCTCAGGTCAAGACTCAGCAGTTTTGGTTTCAGATTCTGACTTGCTGTGTGATTCCGGGCAAATAATTTCATTTCTCTGTGCCTGTTTCTTCCACCTATAAAGAGGGGGTAATATCTTTAAATGGCGATGGTAACTTCTCCTGCAAGCAAATGTGACTGTTACGGGGCTGAATAAAGACGAAGCACCCCAACGCTGCAGTATTGGAGAGATGTATGGTATTGAAACCCTGTGAATATTTAAATGTAATATATATTGACACAGGCATAGACAGATAAAAGTTTGTACTGTGCACACACAGTGTAATCCTGTAGGATTGGCTTTAGCAGTTTTCATCACACTGAAGACAAGTTAAGAGCTTGAGAGCAGATGTCATGAACAGGTAAGCCAAGGGTACGTGTGGCCAAGTGTCTGGAGGATCCCTGTTTTTCAGGATGATATTGAGCTGCTTCCATGTGGAAAGAGTTGGAAGAAACCATTGCCTTTAGGGGAAGCTGCAGGGTCTTAGCACTGAGCCCAGTATTTGAGGACGATTTTGAGTCCTCTACTCATGGGTCAAACCATCAGGCGGTGCCGGCTGTGCACAGCTCCCTCCCTCTCCAGCATCCCGCCTCATCGGCACCCGTCTGAGCTCTCTCTGAGAAATACCTCAAAATTACAGTCAGGGACTGCCATTCCTGACACTTCTGGGTGGTACGTGGGTAATAGATGCGTATGTATACTTATATGTGGATGTATATGCACACCCAGGGACACACAGACACGCTTGCCCTTTTTATCCTGAACTCTTCCAGCCCTGGGCAATGAGCCTCTCTTCCTCTCCTGCTCCAGATGTACCAAATTTTGATGATGCGGATTTGTTTTCTGTGACTACAGAGGTGAAATTATTGAAGATGAGAAGAAATATCTCACACGTAGCATGAATAGCAAACAGGCTAATCCCCACCGAAACAAGTAGACATCAAACTGAAACAGGGACTGAAGCGTGGCTTTTCCTCTCTAAAGGCTGTTCACTGCTGGTGGACAACAAAACCCCTCCAGGAGTTTGGGAGCAGAGGGGAACTCGGGGGTGTGGGAACAAGAGACAGCGAAGGTGTGGGAGCAAAGGTCAGCAAACGCCCGGCAAGCAGGAGGTCAGCAGCACGCCGAACGCCGGGCGGCTTCACCGCGGAGCCTCCCGTCGGCGCTGGCAGCAGCAACAAAGCACTGCCCGTGATAATGAGGTGTGCGGCTTTTTTCTCTTTCTTTGGCAGCAAAGTAGGGTGGGTTTGTTTTTTTTTCTTGGCTTGTTACAGAAAAAGATTAAATAGACCAGTAATCAGAGAATATAGTTGAAGCAATTGTAAGCTGAAAAATAAGAAAGAAAAGGAGAGAAAGAGATATGATGTGAATAATAAATGAAAAGAACACAAATAGCTAAGTGGGAAGCAAATTGGGAGATAATTATATCATTTTAAATAAGGATGGTAAGAAAAGTTCATGCAATTGGCATAAAGGTTCATGTTAGATTGTTATGCTCTTTTCAGCCCCTAAAAGACATAAATGTTCCACCAAGGGAAGCCCCGGGATAGAAAGAGTTTCTATAGACCTCTGAAATTTGTGTGTAGGACTACAAGGGGTTGCAGCCCAGGGGTAGTTACTGAAACTCTTTCCCCCGTTTTTTTATTTGTAGTCAGGGCTATTACTTATATTTGTAAAATATGATCAGATCCGTAAGTGGGTTTTTTTTGAAGAGAAATGTTATCAGACTTATAAATTTGGTATGTTCTACAGATTCAGAGCACACAAAAGGCAGCATCTGCGGGACCAGACAGCCAGATATAATTTCTCATCATACTTGATGCCTTAATGACCTGAACAATTTAACAGGTTTAGCATAACCTTCCAGACAAGTTTCAGGTCTTAAAACCATTAGCTGTAAATTAAGATATCATGTGGAGAAAACACATAGCAAAAACGTACACGTGGAGCAATACACGAGCTAACTGGTTAGCAAGTTCTGCTCTCCTTTAGCAATAAGTAGCTGTCAGCAGCCTGACAAAAATGCTCCGAAATAAGAAAATTACAGCAGGAATAAACGGAAATGAAAATACCTCAGGGCACTAAGAAACTCAAACTGTGAAAGAGAAATGTGTAAACTTTAACCACCCCTGTGGGGCACTTACACGGTGACAGCCTCTGCACGATGTGACGAGGAAGCGGACCAGAAAACGCCGTGGTGGGTAGAGCGGAGAGCTGGGGGCTGCGCGGCAGCACTGCGCGGGGCCAAGGGGACAGCCTGGCACTGCTGACCCGGGCAGCCCAGTTTTGGGAATGTGACGGGCAGGCGGGCGGGCAGGAGAGAGCAAGAGCTCCTCCACTGCGCAATGGCCAGCCCGCAGTCAGGGCTTCCATACACGGCCAGGAAACCCCACGGGGAGCCCCTGCCCTGAGTCTTCCACACCCTGGGTTTTGTAAGGTCACCACGGAACGCACTCACCTGATGAGTTTGAACTTTTAGACCAGTTAAACATGGATGACTTGTAACCACACATCATGGTCATTTAGATTTTTCATTTAATAATTACAAGCCACGTGGAAAAAAATGGACAAAGTGCTTTTGAACACTATATTGAGTCATACATGCTTCAAAGGAACTGAAATAACTTCTCGGTCTGAGCCGAAGGAGAGGGAACAAGATGTTCATCTTTCCAGAAAGGTGCGAAGGGACAGATCCTGGTAGATTTGCAGCAGGACAGGACGGGAGCCTCGATGCTCCCAGATGCTGGGAAGGCCATGACTGCATCCTCGAGGGCAGGAGCTCTGGCATGGATGCTCACCCGTCACCTCCAGAATTACGTCCCACCTGTATCACAAAGCAAACAAAGATGCCAAGGAGTCCCTGCGCTGCCCAGACTCCTCTCCATCTTTTGTACATGTCTTATTATTTTTGAACACTATCTCACAAAAATCTAATCCCCACCGAGGGGAGTGAGGAAGAAGATTTCTTCATGCCACAGGCTGGATCCAGGCATGAACATTCAGAGAAAATGCGGGGGCGGGGGCATTACTAGGAGGCGATTTTACATGACTGGACTTTGCTTTTATTGCAATCTAATGTTCTCAAACACTTTGAAAAGTGCCTGGCACATAAATTGCTTTCATCTTGCGGGCAAGTTTCCTAAGGAAATGAAATACCTGTGTCTGCACTCTCCCTCTGTGCATCACTCTGATAGCTGAGCCAGTGTCAAACAGACTTGCTAAAAAGGAGAAGGAAAGAGATACAAATTAGGAATTTTTTGAGGGAAATTTCCCAGTGTGAGCTCAGAAGATACCTGCTCTGTTTGACCACTCAGTTGGCTAGTGGGGGTCACTCTAGACTAGTCACCAGAGATGCTAATGCCTGCCAGAGACACAGGGGGGTCGCGGGAGGAATTAGGGACCAAACAGCACATATCTCACCTGCTTTGAGCACAAGAGGTCCAAGGCACCAGCTCGTTCTAAAGCGGTGTCTCTAAAGTCGGTAACATTGATATCTGAGTTTCTGTCTGGATTTGCTGCTGCAGGTTCATGCCTTGGAGATGGGAGCAGGGTCTCTGTCGGTACCCTGGGGCTGGCGGCGGGGGCTGTTTTGGGGGGTTAAAGCAAACGCTAGTTTCAAGTGGGGATGCCCTGCACCCCACGAATGTCCCCGTGCTGCCTGGTGAAGGGAGGAGCTGCCGTGTGGTGAGGTGACAAGCTGAAGGCAGAGGGAAGCAATGGCAGGAGGGGCACCTCCATTAACAACCCACCCCGGCTGCCCCCAGCCCCCTCAGCAAAGAGGCCCCAGCCCACCCGGGGCCATCTCCGACCCCAGAGGGACAATAGCAGTGGGGCAGCCCAGACCGGGGGGCCCCGAGGGATGAGTGTCCCCCCGAGGGCGGCCCCGCAGGGCCATCAGCCCCCCTGCCCGGACCTTCAGCCCATCACCCTGGGACCCCCTCTGGGCCTTCCTGGGGGGGGGCTGCCCCAGGGTGTGGGATGAAGGCAAAGAGCATCTGGGGATGACACAGGGCTCATTATGGGATGTTTAGGGGAGGAACAGAAGTGGGGGGGAGAGTTAGGTGATTTGGGGAGGAGACATGGGAAAATAGCAGGGTGAGGGGATGGGAATGGAGAGGGGACCACAGGGTGGGCTCAGGGGCTGCTGGGGGAATGTGTGTGACAAACCTGCCACAGCATCCAGGGCGGCTCGTGTGTCCAGGAGCCAGAAACTGGGGAGACTGGGATGCAGGGGCAGGTACTGGGCAGACTGAGTACCTGAGCTCGGCTGCTGGAGTGGTCCACCTTGTATGCGTATCTCAACGTACATATTCCCACTGGTGGGGCTCCATCCTGCTCAGCCAGAGAAGCAGGATGAAAACGTTGATGCTCACACTGGGTGCTCTGTGTGTCTGTGCAGCCGGCCGTGTATGTATGGATGTATATTGCATATAGCCGAAACTGCCCATCGGGAGTACGTGGTACTGGAAGGACCCAGGGGATGGAGGTGAACTGAGAGGGACTGAGACCCTGGAGGCCACCGTGGAGGTCCAGACCGCAGCATGGGAGGAAGCTGCCAGGCTCCTGAGTGGGTGCCAGCCCACACAGCAGCACAGTCCTGGCACAAATCATGTTTCCAGCTTCTCTGGGACCCAGAACTGGAGCAGAATTGTGGGTGGTAGTACTGGATTCCCCCTGAGACACAGGTCCTCCCCCCTCGCAGCGCACTCATGGCTAGGTTGGCTGGAAGGTCGGTTTAATCTGTGGCATTAGGACACAGTCAAAGTGTGTGCTAATACCTACAAAATGACTGAAGGAAATTAGAAAATGCAGTTTGGATATACTAGGTTGAGATCTGCTAATACAAATTGAAATTACAATAGCTAGCAATAATGTGGCAGAAAAAATTGCAGATTTTTAATTTCATTGGAGATTAGAGGGAACTGGGACTTTGTATGTTTGAAAAATGACATACTTCATAAATATTTAGTGTGTCAGATTGGTGACTGCAGATGTGTCATAATAAAATCAGAAGAAAATTGGTCTTCCTCCAGCCATTAATAACTTCCAAGCAAGCCAGCACAGTAATGAAAATTGATCAGTGCCAAACAACTAAACATAAAACGGCAGCCAGAGACCTGGTCCTGTTTCTCAAACCTGGCCCAGGCGCTAAGGCCAAGGTCGGTTCCCTGGGGACACCGCTTGGGAGGAGCTGCACCCCCTGCTCTGGGGGCGGGTGGGACCAGCAGGGCTCTTCGTGTCACCACATCCCCCCCTCACCTCATGCATCTGCAGGATGACAGGCGCTGCGCTGCTCGGGCAGGGATGCTGCGGGGTGCTGTGGGGTGCAGGGATGCTGCGGGGTGCAGGGATGCTGCGGGATGCAGGGATGCTGCGGGATGCAGGGGTGTTGCGGGGTGTCACACACAGCAAAGGAGAGGCTGAAGGCGAGGTGGGTGCTGCTTTGCCTTCGCAGCCGGAGAAGGAGGAGGCGGAGGAGGAGGAGGAGGCGGCTGCTCCCATGGGTGAGGGCAGCTGGGGAGCTGGGCGGCAGCGCTGCTCTGAGCACCCAGCAGGTGGGTGACGATGGTTTTATCTCACAGATTTGGAATCAAATCTTTTGAATGTTATACTCCATGGGAAAAATAAGCAAGCAAACAGAATTCTTTTCTTTTCTCCCAAGTTGATGGTAGGGCAATTTTGCATAGAAAGAAATGCTTTTTTACACTCATCTCTACATTTAGCAGAAGCAAACCAGTAACCATGTTAACACGGATGTGCTCATAATGAATAATCATTTGTAGACATTTAATTTTCAAAATTATTTTAGATAAATTGCTGTTTGTCTAATACACGCCTCACCTAAAATTTCTCTGCCTCTGTCTGAAATGTGGTATAATATGTGAATCTTCAGGCATGTGTTTTGTCTTCCACCTCTTTTTTGAACTCTTTGATCAGATCTACTGTCTTGTCTTGTGTAAAAGCTTATGTTACCAACTATATAATATGTCTTTAGTATACAGTATGGGTTTGCTTCAAAACTCATTGAAGTTAACAGGAGCATTTTCATCGACTGCTCTGTGTCTGAAATGAGGACATACCTGTGTCTGGAGACATTAAAGCACTCTGAAGTCTAATTTCAAAGTCTAATTCCACCTAGGAAGTCTTCAGGAACTCAAATCCCAAGTGGCAAATGTGTTGCCTATATAAAACACTTGAAGCCGTCATGCTTTATGTTCTCCCAAGCGGTCTGTGACCTGCCCAGTACTTTGGGTAATGCTTTCTCCTATAAGTCTTAGGCAAGATGATGTTAAAGGGTAAAACCACAGTAACAAAAAATTAAGTCTGTTTTTCATTATATCATGGAAGGATCCTATAAGGTTAAGATACAGTATACAATGACCTGGTCATCTGCTTTTTGGCCTGCTGGAGGCAGGTGTTGGGCTGTTGGATCTGTAGCTTGGCCCTGTATAGCCCTCCTTGTAGGAATAAACCAGCTTTCTCTTCACGTAGCAAAAATGCCGGGAATGTTTTGCTTGGCAACATCTATGCAGACATAAGTTTTTGCACAAGATGAAATAATTGATCTGATCAAAAGGAGGATACTCAGAGCTGCATTTTAGTTCCTTCTATCATGTTAGAAAATATATTTGGGATTAACAGATTTGTGTGTCCCTACCAGAATGGAGCATGACCTGAGTGAAAGCCGTGTCAGGTTCCACACAGTAACTGCCAGTTCTCAATAACTATATAATTATTAAAAAATTAAAATAGATATCTGAAAGTGCAGCCACACTTTAATTCTATCAGTGGGGTAGTCCAGACAGATCCAACAACCAGTTCTCCTCCCTCCGCTCTCCATCCCTCTCCTGGAGCATCTCTCAGCAATTCGCGGTGCTGAGAGCAGCCCTAGACAGCGCGACACTATCCCCAAGGCTTTCCTTCATCTCCTCAGAGGGGAGCGACCTGTGGACAGCCCTTCAGCCGGCTCTGTCCTGGGATAGGCAGGTTTCAGCATTTAGCAAGTTTTCCAGAAAAGCCAAACCGAGTCGGTTGGTTGAGCAGCTACTCTGAAGGCAGAGCAACACTTCAGGTTCAGTACAGCCCCAAAAGGAGATTCACGCTGCAGAGAGTGACCGAATAATGGCAGAATAATCAAAGCTAATGGCTGTTTGGTTGCTGAAGGGTATTTCTGCGTCAGGAGCCCGTGATCCGTGTGATTGCTGGGGAGTGTGGCTCCGCAGGGCTCGGCCATCCCGCTCCCGCTCGCCTCCAGATCCTGTCCCGGCTCTGCCCCGGGCTGCCACCTTCTGCTCCGACCCGACTTGTCCTGAGAGCTGGGTGCTTGCAGCCTAGTTCCCAGCCACGGTCCCCAAGCCCAGCCCCGTGCACCACCTTTGACTTCAGAGTTTCATTTCGAGGAGATACTAAGGGGCACTAAAAATCCAAATGAGCAGAGAAGAGAAGAAAATGGTCTGAGGAAACTCTGCAGTGGCAAATAGATCATATAGATATGCTGTTCTTGAATTTTAAACATTGGCGTACAATCCAGCCTGAGTTGGACCAGGGCAAACGCTGACTGCACTCCTGGGTCAGTGTCACTGGGAGCTGCAGCCCGGCTGCCCGGCTTCCCCATGGGAATGAAGGGAGTCCTCAGTGTTGGAGATGGGAGGTGAGGGGCTGCCACCTCTAGCACTTGGCAGGAACGCACTGAGCCTTACAATCAAAATTGGTTTTAGAACGGGAGACTTTTTGGATGCTTGATTGAAATCTTCGCTGCATATCTGTTTCATCAAATTCAGGGACAGAGGAACATAATTTCATATTTCTGTAGGGGGTTCGTTTATAGATCTTTATCTAAAAATTTGGAGATGAACATAAGTTACCGTAGCATTGTCAGTTAAATATAGACCACTCATAATGAGATTTTTGTCTGGGTTGGGGCAAGAAGGCTTGGGACGACCGAGAGGCTTGTCAGAAGAGGAGGCGTTGGCAGGACAGTACCCACGGGCAATGCCCCAACCTTCCCACTGCAATCAGTCGATGAGGGTCAGAGTAAAGGACACCTTATTAAAATAAGCAAAACATCTGCAGGGATGTGACCCACAGGCATTCCCCGCGCATTTCAGGACCCTCCCACTTCAAGGACAGCTTTTTCTGGGAAGGCAGTTAGAAATCTGCAACCCACAACTCAAAATGAAGATTAACTGGAGTGGTTTTTTGGACTGCAGCCTCCCACCGACCATTTATTGTTGACTATGATGCTTCCAAATGGTGATGGGCTTGAATTTAGAGAAACAAGATGGCACTGACAGATGCAAACCATTGCTTTTGGCGGCTGGAAGCTGAGCAGCTGAAAGGAATGGTATTTTGCTGCGGAGCTGGAAAGCTTGGCAGCAGCTCAGGCTTTAAAAGCCCACTGCTGTTGCTGGGTGGATGGTTTATAGTCTTCACAGATCATCAGGCTCCATAATGGGAAGAGGCATGGAATTTGGACAGAAGTGGCAAAACAGTGGTGATGTTCCCTTGCTAATTGCCTCCTTGGCTCTGCCAGAACGAGGTGGCAAAACCTCGTCTGTCAGCGTTGCCACCACTGGGACCACAGAGCCCTGCTGCCCCAGGAAAGGGAAGGCAAGCGGAGGAAGAGATCAGAGCAGAGCTGGAAGAGATTTAAGTGGAAGCTCAGCAAAATCTCAGTGGCCCAAATGCAGCAGGCAGCAGCTGATTGTGGAGCAGATGTCCACATCTCGTCCTTGTCCCGGAGAGATAATGACAACTCACTTAACACAGTGCCGTGGAAAAAAGGGTTTTAAGTAAACACGGATGTAACAAGAATTTGTGTGGCTGAAATACATATTGGGCAATATTTCAAACAATAGTTATTTCTCATTAGTGTTTAAAGGTTTATCTAACGTGTGGGCTATTTGAAGCCATCAGTGACCAGTGCTGTACAGGGTAGCCATGAAGGGACGTGAAGAGCTTTTGACAAGCTCTTGGTTCATCAGCAAGGGCCATGGCAGAGGCAATGAAAGCAATGTATCTGTCTTAGCATTGGTGTTTAAGGCTGTTTGAGGCATCCCTCCTGGGCAGGAATGCCCGCACACCCTGTGTCAGAGCTGCCCACGGAGGTCTGGTCTCCACACCAGCTGGAGAACCTGTGTGGACACAGGCGGTGCCGTGTGCCCATGGGCAGCCCCGCTGGACTCCCTCTCTGTAACACAGGGAATTTGACGAGGCTGGTGTGAGGGGCGCAGCAGAAGGATTGCCGGGTCAGTGATTTAAGATGTTGGGTGACCACGTTGCAGGGTGAGCGCAGGGAAACCCCCGTGGAAGTGAAAGGCAGACCTCACACCGGGCGGCAAGGCTTTGCCTTCCATGAATTCTTAGGAGCAGCTCATTTTACAAGAGTAAAGGAAAAAAATCTAAAGAAAAAGATTTAAGAGAAAAAAAGGATACACTTTCAGTGTTGAAAGTGTAAGCCATGTGTAAACTAGATTATGTGGTTTGCTGCTAATTTTCGTAACTCAAAGCTCGTTATCATTTTGGACAAATTTGGTGAGACTGGGAGTCAAAACACCAAAGGTACAAAACATTAGAGCTACGAGTGTTGTACGGCTTATTGTATCAAACTTATTTCTTGGTAGTGCTAGCCAAACACAGCATTTAATTTTTGTGAAAAGGTTAAAAAAAAACTTAAAAATTTGATCTTAAAATGGGATTTTTTAATCAAAATCCTGTGTTAATAAAATATGATTAAAAAAACAGTTTATGTACTGTGTGTTCATGTGCATCTGTACTTGGTTTGCACTTACTGCAAATCTCACAAATGCATGAATATGCAGCTTTTGGCCTCCTTTAGAAGTACCAACAGCTTTTTATTGAATTTATAAAATGAATCCTTAACATTTAAAAAAAATAAAAATGGATAGAGTCCAATGGTTTTGTTTTCCCTGCCCACTTTCTGCTAAGGAACAGCTTTGCAGAATTATTCCTCAAATAAGAAATGATGCTGCACTGCTACAGAAGGTGATAGCACTGAAAAAAAAGGTGTGAAATCCAAGATCGTTTTCTGGTTGTTATGTATTAAATTAGAGTAAAGCTTCCTGAGGTGAAAAGAATCTCTCCATTACCACACTCTTGGATGTAAAATGTGGAGGTTACATCTCATTATCACTTAAGAAATTAGCACCTCAAGGTCATGAATAACAATATATCGGCTGGGACCCTCTGCAGAATTGGCTTATTAAGTCCGCTAAGTGTATGTGTAATTTTCTACCTTTTTTATGACCTTCACAGATGCAGGTCACTGAAATGTGTATCAACAGAGCATGTTGCTTCAGGACCCTTAATACGGGATTAGGTTATTCAGAGGCATTTCACTTAGTGATGGTTTTTAGAAGGCTGTGGAAATTTTTGGAGCCAACTTGACCTCAGTGAAGGGATGTTCAATTGTGTCCTGTGGGGTTTATGGCCACAGGGTGGGAAACATACCTGTACGCAGCACCGAGCCCAACGGAGGAGAGCCCCCGTGCTGGGGGGACACGGGGGGACGGCTGCCCGGGGTGCTGGTGGGAGGCTGCAAAGGGGTGTCAGCACACTCCCGCCATGTGTGAAGGGTGCAGGGCATCACTCACAACTGCTTGGGACTAAATAAAATCAGCTGTAAGCGCCGAGTGCTGCTCGCAGTGCCTTTGCAGGACCCCAGGCACGCTGGGCTCCAGGAGCGTTTTCTGTTCTGCCGGGGACACAGCCCTAAGTGTTTGGTGAAAAAATTAACAACGCCAAAACTGCAGAGGTTTCTGTAGTTCACTTGTTCACCTGCACTGTCACGACACTGGATTTAGCCTATGGGCAAAGTCAAAAGAGCATCTGTGGGACATTACTGCATTAGCATTACGTTAGCAGTATTGTTTATATCCTTTGGGATTTTTTGTTTGTTCATTTTTTTTGCTGTCTTTTGCCTGAATCATCTCACACGTTTCATCTTGGACAACTTACATATTCACAGTTGTCTGCGTTGAGCTGTTTTTCCCCTTTTGCCTATAACCTATTCCCGTGGGTCAGTGCAGGATCAGCTGTGGACGTGAAGCTACTTACAGAAGGTGACTATACATGAAAAGGAAGCCTCGATTCCCTTTTTAGAGTTAAATAATTTTTCTTTACATAAAACCTGTTTTCAAGTTATCTTTTTGTGTGTGTTTGTTTTTATCCCAATAACATATGGTACAGTGGATGTTGCCTAACTGCCATAAATAATTTAGCAGCAAGTAGGTGATATAAAATATGTACCCTGGCAAATGTGCAAGTCCTTTTAGCAAAATTTATAATGGAGCAATATGAAAAAGCAGAATGGAGAAGACACTGAAATATGAAAATCCTTTTATACATCACAACTGTAACTCACTTATGTGCTGTGCAATAATGGGCTTAGTGAACGGTGTTTGCAACATAAAGGTTTAATAAATGATATAACGGCTTGCCGTATCCTCTTCTCCGGGCTGTCATCCAGTGATTTGCAATCATGCCAAATTGTACAAGTGCCAGAGTCAGAATTTTGAATATTCTAAGTGATTTAGAGATTTAAGCAACTAGGAAGCTTAACAGACACGGAAAGTTAAAGCAATTTCATGGGAAAGTTGCTTTTTAAGTTTTTATCCTGCACTTGCTGCTCTCAGAAATAATATGCCAGATTTCCTTCACAAACCCTTGAAGAGGAAAATTCACAGGCCTTGGTCTTTAGACTAAGGCTCAGAAAACTCAGCTTTTTTGTAATTAGATTAATATCCTGTTGACCATTATGTTTTTCCAGCAGGTTTCGCACAGCTTACTTTTGAAAAACAAAACAAAACCCAGTAAAATTTGGAAGAAAAATGGGATTGTTCTTGGCTTATGTCCTATTGCCTGTGGTGTGATGCCCTGGTGTTAGTGACCCAAAGAGCACACAGCAATGGGCATGGGAGGGTGGCATGGGGTGGGCACGTCACTGCCTTGCTCTGCCCCCAGGCCTGGGCGATAAACCTCTTGTGTGTGGGAATCAACGCCAACGCCAACATCAACATGGGCGCAGCATGGGGGAAGTGAGTTTGATCAGGTTCTTTATGGTTTCCCACACTGCCTATACTTATATATGTGTGCTGTTTGTGTGTATATAAATATATAGATTTATGTATATTTATATATACAAAATAATTATCTATATAAATATAAATATATTTTTATATAAGTCTATATATAAAAGTTATATGTGTGTATATATATGAGTGTATATATAGAAAAACAGTACTTATATATAAAAATTCCCCTTTCAGTTCAGGGGATGTGTAGCCGTGATAAATGGGCTACAGCCCGAGAAAACACCCTGACTGCGCAAGGACAGGTTCAGCTCTGAGCCCTTGCTCTCCTGCTGGGTCTAGTCATGTCCCAGACGCACCCACCAGTTCACAGCCCACGTGTGAGGTGTGGGCTGCAGGCAGCATCCCCTGCCTGCGGGAGCTGTTGAGAACCTCAAGGTCCCAAGCAAATCTAACAGCTCATTTCTGATTTCCAAACGGAGTGCTTTAGCTGTTGTGACAGCATCGGAGATTAAAATCCCTCTTGGTCTGCCCTGAGCCCTCGCCCCGCTCCCTGGGCTGGGTGGGAATGCACGGCAGGCCCTGGGGCTGAAGGGATCCAGGGTGGCTCCATCCGGGTCCCTTGAGGGACATCGGCCACCGGGTCACCCCAACCCCACTTCTGCCGTGGGGATGAGAGTGCTGACTGCCCCACAGAGACCTCCAGGTACCCCATAAGTCGTGAGAAGCTGGTGTGGGAGGGAGGAGGAGTGAAGAGCAAGGATGGCCTCATTTTCTGGTTGGTGTTGAACACTTTGCTGTGCAACTTAACGGGCTCTTTTAAAAAAAATGCAAGGTTCTCTTTGGAAATGCAGCATGAACAAACATTCCTGTTCTTAAGCAAGTTAAAAGTTATCTTTCCTAACGTGTTAGTTTCTTGTGCATTATTGCTTATTACCACATAAATCTCCTATATTTATTGATTTCCACGTCTGTGTCTCCCAATACTGCGGGTGATTTTAGACTCCCTGCCTGCTCTCCGTCTTATTCCACAACACAAATGGGCTTTTTTCAGCCCTCGCCCTGCTGATGGTGGCCCATGCCGGCAGCGGGGGCTGCAGGCAGCAGCTCTTCCTCCCCAGCACAGGGCATGCGGGCAGGCTGGGAAACCCGCTCCTGCTCCTGGCAAGGGCAATCTGCAAAACCCTTTTAAGATGTTCAAGGGAAATTACCATTCTTAAGCTTTACACATATTCTTTTGATTGCCATCATAACTTTTAAAGCGGGGGAACATGCAGAGTTGTGACTGGAGATCGATTTTTCTATTTTTTTCCTGACCTTTATCCCTTGCTTTGGTTACAGAAGGAAATTCAGTGTGTGCCCAGAGGTGCTGCAGTCGTGGAGACGTGCGTGGTGCCCCTGTCAACTCATGGCCACTTGACTCTCCTTGATGGAGAGAGAAATCAAGGGGCTGTGTAAGGATGTACCTCGGTACCGAGTCCCCTTCTCCTCTCCCCTCTCCTGAGGTCCCACCTCCCCCCACCTCGGAGAATGCTGCCAGAGCTCAAGCACAGAACAGCAGCTTTCCCAGAGAGAGCCAATATTGAACAGTAAAAAAATGCCCTTCAGGCAGCATCTCCTCGTATTGCTGGTCCTTCCCCTCCTGCCAAAAACCAGTCGGGAAACAGGCAGTTTTGTGGGATGGTTTGTTGGCGTATGCAGTGATCTTGATGGGGTTTGGAGAGCTGTGGTCCAAGCTCTGCGCTCAACATATAATTTATACCAAAAAGGGGATACGCAGATGGTGCTGCAGTATAAACAGACAATAATTTGCATCCGCCGGCCGTCGGCTCGGCAGGGAACCGAAGGGGCTTTCCCCACTCCCACTTCGGAGAGCCACAAAGAAGTGTGTCCTCTGGGGGGCGGGGGGGCTGCTGTGCAGCTCAGCTACCAACAAGCCTTCCTCAGATGCCTGTCATAATTTGGCTGCGTGCTCTGTTCACGTGGCTCTATGGCTACAGCGGGAACAAACAATATGCTTTCCTTTCAACAATTATTTCTAAAACAACAGCAGAATGAGAGAGGCGTCAAAACAGAGAAAGTCTTGAAAAAGCAATAAAATCTGTGTTGTTAATGAAGTGCGAAGAACAAAATGAAAAATGCAAAACTTAGAAGATAAAGATGGATTTCCTTTTTTAAATGTGCTGCATTAGAGTAAGTTCGAAAGCAGTTTGCAACTCTTTCCCCAGCTTGCATGCCTCTTGCCGGGTGCATCGCGTTGGGTCTGGCTGCCCTGGTAGTGCTGTGTCTGAGTGGGCCCATCTTTCCCAAATTGTTTTAGAAGTTTTTTCTGTTGCCGTTAACACCCGTGCCACAAATGATGCTGTCGTGTGAAGTGTTTTCTCCTCCCAGATGGTTAATGAAGGTGTTAAAGCACCGTCTCTAGTACTAGGCACCATGGAGCCCCGTGAGGAGCTCACCTGGGGATGACATCTCACTGATGTTTGCTTTTCCATATATCGGCTACTCAGTTATTAATCCAGCATGTGTTTTTTTCCTGAGAATTCTTGTATTTTTAATGTGAATATTTGTACTTTTTAAGTCAAAGACCTTGCAAATTTGATTAATGTTACCTCTATTAAATTATTTCATATTAACTAAACTAGAACAGGATGGGGACTGTTTAACATCTTTGTCAGTGACACGGACAGTGGGATTGAGT
>RSEF01000005.1:65169158-65204993 GCA_003993805.1 Himantopus leucocephalus
TGATCTTGAAGGTCCCTTCCAACCCAAACCATTCTGTGATTCTGTGGTCTTCCCCTGCTGGCATGAGTTTCGGTTCCTTTGGCTCTCTCTCCGGCTTACAGGCAGTTAAGGAAAGAGGGAGCAAAACCACAAACTTCTCTTTACTCCTGGCCGCAACATTTCAACTTATTTATGGTTTGCTGAGTTTGAATTTAAACTGCATTGGCCTTGTTAGTGCCCAACCTTCTGGTGTTAAATTGAGCGCTTTGCTGGATGTGCCAGCCAGCCTCTAACCCAGCCCATTACTTCCCTTGCCTGGGAGGAATGGTTTGGCTCATTTACACAGCCTCCATCCCACAATGTGCTGCTAAACTGATTTTTTTTTTCCTCATTTTTATGCCAATCATAAATCAAGCGGTTCAACTTCAGTGTCTTCTGCAGTCTCCCTGTGGGTCCAGGTAGGTCTCTTAGAAGACCCCTTGGAACTGTCTTTGCTGCATTTCTTTTCCAGAATTGGAGACATTTGTTAATTTGCTCTTCTTTACACTTCCCTCAAGCAATGTTTTAGGAAAAGTTTCTAGTAGTACAGGGTGAAAATCAGATGAGCCAAGTCTTTAGAGTGTTTTGAAGTGTTTTGCTTCACACAAGCCATTTGGCAATATTGGAAATAGTGAAATACGGCCCAAGCATATTAGCATAATTCGTGTGATGCCTGTTACTTGTTGGATGATGGCGTGTTTATAGTGCAGCTTTTCACTTGGTCCTGATTGAAGCTGGCATCCCCTGGAACACAGGTGCAGCTCCTGGGCAGGGGGAGAGAGGAAATATTTTGCAAAAAGTTAAAGGGAAAAAGCTTCCACCTCAATCAGATTTCAGTCACCTTTTGGTTTTTTCTTTTTTTTTTTTTTCCAGGATGGAAAGAAATGATGAAAGAAGAATTTGGCTGGTTTCTAAGTAAACACAACAAGCTTTTGCATGTAAACAGCTGGGACTTTTGGTTGGCTGAGGGGAGTGAGAGGAACTTGGGTGTGTGTATTCGGAAGCTGCATGAAAATAGAGGCAGGTTTCCTGGGGCGGGGGGAGGCAGGAGGCTGCCTCCCTCCCCGAGCCCAGTGGTGAGGGATCCCGGGGGTGCCGAGGGCTCAGCGCGCTGCCAAATGCCCGCGAGAGGTCCGGGTTTGGCGATGCCCTCCCAGCCACTCATCGCTGTTTTCCCTCCTTCGGGTCACCACCTGACTTTGGTTTCCTCTGTTGCTTTAACACCATTTCCACACGGTGAAACAACCCGTTGTGTTAATAGGATATTAATGAGAACAGCGACAAAACTCCCTTGTTACTTGGAGCTATGCAAATAGTGATTATTTTGTTGTTAACGATTTTGTTCTACAAAGATAGCTCTACTCCATTGTATTTTCTCCTTTGGGTATGACTTTTCCAGCAAGAGCTGACTCACATGAGTACGCTTCAGTTAACTTCATTTTTCCTTTGCCATAGGAAATCCTGAAGAAAAATGCTGGACAACAGGGTTCAGGGGAAGAGAAAGTTTTAGTCCTGTGTTTAGGTGACGTTGACAATATTGATAAAATGGGAACCTCAAATTAGAAGGCCACCTTGGGTTTTCATTCTCCTGCCTCTTTCTGTTTGCAGTGGTAAAGATACATGACTCACTTTAACAAAAGACAAATAAAATTACTAAAGAAAATAGGTTTGTTTTCAAATTATGAGACATTTTCTTTATTAACAAAACTGCAGACAATGGTAACATTTTTTAAGCCATAAGAAATTAGAAGACAACTAAATGAGAGGAAGAACAGGCACATTTTTCATGATAAAGGAGGAGGTTTTTAGAAATCAAGGAACTGAACCATGACTGATGAGTTTAGGTTAAGTTCTTGTCTCTACCAAGGGCTTGTTGTGCAGCTCAGATAATTAAATTTATGTGTCTCATTTTGTCCATCCACAGCTTTTCTGTCTGAGTTTGTATTTGTTGAATGCGACCCGCTGTTAAAGGCTGGATCACCTTCCTCAGCATGACCTTTGTGCTTTGTCTTTTGCTGGAGGTAGCAAAGCACATCTGAAATAGGTCAGAAAAAGCTGTTGGGGAATTTATCTAACACAAACAGGGTGACTGGCAGAAGACTTTGGGCTCCTTCAGCAAAAGTCAGTTTTTATTTAAGTGCAGCCTAATAAACATGCAACAGTGTTAGTCCCAAGAGTTTGCTGCAGATGTCATTTACCTTTCCCATGTAAAAAAAAATAGTTATCATCAGAGTAACCTTACTTTCCAACGGTTCTCTATGTTTTACTTCTTGGGCTTGATTCTTCAGTAGTCTGTGGTTCAATTCTATGTGATCGTAGACAACATACTGATACAAAAAAAGGGCTTTTTTCTCGTTATTGAAAGTAGAAATTATTTTTGACATGCATGGCTATTCTTTAGAGGAGGAAAAACGAAGAGTTAAAATATGAGATCACCACAGAATGGGGGAAGTTGTTTATCATGAGAAGTTTGAAATGGGAAGAGGATGGTTTTAAAGCTCTGGGTGCCAGCTCATGCAGGAGCGGTGAGTTTAGAGCAGGAATCGTGGCAAGAGGCTCTGTGGCCCCCGTTCTGCAGGAGGCTGGAGCAGATGGTCCGGATGGTCCCTCCTGGCCCTGCAATCTGTGCATCCATGGGAGCTTTACAAATATGAAAAGTTCATGTACCTCAAGTTTCAGTGTTTTTTACATTAGCTTGGAATAAGGCATGGTACTAGTACCAAATCATATTTTCAAAGACTTAATAATATGATACAAATTAAGTATTTGGGGCAAAAGAAGAAATATAGCGTAATATTCCTATTTTATCCTCATTAGTTCTTTTTTTCTATAAATAGTAACCATACAGTGTAAAATACATTCTCTCACGGCAGAATTTGTCAGGGACATGCTTTGGCTGGGCAATTGCTGTGTGAAAAATTAAGGGATTTGCCTCATCTATCAACATGTTTTGGTTTCACAGTTGAATAAAAATAGATTTTTAAGTAACAGTCACATAAACTAAAAAAATCCAGAACGGAGCCCGTTTTCATTTCAGAGGCACATTTCAGTGTTGTTTGATGAAACTGGAGTAGACCACTTGGTAACTCTAATTACTAAGGACCATTATTGCAAACGCAACCAACAAAGCTAACGAACATTGTGGTGGTGCTAATTTATATCAGTCAACTGTGACACATCAGGCAGCTTTCCTGTGCAAACATGTTGAAGGGAAGAGGGTAAAACAGAGTTCCTTTCCATTCTGGAAACGCAGCGGCTGTTCCTGGGTACTGTGCAAACCCAAAGTGACTGAGACCAGACAATTGAATTTGTCTAGAAAACAGTCTGCAGTTCAGAGAGCGCCTTTCTCTCTTGGTGGTTTTTTTTTTTTTTTCTTTTTGGGGTGGGAGGTTAGGTTTGGTTTAACGTTTTCCAATTAAAGTAAGCTCTTTTTTTTTGAGGCCATTTCTCCTGGCAGAACTCCGCAACGGGATCATTGGCGTGCTGAGATGATTCGGTCCAAACCAGCCATATGAACTGATCTCTTCTAAATGAACGCACAGCATCCATTCCCCCGGCACGCTAAAGCACTGTGTGGTCAGGCAGCAGACTCTGAGCAAATGCCAGGCTTAAGGTCTGAGTACCTGGAAAATTCAATCGTATTTGACCCTTGTGCTCCCAGGAGATCCTTTGAGACTCCTTGGGACACAGGAGGCTTCCTTTCTTTGATAAGCAAAGAAACTGACCCCTAAGGAGGGGTTATAGGCATGGACATTGCTGTTGCACTGATCTAACCTACGTATTTATTAGTTTTCCAGGGTGCACGGTTGATTTCTGGCAGCGGGGAGGCCAGTTTATCTGGAGAGCCGAAGTGCTCGGCAGGGTGCTGATGGAGCCGGTGCAGGAGAAGATGAGCAATCACTGGCAGACAAACCCGTATTAGTCAGATGCGCCCGCGACGAGACGTGATCAATGCCATTAGCATCACCTGGCAGAGCCCTGGGAGAAAGTGCTATTTCTGGCAGGCACCTTGATTTCTAGAGAATGGAGATGATTTATGATTAGGAAAGGCTGCTGGTGGACTGGCTCGGTGCTGGAGAAGTTAATCATTTGGTATGAGGATACCGTGATTTGTTTGACATTCCCAACTTGTGCTGTAAAGATTTTGTGTCGGGTAGCATTTATGGAGGAGCAAAATGAGTCTTATTCTCATTTCACTTTATTTGTACCCCACAGGGAGAGGTCTTAAAACACCTCTGGTACTTGAAAGCAGGTGAGGCTTTGGGGTCCCCTCAGTGCTGGCTGGCAAAGGAGCACGTGTTCGGGCAGGCAGCTTTATGGATCCCCACAGAGCAAAGGGAAAAGCCATCTTGGTACTGTGTTTCTGGTGATTCTTGTGGCAGTAGATTAAGCTCTGCTTCAGGCTGGTGGAGTTTGCTCCTTCCTGAGCATCCTGCACTCCATCTCCTGGGTGTAAGGGGTGGGAAGAGAACGGAGTCCATGGTGCTTTTGGAGGTGGGACATGACCTGCAAGGAGGCAACAGCCAGAGCCGGTTGGGATGGTAGGACCTTCACACCACGCAGCCACCCCAAAATGCCTCCTGCATGCTCACTGACATTGGCAGCTGCCACAGACCCTGTCCCTTGGTAAAGATATTTGGTGAAATGTGGTATAACGGGACTCCCGTATTTTCGAAGGGTCTCAAACTGGCACGGCTGGGAGGGGGAAGCGACGGTGTGTGACTTGCCTTCCTGGGCTCTGGTTTCTCCAGCGTGGCAGCGTGGTGAAGCATCAACCACAGCTATGATTTACTTGGAGTTCCTTAGCTTCCCTGCAAAACACTGATGGAAAAATCTCAAAACTGTTTCACTGGGAAACTTTATGAACAGATTCACTATGCATCAAAAAACAGTGTGATGTGAAAATGGATCTGGAGATAGATACTTCATATTTAACATTGGAAAACTGTGGCACAAGCTTTAACTACAATGAAAGCTTCCCACCCAGAACTACAACTTTTCAATCTGATTTGCAGTGTACAGGTATAGTGGAGGGAGACTAGATGGAAGGCAATGTAAATTAATTCATTAAATCAACACACCCCCAACAGGAAAAAAATGGGCTTCTCTGTACCCTGTGTGTTTTATTTTATAGAAGCAAATGTTTCAAACACCTGAGTCTCCGCTCCAACCCCATGCTTGAGCTCATGGTGAAGTTTATCTTTCTTCAGTCAAGAACTTCAGAACAAGCTGAGCATCAAGAGGCGTCCATCCGAACCACTGAATGACTCATCCGAGGACTGTTATTTAAACTTTTCAACTGAATCGAGAAATCTGTCCATCCAAAATTAGAAGCAACAGTTAAGTGTTAGCCTGTCCCATCTGGGAGCCAAGGCAGGCAATGTTCAGTACAAGGCAATTAAAGCTGGTGAAAAATTCTGAACTAAGTTGACTGAGAGGCTGCTTTTAAATTCATCGGGAGAGAGCTAACAACATCTGCAGGTCACCTCTGACTGCCAAAACTGAAGCTGTACCCACAGAGCATGCTCTGAGAGGGGAGAAAATGGTTTAATATCAGTAAGGATGGGTTTATGAGAGTGATGTAAATCCCTTACAGAGAGTATGAAGAGCTGGAATCGATCAAAGAGATAATAGAGAATACGAGGACTTGAAAAATGAGTGAAAATGATTGTATGTGTTTTTCTGGCATTGGGAGTCAATGGATGAATTTGGGAAGGAAGGATTTGCTCCATTCCCACCCGCACACATGTGCTGTCATCTCCCCGGCTCCGTCGGCCGGCTGACCAACAGGTCTCCAGGGCGGCTGGGGCGGGTAGTGTCACCTGCACTCCCATCCCAATTACACAGGTAATCCCTCATGTTGGTATTCAGCTCTGTGAACGTATGTTGACTTATCTCAGTTGAGAAAAATCGCCTGAAGGCCTATTGGAAAAGCATTATGAAAGGGCGCAGACAGCTATTTTAGATTTGATATTTACCGAAAGAAAGGCTGCTGGAGAAACTGAAGACAGAAAGTAATTTCGGTGATAATGACCATAAAACAATACAAAATGATGGAATTTGTTATTCTAAAAAAAGGAAGGAAGGAGAGCAATGGAATAATGATAACGGAGTTCAAAAAAACAGACTTCAATGAAGTCAGGGAAGCAGCAGCGAGGGCCTCCCGGGAGGATATTCAAAGGCAAAACGAACTGCAGCAGAACTGGCTGTTACCAAATGAAGCTGCTTTAAAGGCACGACAACAACCTCCTGTTGCAAAGGAAAGACAGGCATTCCTGAGGCTGCTTCTCTGCTCTCTGAGGACATGGAGAAATAAAAAGAATCCTCCAGAAAACCAGAAATAAGGACAGATGACTAAGGATGAATACAAAGGAATAAACTTCTGCCTGTAAGGATAAAATCAGAAAGCAGAAGGCATAAAACGGGCAAAGAACATAAAAGGAAAAAAGGCAGGCATTTACAAATGCATCAGAAATAAGAGGAAGACATGTATAGCCCTGGTACTGAGCAGCGCAGGGAAGCGAATGAAGGCTAAACTAGTCAATGCCTTATTGGTTCAGCCTTCAGAAAAAGGTTAATTGTGACCAGACACTTACTGCAATTAATTGTTACAAGGGGATAACAGAAAAGAAAAGATTAAAGTATACTTAGATAAATTAGATGTTTTCAAGCTACGGAAGCCTAAGCCTGATGAAATCCGCCCTAGAATACTTGCTGAGTTGCCCCAGAAAACCCCTGAATCAGTGGTGATTATCTGTGGGGAGGTGGGGTGGCGGGGAGTACACGGGGAGTGCTGGAGGACGGCAAGCACAGCACCTCTCCCTCAAACGCACTCGGAAAATTACAGAGCTGGAATCTTAAATTAAGTACCTGAGAAGGTACTGCGGCAAATTATTAAATAATCAGTTTGTGGGTATATATTGGATATTAAGATAATAAGAAAGAGCCAAGAGGAATCCCTCAAGTCAGAGGATTTTATTCTGATCTCAGCCTCTAGACATTTGTAGAGCAACAGATAATCACTATATGTGCTAGTACCTTTGTATACATATACACCGTACCACTGAAAATATACTTCTATTCATATCATATATGAAAGAAATATTTTAAAATTAAAAATAGAATGCCATAAATATTTTCAATTTAAATTCTAAATTTAGAATTAATGAAATTAGTTTGGGAAAACCTGTTCAGGTAATGGGAACATCCTAGCTCGGCTCTATTTCTGTTTATGTGATTCCTTCTGAAAAAGTCCTGTGCACAGGCATTGTGGCACTAAAGCCAAGAAAACCTTTTGTGGTGTTATATTTACTTGGAGCAGTCCTCACAGAGTTTTTTATAAGCTCTGAATCAATGCACACTGGAAACAGGTGGATATTCCTGTGCTTTTGTTGTTTTACTTTCCCATAGAACCCAAATACCAAAACCTGGAGACATATCTTGAATGCCTGTGACCAGCAACTATATTGGGGAGAATATGCTTACATTGTAATTTTTTTCCTCTTTTGCAGAATCTCTTTACTAGAAAAGCAAGCAAGAATCTGAATTAATTTTATATGTTCTCTGAACTGCTCAAGCCTTTGAAATAACTCACCTTGAAGTTTTAGTCAATATGAATGGAGACATTTAAAAAATCTGTGTGCTCTTCTGTCAATAAAAGATGGCAAAAGGCTAAAGAGATGAAAATAGATAGTAGAGTCAGAGACGCAACCAGTACTGAGCAACCTCCACAGGGTACAAGCCATTAGTAACTGTAATCGACAAATTTTGTGAGAGCTTATAGCAGTGTTGATAACTAAAGATTCACCTTTCTTGCCTTCCTTTGAAAAAAAATTAGTGGCTTCACCCCTACAAAACCTAGCCTAATTTAATTTTTGAAATAGGCCCATGTAACAGTTACATAATTTGAGCATTTACAAGTACCATTAACAGGAGTGACCTCATTGGCAAGTGGCTTCACTCCCCTATAAGATAAATGTATGCATGTATCAACATAGGATTAAAATACTTCTTTTAATTTCAAATTTAGGTAGAATTTTAGTTAAATCAGCAAGCCTGCCATACGTCAGAGCAGCTTGGACCTAGGGACTGTGGTGTTGTGGGACACACGACTGGAGGACACCCTGGCCCGCGCAGCAGAAAGCAGAGTCAGCGTTGTTGTGTGCTTTTACCGCGTGGGACCACTGACCGTTCACCTCTAGCCCAGGCATCATTTCATTGCAGCCCACCGTATGGTGTGGAAACAGCCCGTGCCTCATGCCAGTAGCAGAAACCACTTATAAAACAGCCCATTAATGCATAATTTAGTGCCTGACGAATCTTAAATTCCCTCCTTTGCCAACTCACTGTGCAAATTCTGGGCTCTCTGGAGAGCACAGCAAGGAGAGGAATTAGGCTCTGTTTTAAATGGCAGCGAGCAGCCAGGCTCATGTGAACCACCAGGAATCACACACAGCCTTCGTGACTGGGGCGATGCAGAAGTACCTCCACGGGCAGGAATTTTAGGACTATTCAGAAAGCTCCAAACCTGGAAGAGTTTTGGGCGTGTTCACCAACTTTTTCTGCCATGGGGTTGTGGTGCTTTCTAAACATCCGGTGTGCAGCACGGCATTCCTGGTGCCCAGCGGTGAATAAGATGCCTTTTGAAAAGCAAGTCAGATCAGATGATGTTGCGCTAGCCAAATTTGATAGCCCTCATGCTTTACCTAAATATAGAGGATGCTCCAGAAGTTGGCACAATGACTTGTGCCAGTGTATGACTCTTCACTTGATTGGATTTTATCACTATGAGTTGTACGAGGCTGGAACACTGGCGGGCTTTGTATACAGATGTAGTAGGGAAATCTTGATGGGAAACGTTTGAGCAACCTGTGAGCATAGTCCTTAGCCTTGTCATTGTAAGTGGTACTTCAGGAGAATTTAAATCGCCCTTGGTACTTCTTATACTCTGCACCAACATAGCAAAATATTTGGTTTAGCTTTTGAAAACCTATACGCTACTTAAAAATTGGAGGAGTCAGTAGATGCTAAAAACACGGCAGAAGCACAGGACTGTGAGATATGCAAGAGAGAAAGTGAAAAAAAGTAGGGTGCATAGCAGGGGATGTCTCACATGAATAACCTTATACGAAAGTTTAACTTCTAATGAATGTGGATAACAAAAATGGGTTTGCTATGCACCATTTTTCCTGGTTCTGGAAAGGACTTTCTTGCCAAGGGTAAGATTCATCTACCTAACTGTTTGTCAAGACCTGCACTGCAGCCCTGCTACGTGACATACCTTACGTGCGTGTTGCAGTTTGCAAGTGCCATGTGTTTGGCTATGTGAGGAGTCTGCATCCCTGAATGGCTGTGAAGTACCCGGTGTTAGCAGAGAGAAAATCCCTCGTGAGATTATATCGTGTGTGATACAGTAAACTGGTCAGTGTCTGAGCAAATTATAACAGACTGAGCCTGGGAACGTTCTCCTGGACGTTCTCCAGCGTCCCTCAGCCAGCTGGTCGGACAGAAACAAAAGTTCCCAGGCTGATGGCAGCTATCAGAGTGCTGTGAAGTTATGTGGGTGTCCTGAGTAGCTTGGACTTAGATTTATAGGTCAAAATCAAGAACCGTAACTGGACCCATAAACAGCAAATGTTACTCTCAATGATTTCTTTTGACATTTTAGCAGATTTTTCAGGCTTGTAAGGAAAACGTAGCTTTGTTCCCTCCACCTCTCTCTTATCAAAAATATTAACCAGGTGGGGACATGGACTGGGGAAGGCTGGAACTTTAAATATCCCAAACTTCAGAGAGTGCCTAGTATGTGGGCACATGTGTCATTTAGCTCACTCACACTCTTCCTGCTGTCAGCTGGGCTTCACTGTGTGAAAAACAAGTTTGGGTTCAATGATGCTTGGAAGAAAACAGTTATTCATGGTATAGAGGTTATTATGTAATGACCAGCAGTCATTCGTCAGAGCATTAAGTCTTGTAAATCTCAATGAGTTTACCTTACTGCAATGCTTTCACCTTTTGTGTTCTCCTTTGTCCCTTGGGAGCACATTCCCATATAAACTTGATCACCGATGCATCTCATCTTAAATAAAACTTCGGCATGAGGAGGATCTATGGAAAATACATTGCTATGCAGTTATGAGCAAAGCACCTGTGTTTCCTTCAGTGGGCACTAGGCAGTGGATCACTCTAATAGTGCTGTTTGCAAATATCAAATAATAATGGAAAGTATGACAATAATGAAGTAAGTAATCAGATGAACTGTTGAGTACAGGTGCCTACATTTACAACTCTTTCATCAAAGAGAAAATTAAGCGCTCTCAGAATATTACGGCAAATTGCTTGCTGTTATACGACTACTAATCAGGTGGAGTACATAAATGCGTCAGGAAAAATCTTGAGCAATTATGGCAGTAGATGATTAAGGCCCAGAGCACATCATGGGACAGTGAATGGGCTCCTTTTCTCTGCCTACAGATGTAAATGCTTTTTGCAGAACAAACAACAAAAGCCCAGAGTTACCCGTGCCTCTGCTGAAGTTTGGCTGATGGTACAGGGTATGGGAGAATGTGACTCCCGCGTGCAGGCGGTTGTGTCCCGCAGCCCTCTCAGTGTCCCCCGGCCAGCTCTCCTCCTCAGGGGCTGGGGGGCATGCAGGGGCTTCAGGTAAATGGTCTCTTAGCAGGTGGGATGGGGGTGGATGTGCCATTACCTCACCTCACTGGCACCCTTCGGTGCAACACCACACCTGACACTCAGGTGCAGCCCAGAAGAGTCTGTGTCCCCAGCCCAAGCCCGGGAAAGCAGAACGGTGGGGCCATGCTCCGGCACCTTTTCCTCGTGCACTGCCTCTCCAGCCGCCTTGGGACACAGAGAGGGCACCTATTTGGCCGCTCCTAGTGCCCCACCAGCTCCCAGCTGCTGCTGGGGGATCCCCAGTGGACGTGGGCTGTGAGCACACTCATGCCTACAGGTGGGTTTATCAACCTCAACAGCTTCCCAGGGAACATAGCATGGCTACTGCATCATCTCCTGCCTTTATCTCCTCCCACGGCTTTCAGAAGCAATGTGCTTTCCTACCTACTGTTTTCCAGTGTCTCAGGCACCTGGTCAAGCCCTGCATTTTCTTCTTGCTTCCTCTTTGTCCTCTGGAGCTTCTCTGAGATGCACCGAGGCCACCTCCTGAGTCAGTACAGGAGGTCTCTTGAGCCAGGCTCCTGCCTCTGCCTAGACTTGCCGCTTACAGGACTGCTGCAGACCAGCCTTGTTCTGCGCTTGGCTCTTCCGAGTCTTTCAGCTGAGGGAAGAACACGGTAAGGATCTGAGAGCGAGCTTTGACTTGGAAAGCGAGGAAAGCTTTGACTTGGAAAGACCACCCTCCAGTGCTGCGAGGCGGGGGCTCAGCCTGGGGACTGACGTGACTGTCCCTTGCATCCTCGTCTCTGAAGGGAAGCCGGGCTGCTCTGGCAGGAGGGAGCAAGGTGTTGCCCACCCTCCTCCTCCTCCTGCAAAAGCCTGTGCTTTAAGCTAGTGATAAAAAATGTGATAAAACCAGTCTCTTGGCAGGGCCCCTTCTGCAAGATGGCTTCATGGGTCCCTTCTCTGCGACCTGAGGAGAAAGAAATAATTTGGAGTCACAGGATGCAACTGTAGATCTTGACTACAGCACCGAGCATGTGCTCGTGCTGAATCAAAGGAGAGCTGTGGAGGAGTGCTGTGCTGTGCCAGGCTCCTGCAGGCAGCAGAGCTGGTATGAGGTTTTTGGGGAGGTGCTTTCAGCGCGGCAGGGTTGCTGTGTGGAGTTTGTGATAGCATTTCCCAAACCCTACGTATTAATTGCAGGGATGCAAAGTAGGAAATAGCTAACTGCTGTGTCAATGCATTGTGTCACTTTGGAATCCCTGATCAGCAACCAAACCCTGCTGTTTGCAATTTAGAGACTAAAAATAGCATATTCCTCCAGGGGCGTGGAAAGTATCCTTTCATTTAAGTGGCACATATGCATCTTTCAGTATATCATGGGGCCAGTGTTACCTAGTAAGCATCCTTCCATGTTTTGCCTTAGGGACTGAGGTTTCCTCACGTTGTACCTTAGCACAGATCCTTGTGTTGTGAGACCATGCAAGCTCTCTGTCAGCCCCAGTGACTCATGATTAGTATGGCAAGCCATACAAAAAATGAATTGAGTTTTGGATATCTCAGGATAGAAGATAATATAATCCCATTATAAAAAAAATGGTATCTTCATCCATTCTTCTCTGCTAGCTTCCAATTCTCTGTTATTGGGCTTTACAAATCCTTCATATTTCCTTTCATTTAATTTCTGGTGGGTTTGGGATTGTGAGTCTACTCCTGTGCTGACACTTGAATAGCAGATGTGCTAATATCTGTATGTATCCGCTTAATCCATGCATAAAAAAGCAAACTACTGCCTTTTTTTTTCTTATTCTGTGCTAGTCCACAGTGGTGTAGGTCCTGTCATCTTAGCCACTGCTTCACACTCATGGCTCACAGTGGAAAAGAGCTGGAGCCCAGACAGAAAGCTGTTGAGGTGGTCATAGCTTTTGTGTTGTGTCTTACACGGGATGGAGGGCGGGCATCCAGCTAGTTCCCTGGAAAAGGGGCGGTGGGAGTCTGGGAAGGTGACTAAGTATGTCCTGGATGTCTGGATGGGAAAGTCAACTGTGCAGGTTAACCGTCCCAAAAATTGTGATGCATTGAGAGGGCAGAGCCCTCCCTCGAGGTTTGCTTTCCAAAGGATCTGGGAAGCATCCCCCTCTGTGTTGAGGATGTGGGCTGCTCAGCCGCCCACGGCAGAGCTAACGCTGCCTTAAACGTGTCTGTGCGTGCTCGTGCACAGCCATCACCGTGTGAAGGATGCACCGGCGTGGAGACACACTGCCCGTAGGGGCTGGCCTGGCTCTGGGTCTGCTAACGGTGACCCTGAACCTCCCCGTTGCCTTCCCCCACCCTCAAGACCCTTAGCACAAAGCTTTCCAAAACCTCTGCAAGCAACTCCTTCCCTCCCTCCCCACCCCTGTCCACACAGGGATCTTGCTGACGGTGCTCCTTAGGAACCAGTCTTGCTCCTTCCCTCTGACCAGGATGAATCTCAGTAAAAGACACAGATCTCTGAAGGTGCTCACAGGCTGCCTCCTCCAGTGCCCGCGGTTAGCAGGCACCGAGGCTCGGCTCTGCCGAAACGCCGACTCCCAGAGTCTGCGTGAGCTCTGAACTGGTACGGGGGAGCCTCGGTCAGTCCGGCACTGCAGCATGCGCCCATTTATGGGGCTACTGCAAATACCTTGGAGGTCTGAAAAGTAAAGCTTCAGAAATAAAGCCCCAAATCTCTCAATGGAGCTGGTAGGCAGTACTTGACAATGCTGCTTCTCTAATTCTTAGGAATAAACCAACATCTGCAGCACTCTGACTATGCTGCCAAGTGGTTACGTTAGGGATGCGCTTATCAGTCCGATATATTTTAAGGATGAGCGCGGCAACATGCTGAGAGCCCAGCACACCCCCTGCAATTTATGAAAGCGCTTTCCCTGGGCACATTATCTCCCACAGTCCTGCCACTGTCTTCTCCTGTGGGACCACTTCTGCACTGGAAGGTTTGCAAATCTATATCTTAATTTGATACCAGCTGCTAGCAATATAGCTTTGACACCCCTACATTCCTCTTCTTAGGCTACAAGCTGCATCTCGTAGGCACTTAAAAGTTTCTCTAAATGTATTTAGGAAAAAAATAAATCTGATTATATAATGTTTGTTAGACCATGAGGGGTTTTTATAATCTTCAGGGTTTTCAGCCTCACAAGGAAGATGGTTACTGCCGTAATTTCTGCATCTTCTATTTTTAGAAATGGGAAGCTAAGAGCTTGTACGGCTGCGCTCGCAGAGGAGGAGCCAGGAGACCTCCCTGGGGCTCTGCCGCACTACGAGAACAGAAGGTTTCTCTGGCTGGAGCACAGTGGTCAGGGATCCCAGTTATCCAGCACTGCCCGACTGGAGCTGGCACGTCGCAGGTGGATGCAGCTGAAATTGTTCGCAATTCGTGGAGGCCTGCGAGAGTGCCCTGCTCAAGGTGAGAGAGCGGGAGGGCACGGTGGCAGACGTCTGATGCAAATGCATCAGGCCATGCACCCAGTTACTTCTCCCACAAAGGTTTCTCCCACCAGCTTTGCTCTGGGCACCCGCAGGAGCCCAGCAAGAGAAACAGAAAACTTGTCCTCAGAAGACAAATTTGTAATCCGTTCACATCCTTGCAAAATTATAACCCACAAATACCAGCAAACCCACTGGCTCCACAGATGAATCTGTTTGCTTCTTGAACTAAAGGTACTGAATCAAAAGAGACAGCTCGGAAAATCTGCCTGTAATTATTCACAAGCACTACACATGTAACTCTCAATGATTTCCATCACTAATACTCATGCTGTTACACGTCTCCTGCATCCATCGCTAACACTGCGCATGGGCACATGCCTGCCCAGTTACCTGTGTCTGCGCTGGTCTGTAACTGGAACAGTCTCTGTGTGTGCAAAGGGCAGGCTCACCAGAGCTGTGCGCGTACCTTTGCAGGATGAAAGCTCAGAATATGTGTTTTTGGAACCAGGAAGACATTCAAGCTCCTAAGCAATGTGTGGACCGCCCCTTCCCCACTGAAAAAGTACTCAAGCGTTGCACTGCAGAAATAGTCTCTGCCTGGTGTTTGAGAGATGTGTGGGGCATACTCAAAACTTGTTATTATAAAATAAGCATATCGTTGTATTCAGCACATAACCAAAGAATCCTTGTGTACACCAATATGGTGATATTATGCAAAAATGGTTCATAAAGCTAAACACGGCCTTGGAGCCAGTTTGGTGTACAGCTGTTGGAGGTACAGTTCTCATACACGCTTTTGAAAAGTGTCCTTTCTGGGACAATATCAACAAGCTATAAACTTGCCTCACATTGGAAGACTAAACAAGCTCACTCTAGTTTACCCAGTGAAAAAACGGATTTCATCACTAGCTAAGTACTTGCAAGGGAGAAGATTTCTGATAGCAAAGGGCTCTTTAGTTTATCAGCAAAGGTACAACAAGGTCCAGTGCCTGGGAGCAGCAGCCAAAGAAGTTTGATATAGAAAGGAAACAATATTTTTCAACACCGAGCAAATCAAACCGTCATGTCATCGTAAGCAAGGTGATGTGGATTTTCTATCACTTGAAATCTACCCAAAGCTGGGATGAACTTCTCCATCAGTTTGCAGCAGGGGGAGTTTCCAGCCTGCTGGCAGACTCAGGACTTACCTCTGGCTGTTCAGGAAAGAAGAAATAAAGTTAATTTTATTAACTTAAAGAAATTGATAAATAAGAATATGGAGCATGCTGTCAGCTGGAAAAAGGTTTTGGGGATAGCAGGTACCAAGAGGATGAAGTCACTGATGTACCTTAAATCAAAGTTATGGAATTTATGCATACATTGTAGAGTGACTTTGTGTACTTCGCTTTAGACCTTGTTGTCATCTTCTCCTTCAAATCCATACAGGAATGTGTGGGCTCAGCTACTGAACTGACTCAATGAATTGCCAAACAGCCTGTTGATGTAGATCAGGAGGGTTGTGTAGGGAAAATAGAGTTAAGCTAGTTTCACACATGATTTTTGATAGCAGAACCATCACTGTCTGAGAAGCTGATGTTAGAGCTGGTTGATCCATCAAGGTATTTAGTGCATTAGTACAGGGCCACCGGCACCCTGGGCTGCATCCCCAGCAGCGTGGCCAGCAGGGTGAGGGAGGGGATTCTGCCCCTCTGCTGCGCTCTGGGGAGACCCCCCTGCAGTGCTGCCTCCAGCTCGGGGGGTCCCACCAGCATGAGAAGGACATGGACCTGTTGGAGCGGGGCCAGAGGAGGCCACAAAGATGATCAGATCTGATCCATCTCTGCTGGGAGGACAGGCTGAGAGAGTCGGGGGTGTTCAGCCTGGAGAAGAGAAGGCTGCGGGGAGACCTCAGAGCCCCTTCCAGTCCCTAAAGGGGACCTACAGGAAAGATGCGGACAAACTTTTTATCAGGTCCTGTAGTGATAGGACAAGGGATAATGGCTTCAAAGTAAAAGAGGTAAGATTTAGACTAGATATAAGGAGGAAATTCTTCATGATGAGAGTGGTGAGCCCCTGGCCCAGGTTGCCTAGAGAGGTGGTGGCTGCCCCATCCCTGGAAACATTCCAGGCCTGGCTGGACGGGGCCCTGAGCAACCTGATCTAGTTGAAGATGTCCCTGCCCATGGCAGGGGGGTTGGCCCAGATGGCCTTTCAAGGTCCCTTCCAGCCCAAACCATTCTATGACTAACGTGTAGCATTTTCCAGCAAGCCCTCCAAGATGCGTATGTGTGGGTACGTATATAGATGCAGTACGGGCGCTGTGTGTGCATAAAAACATTTCCTGGGTGCTCTGCCAAAAGCTGAGCTATCCACATCTCGCTGCTGAACCTCCGCTCCACAGGTCAGCTGAGGGTGGCCCAGGGGACGCCGGTGGGGATGATGCTGTGGCTGGGGGAGCTCCTGGGCACTGTGGGGCAGCACTGGGCATGGAGCACATGGCTGACCCACTTGCCGAAGAGATGGGCATGCTCACCGTACGCTGCGCTGCCCTGCCTGGCACCACGGCTGGCGCACTGGACCTCAGCGCCCTCACTCGTAAAATATGTGTTTAAAAATGTATTCTTTACTTTAACAGAACTGTTTGTGCATAACAACATTTCAAATATCCTTTTGGTTTTGCTCTTGGTAAAATCTGAATGCAAAAACTTAATCATCTTGTGTTTATTTATTTGTTTACTTGTTTATTTATTTACTTAGTTTCCTTCTTGCTTCCCTCCAGCTCTTTGAGTTTCTGTGGAAAAACAGAGATAAGTTAATCTGAACAAAACACGGTAATACTTGAAAAATTCCTTCCCGTCAAATTATAGGGAACAACATTTACTTTTCATCTATGTTCCATATTTTTGTGTCGGCTCTAATCACAGTCTACGTCAGGCAGCATATGCCATGAAGGGTTTGTTGTCCTAAATCACTTGGCTGCATTTCCCCTGGAGATGACCAAATAGCAGAACCTGACAGCCTCTTGGACTCGGGGAACCGATGCTGATCAAAGGCACAACAAACAATTCCTGTGAAAAAAATCAGTGGGAGGGGTTTTTTCCCCCCAAGGTTCTATCTAAGTATAAAAATCTCATTGGAATATTTATACCCAGTTTTATTTTCAATTTCTAAGAATTTTTTCCCCCTCCTTAGAACTGTTAATGACATCCATTTCATCATAACACTGCATTATATTTTAAAGACAACTTGCATTTTAATTCACCGTCTTTTATAAATGGCGGTGGCGGCGGTGGCGGCGGTGGCCGTGCATACCCCTGCTTCTACACCAGAGGGCAATAAAGTGAAGGTAAAATTTGTTTTTCCTCTATTAAATGAGTGGTTCGTAGGACAAAAGTAACTTAAATTATTATTTATCACTTGATAATTGAATATATTATTTACCTGCCAAATCTTTTACACATTTGAGAAGCAGAACTCTTTGTATGTTGTTAATACATTGAACCAAGATTTTTTCTTCCACACAATTGTATTTTATAAAGCTACGGTTGTGTGGACCTTAAGTTTTTACCATGACAGAGATATATATTTCTATTTTTATTTTTGAACGATAGATAACTTTATAGTATTATGTGTCATGTGTTCAAATGTTTATAACCACCCATGGAAAGAAATAAAGTCATTATTTCTCTCAGGAAATTAGGATGCCAGCTGCAAACCTGAAACGCTTTGGATTTTGCAGATAAATAAAACACTCTCTTCCATTGCAGGGGCTGCCCCTGGAAATGCTGTGTAGCAGCTGGGTGTTATTTTTAAAGCTGAAAGCACTTGACTTCCCAGACCTTTAGTGCAGGTAGGAGAGAGGGAGGAATTATCTTAAACATTCTGCTAGAGACTTCACAGAAAGAGTCCCAACACCCATTACCAGTGATGGAGAAGGAAATACGGGATAGTAAGGAGGGAGTGTTCGGGGGTTCATGCAAAGGGTAAGCTAAAAATAATTGCAAGCAAAAGGAGATTCCAGGATCTTCTTGGTATGACAGCGATTGCGGTGCTTTCTTGTCACACTGTGAGAGCAGAAGGCACAGCCAGTGTCGGGTCCCGTCAGCTCTGCCGTCGCAGCGTCAGCTCTGCCTTGGTGGGGAAACGCAGCTCCTGGCAGGGATGAAGTTAACGAGGTCTGTGCTAAATATGGTTGGAAAGCAAGTAGACTTGAATCATCAGAGAATACACAGATGGTTTTTAAAATGCTGATGATCAAAATATCAAGCAATGAATATGTGATCGTAGGAACCCGATCAGCACCGATAGCCTTGAAGGGATACACCAGTGAATTGGCGTGCCCAGCAGCATGCTCCGGGGATGCAGCTGCTGCCTGGAATGATCCCGCATCTGGGATGTGCCTGCTGCCAGCCCGCACCTCGCATCCACCGTCCTGCAGCTCCCTGAGCTGCTCTGCTCGCAGGAATGGGAGAAGCCAGCAATGAAGGGCTGGGAACTGCAGACCGGCAGCATGCAGGCTTACTTCTGACATAGCCCTTCGTTTATGCATTGTCTAACTGCAGTGAGATCGTGTCAAGAGCTAAATGGAATTTACTTCATGGCAGGATGGGGCTGGAGTGTTCGTTCTGCCCCTTTGGTGCTCATGGAGGAATCATCCTGAGCGCTGGATCATCAGCACCCATGAACCTGCGAGGCTCATGTTTGCTTCTGTAACCAGTTCTCAGAGCCAACCCTTAGACCCGACTTGTGTTTCTGGTCCAGATTTGCCCAGAACTCAGCAAACTAGGGCTCTATTTTCTGTCTGGTCTTTCAGGATGATCATAGAATAGAATCATAGAATCAGTTAGGCTGGAAAAGACCTTTAAGATCATCACGTCCAAGATTAATCTAACACTGCCAATCCCACCACTAACCCGTGTCCCTCAGCACCACGTCTACACATCTTTTAAACACCTCCAGGGATGACGACTCCAACACCGCCCTGGGCAGCCTGTTCCAGTGCTTGACAACCCTTTCAGTGAAGTAATTTTTCCTAATATCCAATCTAAACCTCCCCTGGTGCAACTTGATGTTGTTTCCTCTTGTTCTCTTGTTCTATTGCTTGTTACAAGCAAGAAGAGGTTGACACACACACACACACACCCCCCCTCTTAAATTGAAGCACAACCCTGGTTGCTTTGGGCTAGAGCAGTGGTTTGTTCACGCTGTAGAAGATGCTCCCCAGGTGGGTCCTTCTGCAGCCCAGGCTGATGTCCTTGCTGCTCAGGACTATCAGACCGTCTTGTTCTCTTGCATGAAAATGCCAAAGCCAATACAGAGCAGCAACATACTGGAGGCACAATAAGATAAACTGAGGTTGATCTTTGTGACAAAAAAGTGCTCTGGTCCTCTGTTGTTGCTGCCTTATCCTGACACATGGGAAGCAGCATGACTCAGGTCTGCCTTTGGCTGCCGTAACCCCAGGGCACTGTCCAGATGACTTTTTCTGCTCCTGCTTGTATTTGTTTGTATGAAGCTGGTGCACCGGAGAGCCTGGGCTGCTGCCTGCACCCCCCCGGGACTCACCTCCACCTTATCGTCCCTTCTGGTGAAATTGTGCTGGGCTTGAACAAAAGTGTCATTTTATTCTGTGAGTCTCAACTCCTTTGGATCTCTTATACCTTAAAATTGTGAAGTTTTACAGCTTTTGCCTTGCTCAGCCCCCCTTCGCTGTGGAAGCTAATGACCCCAGTCCAGGAGGTTAACCATTCTAGCCAAAACGAGCTCTGAATGCAGGCAGTCCCTGCTAGAAAATGGTCCCTGAGTGGAGCTGCCATTCACGGCTTCTCCACCACGGAGGGATACCGCTACCTGGGGGGAGGTTGTCCAAGGACCTGGGGAAGGGGGAGGCAGGGCAGACCTGGCAGACACCTGACAACCTGCTGGCCTTGCTCGCTAACGCCCATGTGTCCCGCAGCACCAAAGGACAGCCACCACCCGCGGCCATCGAGGTGATCGTTGGGCCAGACTGGCCTGGATGAAAGCAAAGCTTCTCGGAACTATTTTCCTCTTGCCTACGTGCGGTGATAAATGCTGTATTAAGGTGATGCAAAGAAGGTACCACACAGAAAACTCACGCACCACAGAAAGCAGGCGGTGACTGCCATTTGCAGGCTCTTACCCCGTGATGAGGAGGAGGAGGAGGCAAGTGGAGGAGCCGTGGGGTGCAGAGAGCTCCCCAGCTGCCTGCGCTCCGCACCCAGGGAGCGGGCACTGAGCTGCGCCTTTCCCCCCAACTTGCCGCGCTCTTCCCCATAGTGACAGCAGCGGCAATTTGATTACCTGTCACCAGCTGCAGCCGATGCATGTTCAGTATTGCAAATCTATTAATTCTGTGGCGCACTTTGCAGACTTACATCATCCCAGAAGAAACTTCGTCAATAAAGATGGAGTTGCAAAATGCATAAGCTCTTAGAGAGTGCGAGTGGGTTATAAAAACTTTCCCCTCTTCAGAAGAGTGAGACTATTGTGAGGCGTCAGAAGAAGGAGCCAGGCACCAGCAGCACCACGTGCACGTGATTCCCAGGTGTCCCCACAGCAGCTGTGGCTGGTGCTCTTGGAGGGAAAGACGGGATGGGCAGACATGGGAACCAGCATCGGAGAGCCCTCAAGCCTTACCTGCAACGCTTCCCTGGCAAATCCTGGCTGCCAGACCCCTCCTGAGAACGAGTACTAGGTGTCGGCTCCACCTCGGTTAAACTCAGACCTAACCAGTTGGCTCCCAGTCCTGCCCAGAACCTGCTTCACTCAGTTCCCCAGCCCCTGCACTGCTCGATACCAGCCCCTTTAACACGAGCAAATGCGCAACGGCGAGGATAACCAAAGTCGATGATAACCTCTGCCTGGAGATTCTCAGGTTATATTTTCTATTTATCAGTATTTCCTCTTTCAAAAGAAATTATAAGTCAGTGTTCAGAAAGTGCTTCCTGGTTTAAATTAAAGATTAACTGTGATGACTATAATTTGAAATTTTGAATCGACTCGGAAGTTAAGTAATATTGACAGCTCTCCAACTGATAAACTCGTATTACTGTTGTTTGATATACCTGTATTTGCGCTAAGTATGTACTCTTTTTAATGCAAACTGAGACCTTGAGGATCATCTCTGAACAGCTGATGATCATCTCTTGTTTGAGGTGCTCTGCAGCAGAGCCCTGCGGCTGCCACAGCCTGGCAGAGGGATGGCTGAACAAGGAGCGCTGTGCCCCCGCCCTGCTTAATAGCACTTTAAATGACTTTGTCTTTTTTTTTTTAAAGGTTACTCAGATAATATAGTTGAGGAGGAAGGCAAAGGGTAGTGCTTAAAACTCCCTGCACTGTGAAGCCATAGCGAAACCCGTGATGCTGCATTGCACAGCACAGCATGGCCAGCCGTGGGCATGGGATTCATGCCTGCTGGGAGGCAACTGGAAATTAGGAGTGTTTTCTGCTCGAAAGGATGAGAGGTCAGCCAAAGAAGAGACTGCACACGTGACTTGTCACTAATAAATACCACCTTCCCCTCCAGCGATGCCTGAGATTAGCAGGTTCATTTAAGAAGATGCTGTAGCTTGGGTCATTAAAAAATGAAGGCAGCAAAGCTGGGCAGAGCGAGAAATAATTGTGCTGGCATTTTAAAGATTACATGAAAGCACCCAGGATATCATGACTGTCTGCTGACAAGAGGCTTGTTTTCCTTCCATCTCCTCTGCCTTTTTACATCCACAGGCTGGTTTGCTGCCTGTGTCCCTGCTAGCGCCTATTCCTCAGGTCCTTGAACATCAAAACGGCACTTTTTTATCATTAAATTAATTGCAGGCACAAGAAAGGAAGGTTGGATCCTGGGTGGGTTGTGTGGGGAGGAGGAGCCCAGGTTACTGTGGCATCTTCTCTTTCCAAGTTTATCATGAACCCTGAAAAAATGTTCATAACTGAAATTTGGCAGGCTGCTTGTAGCTGGGGAGGTATTTTTTGAGAGAGTAACTGAACAGCAGCCAAAGAAGGGTACAAGAAGATCTGAACAACGTTGCTCATGAATATTTTGCAACATTGCCCTTTAAAAATTGGGGTGGGCTCAATTTTGCTCTTTTGTATTTCTGTCCCCAAAAATAATCTGGAGATCTGGGCTTCTGGTTTTCATGCCTGTGATATCAAATGGAGCTGAATGTTAAAAATGAACTTCTTCAATAAATCAGGACCAGGTTAAGAATGTCCATTTTGCAGAACTCTGAGGAGTTCGGGATATCTGTGCCAGTGGTGGTCACCAAAATACTAAATACCAAAACACTGCTTCACAGCACACCTTGGTGCTCTGCTGGCACAACCTCCAGCTGCCCTAACACATACCTGCTGAATCCGTCACTGTACCATGCTTCCCAGTAGTGCTTGTCCCTGGGAAGGGGATGAGCCACAGTAATATGGAAATGCAAGTTCTTTCCATAGTAACTCTTTCTATACTTTGAAAAAAATATTTTGTAAAAATTGCTTTTTTTTCTTTTCTGTGGAAAATTTTGATGCTTTGCAGTTATTTTGTGACCTGAGCTGGGCAGAGAGTGTCGATAACAAAAACTCCTACCCTGGGAAACGCCACATCAATCCAACAAGATGTGGATGTGCCCTATGCAACACTATAATCTGACTTTTCAGGAACCCTCCATTAACTGAATATGCAAAATGTTACTGGGGAGCTTGTTAAGTTGCAAAAAAAACCTCATTTGCATCTACAAAGTGGCTGGCAGGTACCGCTGTACTCAAAGGTGGCGGAGGGGTTGTGGGCTGGCTGGCTCTCCTGTGTGAAAGCCAACGGCAGAGGCGACATTTCTGGCTCACAGGGTTTAGCACTGTGCCTCCATGCTGCAGGTGGGAGGCTAAAGCTCATGCAGGGAGTCAGGGTGCTTGTAAGGGTCTCGCATCTCTGGAAGAGACTCTCAGCAAGGTTTTTGGCAGATGCTTTTCTCATCATGATCGTGTCCCAATTGCTTCGTGTCACCAGGAACAGGAGAAGCCTCCACATGACACTTGGGTCTGTTGGCTTCTTCGTTAGGGACCCATGGGAGGGGAGCAATGTGGTGCTGGCAAGAAGGCTCTCGCAGCCCTGCTCCCATCGGCGCTGCGGGATGGAGCAGCCAGCCTCAGCCCACGCTCCCCATTGATCTGGGATTTGCCCCGTTCAAAGGCACACTTCTCGAATGAGCCATCAAATTCATTTCTGAAACCACAGCAGCATGCGGTGCGGTGCTAGGAATTTTTAAACAAATGTGCAGTTCTCCTTTTGCTTCATATCTGCTCAGCAATAAAATGAGAAATTCATTCTGAAGACTGAGTTCTTCTAGCAAAAGCACTTCAAAGTCTACCTGGAGACAAATGGGGATGCATAATTTAAGCAATAAGTGGTTTTCCTGCACGTTGTTGCACGCAGCCTGCTGAGAGCACCCAAAGAGAGTCTCCTACCCAAGCTTCTCTTTGAGGTTTTATATTGTTTCCCCAGAACTTTCTATAAGCTGACAAAGGCACTTCATTGATAAGAGGATAAGGTCCTTCCCAGAGCCTTAGAAATGACCCAGAAGCTCAGGTTTTCAAAGTCTGTCTGCCCCACTGTCTCATTTCAGGCTGTCCTCATTACCATCATTTTATTTCCACAGCAAATGCAAGGGAACTTGCAAACACTGCCTTTGGGCTTTCCTGAGGTTCTTTCTGCTGTGTGTCATCTTCTCCCTTCCCTATCACTCGCCCCATTCAATGGGCCATTCTTTTCAGCACAACTGGTTGAAATCTCTGTTCATTGCGGTTTCAGCATTTGCTCCTGGGTTATTCCTGATCTGTTCTTGATTTCATTTTCAAGCGCGTTTTGCTGTCTCATGTTAGAAAGGATGTTAAAGAACTTGTGGACTGTGTTTCTAGACAAGAGTAATCTAATTTCTACAAGACTCATTTTAAATCTCTCATATTACATTTCTGATACTCTTAGTTTTAATATCAGCTTTTTATTTTAATGTTTGAATACTCTATCGCCAGAATCCATTAAAACAGTTGAAGATTTTCAACATGAGCTAATGGTTTAGCTACTAAGTATCTTAAAAGCTCATAAATTTGGCTGTTCATTACTAACTACTTATGGTATGGACGATACAAAGCAGTGCTATAATCTGTCTGACATCTCATAGGCTAACAATCCTTTTTTTTCACAGAAAACTAATCAACAACAGCAACAATTTGGAAGTTCCTGGACTTGCAAGTGAACATGGGTATTTTCATCAAATGTTCATATTTTTTTCAGTATCTGTGAAATCATAATAACTTCTAAGAAGCCAGCAAGAACACTTTGGAATCATGGGGAATATCCAGTTTAGTTTGTTGGAATTAGTAGATGAAAGAAAGAGTGGAAAGTAACAGTTGTCCAGAATGTTCTCAGAAAAACATGATAGAAATTAATAAAGCTATTGCAAAAATCAATTTACCCTAATAAGCCATAACTATATAGACTTTTTAAACATTATTTCTGGACTCAGGGAAATACATGATTAATGGATCACATATCATAAGCCAGACCTGAAATATCTATTTGAAAATACGCACATTTTCATACTGTCTGCCAATTAATAAAAGTCACAGGGGAAGAAAAACGCTAGAGAACTGTCTTCTCTGTACAAATAACACCTTGTATTTTAGAATAATGTGTTTTGGAGGTGTCTGCTGCAGTCTCAGGTGACCACACTGAGGGCACTGATGTCGAAGGCAGCACAGATAAACCTCCTGCCAAATCTCCGCTCTGTAACACAAATACTTAGTTGCCAAACAAACTAACTAATAGTATATCTGCTTTGGTGGTGTACAACTCTTCTGAGCTCCTACAAGGAGGGAAAAAAAATCCAAAGAACAGAAAACGAGAACAGATTTAATGAGAGTTTTTTCTTTGTAAAGCCTGCGGCACCAGGTCCAAAACAATGGAGAAGGAATAGATGGTTTTGCAGGAGGTAAGCACTGTGCTGCAGCACCGCTTCGTCCTCCTAAAGCTGTAAAATAGGATTCAGCTGAAGCCTGGATGATGCCAAGCTCTGTTCTGGCTTCCTGCACAAAGACAAATGTTGTGCTACTCTCAGCTGTGCCTGGAATGTAATTCCGCTGCCTTGCTATTCCTTTATCATACCTTTGTACATTTGTGTTAATGAGATGGTTTTGGTTTGGGTTTTCTTTTGCAAAAATCTTGAAAACTAAAAACAATCCAGAAAAAAACACCTTTAAAGCTCAATTTGGATGAAGTCCATTCTGTAAAACTACATTTATTTAGGCTTTGGAAAGATTTACATTGTTTTGTGCTTTTTGCTTTGAAAAACAAAGTGGAATATGTTGGTAAACTGGGCTGTGATCTGCTCATGGTATTGGCTACCGAAGGGCAACGGCTGCTCCTGCAGTGCTTCGGTGTGGGGAAAACCCGGGAGTGTTGGGAGCTTTGGAAAGTTTATTTTCCCAAGAGATCCGATTCCGTTTTCCCATTGCAGCTTATTTCAAAGGATGCAGGTGTTCATCCTTTTTCCATCAGCCGTGCCACCAGCTCGCTGCCTGTGCCTTCCGCCACCGGGCAGAGCGTGCCCTGCGGCGCTGGGGGTGGGGGGACGGCAGCGTTCGGATGGCCGCATCCTGCACTGCTGCTGCCCCCACCAGCTGCCAGCCGCCGAGGGCAGCCTCTGGGTAACTCACCTCCGCTTCAGCGTTCTTCACTGAAGTCCTAAATCTTCCTCCTTTCCATTTCTGAGATCAGGGCTGTCGCATGCATCAGCTCAGCAGAGTGGAAGCAGAAACGATCTGAGAAAAATAAAGAAAGAATATCTTGTAGTCAGAGCTTAGAGAGGAAAAAAAAACCCTTGCAAGGCTTCCTGGAGCTATACAATCTCTTGAAAATAAATGAACAGATTGCCATGAATGAATAAACTGCTTAAGACACTAATTCACATTCAGGAGGCCGTGGAGCTGAGGGTACCGGCGAAGATGACAGAAATGTTTCCCTGTGATTGCTCCTGCATCGTGCAATTTCATTTCTGAAGGTAGCAAACAGAAGGTGCCCGTGCTCTGCAAACAAACTGCTCGGTGCAGATGGCACTGAGCGCTTCTGCCGGCAGCGAGATCCCGACGATGCTCCTGCCCAGGGAAATGGTCCATGCACGCACCGGCCTGGCCCGCTTGCTTTGGGAAAGAAGAAAACATGGCAAACCCAGTCCACAGCAACCACAGGACAACTAAACCGGCACCGCACATGTAGGGGATGGTGATGGGAGAACATATCAGTGCCCTTTTACTTCTTCCTGTGTGTTTCTGTGTGACTGCAGCGCTCGGGCCCCGCTGCCCTGCAGAGCCGTGGTGGGTTGCGGTGGCACCTGGGGTCTGGGACCAGTCTTGAGCCGGTGGCTGGCTGCACACCAGCACTGGCCTTACTGGCAGAGTCGAGGACCATCCCTTCCATGCCGGGTGGACGTTTCCACAGCTGACACACTACTCAGTGCGCTGACACCTCTGGCCAGGGGCTCCCCGAGCCAGGACATCTGCATCGCAGGGCAGCATCCTCCCGCATCTCAGTGTCCCCATCCTGAAAATCCCCTCCACAGCCCCATGTCCGGGTGTCACCTGATGCAGTCACACTCCCCAGGGCCTGGGTAAAATGCTTCACTAGATACTGCATACGTTTGGAGCTTATAATAACCTGGAACCTCATTTCAAAGAGCCCCTTATTTGATCTGAAACAGTTACAGAAATGGGGTGGTTTGGAGTGCTTTGGGGTTTTTAAGATAAGCTGTTGCTATCAGCACTAGAAACAGCTGTTTCACAGCACTTACAAACGGTGATTTGATGAATTCCTTGAGATGGGGAAATGGACTGAAGATAAAAATCTGTGTGAGAGAAACAACTTGTTAGGGAAATACTAGAGTTAAATTGCATTCAGCTGGGTGAATTATGGATGTGCTATTCAGACAGTACCTACCGGGCACACAGGTCGCTGCTGCTTTTAGCTTTCGTATGTAGACAGTCTCATTCAGCAGAACAGCATCCTGACATACAGAAAAGAAATTACTACTTCTTACCATTTAATAATAGTTCAAGCCAAATTTTGCTGTAACTTGTGCCCTTGCGATATCTAACACTTTGCTTGGGGATAATCAAGGGGGGGAGAGTTTCTCCTGGGGCCATTTTGTAGTGAATGCTGATCACACTTCGATTAATATTACCTGTGCTTAGTGGCTCATTAACACTGCAGCTGACACTGATGGGAGCTTAGGCGGGTACAGAGGAGGTGCTCATCTCGTTGTCTTTATAATGCTGACCCTCCAGTTCAGCCTTAAAGCTGGTGCTGAGGAGATGTTTTGGACTGTTCTGTATCATAGGGAATTATGGAAAAGCAGCTGGCCGGGGAGCAAGGGCGTGGGGATGCCCCAGTACTCACTGTGCACAGGCTGAGTGTGACCCTGGCCTGAGGTGAGCCAGGTTTGCTAAAGGATGAATCTGAGGGTTATAATATGAGTTCCAATGTCAACAAAACAGTGGTGCCGTATCCAGTGTTGCGTTACCAGTTATTGCCTCTGGAGGTAAGTCGTGGCTGGTGCTCTGTGGTTGTTTGGGCTCTGTTTCTGCTCTTTGATACTGTGACTGCTGTGTTGCTCCCTAAGAAAACAGTCTTACAAAACAGGCGATTGAGTTTTGTTGGTTTTTATCTTTCTTTGATCAGGCTTGTGTTGTTTAAGTACAAAACATAAGTTACTTACTCCTGTGGCTGTTACTGTGTTTCCTAACTGCTGAATGATGGCTTCTCTGTTGGGTGGGTGCACAGCACAGTGAATTGAGGCCCTGGTAATCGCCTTCTTGATAACGTCTGATTTGGAGAGGCCTCAGCCAGCAGCAGGATGGGGGGATTATTCACAAGAGCTGAGTTACCAGGGTGGTGACTCTGCTAGACGGTATGGTCTGGAGAGGGAGCAGTGGAGCACTTTGAGTTCACAGGGGTTCAGGATTCCAAACCAATGCTTTGTCCTGGTGCATGTACGAGGTGTGCTGCTGCTGCTGCCCATGTTAGTACTGTGGATGCAGGAGCAAGCCCACAGCATGCGTAGGTGTGGGTTGGAGTTGGCCCACTCTGGTAATGAGGGAGGAATCCAGTCCCAGAGGTAATCCTGAAAAGCCTCTGAGTTTGGCAAAAGCAAACAGGCTCTTCTCTGTGCAGGGGAGTTGCTTTACTTCAGACTGGTGGAAAGTGTTTCCCCTCTGCTGAAGAGCTGCTGTAGCTAATGAACTTTAGAGGCTATGAAACCTTTTTTGAAAAAAAAAAGTCAAGAGCTGCGGCAATACGTGGTGCCTCCTGACTGAAATACATGGCACCTTGCCCTGGGAGCAAGCTGCTGGGGCGTAGGGGCTGCCTGCTGGGTGGACACCATGCTGAAGGCCAAGAGAGTGAGGCAGGTGTAATTTGCCCTCATAAACGCGGCTAGAGTACTGTGTGGGGACTCAGCACTACCACACGAGAAAATAAAAGGGAAACCAATTCCTCAAGTGCTTCCCCTTTGCCTGAGCAATGCCACCAGGAGCAAAGCCATCTTCTTTGCTTACTCTTCTGGGGTCTCTGGTCAAGCTTACGTATGTGCTTTCAAACAGCACCTGAAGATTTTTTCCTGAGACCTCAGACTTTGTTTCTCTTGGTGACCTAGACACCAAGGGCTTCTTGGGGTTTTTCCTCAAATAAAAATGCTATTTCATATTAAAATGAAATTAATGCCACCCTATTTCATATTAAAGACTTGGTTGAGACCAGTGACTGGTTGACAGCAGGTGACTAAGAAGAAATGTGAGAAATAGAGTCTGAATAAGGTAGTCCTTCCTCTGGCTCTTGTTCCCAGCTTTCAGCAGTTACTGGCACAGGGATTTCCTGGCCATTGGATTTAATAGCCACCAGTGGGTTGGCCTTACACAAATATCCCCAGATTACTTTTGAATCCATATATCTCTGTGATATCTGATGGCAGTGAGCTGCACAGATATTATTATGCATTAGCTGAAAATGCATTTGATTTGTGTTAAACTTCTTTGAAGATCTTTCTGCTATTTAATCTACTTAAGAGTGGAAGACATCATGTGTAACTGGAATACCGAGGTCACTGAAGAGTGGGAGAGCGAAGAGAAACGTGGTCCTGAAAGAGATGGTGAGTAGGAGCTGTGCCTTTTTTCTTAAATCAAGTACATGTGAAGCTTTCCAGCTTGACTCTGGAGGATATCCAAGCAGCAGAGTAGCTATTTTTGTTAAACTGTTTTCCTGAACAGCTGCCTACTCACGAGTGTCCCTCTGCATTTACTTTCTGTCTCAATATTCCTTTGGTAATAGAACACAGTCATTTAGTCTCGGATAAAAAAAGGAATTAAAAACCTAGCATATATGCAGGTCTGGGTTTTCTCAGTGCTTTTCTGTTGTTGCTGTGGGTAGTTGAATTTAACTCCTAATTACATGGTACAATTTTGCAGACTAGGCAGTGTTGATACTTTAAAGTAAATTCCAAATGGCAATTCTTAAACAAGGAGGTAGAACTGCTTTGGATACAGAAAATGTTTGGTGTCTGTGCTGGCTGCTTTATCAGACTAGTTACACTTGAATTTCAGCACACTGTTCTGTGCCCAAGATGTTAATATTTCTATGTACCTGATTATCTCAGTGAGATTTGTACTCATACACAGGTGTTAAAACATTAAATGCCTTTATATAATATCTGAGGATCTGCTCATTATGGCAAGATTAACACATAATAAAATTCAGAATTTACCTAGCGCTTACAAGCACAGTCTGATTCTTCTCATCACATGGATGCGAGTATCTTTAATTTTCCAGTTTGCAACTTTGCTGTTTCCAAAGAACGGGCAGCTCAAGACACCCTTAAACTAAGCAGGTTGAAGTGTACCTGGGGAGAGGCAGGTCCACTTCCTAACCTATGTTGTCTTGTACCATTCTATGTCCTAATCCAAGGAGGGACCTGGGTTAGGATTTATCCAGGGGCTTCTCTAATTGGGGAAGGCCATTTTGAATCTTAATGAGTGCCAGAGGGATGCTCGCTGACTTCAGGACCCAGAGCTTCAGCTGCTGAACAGAGCAGAGAAGCTGTCGTACAGCTGCAGGCTCTGCCCAGCACCTTCAGCCCACTGGAAACAGGGTTCAGGTGCAAGGTTGACAGTGTCCGTAACTATGCCAAATAAGCTTGAAAACTATTTAAATATTTAAATTCCCTGTAGAAAGCTAACAGTAGTAGACGAAAATGTTGATGAAGGACCTACAAAATAAGCCACCGCTGCATCCCGGCAGGTGACTAGTCTGGTCTGTTGCTGCAAAATGTTGATGTATAACCTTAAAGTAAAGGCTCATTACCTGGATTTTGCCCCAAAGCAGTGGGAAGGTGGCGGGGGTGTGTGTGTGTGTGTTACTATTGCTGCCCAAGTACATACATTTGGATGTGCCCTGAAGCAGTACTAGCACCGCTGTGGGCTGTTCCACGTGGCCTGAGGAGGAGCAGTGCCCACGCAGCTCCCCATCCTTCAGTGGCACTGGGAGGAGGAGATGTTTGCCAGCCTTTGGAGACGGCTCAGCGCCTTCGTCTCCATCCCTCCGACAGGAGGTGCCTCCTGTGTACCTCAAGGTGCAGGAGGACAGATGTCTGTCCACGATCCTCTTGCAGCCTTCTGCTGTCTCATTGTGGAACATCGGGTGGGTTTGGCAGGACTTGCTCCTGACAAATCTAGTTTGGCTGCTGCTCATCGCCTTGTGATTTCCTGGTGCTTGCGGGCTCTTGTTTGAGTGTCGCTTCCAAATTTCTTATACTTGAAGCTAAGGTGATCTCTAATTATACATCCCCCATCCTTTTTTCCTCAGCATATTCATGTTTTTGTGGGATCTCAATTACACAAATATACACTGGCTTGTAACTGTTAGTCCTGGCAAATATCCGTTAACTGTATCTGTTGGCTGCATTATTTTCTTATTTAGCAGAAGATGCAGACTCTTGCAGTAATGCAAGAGGAGGAATACAGCGTGCGCACAGTTAAAAAGACACGCTTTGTCCTGTTTCTTCATTTTATGGCTGCATGAAGCTGAGATGTCCAAGGTGTAGCTGAGGGCAGAACAGAGCCCACAGTTTATGATACAATGATCTAATCCCTCCATATAAATGGCCTGTCAAGTTAGTTACGTGATCAGCTATTCAAATATGGATGAGATGTTTTTTCACTCCTCTTCTCAGCTAGGTAAGTGCTGAGCTTAAGCAGATCACTTTGTCATGCCACTTGGAACTGCACATTATTTTCTCACTTTCTTTTGAGTAATTTCTTATAAGTTTCCTGCTTACCTTTGAATAGAATAGCAGCTACTTTGGTCATCCATCAAAGCAGAGCTCGATGACAGTAAGTTTTACAGTAATACTGGCTGATTCCTGGGCAGAATAGACGACAGCACTCCACAAAGATAGAGTTGTCATCACAGATCAAAAACCTTGGGAAAACTAAGTGATCCTTTCTCCTGCTGTCAAAGCCAAAATTAAGACGACAGTAGGAGAGATGGAGTAGTATAAATAGCATACAAATACAGTAGCTTAATCTTTCAGATAGTAAAAGCCTTAAAATTCAGGATACTGCTCCCCCAAAACCGCAAAACTAGAGCTTTCTCTGTTTGACTTGCATACGAAGGCAAAATACTTTTTTCTTAAGAATTAGTAATGTCACTGACTGTAATGACAGACTAATCTCTGAAGACATTATTTTAGACTATTGACAAATATTCCAAGTAATTTTTTGTATTCGGAGGAAAAAAAAAATCTAAAAGATAGAAAATGGCCATCCTTCAAACTCCTGGTTTTCCACCAACGTGTATAACTTCTCTTCCCTTTGGACATCAGCCCACTTGGAGATGAGTGCTCCTATTAGCCAAGTGAAATCTGTGCCCGTTGCACGTGTGACAGCAGCTCTCCAGCACTGTCACGCCGCGGCTCTGAGTTACCAGGAGTGAAACCAACTGCTGCCTGCCGCCACCCAAACGCCACTGCTCTGCAAACCTTCCCCAGCCCTGCCTCGCTCGGCAGATAACACAAAACAATGGCTTTCCCCGGTTTCATAACAATGCTATTGTGTAGCGGTGAAACAAGTGGAGCAGACAGCGCGTGTCCCCTTGGGCAGGAGCAGGCGGTGCTGGTGTTCCCGCTCCTCCCCGGGCTGTGCCCGGTGCTTGTGCAGCTGAAGGATGCTGTTCCTGATGGGTACAGGCGCATGCTGCTGCTGGAGTCGTGCAGCAGGTCAGACGTATCCTGCCAAGAGAGCTTATTGTCAGAAACCTGCCACTTCATCTGCAGTGATGTGTTTAGCAGAAATCTGTCAGTTCTGAGAAATTTAAGAGGGAGCAGGCAGGATGACGGCAGGGCTCAGGGAAGGAGGAAGCATAAGGTTGCTGTGTTGAGTCTATTTTGTCACAAGGAACGCAAGTTTATATGTACAACTCGGTTCAACTTGCATCCTATGAGTAGTTTGACTGTTTGTCTCCCACATCCCTGGTTATGTGTCTCAAAAGCTCACTGTATTTTAGTTTTCAGCCTTATATATTCATGCCCACTGATGCTAATCTTGCCTTTCAACCTCAATACAACTATTGTCTCCCTGATGATATATGCATAGAGAACCATCACACACACCGCCAGCCTATATGGTGCTCATCCACATGAGCTTCCTCTTGTGGTCTGGGTGTGGACACCTGCTCCTGCCCCAGTAATTATTTTCTGCCCCTGGAATTTTTAATTCCTTTTTCTGTGTGGATCCTGGTAAGCTTGATGTTAACCCTTCTGCACACACGATGAACTATATAGCCTATCTATGAATGCAAATGTAACACCTTGTTCAGAGGGCTTTTTAGAGGATAGGATGAGACTTAAAAAATGACAAATAGGATATGTGTTTGGGGTAAAAGTAAGATGAAACTCAATACTGTGAAAATTGCATTTTGGCTAGAGCAATCCACTTCACAAATTGAGGATGGGAGGTAGATGTCATGTACTAGCTATATGGAAAGGTATGTGTATCTCTATATAGAGTGTCTGCTGTGATTTCGGGTATCTTGGAGCTCATATGAGGTCCCAGCGAATATCATGTTCTTTTGTGCTGGATGATGAACCAGGGTGCAAGACAGCTTTCTGACAGCTGCAGAGTCAACAGGGACCAAGAACATCATCAGAGTTATTAAGCTAATGGCACTCCAGTGATCATGCACTGTCTGGAAGAAGGGAGCATCTTCAAGCTAGAGTTCTGCTTAGCAAGGAAGTTTGAGACCGAAATTCTGCATCATGGTTTCTCTAGTTGTAGTGAAATGCTGAATGAACTTGTCAAAATAACCAAAGTAGCTAATATAGGTGTAAGGAAAAACATTTTGTTTTCTTATACCCCAAGAGTTGAGAGTAAGAAGTAATTTGCCACCTCACGGGAAACAAATGGTTTTGTAAAGATGAGATGGAACCCAAAGGGGGATCCAGCAAAGCGCAACTTACCTGCTAATCAATCAAAAGACCCCAACAAATGTCATAAACTTTTCTGCACTCTTCCAAGATTTTCTGTGATTCACAGGTAGCTTTCCCAGTTTAACACAGGCTCTCTGAAACAAAGTGGATGCTTTCTGGTTTTGTCTAAATGCAATTTTTCTAGCAGAAGTAGTCAACAGTTCTACTTGTCTGGTTCCCATCTGTATCTGCAGCAGGTAGGCACGTGCTGGGTAGCTGTGGATAAGCTTTCTCAAATACTTATGTTGGGACACTTAAATTATTTGGGGATCAAATTTTGAAGGCAACATATCTTTGAATATTTTTAGCTCTAATAAACAGAGCATTCCAGATTGAAGATGTTATTCAAAATTTAGTTGCAATATGTGCTTATACTGGAACTCTTGCAATCGTCCCCTAAGTATTTGACAAGGATATTCACGGTGTATAACCTGCTTTTTCTCCGAGTGAATGAAATTCACAAACATTAGGTTGTATAATCTGCTTTTACTTAAAGAAATTGAATAACAGAAGCTGTTTTTTCCAGGTCTCTGAATCCTTTCTTGCAACTCACAAGAGAATAAAGCAGAGGAGGGAAATCCCAAGCAAGAAAAATCCTCAGAGCCTGAGGACTCTGGGTAATGTTTTCTCTTAGAGCACCCTGTTTGCAGATACAGTTAAAATGGAAAAATCTATCTTTTCCAGAGACCAATTTTACATGAAGTTAAACTTTGATCTACGATTTTCATTCTCTGTTCATGAGAGGGAAAAAAGGAAATTTTGCACAGGGTGTAGGGGGAATAAGGAGGAAAAAAATCAATATTAAGAGCATAAACCAGAACTATATCTAAGACAGATCCGCAGCACACTCCCACTCAGTTTTAAGTTAAGCTGTGCAAAAGGCACATTCGTGGATGCAAAGAGGGATGGAGGGAACTGGTGATAAGCGGTGATAATCTGCTTAAGCTGTTGATAATCCAGAATTGTGTTGTACGTTGATCAGAACTTGCCATCAGCGAGACCTAGGGAAAGAGGTAATTTTTAGAATGGAAAAATGAAAATTCTCGTGGGAAAAGGGGAAAAAACCCCAACTATTTCAAAATAATGGAAATATGGATATTTTTTTTTCTCAATGTTATGAACATTATTATCAAGGCCAGGTTGGACGGGGCTTTCGGCAACCTTGTCTAGTGGGAGGTGTCCCTGCCCATGGCAGGGGGGTTGGAACTAGATGATCTTTAAGGTCCTTTCCAACCCAAACCATTCTATGATTCTATGAAACACATTTGGAATGATCAAAGCCAAGATGATTTCATTTTGGGAATTAATTGGGACTGTAGCAAAGCCGGGACAGGGTTTGATACTGAGGTCAAGAGCTGAAGATCTGTGTTTTACCCTACGACACATTAAAACCTGATGCATATTTCTCAGGAGTTTGTAGGGGTGCTCTGAGAAGTCATGTCCTCCCTATAACTCCACATGTGGCCAGAAAAAAAACAAGGCAGTCCCTGTTCTCTACCTGCACCTCAGACAGGTGATCCACAGGAGTGGTGCAGTCCATGTGAACGGCAGAAACAAGACGTCACACCATTCATGGGTAGACAAACTGAGCTGGCAGAAACCAGGTAGGTCCAAGTGTGAGATGTTGAGCAAAGGGGCAAAACCAGAATAGCTAATGGGAAGGGACATATTGAAAAGAGTCGCCACATGCAGAGCAACACTGAGAAAACCTGCAGTCTTCTGTCAGCCTGCAAATGGATGAACTGATACCCAAAACTGAAGATTCCGCAATAAGGTTCATCCATCTGTCCTACAAACTGAAGTCATGGTGCTGTGACTGTGGAGCTTTCAGTTCAGGAGGGGAAACTCCTGGCAGCAACTACAGGCTCCAAATTATGTCTCTGGGGTTACAAGGTGTTGGTGTACATCTAAGGTAAGGGTCATTAAAGAAATAGGTGTATCAATAGAAAATGAGGTAAGGGTAAGGCTGTTTTACCAGAGGGAATCGTGTAGAACTAACAAGACATCTTTTGTTGGTCAGGCAACTGCTTTTCTAGGTGCAGCAACTGTGGTTGATTCTAGGTACTGAGGTTTCAGTTACTCTTTTGACTTGACTGCAAGCTATTAGTTCAGCTGGCAAGAAAATGCTGATGAACGAGACGGGCGCCCTAGTGGTGAAAGACACAGA
>RSEF01000005.1:65205093-65222630 GCA_003993805.1 Himantopus leucocephalus
CAACTCTGAAAATTCCGTGATTCCGTGATTCCGTGAAAATGAGCTAGTACAAGAATTATGCAGGGACTAGGAAAATGATTAAGGGCTATCTTTAGAAAGGTGTGAGGTTTCAGGGATGTCAGTAGCATGAAAACTGGAGTGAGAGAAGGAGAGGAGGATCGGCACATCCCAAGGGAAGGAGTCAGTCTGAATGAACCATGCTGGCAGGGAGGAGGAAGGACCAGAGCCTGTGAGCCGAGTTTGGTGGATAGCTTGCTAATAGATTTAGAATGTAGTATTGGGTCTGGATGAGATGGAGTTAATTTTCACCATAGCAGCCCTCATAGTGCTGTGCTTTGTATTAGTAGCTAAAAGGTGCTGATAACACACCAGTGTTTTGGCTACTGCTGAAGAGTGCTGGCACAGCATCAGGGCTGCCTCCCCAGCATTCCCCCTCACCTGTAGGCTGGGGGTAGGCAAGATCTTGGGAGTGGACATAGCCAGGACAGCTGACCCAAACTGATCAAAGGGATAGTCCATACCATACAATGTCTGCTCAGCAATAAAACTAAGAGAAAGGTGGGGACCCCCCCCCCCACACACACACACATTCGTTATTACAGCAGTTGCTTCAGAAGAAAAACATTGTGGGTACTGAAGCTGTACTTCCTGGGAAGTGGCTGGACATCGCCTGTTGATGGGAAGCAGAGAATAAACATTTTGTTTTCCTTTGCTTCAGTGCGCAGCTTTTGCTTTATTAAACTGCCTTTATCTTGACCCACAAGTATTTTTCCATCTTATTTTCTTCCCCCAACCCTATCCTGCTGAGGAGAGGAGTGATAGAGGGGCTTGGTGGGTACCTGGTGTCCAGCCCAGGTCAACCCACCATAAATATCTTTCTGTTTGAATTTCCTTTCGTATTAATACATCTCTTAAATGTCCTTATCTGCCATTGTGACACATCAGCAGTGCATTGGAAATGACATCTGATTCCCCTCTGACCGTGCCTCTGCTTGGGCCACACGAGTTCTTGAATGTTACTGTATTTTGTCCCCCTCCACACCCCTGCCAGCTGAGGTGGCTTCAGTGTCATTAGAGAGCTCCTAAAGCAAAGACAGATTTGCACCACTATTTTAATAACTTCTCACCCAAAACCAAGTGTCCTTCATTCCTCCCTCTCTTCATTTAAAGAGAAAAAGAAATACAAACCTAAACAAGATAATTCTGGCAAAGTAGAAACCCTGAAATTGTTTTATTGCTATATTCTGTGTCTACATCACCCCTTGCTGACTTGCCTTCCACCCTACTCCCAGCACAGAGTTATTTGGGAAGATGTATATACTATAATGCAGATTCTCCTCTTTGCTTTTGTTTCTGTTTTTCTCTCCTTTTTGTCATTCTTTTTGCAAAGTAGTGCCTATTTTGTCTTATCTTATGGCATTATCATATTCAAACCAATAACTGTCAATGTTTTTTGCTGTTAGTGGATATATGTTGGTGGTGACGTACACGTTAATTCAGTGGTAGGCACCTGGGCAAATATTGGTTTCACTGTAGGTTTTCTGTAAGTTACAAAAGCAGGTGTAAGGACTAAGAAGTCACTTCACAATAATTTATCCGAATTTTTGATTGTATTTGGGGTTCCTTAAAAGAGATTGTAAGTGGCTCTCCCTTGTGGGGGAAAAGCTCTACAAGCCTTAAAGGTAAATGCTACTGGGCTGCTGATGATTTAGGCACTTGGAGGAGACCTGGGTCCAGTCCCTTTTTCATCGGCATTTGCCCTATTTCTGTGGAGGGGAACCTCTGTGTCAAGGAGGTGTCGGGGCCAGAGCCTGGGGTGGTGACGGCTGCCACCCCAGTGGCAATGTGTGGGTGCTGGGGAGCTGGGAGGGAGGAGCCACTTCTGTTGGGAGAGTCGTGATGCTGCTGCTGGGGAGGAGGTGAGAAGCTGCCCCGCTGCCTTCCCTGGGGTGGAAAACACCCCTCAGATCTCATAAGATCAAAGTTCTGCCTCTCCAGCTCTGCATCTGACCTGTGTGTTCAGAAATCATCACTAGATTTAATTTTCTTATATAAAAAAGGAAAACAACAAGCAGTTTTTAAGGTCAAAAAAAAAAAACCCCACACAACTTTGATCTCTTTCAATTTGTTTCTGTTTGTAGTACTGTGCAAGTTGTGCTTCAGTCCTGCCGGCAGTGCTGCTGCTTGGCACTTAATTCTTCTACTCCAGAATACCTGCGTAAATAGTTTGACGGCTGCAGGTACCCAGGAAAGGCTGCTCTTAGCAATGTCATAGTAAGTATCATTCTTTTTATATAGTTTTTTTAAAAAAAAGCTACTTAAGAGGTTAAATATTCCTGTGATACACTTACGGTATCTGTTGGTACAGTTGGATAGAAGAACATTGAAACCTAAAATTGTGGGCTCCATAAAGATAAGTTTTACATCCCTAATAAAAATTGCTATAGATTTTATATAGGCTCTTGATGAGCTAGAAGGGAATACATATTCCAGTCAAGATAAAATTTTCCATTTTAAAATTAGTTTACAGCAATAATTGCATGTTGTCAAAGTTAATGATATTCTCACCCACACATCACCTTAACAGTGGCCAGCTTCAAATGGACATGGCTAACACCTGGAGCAGCATAACAACAATAAAATAAGCTTTAATTGAAAACATGACCCTACCACTGAAAAGGCACCAAACTGTAACAAGTGTTTTTGATTGCTATCAGTAAAAATATACTTCCAGAAACATCCTTACAACCTCTATGCATAGAAAACACTGGCATCCGCTTCTCTTGCCGGGTTTGGCTTTCCCACGCTAATGTTTTAGAAACTGAATTTTCTGCAATCATGCTTGCAGTAGTGAGACCCCCAATATGAGGTGTTTGAGAAGGTGCTCCTGCAGGTACAGGGGAGATGTTCATCATGTTCAAGACTGTCTTGTTCAGGCTTAAGCACAGCGCTGTCTGAAAACAGATTTTCAGCCTGGAGGAGAGAAGGCTTCAGGGAGATCTTATAGCGGCCTTCCGGTATCTGAAGGGCGCCTACAAGAAAGCTGGGGAGGGACTGTTTACGAGGCCATGAAGTGATAGGACAAGGGGGAATGGCCTCAGACTGGAAAAGGGGAGATTTAGATGAGATAGCAGGAAGACATTTTTCACTCTGAGGGTGGTGAGCCCCTGTCCCAGGTTGCCCAGAGAAGCTGTGGCTGCCCCATCCCTGGAGGTGTTCAAGGCCAGGTTGGACGGGGCTTGGAGCAACCTGGGCTGGTGGGAGGTGTCCCTGCCCAGGGCAGGGGGGTGGAACTACGTGGTCTTTAAGGTCCCCTCCAACCTAAACCATTCTGTGATTCTATGATTGTTGCAGGCTCCATTTACTGGAGAACCTTATATGTATGAACAAATGTACCAATGAAATTTTCAGGTGCAGCAAAATTTTAATTGAAAAGTATTATTTTTGCAAGGTGATCTGGTCAGTGGGGTGAATAAGAAGAAGGAGAAGAGGAGACGAGGACCCAGGACACTAGACTGCCAAGCAGTGATGAGGGTAAAGGCGGGTCCTGTTTCACAACCAACTCTCCAAATCTCCTCAGTACAAAAAGCATTTTTATTGTTTCATGTGAAGTGGAAGAGCTCAGGCCCCAGAGTTTTCTCACAGGTGTTGGGGTCTGTCTGGTGTGAGAGCAGTGGCTCCAGCCGGGGGCTACCTGTAAACCAGAGCAACACCTGGTTTGGGAGTGATGCTGCTTCTGTTTCTGGTCTGTGGTGGTTTAGGTTTTTTTTTTTTCTCTCTGCTCCTATGAAAAGTCTCATTTTCATCTAATGCATTGATTTAGAAAAAAAAAAAAGTAAACCATGAATGTTTTTGCAAAGGAGTATTTTTCTTTGCCAGCCAGCGCTGTCAGTTGGTGCGGTCCTGGGTGTCGCTGGGGTCCGCAATATGCCCAGCAACTGGATGAAGTAATGAACCCATCACACTTTCATAATTTTATACAGACAGGGAGGAGAGTTTTTTGCCTGTCAGAATTCCTAAATATGTTTTATTTTTCATAAAGGCTGATGTTCATATACAAACATTAGTGAGCAGGGGGAACACCTGCCCAGCCCAGGTCCTCAGCACAGCCCAGCTCTCAGTGCCTACAGAAGTGTAGGAGCCAGGGAAGCATACAGTGGGGTTTTTTCTCCAGATTATAACCTCCAAAAATCTGCAGCACTGTGACCGAGGGCTTCAACAGTCATCAGTCCATTTCTCTTCATTAGCGTGTCCTTCCGAAAATCTGCCGCACCCGGCAGCGAGGAGGCCTGTGGGGCAGCTGCACGGCTGGTGAACTTCAGCCTGGTGGCTCTGAACTGGAGCGGGGTCTGCCTCCAGTGCCTGGGGAAGTCAAAGGACCGGTCCCTGTTAACCTCGCCAGCCCTTCACAGTTGTCGTGACCTATATCCCATTCCCCTCTATTCTCTTCTCCACGCTGGAGAAGCATAGATTATTTGGGGAATATAAAAAAAAAAANAAAAAAAAAAAAAAAAAAAAAAACAACTGAAAATATAGTCTGAAAATATAGTCCATGACAATATTTCAAGCTGATGGCTCGCACATTACAGGAGCCTTTAATCTTCCTCGGGATAAAGTAAAACCTAAATTACCAGCTGGCTGGGAAGCACTGTGATGCTGAGCTCAATACCAGAAGGGGCTGATTCTGGGCACGCAGCCAGGGGATTATTTGCAGGATGAAATGAAGTCCCTGAAAATGTTTAGCCTCTGCCTTTCCCCAAAAAACTCCCTGTGCATAGTTTTATAGGCCTGATTTGCAAATATTTAAGATTGGGGTTAATATTAGCAGGAAAATACTACATGTTTTCTTGCTGAACAATGACTAATATAACTGGAGAGTATTTCTTAAAATGATACTGTCATCAAAATGATACTATTATCACTCCAATCCTTGAAAATAATTCCTAGGATAATGCTTATTTCAAAGCAGATGCTCCCAATTTCAGAATGGTAAATATTAAACAATTGCAGTTTTTGTACTGCACATCCGTACGATGTGAGTGCAATTGCAACTGGTGCTTAGTGTTGTGCTCTACCTGCTATATTATAATGAAATTCTATAGAAACAACACTTACAATTTGCCAAGCTTTTCTCTAAATGGGTTTTTTTCTATATCAGAATTTCAGTCATATTTACCCTCTGAGTTTTATACTATAACTTTCTTCTTGCTTACAAATCAACAGAACTTTTCTATTTTTACTTTCCTAAATTGTTCACATTCCAGAATTGTCAACAACCAAAACTGACACATTTGTATACAGTGCAGCTCTGCTGCAGCACTAAGTACCTTTATTACTCGTAAGCGAAGAATTTATATCAAATATATCTATAGCAATATTTTCCATATATTAACTGATTCTATGTATTTCTAATATTGAAAGAAAATAAGGACTGGTTCCTGTAAAGGAGTGTCTACTTCAGCTGTTCCAGGTTTTGCCAGAGCTGCTGTTTCTGCTGTTGGATTAAAAAACCCTAAACCCTTTTTTTGCATACCTTCAAAATTTGTGACCAGCTTAGAGCTGCAGCCGTACCTGGCCCTTCGGAGGCTGAATGGACTGTCTACGGCAATGATCTGCCGCCTTGATTTTCTGTGACCTCCTTGGTGTCTGTAACTGAAATGTAAACTGTATCTGTGTGTAATGGTATTTTCCTCAATTTTTAGGCTCTTTGCCTTCCCTCAGGAGGTGAGCTGCAAAAGCTGAAGTCATAGCCTGAGATCCAGGGGTCCTGAGCAGCAGCAGTTCTGGCTCTGCTTGCATGGCCAGTGAGGGATGTCACCTTCCCCCCGCCCCCAAAAAAAAAAAAAAANCCTTCCCCCCCCCCCCAAAAAAAAAAAAAAAAGTGTGGTGAAAGGGACTCGAGAAGCATAAGCAGTCTGCAGCAAAGTAGGCTCTTTTGCTGAGATGCACTTCTTCATATGCGATTCTTCAGGGGCTTCAATCCTGAATGGCAGGCCAGGGTACGTACCGCTCAATTTTTTGTATTTGTTGCTATATAATGTATCTTCCCCAAAAGAGTGTGTCACCAGGAAAAAGAAATTCAGAATGATTATGCTCAATTTATAGTGGTGCTTTGGCACGGAGGGCAGAGGCTGTGTGGATGTGGCTCTGGAAAGAAGTGGCTGAAATGCAGCAAACCCAAGCAGCAATTAGCAGCGTGCGAGTTAAGCCCATCTCCCGGTGGTGATGATGAGTTCTCCGAGCTTCCTCCCTGTCCACCACTGCCGGGGCTGTTAATCACGGCCAGTACTGGGTTCTCCTGGCCGCACCGCACTGCACGTCCCCATAAACGCAGGTGGCACTGGGAACACTGCCTGATGTGGAGCATCCCTCACACTGGTTTGCTCAGGAAAGCTAGAACTTGTACTCGGAGACCATGGAAAGGCCATCACATAAATATTTGCAGGTAAGGGAAAAGCGTGTCTGAGCAGTGATGTGACCTGCAGCATGAATGTCACCAAGCCACAAAGTCACCTTTGCACTCATCATCCCAAGTGTGACCTGGAGCTCGACTCCGGTGCCCCCTGCGGTGCCCGGGGACTGCTCCGTGCTCTCAGGGGGCGCTGGGCGATGCCGTGGGCGCTCCGCGATGCCGTGGGCGCTCCGAGCAGTGATGGGCAGCCTTTAGATGAACTTCATAAGCTGTGATGAACAAAAGGAGTCCTCAGACCATGTTACCTGGCCATTACAGGGGGTGATGAATGAGAGGACCTCATGTATATCATTACAAATATATATTAATCAAACTGTCGTTAAATGTTTTTATTGACCTTTGATCTAACTTGTACTTCTGCCTTTTCCCCATTAATATATAGACTGACAGACGGTGGTGACTAATTAGTGACTGAACTGGAATGAATGGGCCAGGTGGGACTTTGTCCTTTCCTCGAACCTTCTTGGCTAATGGTGTCGCACCTGAGTGAGACGAGCATGTTTGCTCAGCGCAGAACAGGCTCTTTGTTTATGTGGGTATTAGCACTCATTTTAATCACTGAGTCCCTTTTCCTACTGGTGGAAAGCTTGTGAATCACTTAGAAAACCAAACATTAATTTAATAACGGGCTTCACTTGGGGCCCTCCCACCCTGTTTTGCATCCCAGACAGAACTTGGTTTGAATCTAAATGCACAAGTGGTGCAACCCTTTAGAAGGATGTGAATGCTGCAAAAAAAATCCATATTGTGCGCTTCACTAACTGGTTTCAGGATTTTGAAAGCTGCCACCTTCACTTCTTCACTTGTCATTCTCTTAGTCATCAATCCTTTACCTTTCTCTTAAGCATCTTAGTTTGTGAAATTAGAAACACCATTTCTTACTTGATGGTTGCTTTGTATCTTTTGTACATCAGCTGCTTGTGCTCTAACCGTCCAAACCAAACATAGCGTGAAGGCACTTGGGTAAGAGTCACCTTGGACCTTCCCAGCTCCCACTAGCAGGAGGAGCAATTCTGCCCACCCCTGTCTGTAACGCTCTGCTCCAGCCCCCAGAACCTTCTAGCAGTTCTGCTGACACACCTGTGACTGCATGCGTGTGTCTTCTTATGGTCCATCAGGGATGGAGTCAGGAGGAAAATGGCGGTAAGATGTGCAGGGCCCTTGGCCACAAATTAGGATCTGAATTTCAGGTTTTGCAGAACAGTCTGAAAAGTGGTGAGTTTTTTCCCCTATGTATCTCGATGAAAAATTGTTCACTTTTTTCCTTATCTCCCCATGACATCGTTTCACTTTCTGAGCTATTTTCTTCTGTTACTTATGACATGTGGCTTTCCTTACAAGTTGCTTTCAGCCCCACCGTGTCCTGCCCTCCGTCCCCACGGCTGTCCTGGGGTGCCTGGAGAGCCCCGCAGCGGCACCCACGGGTGGAGGAGGCACGTGAACTGTGCCGGCGGGGACTCACATCACCTCCTGGTGGCACACAACACAGTGGGCAACCCAACACAGGCCACAGGCTGCTGAGTGTGCACAGTTAGTCCTTCTTAATGGTTCTTTGGTGGTACCTGTGGACTCTGGTGCCCTGGGACCTGAGGAGGGACATGGAGCCATGCGCGATGGTATGATGGCTGTGCTGCAAGCATGGTCTGCTCACAGTAGCTTCAGCTTCTGTTGCAGACACTGGTAAAGCACCGGTCCTTTATAGGCAGCCTGCAACCCTGGTGACTGCAATAAGCATGTGGAGTATGAAATCCAGTCCTTTTCTCTTAAAAAAAATATATAAAAATTATTGGAAATATCACTACACTGGCTTGTTAATTTTTTTATGGCACTTCACTTCTTGGTCATTTTATTCTTCACGGTTTAAACCTTTAGTGGCTGTTAAGGAAGAAAATCAGGACATAGAGCCTTTCAGAGCCTGAAGAATGATTTCTATGTCCTTCCATCACATTCAGCCCACTTGAAATATCCACTTGAATGGTTTATGCTTTAAGTGTAGTGCCTTAAGATCTCACAAATGCTGCTTTTCGGGAAGGCTTAGCTGGGAACTCGGAGACAGGCTGTGGGTATGGCAACCACATGAAATGAAAGAGGCTTTCGCTTGTGTCATACATAATACAGCAGTGAGGAAAGAAACAGTGACTCCAGATTGCAAAACTGCTTCACCACCCCAAAACTCAAGGGGATGCAATACAGCTGAAGAAAGCAGGGAATCATACCGAATGAGCAAATCAAGTGGAGACACTGATTTGGGGTTTTTTTTAATCACTGTTTTTCTCTATTCAGATTTTACGTGGTTTTGCTCCTTGAAAATGTAGTCCCTCATACAGCTAAATAATACATTTACTTCCCCCTTCTCCGCGTTTCGAGGTCTGGCTGTCGCCGTTAGGTGTGTAACAGCTTCAGCGCAGAAAGGGGTGAGCGAGGGGTGAGCGAGGGCCGGCGGTGGCGCAGATGAAGGGCTATGGCTGCAGCCTGTTAAGAGGTGATGTAAATGATCACAAGGAAATAGATGCCAAAGATCTCTGCATCACAAAGCTTGGCATTAAATATATTTATGAGTAAAGTATGTTTGTGAAGGTGAGGGTTTTTTATAAGTTTGTGTTTTGTTTTTTTTTACTTTAGGAGAAGTGGCTGAGCCCGGGGTGGATCTGCTGCTTGCAAAAATGGGACCACCAGCTGGGTCTGGCAAAGGAAAGGTGGGGGCAGGTCTCCTGCTCCGGGGGTGAAGGTGATGCTCTGCTGGGCTGGACCGGGTGTGCGTGACCTGTGTGACTGTCACAGAAAGGAAACGGTAGCCCAGAAATCACAGCCCTGCTGTGATACTCAGTTTAATGAATCCATTTTGGATTATATGCCTGAGCAGTGTGTTTTGGCTCCTGCAGCCATTCCGTATTAATCCCCCCCATCACGCATACTGTAAGTGAATACATTATTTCATCAATGAAGATAAAAGACTGTGCTACATAAAATAAAGACAATCAATACTAATAGCAGAGCAAAACATACAATCCTCATTTCCGTCTTCCGTTGGGCTCTTATCAATATCAAAATACTCCATCTGTATGCATGTGTATTGAATAATTCTGAGAAAAATAGGTTAAAACTGTTAACAAGCATAGTTTTTCAGTAGAAATGTATTTTAGGTGCTTTACTTTCTTCTTTCTCTCTATTGATATTTCCAGCTTCACAGAGCACAGCTTCCAGGCGGCATCACAGAGTCCCTTGGGGCACTTCTTCTGGTCCAAGGGCATGGACCGTCACGGGAGGCAGCCTGGAGAGCCGTCCAGCGCGTGGGCAGCAGAGGAGACTCCGCATGCAACAGCTACGGCTTCTTCCATGGTAATAATTCAGGCAGAGAGTTTGTAGATTTGCTAAATGGAATCAAAATGTTACAATATAGCTCAATAATCACTTTCACAGGAAATGTACTTTAAAATGAACAAATCATTTTGACAGAAAACTCTGAGAAGCAAAAGATAAACTCATGTAACTTTTTTTAAAAGCTTCATTATATCATATACTATGATTGGCCATTAATATAGCATATATTCAAAATACCTTTACTGAACCTTTCTTTTGTTGTTTAATTTCTGTTTAATAAAATGTTGATGGGGAATGAGTAATAACTTGTCTTTGGGCATCTCAACAACGATCATTATTTTCCACTTAAAATTAAATTACATTTAAATTTTGGTTATATAAATTTTAATAGCAACAAATGTTACACCATTATCTTAATATACTACAATTTATCACCCCTGAAAATAAATAAATACACCAGTCTACTAAAGACAGGCAGTAAACTATCAGGACACAGAGACCAAAGGAAAATATTGTTTTGGGTGGTGTCAAAGGTACCATGCAGTTGTGTGTCACAGACCTGTCGTTCCCTTTAAGACACAACTCTCGGTTTTTCAGAAACCTGAAGTTCTAATTAGTTTGAGAAGAACTTCCTCACTATTTAAAACACATCCTGGGAGTCCAGCTGCATGAGAGCGAGCTTTCTGAGTCACTGCCACTGTTTCCATGCTGACTGTCCCCTCACCATCTAGGAGAAGACCACCCATCTTCTTCCCAGGATTGATACCCCCAAACTTCTGCTCTGTCACAAGCAGGGGCTTCTTTTGCAGGTGGAGGAGGTTGCCTGGGCAGTACTGGAGCAGGGGCTCCTGCAGCTCCGGCAGAGGAGTGGGATGGCGAAGCCTCTTGAGAAGATGCAGCAAGGTGATTTTGGACCCAGCAAAGCGCGCTCTGGTCTTTCTGCTGATGAGTGCTACTTTGTTAGGGCTGCTGCAAAGGAGACATTTGTCTGATGAGCGTTAACATCTGATGAAAATGATCCAAATGACTTTCTTTCCTACTGCCAACTTCCTATGGATTTGGGGCTGCACATGGAAAATCCCAGAGCCAGATGGCTGGAGAGCCGCCGTCTGTCTCCCTGCGGTGCAGGATGAGGCTCCGGCTGCGCAGTTCCTCAGTGACTCAGGGAACGGGAAAGACGGTGTTTAGCATAACACCACGGTAAGTACCATGACACGGGCATTTTACTGACTCATGCAAAACATTTTGGGAATCCTGCCCAGAGTGATAAGCCACTGCCAGAACAATACTTTTGGGGGGAAACTACAGGCAAAGGAAACTGTCAGGCTGATGTTTACATCCAGAAAATGCTACTGATATAAACTTTTTTAAAAGCTAACTTTTAATTCACTAAAGCTGTCCCCTCAAACCAATTTTATTCTAATCCTTGAGAGGAGAGAACCTCTTAAGTCCAAGGGAAAATGTTAATAAACTTTCATGTTGTGAGTTCTTTTTCCTAATTCAGTAATAGCTGTCAGCACCTTTCCTTCCCCACTTTAACCTTAACAAGTTAATATGCTGCACTGCCTCCAGCCTGTGCTGTGACTATTAATTAACAGACCCTTCAGAATGGATTTTTGTTCCTCTTTTTTTTTGTGCAGTGGGAACAGCCATGCACGTTTCGTACAGTCTGGTGGACATCTTTGTGTGGGACCTTCCAAAGGAGAAACCCTGCCTCTTTCAGGAGGCTTCCCTGGGCGTCCACAGCTCCCCGGCATGGAACACCGACGCCGTTGTCCTGTGCTGTGCTCACCTCCTTCCCAGGCAGCGTGTGAGGACAAGGAGGGCAGGACCCTCTCACTGCTATGAGGTGACCCCTTCCTCTGCCCAGAGACCAGTTGTTCCTGCAGCAGCAGCAGCAAATGGTGGTTGAACATTGCCCGCTACTCTTTTTCTGGACAATGTGTGCTGCACATCAGACACTTTTGCTGGAGCAGACGGTGCCACCAGCCCCGGCCTGTTCCCAGCATCCTGGGGGCAGCCCCTGGTCCAGGTGAGTGGTCCGGGTGCGGTAGGTATATGCAGCCCTGTGTTTGACTGTAGCTCCTCATATTTAGGTCATAACGCTTGAGTAAAATCCAAACAAACTTCCCACTGTCTTACGGCAGGCAGGAATATCTCCCCCTTTGCCTGGTGACTGTCCCCCTGCAATGAAATCCTGCTCCCTACGTGCTGGATTACAGCAGTACATGCTGTTGTGCCGAGAGAGATTTATCAACTGTGCAAATCAATACATTTCTTAAATTAACTGGACTAGGGTAGCGCCGAGACTGCCTGAGCCAAATGCAATCTCACGCTGCTGCGGACAAACGTGAAATATAATGCTTTCCACAGGCTGATAAGCCCCGTCTTATACCATGCGTTTGTTCTGCCATTCTTCCCACGCTGCCTCATTATTAACAGGGTCTTCACTCCCCGTCTTTTGGCTTTGCTCAAGTTGAATTTTGTGTTTCTTGTAAGTGGGGGAGAGCAGCTCTGCACAACTTTCCACCGCGGACTCGGGGCTGCCCTGCGCACCCCCCGGGGGATGTCCCGGGCACACACTCCCTTTTGCTCAGCTGTGGTTTACGGGCAGCCGCTGCAGCAGGTCTGCAGGACCCCTACCCTCCCAGGCACTGCGGCCACCCTCTCTCACCGAGATGATAGACTTCCAGATTGCACCCTTCACACGCTTTCTTCCAAGTAAACCCACCCTGTGGCATTTACTTTGTCTGTGAAAACATGTTATTTTATCAAAGAATAAAGTTGCGGTATTAGAGATGAACACTCACAGAAAGTTACAGCTTAGCTGCACATCAGTAATGGGCTGCACAGATTATTTAGCCTTTTTTCTTTTTAATCACATAGTTATTTTCTGTGGTATTCTGTGTGCATTAGGCATAGTATACTCTGGCTGAATGCCTGTATTTCAGCATAGGCTAACACCGTAGTGATGAAAATGGGAAAGACAAGTGATTCATTTCTCAAAATTAGCCATACCCCCACATTTCAGACAACTGGCCGTGATAAGATGCCTTGCACAGCACTTCAGCCATGTTATACGTGAGGCTGATTGAAAGCTGGAAATGAGCCTTAAAGAAAATGACATAAAACTATTTACCCATATTCAGCGGCGGCCAGCAGGACTTCGTGCTGATGTACTGTCAACATATCTCCTCAGCCTTATGTTTAATTCAGTGCAGAGCTTGTAGTGGAATAACATCAAGTCAAGCTTTTATTAAAATTTCCTTACTTCAAGTCTCAAAGCAACCAGTGTCATTAGAGTTTAAGCATGGTGGTGAATCAGGAACCAGGAGAGCTGTTAGGTGGAACAAGAACATTTCAAGATTAGCACTGGATTCAATTAACCGGCTCCTACCCTTTATTCGGCAGCTCCGTCACTGCGCGGGTGTGTTGGGGAGGGGTCTCCCTTCCCGACACCCTCAGCCTCTGTCTGGATGGGCCACCACGGCCAAGCAGGTAGGGTGGGCTCCTGCTCCTTACCAAGCAAGGAGGATTACCCGAGACTCCCCCTTAGCATCTCACAGGTTGAAGGTAGTAACAGTCTCTCCATCCCATTTTATGTAAGCACCCAACATGCTTGGCCCTGCTCAGGCATGGCAAGAGGCTTCTGTTGTTCCAGAGCTCAAGTGACCTGTGCTGTGCCATAGGCTGGAAATAGGTGGGTTTGCTCACACAGCTCAATCAGTATCTCTGATGGCTTTCCCTAATTAGTGGTCTGCTTTTCTAGTGTGAAGTAGAGGGAGCTACAGAGCCAGTGATCTTGATTGTGGAGCAACTCACCCCAGGAACCACGTAGTCATTAGTTACCAGAGAATTATTAATCACGAGGTCCATTTCAGAACTGTGAGTTGCAAGGTCTGGTGTTAGATGGAAACAATCAGGAAGAAGAGTAGTTGTTTGGGGGTTTTTTTATAAAATTTTAGGGGGAGGGGAAAAAAAAGAGAAAGAATTTAAAATGCCCATGTAAAGGTAAATATTTGCAATGAGAACCTGAATAATCTGAGCTGAGAAGAACTATTTTAGGCCTTTCAGAAAACGGGTCCACCGAGAAGCCATGAGCCTCCTGAGATGGGAGAACCAGTGCCCCAGGTGGTCACTGCCCTCAGCCCAAAGCCTTTCCGTCCCCCTTCGATGTCCCCTCTGCTCAGGGCTGGGAACCACTCTTACTGAAATGATAAACTGCTCAAACTTTGCCGTCCGGGGAGGGACCTGTGTTCTGCCTGTTCCCGAGGTCTGAGACATCCTGGTTTGCCGGGGAGAGGCAGTGTCTCCGGCAGCAATGGGGGGGACTCAGGATAGCAAAGAGAAAAGGACTTCTACTGTTAAGGACAACAAATAACATACTTTATTGAATGACTGGAAGAGGTTCTATGGAAGAGCTGGCTATATTAGACACAGATTTATGAACCCCTGGGGGCTGCTTGAGTCACCGGGGGCTGGCGCAGCCGCAGCAGAAGCCCTCCCCATTAGCCCCACTCCGGGGTGCAGCGGGCAGCCCTGTCCCAGCAGGGAGGGGAGTCCTGACAGAGCCCCACTGCCAACAGGGAGGGGAGTCCCGACAGAGCCCCGCTGCCAGCAGGAAGGGGAGGGCAGAGCCATTTTCTGACAGCATGTTAAATTAAAACATATTTCTTTCCTAATTCCTTGCATACCTGTCTCTGACACATCCGTGTAAATAGCAAAGAAAAAGCCAAATTGATTGTCAGGTTGGTTTTCCTCGTGTGGTGACTCATAACAGCGCTGCACCTCCAGCATCAACTATGCTGGTTTCTAAATAATATTAAGGAACAAGCAGTCAAGGCTCTCCTGAACTTTACAGAACTGAGCTGAGATATGCCTTGAGTGCTGCCAGGGCCTTTGGTACCTCAAAGACAAAAAGATTTCTAAACACGGTGCATTTCCAGCTTTCCTCTGACTCTTGCAAAAGGCAGCAGAGTGCCTGTGTGAACGATGGCACTTGCATTTCTTGAGCCTCTTTAAACCGGTAGGAACCTTCTTGCATGATGTCCATGGGGCTGTGGGGCAGCTCAGAGGGCCAAAAGGTGAGTGAGTGCCACCATTTCTGTCATCCCAAGAGAGGTGTCAGGCAGGATGAACCCTCCTCCTCTGGTCTCCACATGTTTAAGGGACACAGAGACACCTCCTTCGTGTAGGAGTAACTTCAGAGATGACCCATGTGGAAGAAGCTCCACCAAGGAGCTGAAGATACAGCAATGGTGGGAGCTGAGTCCCCACCACCGCTGGAATCATGTGCATTTGGTTTTCTGCTTAAGTAGATTAAACAGACACTAAGGAGCAGCAATAACATGAAAAGGATTAGTGCACTCATACTCAGTCCTTTATTCTTACGTCATGACAAAACACACAAAGCTGCTGCTTCTGAGCCAATACCTGCATAGAAACCTCAGTTACGTCTTGCTCTTGCATTGTTCACAAGAAGCTGTTTTCTGGTGATCCCAAGTTTTAGCACTTGACTTCTTCTCCTGAGCACTTAAGGACTGGTGGCTCACCCGCCTACGGGGTGCGGCAATGCCACGGCAGCAGGGCTTGAGTGGGGGTTACCACTCTGCTTCCCGCTGGGACTCGGGGTGATGGGACATCAAACGTCTGGTCTATGGAACAAAAGTGGTGGAAAGGACACCGGTGTGGGCAGGAAACTGTGGCTGGGTAAAAATCAGATCTCATACTGTTCGTCCCTGCAGTAGGTGTTTCCCATACTGTTTCATGAAATTGAGCAGAGAGAAAGCTCGCTGAAATCAGAGCATTTCATTCCTCTTTAATTCATCACTCAGTATCAGCCAATGGTTTTGCCTTCGGAGAGTTCCCCATCCCATTCTTTGCTGTGCTTACACTGCAGAAGATCGCTGCATGCACCGAGGCCAAATATTGCAAAACCTCCAATTTTTTGTGAAGTTCGTCTTTTGCTCTGCAAGTCCTAATAAGTGCCGTGGTGTGCCAGCCTTGAGCGCTCCAGCTGGGCTGGCTGCACGGGGACCCTGCAAAGCACACAGCTTCAGCCAGCCCTGGCACCGCTACCTACAAATATCAGCATAGCTGCAACAATTATTAAACAATAATTAGGTAGATAATTAAGATAAAAGTGTAAAAAAATCCCTTTTCTGGAAGGTATGACTTGTTTGAACAGAATTTCTTATGTGGGAACATGAAAACTGACAAATGGGAATAATTTCATGCAACATGTAATTAAACTGTACAACTTATTATTACTGGGAGTTGCTACGGGAAATAATTTATTCAAATTCTGAAGGAAGGGAAAATATACACAGATAACAACAATACCCGGTTATCTGACTTACTGCTGAAAAGAACAGAATTTGTAAGTCTTGCTCGCAGTGCTGAGCAGCTGGGATGTTCCCTGAAACAGAACATGGCTTGCTTTTGGTTTGGTTTTCTTACATTCATATTTTCAATGGAAATTTGGTACGCTCTAACCTAAAATGTAGTTTCAGAATAATTTTTTTATTGTCATTTTTGATTATTGTTATTATTTTTGAGAATGGAACATTTCTGCTACAAGATTTTCCCTCCCTCCCTGCCTTTTCCCTGGGAAGGGCTGGGAGATGTGGCAAGATTCTTGAATATATTTTGACCAATCTGAAGGTCACTTTTCATTGAATGAAGCTATTTTCAGAACAATTATCACTCATCTCTTTGCCCTTATTTTGTGCTTTAGTTATGAATGTTTAGTTACTAATGGTTACTAGTTACTAAATTAGTTTAGTTAATAATTACTATTTATTAATTGATAGCACTTATTGATTTATTTGTTATATATTTCTGTTATTTAAGTAATTAATTATTATGTAACTTGTTTACTGACTTAGTCTATTAGTCAGTTAGTTACTAAGGTGTCATTACCAATGTCCAGTCACCGGTCTCAGGCTGTGCAGGGGGATGACCAGCGTGTGCCTCCAGCCCTCGCCTGGCTCCGGGGTTCCGGCAGCGGCGGCAGCACTCCGGGGAGACGGGGGGAGCGCGGAGCAAGGTTCACACCTCTACTTAAAGGACTGACACTAAGCATTCCTAAAAAAAGTGGCTGTACAGCGTCTGCTAATGTAACAGCTAAATGGGATTTGGAGTTAAATAGTGATTCACACTTAAAGGTTTATAGCTTCAAGTATATTAATTATGACAAACTGATTACTTCCCAGCATTTTACAGCACTTGTAGGGAAAGGTGTTTTGTGGCTTAAGCGCATACGTTCCTCTCAGTTCCCTAAAGCTTTTTTCCTTAACATATTTGGCATTTTGAAAATTTACCACTGCCAACAGAGTTAGAAAGTGGTCTTAGCTTTTATTTTTCCATTCTTTTGAAAAGTGCTGTTTTATATCAAAACAAATAGTCACCTACTGAATAACAGCAGCCCTCTCCCATAATAAGCTTTGCAGCCTTCTTTCCACTTTTTACCATTTTACACTGACATTCAAAGAGGGTTTTCTGGCCTGACGGTTCAGGAGACCCCATACACAGCACAGACAGTAAAGGCAATGGTTCCTCTTTTCTTTGACATTTAGACTGAAAAATGGAAATGGAAAACTGATGGGAAAAGAAGGTGTTCAAGAGCATTTTGTTTGCATTCTGTCCATTCAATAATGAAATAACCTAATTAAACCACATTAAGGAAAGAGTCAATGTGCTCCGGCAGCCCAGAAAGCCCCCCGCATCCCGGGCTGCATCCCCA
>RSEF01000005.1:65222730-65248775 GCA_003993805.1 Himantopus leucocephalus
GCTTGGAGCAACCTGGGCTGGTGGGAGGCATCCCTGCCCATGGAGGGGGGCTGGAACTGGATGGTCTTTAAGGCCCCTTCTAACTCTAATCATTCTATGATTCTATGAAATTAGCAATTAAAAAATGACACAATAGATAGATCACTTCTGCATTTGTTTCTCGTGGTAATTTGAGTGATGGGTCAGCCATAGCCCCTTCTTGTGAGCAGTGGTGTGTATCTGAGCTGATAAGATCGATGGCCCCGGCTGGCTTTGCCCCAGGGAGGGCTGCTTCTCCAACACACACAGTGCCATTTAACATGCACAAGCCATCAGCTGATACATATGACAAATAAACACTGCATTTATTTAAATTTTCATGGTAAGTAGCTGGAACTGCTCGCCAGCAATTGCAATCTTTGTAATTTCACTTTTCCCACCTTGCTTACAGACTTTTTCCCAGCTCTTTTTCACCACTCTGCTTTTCTCGGCAGTCTGAGCCCAGAGCAGCCCCAGGACACCCCAGCAGCAGAAGCCGAGCCACCTCACAGTGGGGTACAGGGAGCACCTCGGGCTCCTTCATCCTTCCCTCCTCGCTGCAGCTCAGCTCTGACCCTCCCAGGCCACGGGAGACATCAGGGTGGCTGCAGCCCCATTCATCGATGCGTGTGCCTGTGCCAACATCCCTTTGCAAACGCTATCTGGAAAAAAAAAAAAAAAAAGGTGGTTTTAGAATCACTGGCATGCCACGTTTCCAAAATTAAACATGCTGCCATGTGCCCAGGGCAGCTGCTGTACGATGCTGCTGCTCCCGTGGTGCTGGCTGGGGCTGGCGGCTGGCCCGGGCGGCAGGACACGGTGGGGACATGGGGGGACACAGGGGAGGCTCTTGTGATGCTGCAGGCTCTGGCAGCGCTTCCTCTGCACTTGTGCCCCCCAGCCAGGAGCTGGGGACTCCTGGAAGTGCCGATCACAGCCACCATTTGTGACCCGGCTCACGGACAGCTCGGCTGGGGTGGAGGAAACCTCATGGGGAGATGCTCTTGCCGGACACCTCAGACCCCCCTTGCCAGGGGCACCCTGGCTCTCCCCAGCTCCCCATCACCTCTTCGCAGCCCCCAGCTGCATCCTCCAGCCCGGCATCCACCCTGCATCGGCACAGCAGCACCAAGACAAGAAATTCATATGGAAATGCCACTAAAAGTTTAGCTGGCTGATCCAAGATAAGTTGCCTCTTATCAGTTAAAAAGGAAAAAGTCAAACACATGGATCTGGAGTAAAGAAGTCTGCAATAAAACAGCTGTGTGACCTTCCGTGGGGATCAAAACCATTTTCGGGTAAAATGTTGTGAAAAACTGTGCTTTCCAGGGCAGCATTATTCCAGTGTGAAGTTTGCAGCCAGCTCCTTTAATTGATTGCAAGTGTCCATTGTTGCCAACTATCCACTAGATTATTCAAAGGAATAATTTTCAGATTATGACTGTTTCTGTGCTGTGTATTAATCATTTACTATTCATTATTTCTGAACTGTGACTGACCACCTAAATTGAGTGCACTATTTCTGTTCTTCAATTAGGTAATTGAAATGCTCTTTAAGTCAGAGTAATTAGCAGTATGACTTTTCAGCTGAATTATTATTTACACTAAATTAATGGAAAATTCTGGGACTTGTGAGCTATTATGCCCATTACTTGGCAGTGATCTGAATTCTGTCAGATAAAGAGTGGTATGAATTTGTGAATCATCTTGAACAAACCTGACAGATTCTATTTGTAAAAATATTAACAATTCTGCTTTTTGATAATTCAGCCGACTCTAACATTTCAGAATATTTCAAACGCAATTTGTAACCAACAAGGCATGTGAGTTACAGAAGCCACGAGTTTAGCGTCAGCATACCAATGTCGTCTCCTCAAGATGGTGGAAATAACTAATTTTCATGCCTTCTGAGTTGCGCTTTAGTCAGTACCCCAGTAAGACAATAGCTGATCAAATGAACTGATATGTATTCTGTATGTGCTCTTTTGAATGTCTCCATGAATTTGTTTTGATAGTGTTTGCTCCTATTTTGTGTTCACATTGGGAATATTTTCCAGCAAATGATTTAACCAGCCTTAGACTATTTAACGTCTTTACTGAAAAAGAGATCATTTAAATTCACAGTTATAAATATTCACAGTGCAAATGAGACTACATACCTTCAGCTGAAGAGGAATGTAGCATAAGGCCTGCAGTGAAGAGCTACAAAAATGGAGCTTTTTGTTTCTACACTATACGCAGGTCCTGATTCGGTGTATATTATAAAAAATATTTCACTTTAAGCGTATACGTATTGCTGTTGGGCCTCAGTGGAAGGAGTCATGTCTTTAAAGCAAGCACCGCGCCGAGTCCCAGTCCTCAGTCCCTCTGTCCTGCAAAGCACTGTCTGCAAGCTGCTTCACGCTAGCGTCATCTCGTTCGCTGCCTCTTGCGTACGCAGACTAAAAGCTCTTATTGAATAAATTTGCTTTATCGGGTTTCTGCGCTTTTGCCGGTGATGGCAGTGCGCTTGTCCTGGGGAGAGCACCAGGTTTGCCAGAGCTCAGGTCTCTCTTTGCCCCCGCCGGCAGCCGAGGAGTGGAGGCAAGACGGCGCACTGAGCCCGGGCGGGCTTTGCCTTTGCTGCCCTCTTCTCCGCCAGTTTTCATAGACAGTGACCGCAGGCGCAGGGAAATCTTGAACTGCTCCTTGAATTGTTTCAATACTGTGTTGAAACAAAGAATATGATTCAAAGATGTTATGATTGTTGCTACTGTTACTATTACTACTATTTAATTACCTATTTATGGAAATTAGAGAGCTGCCTATAAAGTTTGTTTTATCTGCGTTATGCAATAGCCCATCCTCCCTCTCTCTCACTCGCGCTCTCATTTTTAGCTGTATAGCACCGTAAGAAAGCATTGTAGAGATGGGCTATTCCTATTTTATATTCAGAACATGAGGCTTTACAAGAGGAAATGTCTTGATGTATCTGCTATTTTATTTTTAATGAAAACATTTCTCGCACCGAAAAAAAGAGGTCACTGCACATCTCTTAGAGTACAAATTATTGCATATGCAGAGAAGATGGAAAACCACTAAGGATGGAGTTGGAGCACTAAATTCCCCACTCAACAGCACCTTCATAACATGCAAATAAGGCCAAACCAAGCACCATGTTGTGGGGTTCGGAGCACACAAAAACATCATCCCTGGAGCAATACCACTCCCCTGAGACCGTGTGCCGAAAAGCACAGGAAGAGAAGTTTTCTCTTTGACAAAGCTCTGTAGAGGAGTGACACAATCACTCATGGACACAGGAGTGAAGGCTCTGATATACCAAATATCTTCCCCATAAGGGCCTGAGTTCAATGGCTGAAAAAAAGACGTATCTCCAGAGCTGAGAAAGAATTGTTTCTGCTCTCTCGGGAGTCCCTCAGGAGGTCATTTGCTCCTGCGTTGAATTACAGCCTTCCCTTGCTGCAGCTTGGTTGAACCTCTTCCCCTTCCAAAAGAATGAAAGAGCGAAAAATGTCGATTTTTTTTTCTAAATTATTTGTTCAAATTTCTTTATAGCTGAAGGGAAAAAAAAACCAGCTTTATGTGCAGGGAAAATGTAATACAATTTGCAAGTATTAATTTTGAGTTTCTCCTAGCACTTTGGTTCACGGGAGCATGCACCATGGGGCGAGTGTGCTGAATGTGCTAACGAGGGTATCCAGGCACTGAGAATAAAACGGCTGTGGAGAAAGACCTTTTCTTGTTGTGGTGGATTAGTATTTTCCATGTGCCTGTTGGTGTCACTCTGCATCGAATAAAGCTCTGGGTATTCCTTTAACAGCCGCCTCCATTACTGCCCATTCCTCACTGCAGAAATATTGAGGCTTTACTGCTCCTTCACTGACGGCTGCGGGAAGAATTTTGGGGGCAGCTCTGTCATTTGCACAGCTCCCATGTCCCCCTCCAAGCATCACATCCCGTAGGCTTTGCTTAAGCAGAGCCAAGTGGGAGGTGGCAGTGGGGTCTGGAGGCTCAGCCCTGGGCTTGGGGCTGAGCCCCTGTGGCTGGCGGGGAGTGGGACCGAGAGCCACGCCAGGGGGAGGGACACTATCGCAGGAGCTACGACCAAGGAGAGGTGACAGGTGATGGGCCACATCCCATCCTGCATGGACAGTGGTGGGGATGTACTATCCCTGTGCCACTGTCCCCTGCTCTTCCCTCTCCCCTGAAGACTGCGGATGAGCATGCGTGGGACATAGAGCACTTTGCATCTAACTCTGTAGGTACGGCATTTTGCATAACGGGGGTATAAGAAGCACTGTATTAAACTAAATTTTATCATTTAAGTTCCTGGCATGACAGATGGATGGGTAGAAAGACTTCTGGCAAGGTCCATAAATCTCCTTCCTGAGCTATTAATCAACCCCAGACTGCACATCTAATGCTGTTCCCAAGCAAAGGTGGAGGACAGGAGACTCTTGCAGCCTGCATTTGCTGTGGAGCTCACGGTCCCTATGACCAGTGAGGAGCTCCTGCACCCACCTGTGACTCATGGCAGCAAAGCAGCGAGCCGAGCCAAGGGCTGGCCAGAAAGAGAGGGGTCTTGCCTGGTGGTCAGTGGGACACAGGGGATGTGTCCAAGAGGCAGCCCCCGGCTCCGGGCTTGTGCTCTGCACTCCCAGCCATACTTCTGGGGCTGCCGCGCTCTTCCATGGATGGCTGGTAGCAGATTCAGTGGATCTCACTACTGAAGAGAGTCACTCATGTTAAATGAAAGGTTGTCCTTTTGTTTTTTCATGGAAATGAGAATCAGGACAGCAGTTTCAAGGTGCAGTTTCATTGCTGAGATGCGGTGGACTCTGTTCGCCCCTGCTGGCATACCCACCCCGTCCTCAGGAACGGAAATCAAGAGGATTTGGTTTTCTGAGCTGGTCGCTCTAAAACTCAGCACGTTCTGTCTTGAGGTTGTCTGTGGCTCATCAGTAGAGATGGAGTGACTTTCTTGCTGAAGTGCCCTTTCTAGTAAGTTAAGTGTCTCAAAAAATTATAACAACCCTGACTGACTATGACTGCCACATTTCTTTGAAGTTGCTAGAATATTTTCATTAAATATATTTGAGTTTTCCAGATAATTTAGGAGGAAAACAAACATACTCCAGCTTTCTATATTGTAAAGATCTTTGATTAAACCTTCTGCCTGTGTTTTTATAAACAGGCTGTCCTTGGACAGGGTTTCTCGATGAAGTTTGCATCTAGCACATTGGCATGTGATTTGGGATGATCAGTCACTTCAGTCTCGCTTTGGGTGCTCTTGTCCTTTCACAAAGTGGCTGAAGGCACAGCTGCTGCTGGCCTCACCAGGACAGACACTCTGAACTGGGCTCGCTGTTTGAGAAGCCAGGAAAGAGCAAAGCTCGCGGTGTTGCTAAACAGATGGGCTGTTCTGCACCAGCCTGAGCTCACTCAGGGCTCATGGCATCACTCCAAAGCCTGGTCCCAGGGCGGAGGTGATAACTTTAACATTAAAAAAAAATAAAAATAATAATCTTGGGCATCAAATACTTCACAAACAAGTAAGAAATCAAATTTTAATTCACGTGGTTCCCTTCAGTGTAAAAATTCTCCTGCATGCTGGCTGCTGCAACACATCAACAGAAATTACTGTTCAGCTGCAGCAATTAACACTTTGGGCACAGCAAGATTTGGAATTCAGATGTTTGAAAGCATCAACAGTATCGTGTTAAATATATCCTGTGCCATATGCATGCAACACATGCATGTGAGGGGCATGTGAGGCAATGTATAATTTTGAAGTACTGTGTCATCCCATCAGACTCCTTTTTCTTTGCCAGAATAAATCTACATTAAAAAAATAAAGAACAAGGTCTTGTGCCCGTAAAAAGCAAAATCTGATTTCACTTTTCTAGGGGAAGCATTTTTCATTTTACATTTCCTATCTCAGACAATTAAGAATTTTATGTGGTTCGCCCCTGCTGCTGTCCTTGTACCCAGCGTGTGACTGAAGAGGTGTGTGCAGTCTTGACTCAGCTGCTTCTTGTCGATAATGCTGTTAGTCTTGTCATGCTTTTCTCTGGGTCATCCATGCACTAAAAATACCCCTTCAGTTGGGCCAAATTTCCTGAAGTATCTCCTGTGCATACACAGCACATCAAGTGCTACCGTACCGAAATTCCCACAAAGTACTTGAATTTAAGGCAGCCTTTGTCTAGTGTCTAACCTGGGTATTTGGTGCCCTGAGCAGACTGCGGAGATGCTGAGGCTGAGGCTGGTTGGCAGCTGGTGCTTTTGTGATAAGACTCTGTTCAGATTTCAACATCAGTGCGTATCCAGCCTTTTCCTTCTCCGTTGCCACTGCCAAGCCAGCCCTTTCCTCCTGGGTTTCACTGGAATTCAGTTTTGTTATTGGCTCTGAAGAGCTGCTTCTCCGTTTCAGGTCCCACCATTAGAGGAAGCTCCCTTGTTGTAGGACCAGTTTCCCCCTCATCTGTTGGGACTTCAGCCTTTTATCTCCTGTCTCTGGGTTGCCCATACATGAGCAGTGCCCGAGATCCCCGATTCCCCATTTCTGTGGTCTGGAGAGCATTTTCTTCAAATGAAAGATGAGAAAAATACAGGCAGGATTTTTTTGATACTTGAAAGTTATCTGCTTCAATTTAACAAGTTACCACCATAGACCTATATCTCTGCCTTTTAACCTGATATATGTCTTAAGAAAGTCAGCAGCTCTGTGCAGTAAAGACCACTCATTCCCCCGTAGCCCAGCAAACATCTGCGGATTCCTTCTGCCAAGCCCTGCTCTCTCTGATCTGCTTGTGGCCTCAGGGTCCACCAGCGACAGTTCCTACATTGCTCCACACAAAAAGCCAGACCTGGTTCACTTTTTTCCCAGGCATTTTGTGATAGCTTTTTTTAGATTTCTTAGTATACATGTAGTATAAGGGAAACTAAAAAAATACCTTTATTACCAGGTGTTTTCACACATGCATGCATTTTCGAGCTCCAACCACAACTGGATAAGGCAGAGACAGCAAGGTGCACTGTTTCAGAAGTGCTTCCGTGTAAGAAATTATACCCTGACTAATCCCCTGGTGTCTCTCTTCTTTTCCACCGGCCCTTTTACAGAGACATATGCCAGCAGGCAACTAGGGCCAGCCACTCCAGGTCATGACAGAGCACCGTATTTGAAAAGCGGTGCCTATTTTAATGCAGCTTTGGAGAAGTAATCTTAAAAACGTGACATTAAAAATTTTGAATACATCAAACAATTATTTGCAATTGCCGTTCCTACGTTATCAGGAAAAATTAAACCAACCCCCTTTATCTTTAAGTCCCTACAGCTCATTACACGTGCCAAGATGTGAACATGTTTTACTTTTGGCAAATATTTATGCAGAACTTTTTTCTGCAGGTGCATTTAGTGAGTGGCATCCCCTAAGGCCTGGCATCACCTCCCCACCGCAGGGAAGCACCTCACAGCCCATAGCGGAGCTGCCACAGTTTCTGTGCCATGACGCAGACCGGGAGAAGGTGCTGCTGGCGTGGCTGCAGGAAGAGGGTGCATCGCCCCAGGAGAGACAAAGGCAGTCCTGGAGACCTGTCCTGGAGAACCAGAGCTGTGTTGGACCCGTATTGGCAGCAGACAGGACTAGCAAGTCCCTGCAGCATCCTATAAGTTTATTCTGTGGAGTTTTGCACTGGGAATATCCTAAAATTTTAATGCCAATAAACTTTTGTGCAGAGGACAAGGTGTGCAGCTAGAGGTAATTATCATCACAGCTCTGTTTAAAACTTTCCACTGAAATTTGTAAATGTAGCAAAACTTCATAAACCTAATACTTAATTTTGTCTTGATGGCTGTATTTGCAAGTGCATTTTATTTTTAGTTTAAATAACATTTAAATGAAACACATCACATCTGCTTTCACACACCAGTGTTTATTTTTATTCTCGCTTGGCTGGACCCTGCTTTTGCACAGAATTTAGAAGTGCAACTCAGACCCCTTCCGAGACTGAAAATGACACCCAAACTAATGTACACGCCACCCCCATGTCGGCCGGCCTGTGTCTTAAGTGTTTGGGAGCTACAACTTAAAGAGATAAGCTTGTTTTAAGGACTGAGAAATATAGCTTGTATAAAGTCTGACAAAATGATTACATCATTAAATTCACCCCAGTTCCCTCATCACCGTTTTTACTTAGATTGTAAACATTTTTGAGGAAACATGTATCTTCAGTTTATGTGTGTGTTCATAAACTTCATGGTATCATAATCCCAAACCTGGGCTGACATATTCAGTTGATATGAACCAATTCAAAAATAAAAATTATTTAATGCTTTATGCTACCTTAGGCCTTTCCTCTGACTTCTGAAACCACAGAAAAACAAGGATGGAAGGAAACCCAAGGGATGACCTGTCTCCTCTGCTTTCCCAAAACGTGCTTGGCAGCACCCACACGTTCCTGACTGATAGAACCCTGCTGAAACCTGGCCTCAAATCCTTCCAGCAACAAGGACCTTAGGACCTCTGTCTGCATCACCAGGAGGGTTTTACAATGTCTAACTTGCATCTGCCTTGTGGTAATGGCACACCTCATTCTCCTCTACGATGACACCCAGCATCACAAATTTGCTTTCTTTTTGTATCAGTCTTACGTATTTACAGACAGTTATTACTTACCCTTCAGTCTTTTATTTTGGTTGAATAATTGTAATTCCTTCCATCCTTCCTCATCGATGTTAACTTTTAGAGCTCTGATGACTCTTATTGCTCTTCCTGGCTCTTTGCAGCTGCCTCGTGTCCTGCTGGATGCCTGATGCCTAAAATAGCACCTTACCTGCAGCCATGAGAGACCACCACTAGTGCTGGGGAAGGTCCTCCTTGTACCCCTCCACCATTGGCATCTATTGGCTATAGCCCTTATCTACAGACATAACCTAGTTCCTTTTCCACCTTTACATTTTTTTCTTTATCTTCATCTTTTTGCATTCTACTAATGATAAAAAGAGTGAGATGACATCATCTCTATGTACAATGTGACTTGTTTTGAAAAAGCTGAAAAAATACAGTGGCCCTCTTTCTACTGTGCTAAATAAAGTCAGTGTGATTTCTTAAAGAAGCACAGATGCTGAGAGTACAAGAGTATCACCAGGTTTGGAAGTGTCCTTGTCCTGATGGTGGAGCATCCTTGCTGTGAAATACATTGCATTATGCCAAAAAACAGGTGACTTGAAGTGTATGAGACTGGTCCCTGGACTTACTGACTTGGTCTCTGCCTTTCATTTTTCTGTAATGATCACCCTTCAGCTGCACCTCTAGATCCAGATAGTCTCAAAAACAGAGTACACTGATTTTTTTCAATTATGGCTCATGTTATTTGCTTGATGGATGTGAAATAGGGTCTTGATAATAAAAAAGAATATTAATAATTCCTTTTGGTTAATTTAAAAGGTTATTTTAATGAAAATAGAGCACTTTAAAATGTCTGCCTCATAGGGACATTTACGCGTGAGCTTTCTCCCTTGGAAGGCATGTGTTTGCTGCGAGGGCTTTCTTCCTCCTCAGTCTTACACCAGCTTGGGCTTATTTTTATACATTTTGTAAGACAGTATGCTAACATGCTCTTTCATCACTGGAACCCAGCTGACGTATGACTTTCTTCACCCATTAGCTATCAGCTAAAGCACACAACACTGTCCCCCAACTGGTCAGTGTAAAGACCAAAGCTTGTCCCTGGTGACTGCGCAGGTTGTCAGGCGTTGCCATGTGTAGTATCTACAGAGCTAAGCTAAAATAAGTTAGGAAGCAGTCACCTGGCCATTACGCAACCGCTGTCACAGCTAAAATCAGCACAGGACAAGACAAGCCCAGACAGATCCTAACACCCAGCACCGTCAGGTCAGTACAAAGCCAAAGGCATTTTGTTAGCAATAGCAAAAATTATATTTACTGGGCTTTACTTGCTTCTGTGCAAGTAAAAGGCAGCTTTTCTTGCATATCCCTCTACGCTGCCATTTGAAGCTGTTGCTGCTGATATATCACAGCCTGATTCAGACAGAGAAGTCTTTATGTGAGTAAGGAAAGTCCTGGTTTGTGGACAACTCACCTGATTGCAAACTCTTTCCCTCCTGCCTGCCTCCAGAGGAGCTAGGGGAGGCGATGCCCTTAGGCGGCACTGCGCGAGGTTCTTCTCATGGCCAGGGACTTGCAACGGCTCTGCTGAGCACCAGCAACGGCCAGGGAGGGCAAACAGGAGTGGAAGGATTAGGTGAACTTTATTTTCAAGAAAGTGGGATTCTGCAAAGACACAAAATGAGATCTAGATACTCATTTTAAAGGAGCGAATGAAGAAAAGCGCTGCTCCATTCCTGGAAAGCCAAACTTGCAGAGGAACTTTCTGCTTGAGCTGCATTTCAGGAACAAGCTCGGCTGTTGGAAACCGGCGTGATGGAGAAGCGGAATAAATGTGAACGCATCATTTCCCTGCCCATGTTCTCACCTCCTGTTTCTATTAGCACAGAGAGAAACACTAAAGCGTTGTTCTGAATAAAGTTAATTGTGGATTCAGACTACACAGATCATTGATATTGTAAATCAGTGACAAACTATTAAAATTAGGAAGCAAAGATATGTTAACGGCTGTCAAATAATACTGAGAACTGGAATTGCAAAGCAATATAAACAAATTATAATCTTCAGATGCAAAAAAGATACAATGGGATAAAAATTTTACCAGGTGGTGAAGTCTAGCATCACTTACTGGAGGTGTTCAAAAAAGGAATGTTTCATGAGCATAAAGATAGTGGATAAGAATTTTAGTTGATGCTAGATGAGGATTTTTATGGAAAGGCATTATGGACGAGACTTTGGATGAAGCAGAAGTTTTAGTGAAAACCTAGATGTAAATTGGAGCTGATTTAAAAGGGGGTGGGTGGGTGGGGGGGAGAATCAGTTCAGGTTTCAGCCCAAATTGGACTAAAACCCTAAAACATAAAAACAATTCCTATGTACTGGACTTTTCTAGGCGTTTCAGAACATCAAAATGGGGACCATCAAATCCGGTCCTCTGGTACTGAAGACCTTCACATCGTATCGTTGCTGTCTTTAGCTGATGAGTCCCGCTCAAACACTAGACTTTCCTCCCTGCCCATGACAAGAAGTTCTCACATCTCCCTGCTGTTGCCTTCGAAACCTTCTGCTTCCAGCCCAGATTTCCTCACAGAAACATAGAGCACATCAGGGGTAAACCATTGTGGAGCTGTGAAATACAATCATTTTTCTACAGTGAAATATTACCAGATGTGTAATTTTTAGAACAAAATAATTTGGATTCAAAGGCTTGCCATGTTTTGGCTGAACTTAGTTTCATCCAGTAGTTCCCAAACACATCTACTTGGGATATTCAGTGCAATAACGAAATAAGAAATTTTTAAAACCAAAACTGTTGGGTTTCAAATGAAATACCTTCAGTGGACCATAACAGGGCAAAGAAAGGATAAAGATGTAAATCACAATTTTAACAATATCAACACTTTTTTCCTGAGTGTCTACATCTAGAACTACTGGCAAAAAGTCAAGCATCTTATATTTTCACTTAAGAAACAGAACAATGAAAATGTTCCTCTTCGTTGTGTCCATGATCCTGTGGCCTGGGAGACACTGATGCAGGTAATAGATCAGGAAGGGAGGGAATATTTCCGTGACAAGCGCTGGGAAGGAATAGCCAGCTAACTGCTGAAAATCAAAAATAAAAAAGAAAACAGTAGAAAAGTTTTGGAGAAGAGAATGAGTACCAGGATCCATTCACTGCCCCATGCACCACTTGCATGTTCAAGAGGCATTTCAAGGGGACGATGACTCTGCATGGGCATGTGCCGTGTGGTTTGGTATGCAGAGCACCCTGCCGCTCCGCCAGCACTTCCAGAGGCACCCAGGCTGCTCAGCGCACTGATGATGGGGCAGGTGAAGGGGCGGCTGCACTGCGGCAGCCTTTACAGCTCCATGGGGCTGCTTCTGGTATCACTATGACAAAGACTGACGTGAACATTTTTGTGTTCGAGCTTCCTGTGAAAGAAGCCTTACTTAAGTTACAGATGTTTTTTTTACAAGGGATTTAATTATATTCTACATTTTACTTCTTCCATTGAATACCACTCCTGTATAACCTCTTTAGAGTTTGATACATGCTACATTTTGACAGCTAATATATTGGCCTTACCCAGAGAGCTGTTCCTGAATGAATATTCATATTGCGTATTCAAGCTCGGGAGCCAACAAATACCAAAGTTAATGTCGCACGAGATCCTCCACTCTGCCTGCTTGCATGTACATCTGATGATGATGGCGTCTTCCGTAAACTGCCACACGGGCTTGAAAAACTCTCTACAGATTCATGTACGCAGGCAGAACAGCAGCATGGCATGATGTGCCACTTTGTATAGCTGGGTGTGCAACCAGCTGCCTTTATTACCTACAGATTTATAGCACAGAGTCTGTCATGGAGAAATAACAGAGTGGAGAGGATTTTCATTTGTATCCAGCACTGGCCTGACAAAAGTCAGCTTAAAACCTGCTTTGTTCTGATGGAAACACAGTTAGGGCAGTAAAGCCTCTCTGGCCAACTTGTTAAGTCTAAAACAGATGCAAAAAAGGCAAAAAAGCCCTGTAAAATGGAAGTGCTGTGTTACGAGCCACAGCACCGTCCTACTTCAGTCATGAGCACTGAATGTCATCAGTCCTTCTGCCATACGTAACATCTGGATAATGGGTTTTGTTAAAAGTACAGCTCCTTTCTGGAGGAAAAAGGAGCTAGCACCGTGTCAAGGTCCATTTGCATTGCAGAACTCTCTTGTAGAGGAAGTAATTTTCATGAGCCCCATCTCGATGTATTCTGCTCAAAGTCAGGGAAATACTGTAGTTATACTCAGAATGTCTTTGTAGCACACAGAGAAGAACTTCAATGAGACAGGACTGTAGAGAAGAGAGAAAAAAATGACATACAAGAGGAATTTTAAAATGATTTCTACAATTTACAGCCTGCAGAAGCAATAAGGGACCCTGTTCTGCCACTGCTTATGTAATATATGTCCTGTGTATTCTCATAAACTATGTGGCTGCAGTACTTTGCATAGCCTTTTTGTATAATTAAGATGGAAATGGGTTTTGCTGTTCCAGCACCAGCAAGATTCCCTGGAAGCGCAGAACAGGAGGGGAGGATGTGGCAGGGATGTGCTGGGGGCTGGGAGCCAGCTCAGCGAAATGGCTCATAGCACAGGACACCTCCCGAAAGCAAAGGGGGAAGCACAGACCGGACTGTGCCCACAGCAACCTCAATCTGCCTAATCCATGTCCATGTGCTCACACATCCCATGGCCCCGTCGGAGCCACATGGGCTTTCACAAGAAATGCCAGTGGTGTGGAACGGGACCCTTAATAGACTGTGGATGAATGTTTTTCTCCCTCACTGGTCATGGCTCCTGTGTGATGATCTCCTTCCCCAGGAAGCCATAGACTTGCCCCGTCTATGGCTCTGGGGTGGCTCTCCATCCCCTCCCTACTTCTGTCCTGCAGCCACTGAAGCTTTAATTGACATGAGAAGGAGCTACTGTCACTGTAGCTCATGGCGATGACCACCTTGACCAGTGGCAAGCATCTTCTCGGTGCTATAACCTTTGGATGTGAATGGTGATCCTTCCTGTCCATTTGGCCTGTGGAGTGGAGCCTTCAGCCCCACTTGTCACTGGTGGCACTTGACGACAGGATTTGTCAGTCATGAGAGATCAAATCTAGTTTTGAAAATGTTAGCTCAAATCAAATCAAACATCATTTACATGACAGCATGAGAATGACCACATCAGCTCAGAACAAGGGTACTTCTTGAGCTATAGTAGAGCAAGCATATTTGAGAGCGTGGCGTTGTTTCCCAAAACATGTTGTGAACCAGAATTTCAAATACAATGTCCTGGAAATGTTGATGATGTGTTCCTATGTGACAGATACTCCAGCTTACTTGAGCTGGAGACCCCAGGCCACCTACACTCTAAATCAAGAAGGAAACCCTGGCTCACTGAAACTACAGGTCTTTTGAGATTGTCTTGAGAGATTAATTTCTGCTATACCACAGAAAAAACTGTTCATAAAGGATTTTTCCTATGTATTTCTGGCCCTTTGGACTCCTGGCTCCTTGCCAGACAACCTAAGTCCACCAGCACAGTGCTGCTGTTCTGGAGCTGCGGATCTTGATAGCGCTATTGACCCCAATACTCAGACAAGAAGCTGTAAAAAATACGTCCTGCCTTTTTTTTTTTCTTCCCTGACAAAGGTGATGATTTGGTATTTTCTACAAACCTCTGGGCAGCTCCTGCCATCATGTCCATCCTGTCTAGCCATGTACCTGAGCTGTGGGCATGCAGAAGCAGGAGCTCCACCCGTCCAAGCCTCAGATACTGCCTCCAACACCAGGACAGACAGGATGCCCTTGGCCACCAATGCCACCCTCATGTGCTCCAGCCTTGCCACCATGCAGTCCTAAGTGGGATGTGGCCGTTGGAAGAGCCCTGCTTTTATAAGGTTACCCTTGGTCTTTCTTTTGCCACCTTTCATCACATTTCCAGGATCTGAGTATTTCCCGGGGAAAAGGCTATGAGTTTTTGTCAAATTCTCCAGGCACGGCTTGGCTACAGTGAAACAACTGGGCATTGTGAACACAGAATGGAAGTCATGTACTGTCTGGATTATTAATTTCCAGGGGAAAGGAAAAGGTTAATTTAAAAGAATGAAAAAAAATGACTCAACCTCAAGCTGAAATAAGAAAGTGAACAGGAAGAATTTTGGCATTTATGACTCTTGTTGTCATAGAAACTGAACTTGATATTTCCATAGAGCAATCTGTAGAGGTAACAAATACTGTACTTTATAGCAGTGATGAATTAAGATCAATTTAAGATTTCCAATACATTGTCAAACAGATCAAATACTGGTTTATTTTGTATTGTCAAGTTGTTATCAGGGTCCTTAAAAACCATTGCTGATATATTTAAATGAAACCTATCTGGTATTTCCAGGCTATTATTAGAATTTAGAGTGGCTGGGGGAGAGATATTACAGTAGCCCAGAAAAAGTCCTCAAATTTCCATCAGAAAAGAGCATGTCTCATGGGACACATCTCTTGTTTGCCGTCACACCATCTCCTCTAGCACCTACAGCAACGACCTGCATAGAAAACAGTTCTGTGCAGTGTTGTGGATCTTGAGGGCAGTTTCTGAGACCAAAATGAAAAGGGGACCCAGCACGGGATGACTGACCAGTTCTCTGGACACCAAAGCTCAGGACTTGCTGGTTTTCCCGAAGGCCTTATCTATTAGGTCTTTTGGCAGCTGATATCACAAAATTGCTTAGGTTGCTCAAATTCTACTTATCCGTATAGGCCTACTGAAAGTACAGCGGTGCCACATCCAGGATCTGAGGATTTCAGCTAGTATAGAGCATCCCAGTGTGACAACTGTGTAGCTGAGACCATCAGAGTCGTATATGAAAGGGGTTTTTTTTAACCATTTTGATTACGAACCATAACCTCCCAAGTAGTTATGACTGTAGGGCTTCTCTGAACATGGTTCTGCTTCACATTGAGCATGTCTTAAAAAAAAAAAAATCATATTTGGTTTCAAAAATTCCAGTAATGGATAATTTATCACAAATCTTTGTACATTATTCCTCCTTACTTTAATATACAAGCAAGAAAATGGCCTTTATCCTGCAAAGCCCAAACTATTCTTAACAAGGATTTATTTAGCTTAATTTCCCATCTGGACGTTTTTTGCCCTTTATTAAGTACGTTGGAGAATCTTCTGTCAAAGTTAGGTTCCCTTTGTTCTTAAAAGTTGGGAACTGTGATCAAGACAATCCTTTACCTTTTCTTTGCTAACTAGAACTTTGGCTTCCTAGACAGTCCTTCATGTCAGGTCCATTTTTCTTTCTTTTTCTGTTGTTCTGATGCTCGCAATTCTCAGATTCTCCTATCATAATTTTTTAAAATCATCATGTTAGACTTAGGGAATGCATTTTAGCACCGCTCTTATTAAAGTAAAACAGAGTAAAACACCTACACAGTATTTTTGAAATTATATAGTTAATGCTGCCTAGACTGACCTATGCCCATGGCCAGTAGTGTCTGCTTTGGTGTCCGCCCAATCAGCAATTCACTGCTTCTTCACCTGTCAGAAGGATTTTCCCGTGATGCTGACTTTGGTGCTGCTGCTTCCTTTCCTCAATGCTTCAGTAGCTCGTCTCACTCTTTTGCCATCTCTCACTGTTGTCTGCCAGTGAGGATGCAGAAACAGTGGTAAGAAGTGGCAGTAATATTCTCTGTGCTAATGGGGTGAGTAATCTGACAAACTGGCGCGCCTCGACCTCCGGAGGCTGCGGGCACTGACAGTGGAACCACACGCCTGCTTTGCAGAGGAGCTTCTGCCACTTGGTTTCAGCAGGGCTGGTAATGGGCAGTAGTTCGTCTGGCTAGAAAGAGCGAGCGGAGCCTCTGTTCTTCCTGCCAACGGTCAGAAGACCTGAATTATGAATGTAGATAGTTACATGCTTCCTAGGCTCGTTTATTTAGCTAATATATTAAAAGATTGGAAAGAACATTTATATGGGATATGATGAAAGGAAAAAGACCAATACATAGAATGTGAAATGACACGGGGATGGTTTGTGGGCACTAATGAAGTCACATAAAAGCCTTAGGGAAGATAATGCACCGTTCTAGGCAAGATAATTCTTTGTCCCAAACGTACACCGCTGAGGATGCTTTCCCATCCCCCCTCCCACTTAGGAATGCATACAAATGGAGTGAACAGGCTAAGAGTCTGGGCAATAAGTCCAGAAAATGGCTCTCGTTGCCACTGTTCAGTGCTAACAGTAGGGACTCATACCTTTGGAAGTACCTGGTTCCTTTATTTTTCATTCTCACTTGGTGGAGCTTTTGCAGCACTTTTTTACAACTCGGCATTACATGTACCCTTTAGGTAGATGACGGGAAGAAACATCAGTATTCTCATCTGTCCTTAATAAAGTTTAAGAAAAGTGTGAGAGACTTCTCAGAATTTTATGAGAAATCATTGAAGTCAGGCAATAATCAGACCCACCTTTTGTGGAAAGCCACGGTGCTGTTCCTTTGAGTGCCGCGCTCCCTTCTCGCTCAGGAAGAGGTCAGTAAATCATGCCGCCATCAAGAGTGGAACTAAACAGATGAGAAGCTAAAGACTGCAGTGGGCATGACACTACCTGCGAAACATTGCGCACGTTCAGCTTTCCACAGCCTGAAAATACCTACAGGATTTTCCTGGAGAGCTTAAGTATGTTATATGACCAGCCACCACGTTAATATTCTGCTTTGATAGCTTTATTGATTGCCGTGTTGCTGCTAAGAGCCCTGTCCCAATGCACAAAACTTGTTTATAATTTATGTAAACCACATAAACTTACTGCTGCTAATTCTGTGGCTTACTGACCTCAGCAGCTTTGGAAGCGGTACACCTCTGTTTCCTCCTCTGTCCTTACGGCGTGCACATATCCTGCCTGTTTACACGCTGCCTGGTCACATATTTTCTTGGAAAATTACTTATACATTTTTCATATAATGTGAATCATGGAGCTGGAAAGAAATATGTGATGCTGAAGTGCTAATATATTTCCATGTCTTGGGTTTACGAGTGCATTTCCCAGAGAATACAGAGGCAATTGTTAATGTCATGTCTGATTTCCTTTCTGGAGATGGAAGATGGACAAAGATTTACTAGAAGTATTCTTTTCCGTGCCAAGAGAATGGATACACATTAGTAAGTTGACAGAAAAGATGAATCCTCTTGTGCCACTGCTGCTGTCCACTCTCCAATCTTCCTTTATAATTAATTAGCTGTCAGATCTGCTAAAACTCAAATAACAGATTACTGGGATGCAAGGCAAATTGGCCCTGAAATTAAGACCCAAGTTTGAGTTGGTCTTCTTCCTGACCTTGCAACTCTTGTTATTGATTTTGGGTAATTTTCTGTTTAGGAAAAACAAGAATAAGGTATAAGTAACAAAGAAGCTTTTTGAGAGTCTTTCTGTCAAGTGTTCCATGATTTCAAAGATTTGGTACTTATGTCTGCGAGCTCTCTTCACTACTTAAGTACATTAACTTAACTGAAATATTTACTGCTCATCTCTTTCTAAGCTTCAAAATGAAAATAGGGACCTAGATCGATTGCATGTCCCTACAATAACTCATAGAGAAAAATATAATTTGGATAACTTAACTGAATTAATAAAAATACTTAACTGCATAGCTTAACTCATTTTCCAAGACCTTATTAAAACTGAAGATACCTATGGAAAAAATACCTCCAATTTAGGTGAACGGTTGCAGTAACTGGCACAATCTCCTTTATACAGGACAAAATAACTTATTAATAACTTATTGGATTTTAAGGGTCCCACAGCTCTTCTCATGTGGCAGAAGCCCCATGTTTGGTCTGAGACGTACTTTCTGGGACGTATGTTCCCTTGAAGTGAACTTGCTCCTGTGACTGATGACACTTTGGGGGAAGACGGGGGCTCTGGTTCCTCCACCCCTTTGTGCTGGGGGCTCACCACAGTCCTGTCCACATCCTTCAACTGCCCCGGACTGGCTGTAACGCCTTCACCCTTCTCCTTCTGTCCTGCTAATAGGCTGCTACTGGAAATGTTTCCTAGACAAGGGTGACACAAAAGACAGTATTTTTTAGATAATAGGACATCCACAGATGGAAAACAAAGTGCCCAGTGCTCACAGAGGAAGCCTGGCTGAAGCGGTGATGGAATTTCTGATACGAGTCTGAATCAATTGGCTTCGGTGTTCTCTCAATAATTTGGAAACCTGGGTGCTATACAGAAGACCTCTGATGTAACACACCCAAAATTCATTATACTTCATGGGCATTGCTTTTGTGGAATTGCAAAAGAACATGAATAAATCTTGATGTGGGCAAAATATCCAAAATACAATACTTCACCTATTGATGTGGTTTATAAAGGATAACAAGAGAACTTTGTGCAGCTCCAGGTAAAGCTGGATTTTCAGAGCCTATAGTTTAGTTAGGATGCACGGATATGTCAGAAACGCTGTATTGGAAGTCCTGATGAATTATTGCTCGTTCATAAAAGCATTCTATCCGACCCATTTATACTGGAACCACCTTTCTCATGAAAATAGAATTACTGCTACACTAACACTACTCATTGCATTTTTATTTCGTGTGGAACTCAATTTACCCTGTAAAACATTGTCTCCTGCAAGTGTATTCTGCTTGCATTAAAGCACAGAAAGCTGAGAGGAGCACTGGATTAGCATTTGCTTATCTGTTATCATAGGATCATAGAATCATAGAATGGTTTGGGTTGGAAGGGACCTTCAAGATCATCCAGTTCCAGCCCCCTGCCCTGGGCAGGGACACCTCCCACCAGCCCAGGTTGCTCCAAGCCCCGTCCAACCTGCTCTTGAGCACCTCCAGGGATGGGGCAGCCACAGCTTCTCGAGGCAACCTGCGCCAGGGGCTCACCACCATCACAGGAGAGAATTTCTTCCGCATATCTCACCTCAATCTCCCCTCTTCCAGTTTAAAACCGTTCCCCCTCATCCTATATGGCTCCCCTCCCTGATCCAGAGTCCCTCCCCAGCTCTCCTGGAGCCCCTTTAGGCACTGGAAGGGGCTCTGAGGTCTCCCCGCAGCCTTCTCTTCTCCAGGCTGAATACCCCCAACTCTCTCAGATTTGATGACTTTGATTACCGCACGTTCAGCTGGCTGTCTCTCCAGGCACAGTTGCTTGGGGGATGCGCAGAACCTGCCTGGGAGCGGGCCGGGAATACGGGATGCTGCACTCCGCAGGGACTGTCCACAGCTGCCCCTTCCCCGGGGCAGACCCTGCAGCCCCGTGAGCCCGGGAGCACCCGCACGAGCAGCACAAACTGGGGAACAGCCCAAAAAGCACAACAGGGCAGTAAAAGTGAGTGCTGGAGATGAAGCTTGGGGTGACAACCAGAACATCACTGTCACCACGAGCAAGGGGTGATGGCTGGAAGAGGTTTGTTGCTTGTGCTGCCAACGTGGAGAGGACTTGCACGACTACTTGTTCCTTCCACGATTAGCTGGGCTAGTAAAAACTGCTACATCTGGTCCAAGTCCTCAAATCCGCTAACAGAAGATAATGAGAGATCATTTTCAGACCAGCTTAGAAGCATTGGGTGTTTTAAAGAGGTGTATGCTAACTGACGTGGCGGAAACTAACTGGCACTGCAGGACAGGAGAAGATGCCATTTCATGAATAAATGAAATAGATGAGCGATGCTTCCTCAAAATAAAGGATAAAAATAGAATCTGAGATGTGAAATTTGAGGCATGAATCTTGCAGGCTCAAGAGATGTGTCCTGGCAAAGTGAACAGATTGTGATTTTGATCAGGATCATTTGCACAGGCATCCCTGGAAGTCAGAGAATTAATTCGCATGGGAATACAAAAAAAAAAGGATCCTGAATTAACTGAGTGGGAAATAACTAGAAGGTAATAAGTGTATCTTTAACATCTGTATAGAGGGATATTTCAGTTGTGTATTATATTTGCATTAGGAGACATCCCTGAAGAATTTTACAAATTACAATGATCTGTTTCAACAATTTTTGTTACTTAAGGAAGAGATAAATAAATAAATAAATAAAATTATTATTTCCTATATTTTTTTTCTTTTACCGACTGCTCCTATATGAGTTGCAAGCCTGATTTCAGTGCAGAACTAATGAATAGATGGGCAGCTCAGGGCCTGTGGGGACCAGCAAGGGCTGGAGGCACCCACGTGCCCCAGGGCTGGATCAGCTTGACCCCAGCTGTCCCTTATGGACCCTTGTCTCCCCTGGCCTTTCACCGTACGGAAGGCTTTCACGACATCCCTCAGTAGCCTTCCCCTGTGTTCAGGCAAGAGGTTGCTACCAGCTTGCTCGCATCTCCTTGGTGCATCTGACCCCGTGGACTGGGAAGACAGATCTGCCTCCCCCTTTCCACAGCACAGCACAGACTGCCATCATCCCTCATGCCGCCTTCTCTTTTCCAGCCACAACAGACCCACATCTTCCATCCTTTCACGGCCGCTCATGTTTCTGGGATCTCTGATTTGCCTTATCCCCTGATTGGCTTAGAAATACACAGATGCAGGTAAGGCAAGTAAATATCACAAGCAAAAGAAATACTTTAAACTGAGAACGTCAGGAAATGTATTCAAGGAATTGATCTGAGTCAAAGACAAACCGTCATACGAACACTGAAACTGCAATAAATCTCACTGCTTCTTTGTGTGTGCCAGGAATAACCTCTTTGCCTTCCTGCGAGCAGTCCAATCTGACCTGCCTGGTGCTTGAATGGGGAACCACTTGGGCTTCCATCCAAAAACTCTTTCTTTGGAGAAAACACAATTTGGGCAGAATACAGGTTCCTACACGTTCATACCAGGACTCAGCAAAAGCTCCAGTAAAAGGACAGCTGCCCCAAAGTCTCAAAATTCCTGCTGATATTTCAGAGAAACTCCTTTAGATGAACAAACTGTTACTTCCCCCCAGTCAACGTTTCTGGTGCTAAGCGTGGCTCATCGAGGCACAGCTCATGCCCCATTCACTCTGGAGCTCACAGCTTCATCCCTCCACCTAAATCTCTGGGTGAGCTTGTTCGGGAGGTGGCTCTAAGCTCACCTGGAGCAAACAGTGAGCAGAGCTTAGCCCAGAGCAGGATGGATGGCAGCACCAACCCATAGCAAAGGAGGCACCGCTTCCAACTCCACAGAACTGTGTAACATCAAACATTGCTCTTGCTATAGGCAGTGTTTGCCTGACTTCAGCCTCGTGGAATAAAAATCTATCTGAGGTTATTTAGTGCATAGACACGTCTTTGGCCTCAGCTGCCTTCATGGCACAGGCTGCTGGAGTCTGGGGTAATGTTCCTCTGCTACGTACCCTTCCTGGGGTGTCCCAGACTGGCTGTCTCAGGTGGGACAGCCGGGACTCCTCCAACCCTGTGTAATCACTCTCCTGTTCACACCAGGACTCCTTCATCCAAAAACCCAGGAAAGGCAGCAATCATCCTGGTAGCCTTTTATTACACAGCAGAGGAACCTTTCCACAAGTGCTTTCCATGGTGCTTGCTCCCAGTGAGAGACTAATTATGCACTGAGCCATGCTGTTACTGTGCGCCGGTGTACACAGCACAGATATCACAGAGATGATATAGGAAGATTTATATAAAAATGTAGAATACTAGCAAGTATACGCCTCAGAACAGTCTCGTTTGTTTTGAGTACACAGAGAATAATCAAAGTTTACTACAAATAATAAGAACTGGAACAAGACTGAGATGAGAAACAAATACAAAAACTGTGTTTGTTTACAACACATTTAAGAAAATCCCTACATCTCCAGCTATTCCAGCTGTATGGCAGAATTCATGGCTCCTTTACTGGTAGAAGTGAGGTCACACTGGAACTGGATCACTAAGATAACCCAACGTAAAAAAGTAATAACTTTTTTCTTTTCAATTGAGGTCTTTTTATAGGTCTACAAATCTCTGCACTGGCAATATGTCAGTGACACATAAATGGAGACAGGAATGGGTGCTAAGAGATGAAGTAGGGAGAAGGAAGAAGACTGTAAATAAGCTCTGCCACTGAAGAAAATATTTGTAAAAACAGTGTCTGAAATAGGTAACCAGTCTCTTCCAACAACTAATTCAGTATATACATATATTCAGTATATACATATATTTAAATTAAAGATGTCATAACCGAGGCATTCACTTCTTGCAGGCTCCTCCTGAAGGGTTTTTTTCAGGAAGACAAAGAGTAAATCCCACACTGCATCATCAGCCCACCTTTGCTAGGACGTACAGCCCCCTTTGCCTTCTAAACAATGCATTCTCATGTTCAGGAAAAGGTAAGAGCTTTCTGAAAACCCCAATTTTTCTCTGAGATCTCTTTTCCAGAGATCAAGTTTATATCTGTAATAAACAAGTATAATATTCAAAGTTTGTTGTTCTTTGGGCACATTTTGGTTTTGCGACATTTGAATGACCATGGCCTAACTGTACTCTTCACTGTATGTAATACATTTACAACTTGCAATTTAATATTTTATTAAATGTATCAGGTTCACAATTCCCAGTAACTGCTGCTTGCATTTTTTCCGCCTTTAAAGTATATCATAAAAGAAAATAGAATTGCAATTAAAACAATACAGAACTTATAAAAACCTCTATAAATATAGTCTGCATTTCTATGGCTATTACCTCATTTTACACTCCAGACTTATCTTTGGGTGACAGGAAGCTGAAATCCTGAAATGGTTTAGTTAGGCTGAAAATCTTATTTAATACAGTTCTGCTGAAGAAATATAAGCAAATGTTATTAACTTCCACAAGAATCAGACATATGAAGTCAATGGTGAATTTTACTTTGCAAATTACAACCGTATGTAAGAACGCAACTGACAGATGGAAGAATAACTGTGACCATTTTTTGCATTATTTCTGAGGTTGCCCTGATGAGTCCCTCCATCCCCAAAACATACTTTTGCAAAAAAATCTATGTATTCACCCATTCCAGACTGAGTAGAATGAACGACAGCCATTGCCTGGACAGCATGCATATTGGCACACCACCCAGACACACTCTGGGGAAACAGACCTGACTGCTGAGAGGCACAGCAAGCCCTCATTTGGAGTACACAGAACCACGTGGAATAGCAGCAACGCAAACAGCTGAAAATTTCAGCATTTAAAAAAAAAACACACAACAACCCACTAAACCCCCCCAATACTTCACTGGATTAAGTTGCTTTTGAAGAGGCTGCCAGCACCAGAGTTTGTGCACAGCATGTAAATGGGGACAGGGATGTAGTTTAAAGAAATTCCTCGTGGGAGCAATACGCAGCACTGGAGCAGAAGGTGGCTGGGCTGCCAGCCTGAAGCCAAACGGGATGCTCGCTCCTCGCAGGACGGGCAAAGCCATACTTACCAGTGTGGTGTCAAAGAAGAACCAAAGACAATGGTAGGTAAACAGGTGAAACTTTTCTTTCATTGTAGTAGTATAACCGATTCAAGAAAATATATTGAAAACAATTTCGTACCTTACAAATAGAAAGATATGGTTCCAAATATTTTTCCGGAGATGTGCCCCCTTACAGCGATGTCTGCCAGAGCTCATTTACCACCTTTTTCCCCTCACATTCAGCTTGGGGAGGTGCTTCTGGGGTTCCTTGCCATTGGTGCAGCATCCAAATACCTCAAAAGAGCTTAGTTTTGTCTGCAAACTCAGCAAAAACTAGATGTTGTAGGTTTAAAATAGAAGAAGAAAATAAAGATCCCAGGAACAGAAGCCCATCGGTCAGCATAGCAAGGGTAAAGAAAGTTCACATGTCGTTAGAGTCAATATCACACCTGCAACACAACAGGTGAAGAAGGTGCAAAATTTATGGGGACTGTTGAATTATGCAGAAACATTTGTTCCTTGTCTGCCTGTCTGCTAGAAACCATTTCTGGGCAGGAGCAGTACAAAGCAGTCTTTGGGCACATCCAGCACAGATGTATGAAGACAAGTCATAGGTGGCCAACTTGACTGCCTCCTGTGGTGAAAAGGCTCTGTGGACGATGGGAGAGCAGTGGATTGTCACTACCTGTGAGGTTAGCAAGCCTTTTGGCACAATCTCACAGCAGGCTTATAAACAAAGCCGGTGAGATGTGGGCTGGAGTGTTGGGTGGAGATGGGTGACATGCCAGGGTCACGGGGCAGTGGTGTGAAGTTTTCAGAGTTTAACAAGGAGAAACACAGTTTTACACCTGGGATGGAATTAGCCCATGGAAAAGGACAGAAGAAGAGAAGGCGAAGGAGGGATTTAATTACTGTCTTCAATTATCTGAAGGGTAGTTATGGAGAAGACAGTGCCAGACTCTTGTCAGTTGTGCACTGTGAAGGGTAAAAAGGTGATGGACACAAGCTGCGAGAAGGGAAACTTCAACTAGGTATAAGGAAAACACTGCTTTGCCATGGGAGTAGTTAAGCAAGTTACCCAGATAAGGACTGTCAAGGGTGAGGGTATGTGTGTTACAATGACCTACACATCAAGTAAGTTAGATTACATTCAGAATAAATCTTTTCCTTGATTTTCAGTAAAAATCTTTCAATGATGCAGTTGGTTAGATGGAAGGTTAGGCAAGACACAGCAGAAGACTAAAGCTTTCATGGGTTCAAAAAGATTGCTCTGAATGCTCAACAGCTTTTCATGGACCTTCCCAAATCGTCTGGTAGACAGAGATGGATCTCCTAATGCCTCTGTTTCTCTGTACTGCCCTCTGAAAACTCCATCATTTATTCATAATCTTTTTTATCCATGTGTATTAAAATTATTATCTGCAATATCTAGTTAATGGACCAGCACGTTTTTCTAAAGCATTCCTTCTAACTTTTTTTCACACCTAAGTAAACGTCTTTGCTTGTTTAAGTCTGTCGTCTCAAGAAATCCCCTACTGTGCCTACCGTGCTCAATCCTGCCGTGCTCTCAATGCCTTCATGGGAGCTGAGGCTTCTATTATTTTCCACCATTTCTGAAACTGGCTGTTGTGGTTTGGACCGAACTGGCCACCAGGCGACCGACAGATGCTTCCCCCTACCTCTCTTCAAAGAGAGAAGCAAGAGAGAGAGAGACTTATGAGTTTAGAAGGAACTACTAAAGAACTACTTTAATGAAATATTAATAATAAAATAAAAAGGAAAAAATGAAATATATGCAAACCCATATCAAGCTCCCAAGATGACAATCACAACATCGGCTGGCACTGGGGAAGTCCCAGACTGGACCCAGTGATGGTTGAGAACTGGATTCCGGATCTGCATTCAGGATCGGGATGAGAGGCAGACGAACAGACAGAGTCCTCCTGGGACGCCGGCCGTTGAAGAAAGAGCTGACCCTTTGATCCCTCAGCTTTT
>RSEF01000005.1:65248875-65272646 GCA_003993805.1 Himantopus leucocephalus
GATGATCTTCAAGGTCCCTTCCAACCTAAACAATTCTATGATTGTATGACTTCCAAGGACTGCAGCTGCAGGAGCTCGAGACAGGGCTGGCTCAGCTATCAGAAAGCTGAGCAGAAGATTGCTATTCCCAAGTGAGCCTGGAAAAAGGAAAAGAGAAAATGTGGTTTGCATTTGAAAAACCAAATAGAAATACTCTAAAATTGAGATGCTGGCAGAGTTACAAATTCTACTGCTTGAGGGGTTAAAACCATTTGAAGCAGATCTCTAATGGAAAGGCACACAATCCTTGGAAAAGACTCTGTAACTCACAGCACACTGGAGAGAGAAAGTCAAAAGAAAAGTAAAAAAGTGTCAGGACTTAAAATATGTGAACAAAAGAAGAGAAGAACACTAACGAATAAGCTCATCTCACTGCTAAATGTACGCTCTTTTCTGACTTCTTAAAGCTAAACATTTTACAAAGACCTTCAATATTTCTGTAATCTTTACAGTGCCAACCTCTTCTTAGATAATTTACCTCAAGAGACACGGACAAGGTATTGTACTGATTTCCCTCTAACTTGCTATCAATAGCTCAAGTTTTTGCAATTAACTAATTATATAGAAAATTAACCTGCTCACCTGAAAAGAACAGAAGACTTCAGATTTGACTCATTAAGATCATCGAGTTTTCTGAAGGAAATTGTGCTGCAAAGATTAAATGAAATTCATAAGGGAAGAACCAGTTCCATTGAATAATTAACTTAATAAGTATCAAGCTCCTATCGCTTGTATTCCCACCACAAGCTAATCTTTCATAAGCCTTATGCATCTTCTCCTCAGTGTACAGCAAACATTGGCAGCAGATGTTGAAGAACAGGTACAGCGCTTGAGAGTGGTAATGCAATAAAAGCAGTTTAAAAGTACTTGGAAAAATGAAGACAGGCATTTGTTTGGCGGTGAGAACATACTTTGTTCGTCCCCTGGGTACTGTAATCAGAAGTCAGAGAAAAATAGGGCTACAGCAAAACAAATTGCTGGCAGTGACCTTTTTTTGCAGGAATTAATTCAAAGGTCTATTTTAGCTTGAAATGAGCAGCCGCTCTTCAGTGGCTGCACCGTGTGTCTGCAACCACAGCTTCCAGAGAAGGCGTGGAGTCCTAGGTGGTTATCACAGCTGTTACTCAACTCTGTTTGTGAACAAAGTGAAAGATCCCCCCCAGTCCCATGTCCAGGGATACTTTTGCTTCATAGTGGACGCCATTACACTTCTGCAAGGGAGAACATGCAAAGGGACAGCTGCCACCAATCCCCCTCTTTGCTGGACGGGCATCCTCCAGCTCAGGCTTCCTGCAGCATCTCGCTGACCTCCCCATTCCGGCTTCCCGTGGATCCCGCTGGCAGAATGCCTTTGCAAAATATAACCAAGAAACCAATGGCATGAAATTCACATGTGCTAATAGCAGCTGGCCTGTACTTCCTGAAATGACATTTGCAAAGTCCTTGGAAACTGTTTGTTAGTGCTTTTATCCTTTAATTACCTCTGGCATTCTAGCAAGGCTCCAGGAGGCATTGCTCAGAAGGCAGATATGTCCTCAAGCTATTCCCTGACTGCTCTGCAGAGCACTTCCAGACGACCTGCAGAACTGTTGCTGTCCCAGCCCTGAGGACACCCATCAGTCCATCAACAATAATATCCCTGTGCTTAGTCAGGCTCAAACCAATGCAAAATTTCAAAAAGCTCTCTGGCCAAATCAAAGTAAAGAACAACCAAACCACAGGAGCTCCTGGCCTTCTGCATGGCTCCTTTCCTGGTCACCGGGTTTTCTCTGTTGTACAGTAAATATGATTTTTAAACAATTCCAAAAACTAAAATGTTAAGAAAAAAATGGAGTAACAAAAAACAGAGACAATTTTTTGACAGAGCTGCAGAAGCGAATGAGTGAAACGAAGGGATGTTTCCAACTACTGAAGTTAGTTGCTGCATGCAGGGACATGTAATAGAGAGCTTGGGTATCCACAATGCAGATTTTATTTTATTTTCTCCCATGTTATATTCATGCAATATAATACTGGGGTGTGAGAATTAATTTTAAAAAAAAAAAAAGGTTGACGCTCCAAGCCTGACAGGGCTCTAAGAAAGATTAAAATAGAAATAGTCTACTTGAGAATTTAACTGCAGTCTAGGGCACAATTAGTGAGCAAATACACCATTAATTGAGAGGATCAAGGGCATAGCAGGACCATTATAAGAGGACCTACTGTAGTAATATCACGGTTAACTGAGTGACTATTTGCCTGCACTTGAATAGAGAGCAGAACTAGTAATTAATTACTTGTATTTCCATTTTCCTCTGGAGCTATGCCATTTCCCAACTGCACTGATCACCATATAAAATATACTATTTCTTGGAGCTGGACTGTTGGAAATGGTGTCTCAGCAGTAAAATTTCTGATTCATTGTTGCCACTATTATATCCCCTTCTCTGAAACACAGTTCGGTGGATAAAATGAGTACCTGTGGAGAGAAACGGGAAGAATATTCATCTCTGGGATGTCTCTGAGTAAGAGCTAAGTTCGAGAATCTTCTTCGGTATATGTGAAGAAATGTTTTGTTTCCTTTCTAATAGATTTAGAGAGCTATGTTGTATCTCATTACTGCTAAATACATTTCAATACACATCCTCCCCATCCCCTGACATTTATGTCGTGTATCCCCCACTCCAGCCACCTCTTCCACTCACTTCAATCCACAGGAAAAAAAACCCAAACAGCAGCTTCCTTCTGGGTTAGACCAAAACAGTTCAGTATTTTCAAGGTCCTTTCAAGTAATGTTTGTTTTATAAACAAGATGTCTCTGAATATAGTAGTTTTCTTTCTTGCTTGGAGAAATTCGATGAAGAAACTTTTTTAGTAAGTGATGAGCTTGACACTATCTCGCTGGGGATTTTCAAGGCAGTTTTGAGGAGCTGTTCAAGCAAAGAACAGGAAGATATATTCATTTTAACCTCCGAGAACAAATGGTTTTGAAAAAGGTCACATTGCTGCAAGTCATGACATTATGAGCCTGATCTCATGAAACTGGTATAAACTGGCCTGTAGTCACATTTGTTCCTCTCTTAAATCAAGATTGAATTTCCTTTGCAGCCACAGCTTTATGGAGTAGTGTCTGGGCGAGGCTCCTCTGCCCTTTGTTATGTCCAAAGGGAGACATGGTGATCACCAGTATATCTTCCAGTAAGAAAAAGAGTAGGAATTTAAACGGATGGCAGTAAACTGCTTAATTCTCTCCTGGTCTGTTCTCCTTATGGCTCCTGTTGTCGATGTTTGCCAACTTCTACAGCTGGATCCTCCTGTATTGGGCCCTGTAAACACGTAACTCGCCGACGAGCAGCACTGGTGACTTCCACCATTTCATTATCCATTTGAAGGGAAGCACCTCCTCCCAATTTTTCTTGAGCCTCCCACCTGCTGTACTGGGGACTGCATTCAAAACCCACCTCCTGCAATATTCGGCTCAGAGAGTGAGGACCAATACCTCGTTTATGAATGCTCCCAGGAGGAGGTGTGAGAGAGACGCTGATGTACACATCTCAGCCAAGAATGCAGCGCCTTTGACAGAAGAGCAAACAGGAGACTTCTAGACATCTAAGTGAGTTTCTGGGAAAAAACCTTCCACATCAATAAACTTTTGGCATGTGTTCAGTTAGCTGAGCTTTTTTTGCTTTCTTGAGAATTTTCAGGGTTTTTTGGATGATAGTTTAGTGGTTCTCCTTTCAAGCACCAGACAGCGTGGATTGCCATAGCCACACAAAGGAAAGGACATTACTGCTGATAAACAGACAGAAATGCTGTCCCCCCCTCAGGGCAGATCTTTACATAGCTTTCCTGATGGTCTTAGCTTAAAGTATGTCAATGGTTTGAGATATCTGCTGGGTTTGTGCTCAGCTTGCGACATATGGACTGCATGATCTCTGGAAGTCCCTTCTGGAGCTTGCCTGCCTATTCATATGGTACCAGACAGGAGTCATCAGCCCCTAGAGGAAATCAGTAACCTGTTTATTACCAGTTTTAGTATTCCATCGTACACTGAAGTGGTACTTATTAGTCATTTCCAGTCTAAGGGACTCTGATCCCATCCAAGACCAAACCTACTCCTAAAGGTGGAATCTCTATTAAAGTCTCTGGGCAGATCCAACCAAAATAGTCTATAGAGGAAGTAATCACTGCTTTCAATCTTTTTTATTATTATTATTACTACTTTAAGTTTTATTTTATTGGTGCTTTTCCTGTAATAATAAAATAGTTAAGAGAAATAATTACAGCCACTTTGCTTTCTTTATGGGTGCCTCTTAACACAAATGACTTCCCTGAACTGTGCATTGTGTTGGTGGACCTGTAGTAACACTTGGATGTTTATTTCTCACCCCTGAATTCAAACTCTTCTTTTCTGCTAGTCGCCCCTTGGAAAGGGTTCACTTCCAAGGGTGATTTTGCAGGCACTTTCCTGGTCCCCAGTCACAATCTGAACTCATTCAGTTTGCCCTTAATTCATGGAACATTTCCCCAAAATGGCAGAATTTATGTCTCAGCCTCCGTGTCTCAGGTTTGGCATGCATCCTTTGCAAGAAAGCATTGTACAACACACGAATCCAGTATTTCTGTCACCAGTGCTTTTATTTTTTGGAAATAAAGCATCTACTCTATCTCCTTTATGCATCCCAAGCTTTTTTTTTACCTCTGGCATCAAATTAAGAGCCAACGCTGACCCAGTTGGCGACTTGCTGCTCTGACCTTTCCAGCATCATTGCCATCTTCTATCTGTTCACCAGGCCTGTACAACGTCTACATGCTCATCTGCATTAACATGTCATTTGTTTGCCATCAGTTTCACCTGACAATCCATACAATCTATTTTTAACTTCCGTCAGTGTTTGTCACATTCATACTTTTTGGGGGACATCTATATATTCACCGTCAAAACAGAGAATAGTGTCTGTCTTTGCAATTTTTCCTAAGTAATCCTATTAAAACACCTTCATTTGCTGATCTCCTCTTAGTAAAAACCCAGGGATAAAGTCAAATAGCTTATAAGTATGACACAGTTACCTCTGTCTGTCAAATCTGTAATCTCTTCTAAGAGTAAAACCAGACCAGTTCACTCTGACACCTGCTTTCCATAGTCCGGCTGGCTTATGGCTGGGACTGGGACTGGCCCGACCTCATCGCTCTCTCTTTATCCTGCATCAACTCGTTTATAGGTTAAGCAGGGATGACATCATGTCACCTGGTATGTGGCTGCTTGGTTCATCTCCCTGCCTAACAAAATGTTCCTGGCTATGGAGTTTCCCAGGTATTCCTGAATTAAATAAAGGTCAGTACCCGAGAGAGACAGCTCTCCTGACCCAGCCCGTTCAGGGGTCCTGCATGCAGTTCCTGTTGACCTGAAAATTTCAGGAGAATTTTTTTTAGTGTACCCCTTGAGAAGAAAGGATTGGATAACACTTCACCATCCTGTTTAGAATAGATTTTTCTTCCCGCTTCTTTCAGGTGCAGAAAATAAATATTTATAGTTCCCGCTGGTCTGAACCATGGCTAACAGAGACTTATTTCAGTGCAGTAATTTGTCCACAGTGCTTCTAGGATTTTATCACTAATGTGGTGCATGAAATCATATCAAACTAAATGTTTCCTTCTCATGGTTCGTAGCTCTGCTAGTCCTGCATCATGCGTAAGGTCTTCATCTTCCTTTGCTGATTTCCCCTGGGGCATGGTTGCTCACTCATGACTGCCTTTTCTTCCCCTTCTCCAGCTGCTGTACCACGCTCGTGGGTCCATCTCAGCTCTCCCAAAGTGTGGGGCTTTAGGCAGGTTACTCTGCCAGTTCTTGTCTGTAAGATGAGAATAATAGTCCCATACTTCACAGACATCTCATAGATCCATTACACGTTACAAAATGCTCCGTGTCTGAAGTGGCTTGGCCACAACTAAGAGGGAGAGTAGGAAAGCGAGGAAGGGGTGACTTTATCTGTATGGCAAAGAACCTCTGCTTCATGGACAGATGCTGCCCGCTTTCTCCCCAGATAGTCTCTGTACAGTGCAGGAGATGTGCGTGTGAATTGTGTCCTGGTTACTGTTGTAGTACTGCAAGAAAAACTAAGCTCTAGAAGTAAATGAACTAGCAAGAAGCCAAGTGGGTTAGGAGAGGAGGGGGAGGAGGGGATCATGAAAGACAGAGAGGGAGACAGAGGATAAACTAGTTGTTATTAATCTATGAAAACTTTTTTTTTTTTAACTGCATGGCTTCTTCCTGCTGCAGTCTGCAATTTCTACTAATAGATTATTAATTTACCAGACACGATTTGTATTTCCCCAGGTTGCATTTTGCCTGCTAAGAGAAGATATTCATATTTTGACACAGTATAAACCAATTCAGATTTGCTTGAGATAATGATTTCTTATTAAGGTTAGAAGTCTTTTTTGCATAATTAAATTAGAATTGTTTTGTGCATGTTAGGATTAGTGATATTGGTTTTGGATACCAAATATACTTTTATTTCCTTTCTTGCCTGAATACACTGATCTGTTTTAGTGATGTGGACATGGAAACACTATGGCATGAAAATATTGGCACTGTAAGAGACTAGATTATTTCTGGTCTTACATGAATATATTTATTTATCATGTGGTTATTCTTTGTACTAAGCTTGAACCCATACTGATACCTAGGAAAGGGAGACGAAAAAAACAGATGAAATTAACAAAATAATAAAATCCATGTGGTTACTTGGACATGTACGAATAGCAGGTCTCATTGCTTAGGGCATTTTGGATCAGTTTTGGCTCAGGTTACTTTCTGAAGTAGAAGTCCCACTGGAAATATTTACCATTTCCTAAAGCACACGATAAAGCGAAGTGCCTGTGCTCAAGTGCTGTTTTGGGGCTAGTTCATGACATCTCCAGGTATTTTGAACATGGAATAATGTTCTCCCTTGATACTGAAAATTCTTGCAAGATTATGCATTTCTCTGTGTACTTTTCTTTCTGTGAAAGTGAGACTCATTCCTCTTATTTCAGACATAAAAGATAAGGTAAATACAGTGTCTTGCTCTCGCTCTGACTGGTGGGAAAACGTGTTTTCTTGGGCAGGTGTAGCGTAGCCTTCCCACGGTATAGCTTTTGTAACCCAAACCACTCTGTTCGCTGTCCTAAAGCACAGGGATTTTCACACCCAACATTTAGCATAGGCATACAGCCATAATCTTTCTAAAAATGCGTCAGTTTTATTTGTTTGATTTCTGATTAATTCTTGGCTTCAAAGATCCCTGTTTAAACTATTCTTATTGGTAAATTGTGCACTGAGCAAACCCCCAAAGTGCTTACGCCAGCTGTGTGCTGTCCAGCGCTACCCACTTACGGGGACGCTTGGAGTGAGAAGGCTTGAAACTGTGTCTACAGTTAAGCATATCATATCTTCATATCTTCAGCTGATACTACCAACATAGGTGCTTTTTTTAACTGAGGACCGTATTTATCTCCTCTAACTTCCATTACTTTTTCCTTGCTTCTTACACAAAACTGGATGCACAGGAAGGGCTCTCTCATTCCTTATATTGGTCTTTGTATTTAGTGCGCTCTTACTCCTCTCTATTTTTATGTGACTTCGAGGTATCACTTCTATTTTTCATAAATAGGTAATTTTCAATATTATCATGTTAAACAAAACCCAGTCCTTCCAAATTTGGCATGATCTTTGACTGAGGGGTAATTTTCTTTGATTTGGGCAAGAAAGGACAACAGAAGAGAGACTGTCTGGATTCTTCAAGACTCATTTTCTTATTTGTGTGACTTAAACCCCCAATAACATTACGCTTTGAATTAAACAGATTAGGATTGAGATTTGAGTGGCTCATAAATAAACAAATAAACCCCCCACATTGTGATTTCTTCCTATTGCAATGCAAACCAGAAAATATTTACCATGTACAAAATCAAACTGAAATTACTTTCACAGCTTTATAAGAAAGAATTTCCAAAATATTCTTTCTAAGTCGTGTGTTTCAAATCTCTTTTCTAAGACCTCCTGAGTTTATTGCACAAATTAATGTCTGCTCTGCTCTTCTCTCCTCACAGGCATTTTTCAGTCCATGGACCTGGAGCCTGTGCTGTTGATCAATATCAAACTGGTTTCCAAGATTAATGAAAATTATTAGCAAGGTTTTGATGAATTTTTTGGCAGGAATCTGAAAATCCAAGCGATCAGTGCGATTCCACGCAGTGCTTGTTTGCAGCGTGGTGCAGTGGGAGAACTGAAGGTGGTAGAAGATCAACACAGACCTTGTTACACAGATTGAGCTGAAGAAGTCGGATTTTTTAATTGTCATTTCTGTTATCTTCTTAAAGGTGCCCTTTGGAAAGCAACATGGATATTCTCCTTTTAATAACACTTTCCTTTTTACAGCCTGATCATTATAAAAGGACTTTTGGGATTTTTCAGGAAATGGAAAACTCTTGAGGGAATTTTCTTGAAAGATTAGTCTGGCTTGGTGAAGCTGTTTTGGTGTTGAGCAGATGCAGTTGTGGATGCTGGGATCAGGGGATGAAAGTAGTATGCTTAGAGAGTGATATGGAATTAATTTACCACAAATAAGAAATGCCCTGTAGATACATAAGATATGCCCTCTAGACTGCATTTATTTTTCTGTTCTTCTTTTCTAGCATTCCCAGAATCTCTTGGTTTTACGGCACTAAAATCATTGGTACAACCATTTCTGCATGATTTTGCAGATAGCTGTAGGCTTTCATCACTGTTAGTATCAGCTACTGAAATGAGTGAAACAAGCACTCTGCAGCAGTATTTTCACATCCTGCATGCATATGTATGAGCAAAGACTAAATAGATTAGAACTTCTCAGCCTCAGAAAGGAAAAAAAAATCAAACCCTGAGAATATGATAGCAGCCTGTAAAGTTGAAAACGACACAGAAACAGTGAATGGGGAGTCATTACTTCCATAAAAGAAAGAGTAAAGACCCCCGTCAACTTACCAGGTAACATATTAAAAACAAACAAAAGAGCATATTTTTTCATGCCAACGTTAGGCAAACATCTGTCAGGAATGACATTATGTAGTTGTTCTTGCCTTGGGGCAAGTGATGGACCAGATGTCCTCTTGATGTTCCCTTTCAGTCCTCTTTCCTGTGATTCTATAATTAGATTGCACAACTCATTGGCATAAGCTTTAGCAGTTGCCAAAGTTATAAACACATTAAAAAAAAAATTACTGCATAGAATAAAAATCCACAAAGAACTGTTAATCACAACAGCCTGGGTGCAATCTCTGACTCAGGTGGTCTCTCATCAGCTGTTTGCTGGGGAAAGTATTGGTCTGCCTTTCCTCTTTTCCTTGCTTTTTCCCCCAAAGTACGCCCTTCCGGCTGCTGGGGGCGGGGGGTGCCTGCCATATGTTGTTTCTACATGGGACTGCACATCCCGCCGTACCTTCAGCACCAGGCAGGAATCAGGAAAAATCCCTCAACATTTCCTTCTGGAAAAGACTCCTTCCAAAGGAAGCAGTGTCAGCGGTCGGCACACTTGTAGCTCAACCGTGCACGGCTGTGGGTCTGTGAGAGCGGTGCAGCCACGGCTTCTGCGCTCAGGAGAGTGTCCAGAACCAGCCCGGGCTCTGGCAGCCGAGCAGCGGTGGGGTCGCTGGTGGGGTGCAATTGCGGTCCAGCATGATGGAGTCGATATCCAACTACCCTACAAGCCTACGTGACTAGTCTTTGTAGGAAAACATCCACAGAACGGGGATGGAGAATGTCATAAATGTATTGATGTGTTCACAATGCACCCACGCAGCAAAGAGGCTGTGGCTAACAGTGGGATGTATCTGGAATAAGAATTGCTCTCAGCCTTACCAACTACCTTGCCTTTTCACCCATAAAATAGCAGGTGGTTTTTGTAGGACCGTATTTCATAGCTAAGGTGCTTCTTGCAACAGAAAAAAACAGTCAAGTAATCCAGTGAAGTTAATGCTAACTTAAGACCCCGTCCCCTACCAGAACCGTCCTGGGCAGCCACAGCGCACAACAGGCTGTACTGTCACATACGTTTAGGAGGCACAAAATGTCACAAATCTGAGTAATTTCTGTCTAATTCCTTTATAGTGTTCCAAACTGCCATACCTCTATTAACCTAACAGTGAAGTTGTGAAGTTGTCAGAAAATTTTCTTAAGGATGTGACGCTACAAATTTGGTTTAGCTAATTAACTAGATGAAGTGTTCTTTGTTACCTGTCTTTTCCAAATTTGCTTTAAGAAAAAAAGCCAGATGATGTCTTCAGGCACTTGAACATGGCTGGGAACTGGGAGTTAAGCCAGTATGACACTGGTGCTGTCAGGCACTGAGCGACCAAGATGAGATCCAGCTCAAAGAACAGGTATTGCCCAAAGGACGAGTCCCTCGCTCTAGACTTTCACAATGACTATGAACTTCACTCTAGGACCCAATAGACCAGTGCAGCAGATGGGTGTCTTCAGTCCAGGAACAGGGTTTGAGCCCTGGTTAATCCACCCCAGGGAACCCTCCTTACACCCCGAGGACCCTCCTTAGACCCCGAGGAACCTCCTTACGCCCTGCCCAGCTCTCAGTCGGGGCTGCTGGTCTCTCATAGGAGCTGTACCCACCTCTGCGCTGCAGAGAGAGCTGAAAATGCTGCCTTGCCCTTTTCTGAGGAAAATACAACCTATCCACCAGCAGTCTGAAGGAAATGGAACACCATAGTGCAGTCCATGGGCAAAGATTTTTAATAAATCTAACAAATCTGAGGTGATGTTATGCAAAATCTGAGTCTGCTCTGTGGTACAGCACTTGAGCAACATGCTGGGGTGAAGTGGGGAAATAATTGAAGTAATGATAAGCCCATTAGCATGGGTGGCTTTGGTACACATCTTGAAGAAAATATTAAGACATGAGATTGTAAAAAGAGACCATGAGGAAATGCAGCTTGGACTTACTGAAGATACATCCTTCCAGATTAACACAGTATTATCAAGGAAAGCCTTGATAATGTAGCTGTTTTTTTTAGGCAAGGAAAATTCACAGGATTAATCTGTCTAATTTTTTATAAAACGTTTAATAAAGCACCACACAGGAAATAATCTATTAAAGCGGAATAATATAAGAAGTTGTAAATTGAATAAGAAACTCACTGAAAGGGAAACAGCAAGAAGTGCGCAAAAGGGGACGTTGGGTGAGCTGTAGGGTGCTGCTGCCGCCATCCTTGGGGCCAGCTGGAAGCGGTTAATATCTTTGTCCCCAAAGTGACAGTGCACAAAGTGAGGCGGCATCATACAGAGGACAGCACAATATGGGGGCATTGATAGGAGCTGAAGTTTTTGCCGGTAGGTTGCGAGTACAGGACACACGATCCTGAGACGGCACGACATGTGACTCGGGGACCTGGGGACCCTCCTTGTTTTCCTCCTCTGTTCCCCCAGCTGATGGCTGATTGGCACCATGACCTTACTGATATTTCTGTATAGAAAACAATTCTACAAGGTGTGTGCCGGGCAGGCACCCCAGAGAGCGGCACCCCCGTACCCAGCACCCAGCAGTGCACGGCCGCGCTCCCGGGGACACAGGGCTGCTGAGCGCAGTCCCCGCCAGTGCCTGTTCCTGCCGCAGAGCCCGCGTTGCTCAGTCTTGCTCTGAGGCTTATCCATGGCTAAACCTCCTGGTCTTCCCCGGAGAGCTCACAAGAATGGGTTTTCCTCTGAAATGCCCAGGTCTTTCAATGGGCATAAATAGCACTGGCTCATGTTCAGGGTTGAAAAGCAAAATAAACAAAAGCTTTGTATTCAAAAACTGCAGAATCTCGGACAATAGTTGGCTGAAGCTCAACTCTGCAGATGAAGGAAAGATGTGCTGCTCTCCCAGACCTGGCTCATCCGTCCCTGCTTTACACTTCACCGCTGCAGCGCAGAAGACTGGCAGAGTTAAAGCTTCTTTCTCTCTTTAGCTCTTATTTTAGAAACTCTGCAATGAGAAGGAAAGGGACCTTAAGGGACTTAATCTAATGCATTTACCTGCCATTTTCTCTGAGACAAGCTGTGTTACTCTGCATTTTAAATTAACTTCTCTCCTTCCTTTAGAAAGCAAAATGAAAGATAGCTCTGTTGATTTAAAGTGAAATGTTGACTCGTTACTCCCTGTACTTATAGGTATCCACATTTTCAGATAACGTTGATTTTCAGTGTTTCATACAACTCCAGGCAGGCCGTGTTATTAAGTACTGTAGGCTAGGATATGGGATTTCCTTTTGACAGACTATTCTAATGTTCAGAAACATATTTTGATCCTTATTCTGAAATGTATTACATTTAATCCCCAACTATGCAGATACAAAAAGTTCCAGTTTCCTGTGGGATCAGTGTTCTCGTACTTTGACATATGACATTTGACATACGTCAAAACAGTGTAATAAAATGCAATAGTAAATAACATCAAATTAATATGACAAGTCTCTGAGAAAGTATATACTTGAAGCAAAGGTAGCAAAATGTCTTTATTTCAATGAAACAGAATACTGTTGAAAAATTAACAAAATCAACACATTACCAGGAATCTGTTTTATTTTGGCGAAACTGCTTTTTACAATGAAAATGTTTCAGTTAGCGTGTTACTGAATAAAGCACTGAAGTTTCTCAATGCCTGCAGAAATTAGTGTGGCCTTTGATATAAACCTAATTAATTCAGACCTCCTTCATGAATTTAATTCAAATTTTTCACACATGTATATATTTATTGATCTGGAACCTATGAAAGGCAATTTATCAAATCTCTTGCTCCACACATTGCAATTACTGACAGGAAGAATATCGCAGCACATAATTTAGCATGTTAATTGTATTAGTTTGTTTCATTGAAACTAAAGCAAGTCAGCAGGAAGAGTAAAAGGAAAGTTCTCTGTTTGACTTCAAACACGTCCCACTAAGAAAGGGAATACCTTTGGCAAAATTTTACCTTGCTATGGGGAACATTTTAAAAATTACTAGGAGAAATGGCTACTTCTACAAATATATATGTTTTTGTCTTCTGCACACAAATGACTCGTTAGACATCACACCTAGCTGAAAGGGACAGGCTGGAGTCAGTCAGGTCCACCTGTGCTTTGTGCACCCCGGAGCACTTGCCCGGTCTCCTGCTCACTGCGTATCCGTGCCTATGGAAAGCCAGAAGTCACACCCGTACACAAGTTCATTGCAGATGGAAGTGAAGTTTAATTAGCAGAGCGCTTTCTGAACCTGGTCTATGAAGCAATTTTCCCCCCTTCTATCCTCTAAGAATGACTCCAAATGGACAGAGCATGTTTACTGCCACTACACAGCAACACACTGCATCTCCAGGTGGCTGGAAGAAGGTGTGGAGGGTGGTGACTCTGGCCTGCAGGAGCGAGCTGCTTTGATTAATTTGCTTGGATACTCTCAATCTGTATTACTCTTAACCACGTGGACTCAAGTGTTGAGCAAATAGCTGATGATGGAGAATAAGTTAGGGTTTTTTCGTTAGGTCAAGAAAAAAGGTTTTTAAAGTGGACGGGAGCTGGTGTTAATGAGGTATTAATGAGGTGATGTTAAAGCTTGGTGACAGGCGAGTTCTGCCATCAACTGAGGCACTGAGCCATTCTTCTCTCTGCATGCAGACCTCCTTCCGGAAGGAGGGACCCATGTGAGAAAGATGGATAACAGGAGTGGTGAGGGAAACCCATCAAGCTGTCCCCTGCGTCCATGCTCACAGTGGAGAGGGGAACAGATACTAATCATCCCCACACACAGCACCCATGCTGTCACCAGGGTTTTGTGAAGTCCTCCTTGACCTTGAGAGCTTGAACTGTGTTAAGGTTGTGTACTGTTCCTCTTCCCATTATCATGACCAAAAATATCTTCTAACTACTCAGTGGATTAATATTTCTGAGTTACTTTTTTTTTGCTTTTTGCACATATGCCCAACTCTAAACATTTTTAACCTAGGCGTTTGAGCAACCAAGGAGTCCCCAGGCAGGGCACTCACTGTATTTCACTATTTCCTCGGCAACAGTGAGTGATCTGCTTGAGGAGGAGCTGTCACAGCTCAACGGTCTCCTCCTGCTGCACGTGGAAGTTCAGCATCACAGCAAACAGCACAGCCCTGACTACAGAGCCCGGTCTGCATTCTCCCTGTGCGCTAGGTGGGCATGAATTTTTCAATTCATACATCATTTACAATTTGCTGCAGCAGTTCCACAAAATCAGTAAGCTTTAAAAAGTTAATGAAAGACAATATATTTTTCTGACTGTTGTTGAAAGATAAGTAATTTGTTGCATTGCTCTGGGAGCCTGGAATTTTGTTATAAAGTAGAGATAAGAGGTGAAGAAAAAAACATTCAAAACATTACTTTTTACTTTGAAAGTTTCATGGTTCTTAAAGTTTGGTATATTGAGAAATCAGCCACAGTGGGTCTACAATGACAGATAGGCATGAGGGTCACTCCTTTCAAAACTGGGCTCTTAAATATCATCATATCTTAATATTTAAATATTTCTATAACTTAACATCTTCATCAAAAGCCTGGACAATGGGAGAGAACGCACCTTCAGCAAGTTCACACCCAACCCCAAAGTGGTGGAGCAGGAGGACAGGGACCAGGACAGGCTGCAGAAAAGGGCTGAGAGGAGCCCATGTGCCAAGTCCTGTGCCTGAGCTGCTGTAACCCCATGCAATGGGAGAGGCTGAGCTGCCTGGAGAGGAGGCAGCTCTGCAGAACTGGGCCTGGTGGTCCTGGTGGGCAGCAAGTCAAACAGCAGCATGTCCTTGCAGCAGTGGAGGCCGACTCTTGGGCTGCATCAGCCAGAGTGCAGCCAGCAGGGGAAGCAAAGAAATTGCTCTCCTTCGTTCAACATCTTCTGTGGTGGCATCTGGAGCACGGTGTCCAACTTTGTGCCCTCTAAGGACCAAAGAGCTGTTAGCAAACCGGAGAGACCCCAGTGGAGGCCGCAGTGATGGTCAGGGGCTGGAGAAGATGAAACAACTTCAGTGGTGAGCATGAGAAAGCTGGGCTTGTAGAGCCTGGGGAAGAGCAGAAGAGGAGACCTCATTGCAGTCTTCCACTAGTGGGGGATTATAATAGAAAGCACAGCCAGGTTCTCCTCAGAGGAGGAGACACCAAGCACACCAAGAGGATGACAGGCAGCAAATACAAATTGCTGCAAGAAACCACCCAACTGGATATTAGGAAAAATATGCTGAGCAGTTGCTCAGAAAAGCTCTGGGATCTCCATTTTTGAAGATTCTTCAAACAGAACTTGAGAAGGCCTCCACCTTCATCTAAGGATGGAGATGGGAACAAGATGGGAAAGCACACTTCTAGAGACCGCTTCAAACCCAGATTTTTCTGATTCAGCTAACAACCCAAATATGTGCACAAGACTGGGGTTAGCAGTGCCCTCTGAACATCATGTTAATGAATAGAAATACAGGGCAACGCGTTTATCTAGATTTTAGCATATGTGAAGGTGCCACATAAGGCAGCCTAACTCATTAGAGTCAGGATGGCACTAGACGTTGTTTCCTAAGGGCCCTCTATCTTTCTTCCAGTTTCTGATAACTCTCAATAGTAAAAAATTGATTAAAGTAACAATAGAACCCAAAGTTTGGGTATGAATAATTGTATATGAATAATAGCACTGAGGATAAAAGACACCATTTAAGAATTAGTCCTCTTATATAACATAATATAGTAGAGATGGTGATATTATTAAATCTGCCCCTACCATTAACTAAAATTAACCTATGGGAAAAATATATTTTAAAGAAAAAATAGATATGTATCTCAGACGAAAATGAGAGAAATGACTTGATAAGTACCGACCATCTAGCCTATGAGTACTGGCCTAAGCTATATAGCAAAATGAAGACATCCAGAAGAAATTGAAGATATTTTTTGGTTGTATAACTGGAAGATAAAGCCTCAGTTTTTAAAAACTCCATGTTGCTGAATGTAACACAAAGAGGTGAGCGCTATCACTGCAGCAAGCAGACCCTTACTTTATTAAAAGAAAATAGCTCCTTGGTTACTGAGGGCCAAAAACCTTGTCTGAAACTTCTTATCGCTCCAGCATAAGCCAACCTATACAATTCTGAAGGTGAATTTCCCACACTTTTCAATAACCTTCGAAAGGAGAGAAGATGAGAAATAGGATGTCAATTAACAGTAATATCCCCTGGCAAATCTGTTTCCTAAAATAGGAGCTCTGGTACTGTATCAGATTCTCCAGACACCAGCCATCAGCATTAGCTACAGGAAGATGCCTGTGAGGAATAAAAGTGGGCCAACGAAATGAAACAGCATTTCATCTTGAAGAGGGCCGGCTCTCAAGGTGAGGAGCACTTGCCTAAAGCAAATGTTATTTACATTCTGGATGGCATTCAGCCAAACAGAAGGGAATTATTATTTGAAGAATTAAGTCTGAAATACCTGGATGTGGCAAGAACTGCAGCGTATACCTCTCTCTGCCAAGGCATACCGAGAAGTATCTTTTTTTCAGCTTTCTGTTCCTCTCTTTTACTGTGCTTCTAGGCTTCTTTTTAAAGGTCCCACCAGTAGCAGTTGTCGCACACAAGGTATTGAGCTCTTTCTGCATTTATACCCATGACAACCTTGTTTATGTTCTTACAAAATGTCTTGTAGGGAAGCTGCACTTTGCTAAATCCGACCACACTATTATCAGTGAACCTTGTTGCATAGCTGGGGGTGCAGCTGGAGTGGTCATGGAGTATCGCACACTGCTGCCCCTTCCCTTCCCTCTCCTTACAGCCGTGCCCTGGTGACCCCCCATTCACTGGCCACCCTCTAGCTCCATTTCAGGGTGAGGTGGTGTGGAGGCTGGTGGGAATGTCACAGTCCCCTCCACCCAGGGGCTGCCTGAGCCCAGAACTGCTGCAGGGCACAGCAGAGTCCTGGGAAAGCATTGCTGTCACTGGTCCTGCGCTCCTCCCTGGGCTTCTGCTCCAGAGGCCCCCCCAGCCACAGCCCTCGAGCCCTTCAGGGCCCACAGTGCAGGACATGCTGCAGGGGACAACGTCCTGCAGAAAGAGATGTTCTCTGGGTGCATGTCCTTAGGCAATATGACACATGCACCTCTTCCAGGGAGAGGAAAATGTGTGTTTTAACACCACGTCTTCTGACAGCCACCATGTCTTGCTGGCGTGGGGAAGGGAAGGCGCTGAGAAGGTATTCCCTGAGACGTCTGCATTTACTTACCTTGTTCCCCAGTGTTTGAAAGGAAAAACACTAGAACTCTCCTACAGTTACCAATGACGGTGAATGCAAATCACAGTGACGATAGCTTTAGTTATACAATGAGAGTTTGAGTAAAGGTGAGGGTTCAGCTCTGTTTGAAAGTAGACAAGAGATAAAGCAGGGAATGAATTTGAAGTTGTACTTGAAATATGACATCTCTGGACATCTTGAAAAAGAAAATAAAAGCAAAGGGAGAGAAAGGAGAAAGTGAAAATGGAACAAATGCCTAGTTCCTAGCTAACATAATTCATTCTGAAAGTCAGTAGAGCACAGTTAGGGATTTCTAGCTCTTATGAATTATCTCCAGTAATATAAACTCCAGTTCTGGTCTTCAGAGTCAACTAATTCATACTTTTTTCATTCAAGGAGTCAGGGTAATTCTACATTTAACAAAAAGTTCACGTCTGCGATGTGTCAGAGATAGAAATAGCTGACTACTTAACAGCAAGAAGTTCCTGTAAGGGTAGTTGTGATTTCTTCTCATAAGAACACCCAAAATCTTGAGTTTGGAATATATTTCACTAATGAGGGGCGAAAAAATAGTCTTTAGAATTCTTTGCTTATCAAAACACCCCTGCTCAAGGTGACCGATATAGGAGTAAAACCCAGTCCCTATATGTAGGTTATTAGATTCATTTTTTTCTAGTAGGGCAAACAGAAAAAAAAACCAAAACAAAACAAGAGGAAGCTGGATCTGGATGAGGGAACAGCTAATGAAAGACTTAAAAATGGAAATGGGCAGATTCACAGCTGATTAAACCTGCTATTGTCACAGTCATTACAGCTCTCAGACAGTGGCTCTTGAGTTCCCTCAAAAGGAAATTGCACAAAGGCTTTGCGCATTTGTCCATCTAAAGGTTCTCTGAAGGAGACAACTCTTAATGGAAAAAGCAATGGGTCTTGTAAGGCCTGGACTGCAATAGTATATATATATGTATATATTGTGTGCCTATGTGTATCTATTTTTTTTTAAATATGTGTATATTATGTATATGTGTGTAAATATACGCATATACATAGTGTTGATGAGGCTGTTTGGAAGGTTGGTAAAGGAAGCCACTTTCAAACTTCAAAACCAAGCTTTACTAAACAGACATTCACCACCAACAAGCATTATCAGTGGTTTGGTTTTCATCATTACCAACATATGCTGAAGCAATTAGTCCTTAACAATCTCATCCTGAGCTGTGTGTGCACAGAAGCGGGTAGCGGACGGCAGGCAATGAGCGCTGATGGCTGTGGTCCTTCACGGGCCTGGTCTGCAAGGTTGTTTGTCAGGTTTGAGAACTGAAAAGCAACTGAAATGGGCAACTTCTTTTCACCCATTTTTACTTGCTTACCTTTCTTGTTTCCTGGTCTCCTCTCCCCCCCCTAAAAGAAAGGCAGGAATTCGTCTGCTCCTAACATAGTTTATCTTCTTTATAGGGCCAGGATTTGTTCTGGTTTTGCCAAACATCCTTCCTCCTTGCTCTGCAGCATTATTCTGGTACCACCAGGGATCTTTCCTCCCTGGTCTCCATCCTTTGTTCCTGTCTTGAGGGTTTTATTACTTGCACACACCCCTGTACCCCATTTGTGCAAATATACCACAAATCTGTTTGTCCCCTTGCATTTGCATACTTTTAATATACCTGTGCTTAGCTGTGTTACAAAATGCCTATACATTGTTGTTGGTTATGCTATTTTAGTGTGCTTACGTCTGTATTTAAGGCAAGCAAATAGCCTGCTTGAAATATTTCTTTCTACTTTATGGGTGCAACAGGCCTCTGCTTCAGCTACACCTGCCTTTGCGCTCTTAGTTTTAATGTGCAGTCTAAAGGCCTGTATCAGAAATTGCATTTCTGAAATAGAAAAATTATATTATGTATGCAGTACCAAATCCAGCTGAGTGCTGAATGCCATCAACCCTCATTTCATCAGGAGCTGAGGGCACTTAACACCTCGCAGGGCTGAGATTAGAAACCTGGCAAGAAATAACCGATTGTAATTCAACTTGTTCCACTCTGTTAGTAATTTCCTGGCCTGAGACCATCTGCTGTTCAGAAGTAGCTTTTCTAACATAGTAGGGCAAGTCAAGAAAATATATCAGAACTGTTACAAAACTTTCTTAGCATATTAACGCTCCCCTCCTTTGCCAGTTTTTAATTATTTATATAGTGTCACGGAATCTTAAAGTTCTTGTTTTTTTGCACTGACTAAAAATACAAATTTCCATAAGCCAACACAAAAATACTGCAGAACGGTGGGGAAAGCACTGTGTTTTACTCAGACAGGAGCCTTCAGGGCTTTAGCAATCTAAACGGCTATTCACAAACCTAAGTGCCCCATTATGTTACCTCCTAGGGAACTCCAGTACCGAGTGATAAGGTACCTGGGCACTTGGGAACAACTCCTGTGGCCAAGCAGGCTAGATTAGAAAAAGAAATTCAAGGGGGTAGACTTATAAGTTGTTTGTCTTAAAAAGAAAGTAAACGTTTGGAAAAAGACTCAGTCAGACATGAGAGATCAGAAACCCCAAAGGAAGTGAGTGAACAAAACAGGGAGGTTTACAGACTCAAACTAGTCCACCGTGTACCAGGCAAATCCCTTTCACGGGTGTATTTTCTGCCTTAGGCAGCAGAAATCCTATCCTGCTCCTTATGGAGATTTTCCCTGTGGCAGCAGAGGTGCTTTGTATTCACCCCCGGTTTCCTTCTTGCTATTGTCCTCCTGCCCAAATGCCAGTCAGGGTCAGATCAGATTATCCTAATTATCCTTTCTCCTCTTAAATTCTATCTCCTTAGAAGTGAGCTTCATGCAGTTCGAAGGTCAGTGCTGATCCCTCTATAGCCATCCCTCTGAAGGCAGTCCCTCCTTACAACAATGAAACATTTTTTTTTTTTCCTTCTGCTACTTTTCTCCCATTTTCCTGACCTTCTAAGGCTGCCTGCAGCCAGGGTACAGCATTCCTTTTCCTAAGGCAGCCACGTGCTCCAAAGGGAGGAGGCTTGGGAATGTGAAAGTATAAGGCTGTTAAAACATAACAAGCCAAGGTCGGTTGGCAATGCATCACTCTCATATAAGAAATCTGTTTTGAGCTAAATTGGCTTATCATTCCACAGTCAGTATTATAATGATGAAAAGACATGGCTGTGTTCTGACTTCTAAACATGGTTGCTTTAGTAACTAAACCGTATTCATCTACAGCGTGCTTCCATGGAACTGCTAACATCTCTTTGCATCACAGAAATGCAGGAAAAGGGAAAAAATACGGATTATATTGAGGAGAGAAAGAAACTGCATTGCTGAAGGAGAAGGCTCATCAGAAGGATGCCTGGAACCCACCAGACCCGATTTCCAGCATTACAAAGGTGATAATGTCTGAAAAGGCGCCCAGTTTGTGTGAACGGGGTTTGCCCTTGTTGTTCTCGTTTTGGTCATATAAATTCACCTGATGCACAAATGCAGCGAGCCACCGTAACCAGTTCCAGTGAATTAGCAAACTTTATCTCCCATTTTCAGGTTTCCATGGTGATGGGAAAAGTGTGAATGAACAGTTAGTTCTCAGGCATAGAAAGGTATGTAATGCAAAGACAAATACTGGCAGAGGTAAGTGGCCACATCATTAGGTGAATGGAACAGAATAGAACAGAAAACTCCATTGTTGTAGAGAGAAGTTACAGGGTATATGCAAAAAGAAAGACATGCACTACAACTTCCAGTGGAATTGGGGAAGGTAAGTCACTTAGATATTCTAAATGTTTTAGGGAACAAATCCTCCCTTTTAACATCCAGAAGCCACAAATAAATGAAAAAGGGAATTAAGGGGGGGGGGGGGGGGNGGGGGGGGGGGGGGGGGGGGGGAGAAAAGCTCTGGCATCTATTATATCCTGGCTCATGTTAGGAATGGGAAGAAATCATTTAAAAGATAAAATCATATATGCCAACTAACCATTTGTCTGAATGTTTTCCACTCACTGCAAGGTCATTCTAGGACACACACAATCTATCTGGTATCATTTTATTCCCTACCTTTTTTTATCCCTTCCTGGTGTGAGAATAGAGCTAAAATATCAGCATGCTGTTAGGTGATTTTTAAACCTTGGTCACTTTTTCTCTCCCAATGCCTCTGCCTTCAGGCAAACATAGGACTAGTAGTACAAATACAAAATGCAGTCTAAATAAAAGAACATGGAGAATAACAGCTTTTCAGACCCTTCTGCTACAAGCCAGTGGTTTTAGAAATGGACGTTGGTCTTGGTTATAACAAGGTAGTAGCAGTGTTTCCAATCTACCCTACCCCTCATCTGCAGGAGTCTTTTGCTCCACTGGTTGGAGCCATGCCCTTGTAATGACTTGTTCTAAGTTTGTAGGGGCTCAGTACTCATAAAGATGACTAATTGACTTTTCAGGTAGACCAAAGTAAATAAAAATAGGAGGGGGGAAATTTATGTTAAATTAAAACAAAGTTTTCTAAAACGTACTGATGGAAGAAAAGTTCTGAAATTGTGATTCCACTTCATTTTTATTCAGATTGGTGCTATTTAACCATAAAACCCCCCTCTGTTTGTTAATGTATGTTAATTTTAATATGGGAAGTGTCACTTCTACATAAAAAATGATTAAAGATTGAGATGAAGCACTTTAAAATATCAAAACCTGAAACATTTCATTCTGATAATGTTAAAATCCAATGGTTTAGAATTATATGCATTTTCTTTACTTTGTCTTTTTTTACTAATCCCTTTGCCTATTTCAACCTACTTTGGCAGATTTTCCATTCCTCTGAAACTTCATAGTTCAATCAATTATTCAATTAAAAAAAGAAAAGGAAATAAAATTCTGCACCCAGCAGAGAGGTCCATGTGCATGGAGCTCCCTGTGGAACCAAGAGAATGGCCGCAACTGAATTTTACTCTAGCTGGAAAGCTGAGGCCAGTGCTTGCCTCAGGCTGTGCTACTGGTTTCTGCTGGAAAAAAGTGTCTTCCCCTTTGGATTCCCCACCCCCCCCTCTATTTCTTTTGCTCTTTTTCTTGCTCTTCAGAGTTCTAATTCAAATGTTGATTCTCTTGGACCTAAACTTCTCTTGTGGACTTTCAGGCCAACTTGTCCTCCCCCAGCACAGACAGAACAGCACAGATGACGCAGAGCCTCCAGAACGATCCGTGGGGCCTTTGAGACCTTCCAGAGGAACCTGGAAGCCTTTGGGGAAGGTGGTTATCACCAGTTTTACCTTCTTTTCTCTGCACTTGTAGATCCTTCCATGCAGATGAGAAGAAATGTGCATCAAATTATTTGTCCCACAAGCTCTCAGATGTGTGGAGCTGACCAGCCACAGCTGAGGCTCCGCTAACATGGACACGCACACACACATAAAATCTGGTATAAAAGGGCACTTTTTGCCCTTATACAGCAAAAAAAAAGGCATTTGCATTCTGATCTTTGTTATTCATATTTTCATTTTTCATCTCATTTCTAATTAAGTAATGGTAACAGTGAAAGTTGACAAGTGTAGCTCACATAAACAAAGCTGACCGTGAATTTGGATAACACAGAAAGGAGAAAATCCCTGTGATTCAGGGGGCTGCAATTTGCTCACCCTCCTCCCTTGCCCCGGAGAGGAGCTGGCAGTAAGGTGAAGGGTGGGGAGACCTTTACAAAAGCAGAGAGTAGCAGTTCATGTATGGAATAAACCACAGTGTCTGGGGGGGGAAGTTAACGGGACAACAGGGAGAGGTTACTCAGTGGAGAAACAGACAAAAACAGATGAGTCATGGACCTGTCTGTCCATTCCCAGTGAGAAAGAGCTGTAAGAAGGCCTCCAGAAAAGGAACGTTCTGGGCTTTTCTGTGGTTTTAGCACTACTGCAGACCTGGGCAGAAGAGACTGTAACAGTGTGGTGTTTTCAAGAACAACTAGGGTTGTTTAGCCTGGAGAAAAGGAGGCTGAGGGTGTAGCGCTCTCTACAACTACCTGAAAGGAGGGTGTAGCGAGGGGGGATTGATCTCTTCTCCCAAGTAACAGGCAATGGGACTAGGGGAAATGGCCTCAAGTTGTGCCAGGGGAGGTTTAGGAAAAATTTCTTTGCTGAAAGGGTTGTCAAGCACTGGCACAGGCTGCCCAGGGAAGGGGTGGAATCACCATCCCTGGAGGTGTTTCAAAGCCGGGCAGACATGGTGCTGAGGGACATGGGTTAGTGGTGGGTTTGGCAGTGTTGGGTTGATTGTTGGACTCGATGATCTTAAAGGTCCCTTCCAACCTAGATGATTCTGTGACTTTGTGATTCTAAGAAGAAACACGTGGGTGGGTGAAAGCGGATGTGTGTTAGTGATGTAAGGTGAACAGAGAGAAGTGTTCTTTGACACAAAGGTGAATCAGCTCCACTCCAGCAGAGGACTATGAAAATGCTCAGGGGCCTGAAGCATCTCTCTGCTGAGGAAAGGCTGAGAGCCCCGGGGCTGGTCAGCCTGGA
>RSEF01000005.1:65272746-65307006 GCA_003993805.1 Himantopus leucocephalus
TCTGGCAGGGGGGTGGACTGGATGATCTCCAGAGGTCCCTTCCGACCTCTGCCAGTCTGTGATTCTTTGGGAGAAGAGACAGCTGTATGTGCAGGAAGCAAGTGCCTTCATGGTACAGAAGGGATTGGGTGCAAGGTCACTTGCAAGACAGGGTTTTGCCCTGCCTCTGTGCCTCCGTAGGCACACGCACCAGCTGCGCACGCGGTGCAGCACTCCCAAGAGCCCTGTTGCAGCCTGCCCGAGGTGTGGGAGCGTGGTCGCATCTCCGGGTCCCGATCCCGGCCAGCTGGGCCACGGGAACCGCTCCAGCTGGTTTTGTGCCCAGTCACCGTTCCCTCCACCCTGATATTTGTCCCCTCTGGCCAGTTAGTGGCATACAGCTGCTTTCTTATGGTAGTAAAGCGCATCAGTGCCAGAGAAAGTAACAGTCACTCTCACACTCAGGAATGTGTTTTGGGATAAATAAAAACCCAGGGACCATTATTGCAAGCCTTGTGCGCTGACTCATGAGCATTACTACTGTGTATTCACAGCTCAGCACACTTACCAGAGGATGGTATTTCTTTTCATAGGAAGGAAAACAGCCCTGTGGAGGATTTCCAGCTCCCCTGAAAATCTCTTCCAGCTCTCATGTTCGCACCAAAGGCTATGGCTAAACAGCTGAAGAATATCTTGGCTGAGAAATGTCCGTTATCAACATTTTCCACTTATTTTACTTACACCGGCCACTCATAAACTCCCAGTACTCTGGAGTTCAAGCTATTACTGTCAGCCCTGTAATTAACTTTCTCTGAGGTCGATATAAATCACACTGAACTCAAAGTCTTTCATTCTACGAGATTTCTGTCACTTCATATGTTCAGCTTAAAACAGTCATGTATGCTCTCAGGACCTGCACGATGATTTAGAAGATTTGTGATTATTAAGTTCCAGCTTTGTCACAGATGCCTTGTGAACTCAAACCAGGCACGTAGTTTAGGATCTATCTCAATTCACTTTAGACAAGCAACAGTTAGATGACTGGGTCTGAACTGGGGACCTGGGCTGCACATAGAGCGGCGTTTTGGTTCAGAAATGTTGCATAGCTTTTAAGCAAATATCCTGATCACATCCATTTTTGATGCAAAGCAATATTGTTTTGCATGAACAAAAGGATACTTACCCCAGAATTGAACTCTACTTGAATGTCAAATGTATTCTGGCCCCTAATGGCATGAAAAGGACTGCCAAAATTACTGGTTCTTCAGACAGCCCAAACCCACGTTCACAGTGAGGGACACCACACTAAGTAAGAGTCCAAAATAAAGCTTCGGAAGTTCATATAGTATAGACATATGGGCTTCGTCAACAGCTGCTTCAAACTACCGATCTGCACCAATTTTGCTAAATTACTTACTAATGGAGACAAAAACATTGGCTCCCTTCACAGTCAGAGGACAGAAACAGGCACTCCAGAGCGATTCACCGGACCTGTCGCACAGATAAACTGCCCTGCTTCTTCACTGAGTAGTGAGATGATTAGATCAGACTTAAACCTACTTTTGCGGGGGGATTCTGGAATCAGGAAAGGCAAATCACAGCTTTAATCTCCCCTACCATAGCTTCTCAACCTATATGGAGGGAGAAAATCTCTCTGTCTGGATGAGTGATGGAAGAAGTATTCTGGTGACACTGGTGTCCCAGTGTCAGCTGCTAGCAGAACGGTAGCTCCTTGCCGCTGTGATCTCCAGATGTTCCGCTAGTACAAATATAAATGCAAGTGCGTTTTCAACAGTCATCTTTATGGAGTTTATCTTGTTGTCTTTACTTGGCAAACCTCCCCCGGTAGTCACCAGGACTTTAAATTAGGGCAGGAGCTAAACCTAACTAGGGATTATTCATCGAACTCCATCAGTAAGAAATTCAATAAAGCCAGATATGCATAGATGCAACTACAGTGAGAAACTGCTTACAAAGAGCTTAGACATCTATCAGTCCCCTAGGGAATAGGAGGGTCATTATGCGTAACAGAGTAATTCTAGCTTGACTCATAATAGGTTATTATTTTATTCTTGCAAGCTATGATCACATATTGTGAGGAATAATGCTCTGTTATAATGAAATATAATATGTCATATCTTACATTTTCTGTGCCCTACAATTCAGTAGTATGAGACAATATGGTATTCTTATGTCAGAGAGTGTTTTTGCATCATTGTTACAAAAAGGTGTTATTTAATGAACTGATTTCTGTATTCATAAACACAAAATAGAATTATTTTTCACTGTGGGTTCTTTTGCTCATTTATTGTTAAAAAGTAGATTAGATGCCAACTAGTGGAATACCCAGTCTGAATTTATAGTAGGCAATTACAAGATCATTTTTGAAATACCTCTGGTTAATTTGCTGGGTCTTCCAATAGCCAAGCTTTAAGCTAGCTAAGGACATCACGGCTGATACAATTTTAAGTCTAATGTATGCAAACATCAATCTTATCCCAGTATTTAATGAAAAAAATGTGAGTGCAAGTTTTGTCTGGGGTTCTAAAATTTCCTCTCTTCATTCAAAATATCACAGTTCAGTGTCCATCCTTCTAATGCAAAAGTTGAATAGATAAATATAAATCATTTTTATGCATGACTCAGAGGGCTTCAAATTATGTGTTCTCAAGGACTATTTCTGGGAAGGTCCACAGAAACAACTTATGACCATAAATCTTCCAGTTTCTTTCATGGTGAGTGTCCTGTACCAATTCTTTTGGGTGAAAGAATAAATGAGAGTAAATTCTATCAGCACTCTTTCTTGCATTGTATGATCTCAGAGTGATATTCCTGTTATTCAAATTACAAGCTTATTACCTCAGTTTCACTTTGAGCAAGAGATAATGTAAAAATTGAAGCTTGTCAGTCAATCTACTCATATTGAAAACTTTTTTTCCATTCTAATAATAACTAACTTTTGGATTGTTTTATTTCTGCGGATGGCATAAGAGGGTTTGAACAGGGTTATGTTTCTCCTTGGACTTCAAACGCTCAATCAGTTTTATATTTTTGAACACACTGAGGCCAGTTTTAATCTAGACCCTCAGCTGCTCTGAACAAACACAATTAGGAGAATTAAGATAATTCACAGCAATTGAGATTGACCTACTTTATGTCAGTGAGGGCTCAATGTGAGCTAACAAATAGCTTAATTTAACTCGTAAAAGTTTTTATTGTGCTATTTTTTAAAAAAAAAATAATTGAGAGTCTTCTGGCAGACAAAAGAAACAACAAAATCTATTGACTCAGGAAACATCCTTGATCTGGTATCATGGTAAGGTGTCATAAAGATGGAGCCCTATGATGCCATTTTATAGTCAGAAGTGAGAAAAGACAATGGGTTAAGTAGAAAAATAATTAGAAAGAGCTCTTGTCTGCCCCCATACCAGTTTCAACGTGGTGCAGAGCAGGGCCGGTTGCCCTTGGCAGATTCTGGAACCTTCTTTAAGATGAAATCCGTGCCAGGTGTGTGAGTCATGTGGAGACATGCTGAAGAAAGCTGTTTACCTGCTGAATTTAACTTTCAGCATTAACGGCTGATACTAAAAGTAGGACAGCTGAGGCAGACCAGGACAAGGATTTATGTATGCTCCAGAAAGTGACCTGTGCTGTGGAAAGGGCGTCTCTTCTCACTTATTCGTTGGTCCACTTACAGGATACGCTGGAAATTAACATAAAGTCTCTCCGGTCTGCTTTGGTACAATTGTAATCCTCCTGCTCTGTCCCGGTCAGACGGTTGAATCCGACACACACAAACGAAACACCAGGGCCCACTGGGGTTACTGTCCGAAAAACAAAGGCTTGCAACACTCTGGTGAGAAGAAAGCACATTTTCTGCTTTAAACAATATTTTAAACTTTTTAAAGTTATTCCCACGTATTATACAAATCAAGGACCCATAAGTTTTCTAACGGTGAAAAAAAATCCCACAGATCACAAATTTTGCAGCTAGAAGGAGCCTCATGATCATCTAACCTGATTTTGTATGGACCCACCACAGAACTTTCCTGGGTTAATTCTTGCTTCAAGTTCAATAGCAGAGTGACCTTGTCAACAAGCAACATAGGCAATTCTGAAGTTAATATTTGTGTGGTATAATTGCACCTGTGTATTTTGCTTACAATATTTAAAAGGATCTGCGTTTTAAACAAAACTGTGGATTCTCAAACTAGATTTGCCCCTGATGAGTAAGGCCTGTGACTGCTCAACAAGCTGATCTGCGCAGGAAGCTGCCGAGAGAATGGTGATCATTCTAAAAAGTAGCGGGATGAAAAATGAATATTTTCTAATATTTACGCTTCAAAAATTTACTCCAACAAAGAGTAAATCAAAGGAGACAAATTTTAAAATACATAATTCTTGGAACTTTAATGCTTATGTTAATGTGCTCTTTGCTGCTTTTTGCTTAATAGTGGACACTGTCGTTATTAAGTCGTTTCAAAAAATACAAAGGAGACAAATGAGTGTGTAGCCCAGCAGGAAGAGTCTCTTTCATCAGTGTATCAGCATTAAATCCCAAAGGAACATATTTTCTTGCTGTGCCTTCATCTCTCTGCAAGTGCGTTTTATCAGCAACCTTTCCCAAGGAGGATAGGTGGCTCATCCTGTGTCCTTGTAACCGAACCAGATATATCACAGGAGGATGTAGAGCAAGGAATGGCATTTCATCAGAGTTCTTCAAAAACTAGATGTTTGGACCAAGCTGATGTCTTTGCCTCTATAACGTAACAATAAAAAGAAGGCAAACTGTCCACAGTAACTCCAAAGGGATCACTATCATTGCTACGGCAGAGGGGTCTGCCCAGGTCCTTTCCACGGGGTCAGGTGATGAACTCTTAATGGTATCTGCCAGACTGCATCACTCTCCTGCACAGATCAGCGAACGGTTCACAGCAACCAATTACGCTGTTGACCTTAACCTCCAGCTCTGTTTGCGAATTGCAAACTGCTCACAGACACCTGAATGTCTGCAGTGCGCAGATCCCGCGGCTCATACCTTCTCAGCGTGACCATCGTGACGGTGGGGACCTGAGCTGGGCTGGGGGCTGTGACTGTTCAGGTCGATCTGTTCCTTTGTTTCTGAGGAACACCACAGCCTGAGGAGCACACAGAGCTGAGCTGTGTCCTCCCGGGCTGGGAATGTCACCTGGCAATCTGGGGGCTTTGCAATGCAATTGCTGAAATTCATGCAGGTGAAGCTTCACATGGTAATCGGGTCTGTGCAGGGCTCTGTAACAAGCAGGGCACAAGGAAGCAAAGCCCGCAGACCCGCCAGGTTACCGACGGCGGGGCTGTCCCCACACCCCCGGTGTCGTTGTGGGAGCTCGGCATCCCGCCTTGATGGCAGATCGCTGACCAAGGCCTGTGCTCAGTGCTGGTTCAGCTGGCTGCTGCTTCCTCCAGCCCGGGTGGAACACTGCTTCTGTTGAAACAGCAGGCTGTATACACACAGTCAATAAAATCACACCTTTTTCTACAATTTGAGCAGAAAATATGAAGAGAGCTGAGAAGAATTCTCGAGGGAATAACCAAATTCTTCTTTATAACTCTGCTGCAGCCAGCTAGAGTTAACCTGTGAGCCTAATTCCGAGGTCAGTACAAAAACAGTGGCACAAAAGAGGAATCAAAATTAATGCCTCTACGTTTCCTTCAAATATAGGAGGAAAAATCCCTGATAATCCATCCATCCAAATGCTGCCAAGAGACCATGTGCTCCCCGATGGCATGGCGCTGGAAATTACCTGGTTGCTCTCCTTGCGATCTGGGAAGTGATGCCCTGTCTTTCTGATGGCTCTGAAAGTCTATGAGGAGAGGAGTGTCTTTCAAGATGCTGCACAGCAGCTTAAAGGGCAACAATCAGGAAAAAAAAAAAAGGGAAAGAGGAAAAAAAAAAAGGAAGAGGACAATACACAAAAAATATTGAAAACCCCCACTCCTTAGAGAAAGTTATCACACAGATTCCTAACAGGGTTGCTCTTTTCCTCATTGCACCTTCATACTGGTGCTATCAACGCATGGACTGGCATTTTCAGAGGAGTAGAAAAGGGGTAGCAGGTAGCCTGGGCCTCTCGGTTGAGATATCTGAAGGAACTGGATGGCTTACAGCTAGGATTGTCCCAAGTCCTGGCTTGACGTGTAACATGGCTGCTCCCGGTGAGAAAGGTACCTTTCCGCCCTGGAGGGATCCCTGGCCCCTGCGTCGTGCAGTGCAGCACGGCTTGTGTCCGTGCTACCCCAGGCTCACCTTTCCTTGGGCAGAGGACCTAGTCTGCATGGCCTTTGGCCGAGGTCTTCCATGGGCCACTAGGGCCTCTGGCTCTAAGAAGAAAAATGCCTGGTTTGGGGAGAGTTTGGGTTGGTTTCTTTTTCGTTTGTTTTATTTTAGTTGAAAGCAGCCAAAAGCTTTGAAGGACAGTGTCCCATGAAGACCCAAACCTATGTTGGCCTCATCTGTATTACTTACCAGGAGTGGTGTTTTATGTGTAATTTGCGCAGAAACAGAGCCAGATCCTACCTCGGAAGCAGCTTATTCAGCCCAGAAGGGAGCCCGGGAGTGTGCTGCCATACCGGAGTGTGCGCTGAAGTGCACTAGACTCTGGGAGAAATCCGGGGAGCTGAATTATTTGTCATTGTATAATGCCACCTGCCTTCAACCACTTGGACCAGCCCGTTTATCGCAGTGAGCTCTCTGCTTTCTGCTTTTATCCACCATGGGCAATTAATGATACTGTGAGAAAATAGTTTTTCTAAGCAGGACAATTTTGCAACTTTCCAGCTCATCAGGGGACACATAGCAAAGCGATGGTGGACTCAGGGTAAGTATGATAGCAGCTGATGTACACCACCATAAAGTTTTGATTTAATCAGCCCACGTTTAACCTGACCACAAGCTGTTAGATGTTCATGGCTATCCCAAGGTGTCTGTCAAAGTCAGGGTTTGATGAAAGGCAGGCTGGCTGGCAGGGAAAAGCTGCCAGAAGGAGATCAGTTACATTCAAACCTCCTTTAAATGGCTGCTACTCTTACCGGGAAGATATTTTGACATACTTTGCTCTGATGCCTACCTCTGGCAGCCAGTTTGCCATTCAAAACCAAGAAAAAAGAGATCAGAAACTCCTCTTGTGTCCTCTGCACAACAGATTTCAGCATCCTTTAGGAAAAATTAACCTACTTATAGATGTGCCAGCTCAGATGCTAGATGTACTCTAGCTGCAAAAGCAGGCTCTTTGTAGGCTATTTTATCTTCCTTTCCAGCAAAAAATGAGCTTCTGCTAGACCCCATGCTGCCATAGCTGAACTCCTTCTAGTTTTAATTGCTTCCTTAAAGTTAGTTTACATATTTCTACAGTGCACTACCATCTACAGGACAGACAAGTCCTTTATCTCTTTCCCTCTGACAACAAGCTGGATTCTTTCCCACATTCGCTGGGATAATTTGCTATAAGAACATATGGAATTGATACAGGAGAGTCTTGATGTAAATGACACAACTTGCCAGAATGTTCAATTTAATAACCCTTATAATGGCTACTCACAAAAGGCACAACCATTCCTGAGAAAATGTGTTTTCTAAAGCTTTCTACCACAAACAGCCCATCATTCATCAAAACTCAGAAAAACTACACCCACTAAAGTTTCTGACACTGCAACTTCTAAATGTGTAATAGCAGCAGAATGCCACAACAATCACTGAAGATATATTTCTAAGAGAAATCTGGAGAAGGAAAGTTTTCTCTGAAAACAAGGTGTGTCATCAAGCCGATACATATTTTCCTAATGCCAAGAAAAGAAAAACATTTGGAATGGATGCAAAAAGTGACTCCCCTCTCTCAATGTATGTGGCCGCCACATTCAGCATTGTGGTCCTAAGGGTGCCTGAGCGACGGGTGGCACCTAAAGCTCTGTGACCGTTGTGTGTAAAATAAGCATCATATCTGCTACTATGGAGATTGTAATCACTGCAACCTCAGTAAGTCACTTTCTTCTAGATAATCTATGATGACTCCCTTCAGTAGCTGGGAGTCTATAGAAGTTTTTATTCCTTTTTCGGTACTATATCCATCAATGAAATGTCTCTGGTAATCAGTCACGTTGGCAGACACCCTTTGGTGGGCTCCTGAAGGACCTCTCTAATGAGTCAAAGGTTTACTCCGCTGCGACCGTGGCCTTTTTAGTAGCCATTTTAATAGGGTTTTGGAAACTGTGACTACTGCAGTTAATGTTGTGATAATGATTTAGTTTTAATTCCATGTTTTTAAACCCTTAGAACAATGCTGTTAAACTAGGCTGTACCTCATTAGTCAAGGTTTCAAGGCAGGAGTCATTATTTTAAATGTCTGTTTGCTTTTTTACTGTCACAGGAATTCAAAATGAAAAGGGGGAGGAAAAAAAGGCATCTTTTTCACTTGTATTGTGTGCAAATGATCTAAAAAAGTTCTAGATGAAAAAATTAGGTCTGCTTATTAAAAAAATAAATTATCTTAGTTTTTAATCTTTTAGTGCCATCATTCCCTTTTGCCATCACAATAGTCAGGTGTAAAAAGCTAATAAGAGAACAATTTCAGGCTATAGTGCAAAGTAAGTAATAATCATCCAGGAAAGGCAGGATGTCTTAGTTAAACCAAAAATTTAAGGTTGGGGTTGATTGCAATCTTTTGCAAATTAGGTTCAATTTGGTGAATAGTTTCAGCCAAAAAACTTCAGAATTTTTAATCTGAATTTATGTTATGCCTTTAATATATTTCAACATGTCATCTCATGTAGTAAATATCTTCAAAGATTGAAAAAATACCTGATGACCTAACTAAAGGGTTTTAGAAGCAAACAAAATTTTTTGATGACTCCAAAATACATATTTCTCTATGTTTTCCCTATTTTTTTTTCTGGGTTTTTTTTTTTTCTGATGTGGCCTGTAATGGACTACAAAGCAAGTTTTGTGTAGCTGTCGGTCTGGGCAGCAGGTTGCAGCTGTAGCATGCCATGCCATGAAGGCCGGCGTCTCTCCATCAGTTGCAGAGGGGGTGACCTGCACCTTGTCCCGTGTTCCAGAGAGGAGACAGCTCCGTCACCTCCTTGGTATTTACGAGTTGCCCTCGATATTCCTTTCCATTTCATCAGACGTTTCATAGCACGGTGGTGGGTGTGGAGTGGTCCTCAGGAGGTACTTACTGCATATTACCACATATCCTACCGGCTGACCACCTGGAATCAACATCACTGGAATTGTTTAAGAGCAAACTATGTTTTACTTGCTAAAACATTGACAATACTTGACAGTGGCCTTCTTTGAGTGCAACTGTAGCCACATTTTGCAAGATGAAGGTGAAATATTGAGAATGGGATAAATCATGAAACAAATGTGATAGCCAAAGCTGAAGAATGGTTTTTTTTTGACAAAATATATTTTGCCATCACAAACTTCTTTGCTGCAAGCATGCTGGAAAAACAAGAGGTGATGCTCTTAGTTGTGTTTACCCAGGACTGCATTTGTTACTGATTTTGTGCTTGTGGCTGGTTTAGATAGATCATTCTCCTCTTTGGCTTCTTTCTAGGTTATTCCCAACACCACCATCACACCTCCCCTGTCAGCCCTTCACAAACCAGCAAGTCCTTGCAGTTCTAGGTGTAGAGAGATGATTTTCAAGCTGACTGGTCTGGTTACAAAACTACCTGTGAGGACAGCACAAGCCATTTGAGCAGCTCATATTTCTTTATAAGCTGTTTCCTTTTCTCCCTTTGATAAGCTACATACCTTTTATACCATTCTCCAGCCCGTCTGAGAGAGTAACTTCTTAGCAGTGCTTCTGGGAAATGGACTTCAAAATACTCATAAAACCCCATCAGCTTACACAATGCAAAGATTTTATGGCAAAACTCTCTGAAGAGAGTTTCCTCTGATTCTTCTCCCAAGACAGTGGCCAAGCCCTCCTCCATTCGAGGGGAAAGTGCAAATCCTCTATACCCAGGAGCTGCTGTGTCACCTCATCCTGCAGCCTGCGTGACAACTGCCTTTACTTAAGCTTATGTAAATGACAAATGTTGGGCACAAAACCCATTCTTTCTCCATGGCCTTGTTGACCCTGGCTGGCACAGTCCTCACTGTGGACCTTTTCTAGAGAGGTCTAGGCAGAGGAGACACAGGACTTCTGCCCTTGTTCAGCAAGCTCTCTCCGTAGGATCAGATTGTGTTCCATTTCTTTATAATAGTTTTCATAGCAATGTTGCTTTGGTTGTACCACAGTCATCCCTATTACATAAAAAGAAATGTCATGAATATGAATTCTATATCTTAAAAATCAAAACAAATTTAAGTTAATGATGACTTTTCCAACAGTAAGTGTTCATGTCATACTGTTCTCCACTGTTACAGTTTATTCCCTTCACTTTCAAATTGTGCTTTCGCTTTTCTATTATTTTATACAGTCAGGGTTCTTTGAGCTGGGGTGGAAGCCCTGTAACAATTTCTCTCAAAAGCATGAAAACTTGACATGTACTGTTTATGAGGAACCCACAAAGGAATAGTTCACAAGCTTTGTAACACTTGCTCTTGGACCTTTGCTATGAAATACTTTGACATGAAAGGAAATGTATCATCATTGCCAAGAACGCTGGTAACGAGGTTATCATGCATAGAGTGGGTGGCAGAGAGGATCTGAGCGGAGTGGTAGAGACGGCTTTGTTCTGCAAGGCGCAATTATCATGCATATAAATACACGTTAACAGGTGTACAGGGACAGAGCACTCCATTATCCCCCGGCTGGGGAGCTGGGGAGCTGAGCCCTGGAAAGCAGGGGTTTCAGCAGCAAGTGGAGACCTTTAGGACTGGGTGTGCTTTGGCTCAGCCAGCCGAGCGCCAGGCTCTTAAATCAGGGCAAGTCACCCTGGATTCTGTTCAAACTAATGAAGAGAAATGAGAGCATGAGAAGGGCAGTTGTTGTGCAGGTAAATCAGGTGAATGGAAATGAATTGCCCGTTCCTCCCTATGGTCTCTAAAGGGAGCCCAGAAAACTGCCTCAGATTTAGATGTCTAATATTTATATGAGGAAAGGATTTCATTCTAACTGCATGTGAGCTCCCATGGAGACACTGGGGCTAAGGAGGATTAATGTATCCTTGGCTACATGGAGGCGGAAGAAATGGAAATTATTCTGGCTGCCGAAGACAGGACCCTGCTCCTCCTGCCTTGGGCTGCTTCAGCAGCAGTGGTGGGGCTGAGGAATGAGCCTTACAGGTGCAGAACCACCACGGTGGGGGGGCAAGCAGGGTGATGCTCCTCACTTTGTTTTCTCTGCTGTAACCCTCACTGATAAGGGAGTAGAAAAAGAAATGAGAGTGACTTTCTGCTGTAAATTCCCCTTTCCCTCATAAGTGATATGGTGTCAGGAGTCAAAGATCACAGTGAACTTCTTGTAGAAAATCTTTTATTCATTAAGCTGCTGTTATTAGCAACAATAACTTCATTCTGTTAACAGCAGTAGAGAACTGTTCACACACACATTCACAAATTCACTTGGTTCCCTCACACATCCGCTCCTAATGGCCCAGTTGGGAGCCCAACCCCAGCTCTGTGTTCAGAAGCAGAGGCTGGCACTGGCATGCCACTGGCTTCCACATGGGTGTTCATAAAGTCCCTCAAGCCTACTAGCCTCTAAAACTCACCGGTCCTTGGGAAACATTCACATGCTGCCTTCTCAGCATGCGTTCTTCTCTTTGTCCTGCCGTTTTCTGGAAACTATTTCTCCACTCAAGCCTATGTATACCACAGAACCCATTCCTACAAACCCACAGCGCAGGTACCCTTGTCACATTTCCACCTCCTCTGTTTGTTCAGGTGAGAACTAGAAAGCACTGATGATAACAACAAAAATAAGAATGAAATGAATTCTGGAAAAACCTGCCTGAAAAATATAGAATACAGAACCCCCCCTTCAGTCTAAATATTTTATCCCAGAGGAAGATAAGAGTTGACTCGATCATTGTGTGCATGTATTTATGCATGTTCTTGTTAAGACAAAGTTCTTTAATGTATCAGGCAAGGAAATTCTGAGATCTTGGAATTTCAGACTAGAAATTCTGAATGCTGGAAAGCAACCTCACAAGAAATAAGATTATAACTTGGTACAGGGGATGTAATTGCACATAGCAGACACTCCATTGCTTGAACTCCCTACATTATGAGTAGCTGCTTTTCTAAAAATTTTCCTCTCCTAAGTCATAGGAGTTGATGAGAAGGGACAAAATCTGCATCTTGTGTTCTATAGTAACCCTGGTTAGAAGCTGAGAACATTGTTGCAATGGTCTGAACTCTTCACATCAAAATCAAACCCAATTTTCCCCAGCATCCTCCAGAACAGTATTATTACCATGGAGACTTAATGCAAAAATAGTAATAGTAATACTAATTAATAGGCATTAAGTCTTTCCATCATGAGACATTCAGGATCTGCCACATTAACTGTTAAAACCAGTTCAAAATGCATTTATTAGAAAAAGTTATTTTTAAAGCTAAAGCTTCCATTCAGATTCAGTGATTTAGTCACACTGTAATGAAGTGTGTTGCCCATCTATAAATAAAGACAACAGCGTATCTCAACAAAGTTGATGTGTTTGGGGAGTTGTTTTTGACAGCTTTCTATTAACATATCCATACTCGGCCCATTAAATGGCCTTGTGTCACCAAATTATCTTGTAATCAGCAGCTCTGCATGCACCACTGACTCAACACCCTCTGGTTGAGAAACAAAGTGAACCTGCGCAGGCACTGCCGGTGCCAGACGGGGGCTGGGTGCGACAGATGCTTTGGAGAGCCTGGCAGGCTTCCTTTCCCCTAATGGGGCGCTTTTGGTACATAAGCTTCAGGTTCATTCTGTGATCCCGAAGTTGTGGCTGAATCTCTTTCCCTCTGCTACGTGACAATTTCTGCCGTGGCTGTGTGCATGTGGGCTGCCTCTTCCCCATCACGCTGACTTTGGTATCGTTTGAAACCTCCTGAAACCAAGACTGAAGAAGGAGGCACCTCATATGGCGTTCGTTTGATCAGCTGAGGTTCAGCTCACCTGTCGGTCATCAGCCCCTGCTCTCAGCTACTTGGGCAGGCTTCTGCTACTGTCAGCAAAGGAAGACTGATGCCTCCAAACATGGTTTTATCCTACTGTAAAGCACGGAACAAGAAGGGTGAGTTGTCCTCTGGACTTGGCTCACACTCTCTGGTTGCAGATGGAATATGTTGGATGGATACTTTTACCCAGTATCTTCAATTTTATTGGATACTATATACATATTATATTATTTATCAGTTATCTCTAAGCTAAACTTCATATCCCTGTGTTAGAGCTGCATGGGGGCTGCGGCAGGTGCGATAGCTGCACTGGGGAGGTGCAGAGGTCCTGTGTCAGGGTGAGATGGGATTTAGATAACCTGCTAAAACACAAAAAGATTTTTCCGGCTCTTTGAAATCTGAGAAAAGCTGTTTAATCACATGGTATACAGAACAAATTACTAGTGTATATGAGTGAAATCCAGTTTGCTAGTAATGATAATTCAGGTAATTAATCCAGTTGAATTTTATAAATTAATTGTATGTTTTTGTAGGGATTACAACATAATAGATATTTTTTACACTGAAGATGTTCATAAGTGTTTTCAAACTGAACTACAGCTTTATGGTTTTCTACATTTTTGCTTATATAGGAATTTTTTTAACATATTTAAGAACACTGAGCAAGAAGCCTCACAAACATGATACCACCACGAGATAGGACTAATAAGATGCAGCTATATTGTACAAAGGTTAATTCCTTTTGCATAAAATGTAGCAGATAAAAAATCCTTTGGGACTATTCTTTGCATTTTTCTGGAGCAGCACAAAGCACTCCAAGGGGTTGACCCCTGGAAGAAATATTTTGCCTTTGGCCCCTACCAGAACATACCTATAGATGTTCCGATGGACTCGCTGAGGATACCCAGGATGGAAGCTCTTCCACTTGTATTTTGGCATTTTTAGACACACCAGTGAGAGCTGTGTGAGCAAGAAGTTGGGTGAATTGCCAGTGCAAGGCTCCCTCCACTGCCAGCAAAGGAAGGGTGGTCCTTCTTTGGTAGTCGTTCTCATTTGAGTGTGTTATTCACCTATGTTAAAATTTGGTTCCAGGACTTCAAATGCTATAAAATGGGCAGCAAAAAGATTTTGTTTTCCTTAGCAGGTGCTCACATTACAGCTTGCTGCACATGCAAAATTTCTCCCTGGGTTTGATAAGATGGATAAAGTCTCTGATCGAGCCAGGTGATGAAGACATGTCTGATCAGACCGAGTAACAATGCTGTGATACATATGACTTTCCTTTGAAAAGTCTTCACAAGTATCACGTTTACTGACCCATGATAATATAAGGATCAAACTCACTCCAGTTATGAATTAAATATGATTCTTTATTTACCTACCTTACAGTCTCTGTCCGGGATGGGAAAATTTGATTGGGTTAATTCTAGCTCATTGGCAACAGACCTTCTCGAAGAGAGTCCATCCCTCTGTAGTCACCTTTTAGCCAGGTGCCCTCTGGTAGGTGTCCCTGAGCAGAGGCAGACGACTCTGTTTTCTGTTGTGTGCTAAAGCAAGTACTATTGATATATAAAGACCACAGCAATAGAACAGAACAGTCATTTTTCAAAGTACACAATGGTAGTCCGAGACAGACAGTTTCTGAGATCTGAACAGTTAAGTGAAAAAATTACATGAGATACATGAGATATAAAATAGCTCAGCTCAGATATTGATTAAGCTTTGAAACAGAAGTAGTTACAAGTAATTTATTCTTTATGCCCTGACATAATACAAGAATTGTTTAATTAGAAAAAAAAATGATTTACAGAAAACCACATTTATGGCAAGTTTAAATCAATAGGTTTTGTTAGTGTGCAAAAATATAAATCTAGATGGAGTTTAATTAACTCCAGGTTCTATCAGCAGTTATGGGATTACACTTTGGTGTAAGTACATCACATTCACAGTAGATCTCTGTCATTTTCATAGATAGCTCATTTTTTAAATTAATTTCTTTGTGCAATTTTCATCCTCTCCTTTAAGAACACTCTTCCACTTCATTCTATTTAATGGAAACAGGCGGCAAGACCTATTTCTCATCGTACACCCCTGTGTGAATGTATATGTAATGAAGACATTTCATTATAAAAGAGCAGCTGGAGCAGGTATGACAGCTACGCCTCTAAACCCTCGGAAGTGTGCTATACCAAATGTCAGGTGATGGACTAGGGTAACTGGCTGCCTCTCATAGGACATCTTACACCTTATAAGATTCTATGCAGCACTGTACCAGCCTGGGAACGGCTGCCTGTTGCTGCGCTATACATTTCACCAAATATACCTTCTCAAAGGCAATTGTAGGTCTAGAAGGACTAGTGGGAACCCTTATCTCCTCTCACCCATCCCTTCCTATGCACAAGCACGTAGTGACATTCTTCTAAAATAAACCTCAGCCATCGGCAATACAGACTAAAAAATGTCCTGTGGCAAACTGAGTGCCTTTATACTTTTTCACCCCAATGCACTTTTTTCTTTGCTGAATTTGCACAGCTGCTTTTTGAACCCATGAAAATGGTTAGCATCAAAATACCCAGTGCTACGGAGCTCCCCAGGGAGGACTCTGTTGCACATCCCATTTCGCTTGTTCTGATACAGGTTCCTGCTGTCTGCTTTTGATGGCTCCTCCTTCTGGCATTAGAACAACATGTAAACATTTTCTTTCTTACTCTAAATACATTTTCCATTCTGTTCTGTTTGGCGAAGATTCTGGTGTCTGTCTATTGAAGAAGGCAGAAATGGTCATAATGAACTAAAGATATTTCTTCCATTGCATTGAACTTTCAAGTACCAGATCAATAGATCCAGATTAAATTTGGATCATTTAAAAGTCAAAGAAAAAATGCACTTATTGATAGAAAGAAAAATAGATTTGCTTTAGTTCTATCACATGATATGCAATATTTTCTCATTTTTGTAATATATTGGTTAGAATTTTGCAACACTGTACAACAATAATCTAATATCCAATAAGCTAGTGTCTATCTGTGATTGCTAAGATTATTCAGTGCAATTAATGTGTTTGTAATTTTCATGAGATTTTTTTAGGAGACTTAAAATTTTGGGACACCAGGAGAATATTTTTTTACAATGTTTACAAGAAATCATTTGGTTTGTTTTGTTTTCCTTTTCACAGTTATCAGCTTTAGTCCATAAACACTTTATGACAACAAATGTATTACTTCTGAAAGAGATTGGAGGAGATTTGATTTTTTTTTAAATGCTCAGTGTGCACAAATGAAAAATATATCTGTATGTAATATAAACTTCACCAGATGTGGAAAGTCACTTTTGCTCAGGCAAGCTAGAAATGTACTTTCTTTTCACAAGCATGCATTCCTTGCTGAGGGAAGTTTGTTGCCAAACTTAAAAAACAAACCAAAACAAAACAAAAGACAGACTTTTGGAAGAAAATCCTGTGGTTCTTAGTCAAATCTTTAATTTCAGAGGGAATTTGTGCCTGAATGATAACTATGTGGCTGTTCTACTTTCTTTTAATCCATAGAAATGGAAATATGGATTCATTTAGAGTCGGATCAGACTAGACGTTACAGAATTTATCCTTAATACTTTAAAAATTGAGTGTTTTTGAAAATAGGAATAATTTTCTGTTTGCTCCAGAGGTTACAGGAAGGGCGGAGAAGAACACATTTCCTATTTTATTGCAATACTTTTTCGGTTAAGGGAAGGCTTGCACATTACTGATCTGTTGGGTAATAGCACTTCCTTCATGGCAACTGACAGAAAAGCAAGGGTGAGCAACTTTTATTTATTCAACTCATTCACATTCTACATCATAACAGAGATGTATCTGAATATAGGTAGGAAGAAAGAATGGTTCTCCTGCATGCCAAGTTCTTGAGCTGGGATAGAAGCCATTGACTTGTTTTAATTAACACTAATGCTCAATTAAATGAAGTAAACGTTAAGTTGCGCGAATTATAACCTTCAATTATCAAATTATTTTTAAGGCAGCTTGTCAGGATGGAGACGCCTGCAGATAAAAGCCTGCAGGCAAGAAGATTCCACCTTGGAGGCAAAGGGAGACATTACAGTGGTTTCTTTCATTTACAGCCTGACAGTAAACAGGCACTACAGTGTCCAGAAGGAACGTACACAGCCCCTCGGTGTCTCCCGCCCTGCAGTTATGTGCAAGATAAAGTGTTACACAGTTTCATGCTTGTTGATTTAATTTACTTCCAATTTAGGTGTCATGATAAAAGATGACAGATTTGCCCTGTCAATCAGATTAAGAAGAGAATAGCAAAACTAATTTGGCTTATCATCAAGAGAATAAATCTTGTTGGAAGGCTGTTGCAGTGTTTTCTTATTCATAACAGCTTCCTCTTCCAGGAGGATCTCAGCCACTACACCATGAAGGCAGCTCTGGGCTTGTATTGAGACTGTCCATCTGTCTTGTCAGGAGTAAAATCTTACTCCGGTCTCTTTTCTTCCTGCGTTGAGCGAGCAGATAGAGGAGGTGCTGCCCCTATTACTGTAATAAATACCTGTTGCCTCAAGTCATTAATTCCTGAACAAAACTGTTCCTTACAGCTGTTGATTCTCTCTCAACAGCAGCAACAAAAGTGTTATGATGGCATTGTGTCTTCAGTTATTCAGCTTTTGAGAAATCATTTGGGCAACTTACAGCTGAGTCAGCGTTTCAGAGCGGCAGCCCCGGTTGCGTTCCTTTGGCCGTGCAGAGGAACAGAGCCAGCAGCGGAGGGCACAGGCAGGTCGCTGACTCTCACAAACCCGTTCCTACCGCCCATGAGACCCCTGCGTCCCCCCAGCTCTGGGGCTGGGGGGGAGACTCCAGAGAGGAGAGTCTTCTAATGTAGGCACTGAGTTAGGTCATGAAAAGGCAGGATTCATTTCTTAATTTTCCATGTGCCCCTTTGGAAACCCCGGTACTTTGGTTCTCTGTTGTACATGTTTTCCATAGGCTGCTCTTAGGCTGGCCGGACTGCGAGCTCCACAAGGTATGGGCTATTTCTTCACACGGTGCCTAGCACACTAACATCTCCAGATGAATTTCAATATAAAACTCGGGTTACTGAAACGCTGTAAGCCCAGATCTTCAATGCTAAACCTTCCCACTCTGATAAGCATCTTTTTCTGCCTAGCAAAGTGTGATATAAAAAGCTGATATTAAGGATGTCTTCAAGAAGCTAAAATGTTTTCTCACAATTGCTGTACCTTTCCCTCTGTTAACTCATTTTTAGTTCATGTAAATCCTGTTTGCTCAGCTCTAGTCAGTGCTCACTGGCTGCCAGTTACCAGGCTTCAGCTGTGTTGGCTTTTGAGGAAAATCTCCTGAATGGAAGCAGCTCCAGAAGAGAAAGGCAGCAGTTGATACCGACACATTTTCATTCCCATTTCTGTTTTTTAGGGCTTCTCCCTAGCTCTTTGTTTTTCTTTCTTTTCTGTTTCTTTTTCCAGCCACAACTCCTCCCCCTTCCATCTAGAATTGAAATTAGGGTTGTTTTACTCATCTTCAGAAGCTATACCCATGCTGGATTTACTTATGAACCAGTAGGTCCCAAGCAGGGAAAGCGAGAGCACAAAAAAATCCCCCGTGCTGTTCAGCAGGCCATCTGTGCGTGTCTCATTATTCCTGCAATCCATTCTTACCCAGCACCCACTCTTACTAGTGTGATCAGATTTAGTTATGACCCCGCGTACGACATCTGGCATGTCAGCACATCAATAAGGATTAGCTGACCTTGGAGAAACCCGATGTGAATGTCAGATTGTCAGATCTGACATGGATATCACCGGAAGGCAGTCTATCCTTACTGAAACAGAGCAGGGCTAATGATGTGCAACACTTCGATGCTTCTCACATTTTACCCCCGGGGCTGTCCTTTCCCCTGCAAGGAAGACATCATTCCCATGCTGGGAAGTCAGGCTCCCCAGGATGCTCTGTAGCCGAGGAACCCGCTTCAGACAGTGAGGCTCAGCCAAAGTGATGTAAATCACCACCTGGAGATCTCCTTTACTTTACTGAGAAGGGGATGAGGTGCCTGGAGTTAGTTCTCCTCAGGGTGAGCGCCTTTGTCAGGCACGGGCGCAGAGCTGCCCTTTCAGTGACAACAAGAACTCTGCAAATAATTGAAATTTTCATTTAGAAGATGAATCAAAAGTCACAGGTAGAAAAAAGATGGTTAACAAGAAATTGGAAATAAATGTAGCTGGCTTATTAATAAAAATAAAAGCTAAAATCATTTCATGGCGTGTTCTGGATTAGAGATTCAAAATTTCAATCTAAGATAACATTTTTTGATAAAAATATTTATATAAAGTAATGTTTACACTAAATATTTTGAAATTTTAAGAAAATAATCCCTGTCTTAGCAATTACAAAACAAAACCAGAATTCAGCCCAAATTAACAACTTTCATTTTTTTAAGCAAGTAAACTAGTCATCCAAAAAAAATGGACTCAGTTCTGTTCGCCAGCACCAATCAAAAGCCTTTGGAAATGGAAATGGCATTGTTCCCAAAGTGGTAGAAGCTTGACATTTTATGAGGTTTATCCGCAATACAGGCAATGAAGAACGGGCTGCTGAAAACATCTGTTTCCTTGGCTCCTTGCTCCTTGCATTTTAATTATCTACAGGAAAACCTCATGCTAAGCCCTTCCTTCAACTTTGCCCTTGTAACAGTTTGTTAAAGCCTGACCACTTTAGAAGTTGTTTTCTATCTTCTCTGCTATGAGGTTTAGTTCTTGTCCCAGCCTGTGGAGCTGATGTCATTCATGCGGTTATGCTGATGTCAGAGGCTCCGGTCTGGCTGTGGGTATCGGGCACGTTTAGCTGAGGGCGACCCACCAACCCAGAAAGATCCAGCAATCTGGAGGATGCTCTCACCCGCCCCAGCCCAGGGTGGGTGGCACAGCCCTGCTGTGGGGACACCTGTGCGTGAGAACCTCCAGGGACTGGTGGGACCAGGCATGGGTGACCCAACCGACACAATCCCGGCTCCTCCCGACTGCTGACAGCCGCTGCTGGGCTGGCGGGAAAGGGGATAGAGAGATCACCAATTTCCTGTTACTTTGCACTGTTCTTTGCTTTATTAATTCCTGTTTCACAAGGTAGTAAATACCCAAACTCCTTCACATGGATCCCATTCCCGCCTAGTAATTACCTGGTGTCTTTCCTCTGTTCTGCCCTAAATCACAATTCTGAACCACCGTTCTTACATCCCCAGAGTGTCAGTGCAGTAAATGGAGAGCACAGCTCTTATCCGACCGACAGTGAGAGAGGAAAGCCTTCCTCACCGCCCCGCATGGCGACACATGGCTGTTCTCGTCCTCGCCTGGAGAGCTGGAGCCTGTGTCCCAGGAGTGACTCCGCTCCTGGGGACTTCCACCCTCCTGGCTTGGGCTGTGACTGCTGCTGTAATTCCCATGCGTGGCGTGTAAGTGATGCTGTTCTAGCACGGCGCTGCTTCTTGACACCCCAAAGTTTCTGCCAGATTCTTTTCTACTGCAGGGCCTTGGCAGGAATAAGGGAGAGAAAATGGGCTGTGGATTATGAATTTGGTTGAAAGACAGTGGCAGGGTTTGGTTTTGTTTAGTGTCTTTCTGAGGAACCAGCTCACACAGCAAAGCAGGATTTGGTTTTGGTTAAAGAATTACGTCCAAGGCAATGTCCTGACTGTTTTTACATAAAATTGACCATAACAACTTGGATTACAAGGAGACTAAAGGCCTGTTGGAAAACAGGAACCACAATACAGAAAAGAACAATGAGATTTAGATTAGACNGTTGCCCCGAGAAGCTGTGGCTGCCCCATCCCTGGAGGTGTTCAAGGCCAGGTTGGACGGGGCTTGGAGCAACCTGGGCTGGTGGGAGGTGTCCCTGCCCAGGGCAGGGGGGTGGAACTAGATGATCTTTAAGGTTTCTTCCAACCTAAACCATTCTATGATTCTATGAATTCAGAATGTTTCTGGAAGGAGGCTGAGCTTGTTTTTTTAAAAGATCAGTCTTGCAAATATTTTCCATTTGAATATCAAATATAAATAAATCACCTTTGCTGGCTCATTTGGTGCTTACGAGAGAGGCAGGATCCAGCCTCTGTGACAACACGGTGCTGGAGCACTGTCTCTTCTGGAGACTACCTTGGCTGCTTTTGGGCAGAAGCTTTCTTTTTTGGCCTCCGTTTCCCTTTGCCATAGTACAGTGAGCACCTCTGACTTCCCTCCTTGTTTGACTTGCTCAGGGCTATCCTCTGTACCATGACCACTGTCTTCCAGCAGTAACGTGCCGCCCTGCACAAGCCACAGCGTGCTCTGTGCACTTCAGGGGACAGGTTTGCCATTAGCTATGAGTATGTACTTAGCGAAGTGCGTAGCACAATAAAGTCCAGATCTCGGTGACACCTTTGGGCTGTGCAGCACAAATGATATAATGCAACATAAAAGCAAATACATCAACCAAATGAATTGTCCAATTCTCAGGCTACACATTGTCAGATGAGGATTTATGTTATTTTTTTTCCCCGCTGAAGGGTTATCAATCATGCAGCTTTACTGCTGTATCTGGCTTGTGGGATTACTCGGGATCTATTTATCTTGTCCTTGTCCAGAGGACAGGAGTTGCCTGCAGAGGTGATGCACGCTCAGTCCTGATCAGGCAAGATGCCCCGTTTTATTTCGTGCCAGGCAGTGGAAGCACTCATTTCCATCAAAAACAAAAGCCTCCAGAAATGACAGGTTGTGATAAAGGTGTGTTACTGCAAGCGCAGCTTTTCAGGGAAGCACAGAGATCAGTGAAAAACAAACCCTGTTCTGCAAGCGTAGGTACCTCCTGCCACTTGCAGCCCTGGCTGGGTGGGATCCCTGCCTGGCCACTGCCTGCTCCCCGCCGCAGCCGCGCTCCCTCCCGGGGCTGGGGGGTTCTCTTGCAGTGGGGATGTATGAGCACTTGTCACAACGGCAAGTCCGTTTGGCTGCGTAGCACTGCTGTCAAAATAATGTCACTGCCTCAGCAAGGTGAGTGTCAGCACGGTCCCTCTCTTCGTCACCATGTAGATATACTGTGTTTTGAGTGATTTCTAAATCGGTCATGGGTTTCTGGCAGAAAAAAAGCAGAGTCCGCTATTGTTATCTTGTTTGTTTTTACATAAATCTGACAGGCTGATTATGAGAAATCCCCATTACCGGAGTGCCATTCATGCTGCAGTGGTGAGTGTATGTCAGAGCTGTCACCGCCAGCCTTTCTTTTCGGGGTTTTGTAGAGCGGTAAAAATACAGAAGACCTTGCTCCTGGCTGAGTACTGACCTGCTGCAGATTTCTCACCTGGGAAAAACCCCGCTCCTTCCTTCTCTCCTCCTCCCGCCTGGTCTTTACAAACAACGTTTGCATGGAAAGACTTCTCAGCTTGTTATTACAGGCAACAGTCTGGCAGCCTTGATGTGGTTTGTTCTCCCTGCACAGCCATTCCTCGTGGAGCTGATCAGAGGCTCTGCTAGAGTGATCTGCTGTCGGAAAGCGCAGTTGCATTGAAATACAAGTGCAGGTTTCAATGATTTTTAATTTCCCGGAAACTTCAGTTGGGGTTGGAGGGGAGAATGAAAAATCCTTTTGCAGCAGGGTCTAAGTGTGAGGTTCTCCCCTCTCCTGGAGCTGCCCAGTTCATCCCAGTGCTACCAGGGCAGCTGAGCACTGCTCAGCCACAGCCTCCAAAGGCAGGTCTCTAAGGACAAGGTGCTCAGACCTTTGACAAACTGAGTCTGCAGGACTTGGAACAAAGATATCTTATGAGGTAATTGCAGTTACAGAGTAAAAACCACATATTTTTTACCAATAAGCATAAATAAATACGTGATAACATTTCACAGAACCACTGCTCACGACCACATCCCTGTACTAGAGTTGTCCGTAGACTATAGAATATATATTTCTGAGTGTCTTCTGCAAAACAATTACAAACAAAAATTTCAGGAGTCTCAAGCTTTAAAGTCCTATCTATTTGGATATATGTGTGTATACATATTTGTATACACGCAACTAGAATCGCCTGCTATTGCTGGAGAAAGATAAAACGTCAGTGAAACTAATAAGAGTAATGGACTTGCCAGCCCTGTCAGCACCACTTAGATCTGCTGTGTCGATATGTGTCCGCCCAAAAAAGGATAAAATGAAACAGAAATGTCTGACAGACAAAGGTGAAATATGTTCAATATCCATCTTACTTTACCGTTTCCAAGTCTGTTGCTGTATTTGTTGTAAATGGTTCACATTATGAAAATTTATTCTGGTTATACTTGTACTTCTAGTCTTTCTCACCTCCCAAATTGCATCTTTACCACCAAGAAAGAAGTGCTGTGATCAGGATAAACATACCACTACTTGATGAACAATTTTATTCTGTTGAGAAATGGATCATGAAAACAAGAGTTCAAATCAGTTTTATGACTCTCTCGCTCCACTTTTTTTTCTCCTTTGAGTGAAGGAAAGGTTATGAATCCTCAGACTTTAAAAATAAATGGCATTCTCACAATGTTAGAAAATACCCAGAGCTGTTGTTTAAGTTGGTGGTTATACGACCTTTACATCAATGACAGTCTTATCCAATTCCAAATAATTTTCATTAAGTACAAGTAATGTGTTTTTTTTTCCACTTTACCTGGGCTTCAGAAAAAGGGTAAACTCCAGTGCAGTGACAGAAAACAATAGTTACCTTTCAAAAGTATGTGACGGCGCTTTTAAACTGCTATGGGCACTGTGGCTCCACTTAATCAATTAGAGTAACACTCACAGTAGGAAATGTAAAAATTTCAAATATTCTGTATTTAAAATTGGAAAGTCCAAGTGCAAAGGAGCCTTGTTGTTGCGTAAACATGCTGTTGAACCCCAGAGTGTGAGCGCAGAGCCGGCTCTCGCTGCACGGGTACCTTCTGAAAGAGATCGGCTCCAGCGAGTTGCTGGTGAAGCTGCGCTGTGCCAGCAGGTCGCAGGCAAATGGGCTGACCTGAGCAGCTGCCAGCGTTCAGAAGAGAGATGTGGTGCTCCTGCTGTACTTGCAAGCTGTATTCTGAAATCCCCTCTAGCAGATGTGGTTTCTTATATTGGAATCTATATCATTCATCAGACCACTTCAAACTGCACAAACCAATGCCTCCGTAGACCCAGTGCTGCCTGAAAATTTCTGGACTTGTGGAAAATCCAGGGAAGCGGCTGCTGTGCGCGTGCAGTTCAGGTCCTGGGTCCCCATGGGACCCTGGACCAGCAGGTTTCTCTGTAAGGTTCCCAGCAAGCCGAGTTCCCTGGAGAGTGGGCTTACAGGAGAGCACGGAGAAACAGCCCTCTCTCTTCTCTTGGTATTATTTAACACAGTAAGTAGCTGATGCCATACAGAAGGGGGAGAACATGGGCACAGCTCGCTGCTGAGAGAGCTGTGCAGTCCTGTGTTACACCAAGGCAGCCAGGGGGACAACTGATGCTGCAGACCCAGAAGAGAAACTCCTGGAGTCCACCAGTGCTCCTGGATGCTGTGAGAGCAGAGCAGAGACTGATGGCAACACGGTCATTTGCAGACTGTCCCAGCATGGAGGGTTCAAGAGTTGTTTGGTCCCATTTGGGTGGGGACACTCCCTTTGACTGTCCCCTTACAGTGCTCGTGTGACCATGCATTAACTAACGAGCCGAAGGGGAGAGCAGGGCAGCAGAGCAGAGTGCCAGACCGAAACCAGCGATGGGGCAGACCAGACCTTGCCAGGACCAAGAGCAGAAGTGAGGATCCATCCTAACTGAAAGAGAACACTGGCAGTCCTGCCCGGGGATGGATATCCAGTCTGACTTTTGTTTGCTTTGGTCTTAGATTTGAGAATATTGGGTAATTCTTGAGCAAAAAGCAAAGTTCTATACATATATACACAAGGCAAGTATTTAGGTTTAAAGAGCTTTAGATAAAGGGCAAGTGTGTTTTTCCAACGCTCTTGGACACATCCTGCCAATTCTTGCACCTTTTCTCTCTGGTGAGTATAGATAATTATTAATATGAGCATGCACCCCTGTGACTCTTGGCTCAGGATGTTTCGGAGATGGGATGGTTCCAGCCAGCCCCAGCTCATGCTCAAGTTCTCCTTGACTGTAAGCTGAGCTATAATGGCAGGCGCTACAAAAGTTCAGCAGCCCAGTCCTTCTTTTCTTTGTGTGCTTCTCTTCAGATTCTTTTACCTGTTCCGGGTAATTTAGGAGACGATCTGAGCCCTGCTGTATGTTGGCTTAGAGCTTGTAAGGCAGAGTTGTTAATGCTCTGATGTTTTCTCACAGTTTGGTTTGCATGTTTTGACATACTTTATTTACTTCTGGTTGTGCCCTTCCTTTGAAACCTTCTAAAGCTTTATGTTTATTTCTGGCATACTAGAATGTAATTAGGTTAAGACTTTCTTTAGGCAATTTTAATCCACATACTGCATTAAGAAGGCCATATATTAGTTTTCTTCACCAGAAAGTCTAGGCTATTAACAAGCTCTCTATGTTTAGTGAAAAAGGCAGAATAGCTACTAAATATTTCTTATATCATGTTGATAAGAAGGTCATATCCAAGTTTACTCTGGGAAAAAAGATACATATCAATCTCATTTATTTTAATATTATCTAAATCATGAAAACAGCCCTGGAAATAACTATCAATTAATTATTCTCATTTTTTGAAGAAAACTTGTTTAGCTGACAATTAAAAAAAAAAATCAGCCCAATATCTGTAGAACATAGAAAAGGCTAAACTAATTTATCTTATAAACTTATCAAGCACATTTGGTCTCAGTATACAGTGCTAGTCCTCTTACTAAAACTGAGATAGTGCCTCTTTTGCAGTTGAGTAACAGTGCAAACAGGTTTGAGTTACAGTGCAAATAGGTTTTCTAATGGAAATCAGGCAATCTTAAATATAACAATTTATTATAAAATTAAGAAAATTCTATTAGGGCCCATTTCCATTAGTTTCCATTGGTTGTTTCATTTATTGGAACTGGCTTATAAGAATAACTACATTTTTCCTGTTATGTGGAACAAAGATATTCTAAACAAGGCAAGCCAGTTGGAAAAGTGGCCAAGGACAAGCGATGGGAAAATTCCTTCAACACCTTGAAGTTGTACTTCACAGTACTTGAGTGTTTCTGTAATCCCATGGGTCTGTGCAAAACCCCCAACTTTTGTATGCAAAGGAGCGGCCAGCTCTCAGTGTGAACAGCTGAAGATCCAAATCTGGAGACTGCCAACAGGGAATCGTTATTTTGAAGTCAGTTTTTTTGAGCTGGACGCTGTGTAACAGGCTCCAAGGTGTTACTTTTTGGTATTATTAACATTTCTACAGCATGTATCCACAATTTCAGTGGAGCATCCCAAAGGTACACCTGGACCTTGCCCATGGTGGGGAGGCAGTGAATGCCTGTGGCCCCTTTTGTGAGCGCTCACTGGTGTTGAGCTGATATTCTCCACGGCACGGGTAGGGGATGCTTTTCCAGCTCAATCCCCACGGGCAAAGCCAGGCAGAGGCCACACACGCCGACACGGTCTCATGTTGGCTATAGCCCCGCTTGGAGCAGGGTGTGGACAAGAAGACAGCCAAAGGTCCCTTCCCACCAACATCTCTACGACTACGTGACACCATGACATAACCGTGTGTCAGAAGACACAGGCTGGCGTAGCACCCGTTCACAGTGACTGTACTTTCCCCGGGCGGGCACGAAGCACGGAGCCTTCCCTATTAAAATTCTGTTCAGTCTTCACCCGGGAGCCGAGCGCGGCTGAAGCAAAGCATCTGAAAGCTGTTGCAGTCAGCTCTGCAGAGGTGTGAGCTTCCCCCACGCTCTGCGGGAGCTCGGCACTTATTTATAGCTGATCCTGTAACAAGGGGGCGTGTGGGGACACATTAGTAAAAACAACAAAAAAAGGCGTCTGTGGAAACTTGATTGTGACACTAAGAGAGGATTTACTTGTCACGAGAATCAATAATGCTTGATTTTTCTGTTTGTTCAAGCATCAAGGGCTGCAGTATCTATGCAGTGTTGTTATTAATGAAAAAAGATTTCTGAAGAAAATGAAAACTTTCTATGGATAATTTAGATTAGATATAGAAATTATTAGTTTTATTTGCTTTAATAGAGAGATCTAATTCCACTGCTACCTAATATTTAATATTGTTTCTCCCTGCCTTGATTCTTTTTTTAGCCTTCCATAGTACTAAAAAAGAAATAAATAAAGAAAAAGAGACAAAGGAATGCAAAGTAAAACAAAAATGAGGCTGTTCAATCAGGCAAGTAAAAAGCTATCTAAAATCCTCTGAATAAGGTCAAGCAAAATGAATCATATCTTTTTCATTCAAGAAATGAATTTTGCTTCAGGCATTAAAATCTACAGCTGTCTTAAAATGTTTAAGACATACTTACTATTTTTCATGCTAAAACTGTCCTATTTTTGAGTAGTCTGATTGCAATTCCAGAGCACATGTATTATTAACAGAGGTTTTCTTTGTAATTCAACTTGTTCTTTAATTTACTTGCAGAGCAAAGAGACTGGATAGCTGCTGTCTGATGCCTATAGACAAGGATACACGATGAGGCTCCAGAAAGGGCTCACGCAAGCAGCTAAAAAATCTCTGTTCTTGGAGGTTTTTGAGACCCAACTGGGCAAAGCCCTGAGCAGCCTGGTATAAATCCGGCATCTTTGAGCAGGAGCTTAGGCTACAGACATCCTGGGATCCTTTCCAGCCTGAATGAGTTTGTGTGGGTGATTGTACAACCACATAAAAGTCCTTTAACTACTATAGTATTTTGGTTAGATGTGTGATTTCCTTTACCAGAAAGAAAACTCACAACCTTTGGATTAATTACAGCCTACTAGTTAAAAAAAAAAAATAATACAAGCCCCTCACCCACTTCTCAGTAGTGTCTCAAATAGGTGCTTTGGTCCTGTTTGGTTTTTTACTGAAAATTAAACAAACCCCCTCTTTGCTCAGATGCAGTACTGAGCTGTTTGCCAGTTTAACTGGTCCCATCCAGGCAGAGCAGACTGTGTCCCACATGGGGGGTCCCTGGCATCCCTCTGTCTGATGGCAAAGGGTCTCCAGGCTCAGGAGGGAGGGAGGAGGGCTGGGCATCTGCGGGGTGCCCACACGCTGTGGCCATGCACAGGAGGGAGAGGGCAAGTTGCCTCCTCTGAGGGTTATATTTGTAATTCCCGATCTCACCCTGCGCTCCGGCTTCATGGACACTCCTCGAGGCGGGGTCAGGGCTGGCCCACCTCATCGCAAAGCTGCCGTGCTGTGGCAGGTCCGTTACTCTGGGGAACATAGTTCTGTTTTTTCGCACTTCGATCCCAAGGAAACCGCATCTATTTTCCGAGATGAATTTGTGCACATCAGCTCCCAGCCGCTGGGCTTTGCAAAGCCTTTTTATGCAAGACTGCCAGGTCTCTTCTCTGCGACCTTCTCACGTCTGTCTGTTCAGATTATGGTAGATGTATGTTAAAAGACGAGCTCGTGGAGTGTCATGTCATAGTCCAGGTTCTGCCCCAGGTTTCTTTCTGGGGTTTCTGTGAGGTTTCAGATAACTGGATGTGTATCTTGTTCTGCATGTGAAAAACCAGGGATTATTTCAATTTTCCCCACTGGATGCCACAGTCACCGAATACTCTGGTAGCTCCATGTGACGGGTGTATGAGCGGAGCTTTTATCTGTGAGACACTCCACGAGGATCATTCGTAGTGCTCTGCTCCTATCTCCGCATCAGCTGTCACACAATCACAGAACGGCAGGGGTTAGGAGGGACCTCTAGAGACCCTCTAGTCCAACCCCCCTGCTAAAGCAGACAGCAGACTGTCTCCAATGGCATCTCTTCAGCTCGGCTCTGAGCCGCAGCGCTGCACCCCACGGTCCGCTCAGCGCTCAGGGGAACAGCTTTGAGTGCTGACCCTGAAAATAAGAACTCTTCTCCCGGTTCAGTGCTGTTGAACTGAAAAGAAGTGCAATACATCGTCTCAGCTTTCATCGTGTTTGTCGTACTTTTGACAGCCTTCCTTGCTTAAGTGCTGTTTCAGAGCACCAGATACTGGTAATACCACAGAAATATCATCTCAGTGGTTATATCCCCTTACTTCTTCATTGGGACCAAGGCGAGCCATCCCAGAGAGCCAGGCTAGGCTGGGAGAGTGACTTCTGCCTCTCTGGCTTCAGCCACAAGAGCACTCACTATTTGGGGAGAGCAGCCCAAATCTGCTGGATCCATCCTGTGTCCCGCAGGAGGACCCGAGCCGAGGCCAAGGCCAGCTGCTGTGAGATTGACCACTGCAGGGTATGGGAACAGCAGCCCCTGAGCACCTGAAATGGCCAAGGAGCTTTTGTGACCAGTGACTCAAGAGGAGCTTCAGCAAAGAGTCAGCAGTGCGTATCTGTTGTTGCAGTTAGCCCCGATCAGCGTGCTGGTCGTGTTGCTGTCTCTCTGCTCCCTGACTGCTTTTCTGCCTCAGACCCACTCTGCGGACACTCTAGCAGCCTGCTCTTCCTTCAGCAGGCTCAGGAGTGCTCCGCCTGCCGCCTCCAAAACAAATAAAAGAAAAAAAATCCAAACAACCGGAAAATGAATGCAAAGCAGACTGGGGTGTCCGTGTGTGTCCCCACAGAAGGTGCCTAACACAGAGCTCTGTCCATCAGAGTGGACAGGGGGTGGCATCGCCATCCACGGATGACTGAGGGTGGAGCTGGAGATTCAAACCTCAGCGGTTTGACCTCCCTGGCGGCACGGCAGGGAGAAGGCGGATGGGGGAATTTCTGCGTGTCTGATGTCTAGCCGTGCCGCACGCCCCCACGCTGTGCCAGCCCAGCGTGCCTGAGCCTGCGCGGGTGCCCCGGTCCCACGCTGTCGGCTCTCCCTGGCGGCACGGCAAGCCCGCAGCTGCTCAGGGGACACCGACACTCAGCATCGATTCCTAGTTTCAACCTTCCTAGTCCCTGTCTGAACCGCTTGTGTGGGTGGGTTTATCACTCCAGGAAGGTTGATGCTCTTTTTCTTTCTTATGTAATCCTTTCCATAATAACAAATCTCTGGGCAGCACCAGAGCAGCTAATGGGGTTTTTAGCAGCCTTGTACTGTGTTTTATTTGCAAACAAACAAACATAAGTAGGGCAGTGAGTGGCAGGAGCAGAAGGGAAGGGAGAAGGGGGAAGAACATTGCAATGAGAAAATGGATGTCTGTCTTGCGAAGCCGTGGAGCTGGGACTCATCTGTTCAGCTTGTGGGCTGCTGATTATATACCCACGGAATCCCCCACCTCCCTCCACGTGTTCTTCCTGCCCTGCGAGGCGGTGGCTGTGCTGTGGGTATCTTCGCACTGGCAGCTGCCGTAGCAGAGAGGGGACCCAGGGAGGAAGGATCACCTTCTGCAGATGTTACTTCTCCCCAGCATGGCTCAGGGTCCATGAAACACAGCGGCAGTATCTGCCACGGCACTGCACCTCCAGAGGGTGGTGGATGTCCACCTTTGCAGCGAGAAGGTTCTTAGTTATGTTCACGACTGGTAGGTCCCAGCAGGGTGTGTGCGGGGGCAGAGGGCAGCAGCGCTCCTCACGTCCCTGAAAGAAAAGGGAAAAGAGAAAAAAAAGCATGGGGTTGAAGAAAACCCAATGTTTGCAAGACAATCGTATGAAGCAAAGGGAATATTTTGGAAAGCTGACTTTCTGTGGAGGTATGTGAGCTGGCTGTGAATAAAGAGCAAGCTGTAAGAGACATAAGAAGTCCTCAGATTTTAAGGCAAGCATTTGAAGGGATGGTTACAGGTTAATTCATTTAAGTCTCCATAGCACTTTTGCTCTTGCGCTTCTGTCTCATAAACCATTATACAGGCTGGCTTTAATGGCCTACCTTTTCTTTAACAGTCACAAACGAACATCAAGTCAAAGGATGACTTATTTTTTTTAAATCCTCTATCTCATCCTACCTGAGCATAATGCAATATATCTTAATCAAAACCACTTCTTACTCTTTACTTTAGGGTTTATTTTTTTCTCAGTGTGGTTGCTTTTGCTTTTTTTGGTAAGCTGAGATGGCAACTTTATTGCGTGTGAGTATAGCTTCCCGTAATTCACTTCATTTCCAATGGAAAATCACTGCTGAAATTGACAATATTTAAGGAAGAACCTTTCCCAAGGAAAATATAAGTTAACAACAGAGAAAACCCTACAGCGGCATCCTTGTCTGTACTGCAGCAGAAATGCTCTTAAAACACGACATGGTGAATCCAGACACTCCCCGGTTTCCATCCCTGCCTTTCCATGGTAAACGGTGAGGTGCGCGGTGGGCTGTGGGGACGGGCACTGCCGCGGGCTCTGCCTCTCCCTGCCCGTCCCGCCATGCTCCCGGCAGCGGCGCGGAGGCCGGTTCCCATCCCCAGCTGAGGACAGACACTCTTCATTAAGCAATGAGCTCACAGCGTGCCCTTCTCCTTGAACCCGCCAATGGCTCTGATTAGCGTCTGCTGGTTTAAAGAGAGGCTAACTGCTCTGTAATTTCCTGCTGAGTCCTGAGCCCTCTTTTAACAAGATGCTTTTTTTGGATGCCTTTCCAGCTTTCACAGGTAATTCTTGCACTGGGGTTTTGACATAAGTCCACACAGAAAAGATACATATTTTTCAAATATAGCTCTAAAACTTTTTCTAAGTGCCTTTGATGTATGTCATGAACAGTACACATTTTTAACCATTTAATAGGAATTTGAAATGCGAATCCTGCATTTCCAACTCCTAATCAAACATTTGTTCTTTCTGTAAATTTGATGTAGATGTTTGTTCTGACAGATTTCCTTTCAATTCCAGCACATATTTTATGTGGATTTTTTTTTTAGTGATATGTTTTAAAATAAAAATTATCCACATGAACCTGACCAGAACCCCTTTAATGCCATTGAGAAGAACTGCCAGTGTCGTTCTCATGATTTATGTCTGTTAATTTATTTTGAGAATATACTTAACACGATCATTTTCTTTGGAGATAAGTGATCTTGGGAGCAAAACACAGAAGCAGAGGGGGAGAAATATTCTCCGTTTTTTTGCCGCCTACCCCTTCCCCCACGGCGAGACAAGCTGCCCATCTTTCTGCTCAGAGGTATATGGCTCAAATGAGCTGGAAAACAGCTCAATCTGGTCAAGTGAGGCTTCACCGACACGAATGAGCTCTCAGTGGGTACCGAGCTGGTATCACTCGTCCCTCCAGCATCTCCCCTTCAGCTAGACTGCAAAGGCTCAAGTCAAATGAGAGGGCAAATCCAGTGGCAAGCTCAGCTCCAGACACACTCTGCCACCGCAGCTCGGGGCCACGGGGACCTGGGGTCACTGGGTTCAGGCACTCGGAGGTGATGTCTGGGTCAGTACAACTGCCTTGCGCTTGGCATGCCTGGTATCTGCAGGTAGCCGGTGTGTTAATTTTACCCCATCATTTTAATACTTAATAGGCTGTGTGGGCTGTACTAAAAATAGACCAGAAGAGCTTCTCTGGAGCAGCCAGCCTGGTCGGAGAGGAATTCAGATCTGGTGCAGACATAATACACTGCCAGTTTGGGGGGGAAGAAAATAGCAAGAGCTCCACGTTTCAAGTGCGGTACCTTTCTCCACCCTCCACAGCCGGCCCTGCCAGCTTCCCGAAGGGTGTCGAGAAGGTGACCGGCCAAGGGAGGGCAGGCAGTCATCCCCTCCTGGATACAGGGGCAGGGGGAGCGGGCAGAGGGTGATTTCCCACCCGTCACTTCAGCAGCAAAGATGAGCTCTGCCTGGTGCTGTTGTCCTCCTGTGATCCAAAAGGGCATCAACGGAACTCAAACAAACTGGGTGGGCAGAGAACTGTGCGGGTCTGCGTCGGAGCAGGGTCAGCTTAGAGCAGGCTGGATATCCTTTGCAGGGTTAGTGCGGTATTTAGTGGTTAGATATGCCTTTATCTCTCTGTTTATGTGATGCCCACACGACCTAGGCTGCGTTTGAAAAACCACGGGCATGTTTGCGTTCAGGCATTGTTTCAGGCAATGAGAGGAGGGACATTCACCTCCTCCTGCCTTTGAAAGCCCCCCCCCCCCGCCCGCTGCCTTCCGCAGCGATGCCTCGGGGCAAGGCAGAGCTCCCATTTGCGTGGCTGCGACCAGTGCCATAATTCATTCCTGTAACTGCGGAGCCCGGGAGCTTTCTGCACAGCAGTGAGTCCACGCCAGGCGCTGTATGAACAGGGATGGATGGCCTCAGCCTCAAATAGCTTTCAGGCAGCAAATAGGCTGTTTCCATCTCTCCTGACACGAAGGTCAGCAAGAGGCCAAGGCACTGCTCACAGGACAGAGAAGCTGGAGGTACACAGGGGATGCCTGGCCAGCCCGGCTTACTGTCCCCGAACGGTGATGTTCAGCATTTGTTTCTCAAGGGATCACAATTCCAAAGGTTTCTAAGATTTTTTACAGGAAAGTTTTGTATTTATTGCAGTAAATAATGTACGTGTACCCCCCTGATTAGTGCTATACACCTTGGCTTATCCAACACAAGTAGCTTGCTGTAGAATGTGTGATACAATGCAGCGACACACTGCGCTGGCCCCAAAGCTTTGTCCCTCGGGATTGCAGTGGCCAGCTCGCCCGGCTGTCTGCTCCTCGCCACCCGACAGATTTCTGCTGCCTTCCGCCTCTGATGGGGTTACTGAGCACTGCTGCTGCCCAGCCCTGCTCAGCAAGCCATGCTTCCAGCAGCTTCTCTTTCAGTCAGCAGATCGTCCTCCGAGGCATCCGAGGCTACGGTCCCAGGCTTACAGGAATAATTATATAAAGAAAGATGGAATGTGTAAGAAATAGGTGTTTACTTACAAGAAGACCACAAGAGCACCTGCCCATCCTATGCCAGTGCTCTGCTGCACCTCCCGTTGGGTTTGCTTTACATACAGATGTCCACAGGGGTTCATTTCAGGAGAGTTTTACTCACAGCCTCACTGACTGTGAGTCAGTGACTCACAGACTCACTGGAGTACTGTGTCCAGTTCTGGACTCCCCAGTTCAAGACAGACATGGAGAGAGTCCAGCAGAGGGCTGTGAAGATGCTCAGGGACTGGAGCATCTCTCTGCTGAGGCAAGGCTGAGAGCCCTGGGGCTGTTCAGCCTGGAGAAGAGAAGG
>RSEF01000005.1:65307106-65387911 GCA_003993805.1 Himantopus leucocephalus
TCCAGAGGTCCCTTCCGACCCCTGCCAGTCTGGGATTCTGTGACACTGCTTTCCCTGGTGGTGTCCCCAGGACCCTTCTCTGCTCTGTGCAGTGCTGCACTTTGCCATTGGGGTGTTTTGGGCCCTTTTCACCAGGAAAGGTTAGATGCCATGTGCCGGCAGCACCCCACGGTGGGTTCACGGCAGGGCTGACAGCAGCATGGGGAGCTCTCATCTTGGTGCCTGTCTCTGGTGATGCGCTGCACTGCCACGCTGGGGGCAAAGAGCTTTGAGAAAATTATTGCAGCACTTCACAGTCTGTGCCATCAGGGAATCTGATGGATATTTCTGGGCGGCCTCCTTCTTGCTGTGCAGGCAGTTGCCTTTGACAGCAGACAGGTTGTGAATTAGCACCTCTAACAGGGGAGAAGAGCGTTTGAGCTTCACTGCGAGCCTTCAGGGCACAAGCAATAAATCAGATAATGCAGCCAAGGAGGAAACCAGCTCAGAGACAGCTGAGGAACAAGGGACCATGGGGGAGACAGTGCCCATGCTGCTCCTGCAAGATCGAGTGTCTGGGGATACCATGGAGGCACAGGCATGGTCTGGTCTTCTCCTGGGGAACTGGGTATGTCTTCACTGGGCACACATCATAGCTGGGATGGGGGAAGCTGCTTTCATGGTTTCTCTCCCCAAGGCCTTTCAGTGAATGTGGAACAATTTCTCGTCGGGCGTGAGCCAGGTTTCATCCTCCGGCCTCACCATAGAGGTTCAGGAGGCTTAGTGGATGTAGCTACCGGCAGCATCCATGGTGGGTCCTTTCACAGACCTCTTCTGAACTCTCCCCTGCTGGTAACGTGGGGAAGGGGCATAGAGAAGAACAGAAGTGGTGCGAGAGTGACTCAGGTTCAGGACCATGTTGTGTAGCCTGAGCAGAAATCAGTGCAATGCCTATTCATTTTTGAAACAAGTATTACATTGCAAGTAAGACATATTAAGAGTTTAAAACCACTAGGAGACTTAAGCCCACAGCCGCCTTGGTTTCCTTTATCTTAGAGCATTATGGTGGCACCATGCCCATTGAGTCTGCAGAGGAATTAAATTTATACATATGTAGAAGTGAAAAAAAATTGCATTTATTCATCCAGGGATTCCCAGCATTTCTGTATCACATCAATTTTGCTGCACTATCATTCCCCACCAATCATTAGACTGTAAAGATAAGACAAAGCTCCCAGCGAATAATTAGCATTCTCCGAGCACTAATATCTGCAAGGTGTGTAAATATACTGATTAAGAAATAGCCTAGATAATGTGTTAACACTTGCGTGTGTGTGTTGAGCACACAAGAAAAGCAATGAGAACTCCTGGGTTTTGGGGACTGGAGAAGCTGCTCAGCCAACGAGTCTCTCTCAGCTGGAGGCTTGCTGGAATCCAGAATTCCCCCGCTCCTGGGGTCCGGATCGCCTGGTGCGGGGTCCGCAGCACTGCCGGGCGGCCCAGAGCTGCGTCCTGGGCAGGGACCAAGCCTGGGGTTACTTCTACCAGCTCTGCTCAGTTTCAGTGTGGGATTTGGAAGAGATTTGAACCTGTGATCCCCCCAGTCCTGACATACTTGCTCTAAGCATGTCACTGCTACATCTTACTGAAAACACCTTTTGTGCAAGTGTAACTTTAGGTATATTTATTATTTCAGTTTCTCAGCCTTCAGCTTTGCTCCTCGCAGTGCTCTCCAATCATTTACTGCTCTCCCAGAAATCAGCACCTGAAAAGTCTAGGGGATTAAAGAAATGTGTCCTCATTATGAGTGAAATCCGTGGAGAAGAAGGCAAAGAAGCAGGCCGAGGAAAGAGCTTTTGTTCAATGCTCGGGATGGCTCATTTTCAATGTACTGTTAAGCCACTACAGCACAGCCCTGTCAGAAAATACAAGAGGCTTTCAGATACCTGTTGATGGGCAAAGTTTGGAAAAAGTTCAACCACAGAAGATACAGATGTAGCCAGAGCAAAAATTCAGAGGGAAAAGGAACCACATTTCATCACAAGGAGCCTTACTTGTCCCCTGTCCAGCATCCTGGTCCCAATGAATCCCTCTCCTAATATCTCTGAGCTTCTGAGGGATGACCTGGGAGATGATGGGGTCTGGGAGGGTCTGGGTACTGTGGTGGGGAGCCAGGGCTGACGTGGGAAGTCCTGCACCTCCTGCACAGGCAGCACACACTGGGGGACCCTCCTGGCAATTACCCGATCTTACTTTTTACCCTATATATTTAAATATATATATACATGTTTTGGTTTGGTTTTTCCAGAAATATTCTTCAAAGGGCAAAATGTTGTGTACGCCAGTGAAGGTTGGTGGAAGCCGTCCATTTGGTACCGCGTGGGCAGTGGCAGCTCTCGGGCCCTGTCCCAGCAGCCTATGCTGCTCCGCGGGCAGCAGTGCTGGCAGGGAGCCTGGGCTGGCATGGCACAGTGCCGGTGCCTCAGGAGGAGGAAAAGCAAAGCTCACAGTAAGACAACTTGATTCTGGAATGGCTAGTTTTTCCTTAGAAGTGCTGAAGTGCCAGCAGTACCACGTGCAAGGTGAGCTGCAATTAGATAAGAAAGGCACTTCCTTTGAGCTGAAGATGTTTGTGGCTGGCTGTAGTTCAGTGATTTTAAATAGCTCTGGGGTCCATAATCTAGCAACTCTTTTTTTCCACTTTTAACCTATTCCCCTGTCAGGTTAAAGTTATCTAAAATCATAGAATCATAGAATCATAGAATGGTTTGTCTTGGAAAGGACCTTAAAGACCATCTAGTCCACCCGCCCTGCCCTGGGCAGGGACACCTCCCACCAGCCCAGGTTGCTCCAAGCCCCGTCCAACCTGGCCTTGAACACCTCCAGGGATGGGGCAGCCAGAGCTTCTCTGGGCAACCTGCCCCAGGGGTTCACCACCCTCACAGGAGAGAATTTCTTCCTCATATCTCATCTAAATCTTGTTTTGTTTATAGGAAAGTCATGAGCCACTCATGGACAGAAAAAGGGGTTGGCTGTGCAAAGCAGGTCATTCGCGGAGCCCTGTTCCCCTGCGGAACGAACAACGGGTCTTGTGTTCCCCTGCACCCCATCCCCTGCGCTGCTCCTACCCTGTTAGCTCGGTTTCTCTTAAAGGAGGAATTCACCTCAGAAAATCTAAATGAGAAGAATAACGTTCAGAATTACTGTTGATAGCTTTGTACATGATCCACAGACGCGCTGGGGATTACTGAAAGGTTGCTCCTCTGTACAGAACACTTATTCAAAGAGTTTGATTAATAATTCAGAACACATTCTCAACTACATATCATTTTCTCAACCATTTCTTAGTGGAATGTATTCCGGCACTTATGGATCATTTTGTTGCCTTTTAAGTCTAATATATTTGTAAATGAACGCTGGCCGGTTTTCCTGCAGTCTGCTACACACACAGATTACAGGACTTCAGGAAATTGGGGGAAACAAGAGTGAATGCTCTAAGGAAAAATAGATTTGAGATTACTTTATGTGAACCATTTTTTTTTAAAGTGGTTTGCTTTAAACTAGGAAAATGGAAATCCAAATTTGGAGGAAATCTATGGAATTTTATAGATGAGAGCTGAGTTGAGACCTCATGTAAATGGGCATCTCTCCTCACACCTTACTGGACCTCCATCGTACTACACAGTCTGGCTTTACTATCTAGCCAAAGGTTTGTCCAGGTATAAAGTTTCATTGAAAAAAACTGTTATGATTGAGTTTATAGTTCTCGTAATATGAACAAGAATGATGTGGGTTGTGGTTTTTTTTTTTTTGTTGTTCTGGATTGTTGTTTTGTGGGGTTTTTTTTAATTTATATATCAGTTAAACATATGACAAAACTACTGAAGAAAAAAAAAATTACACTGGTTTATTTTAATGAGGCTGTCTCTTTTTAGTAGTACTTTGAAAATTACTCTTAAAATAGTAACAAAACTTAGAGTTCTTAGATTTTAATTTCATTCCTTCCCCACCCATCCCCAAGGGAGGATTATTAAGTATTCTGTGCTATTACTGTAGTCAGCAAATATACATAGGTTTTGCATCTAATATATATTAAACTTTAATGCTTTACAAAAAAACATCCAGGAAAGGATTAAGACTTTTCATTTATTAGACCTTTTCAACAAATCACATAATTTTTTGTTCAGTCAACATCTTTGTGTACTTTCCTCGCACAGATGCAATCAATTATAATGTTTTAGAGATTCCACCAGTGATAAAGTAAATTATTCTTCTGAACTCTGACAAGTCTATCTCCAAAGGAGGCAGAGATTTGCAAATCTCTTTTCTGTCTGCGGCCATTACTTGCCACAACTGCTAATGGATTTTTTTTCAGTAATGAAAACACAGTATCCCCTATTGGCTTGCACGACTGAAGACAAATTTAACTTCTTTTCTCTTATAGCTGAACTTTCTTACTCTGTGGAAACTTTGCGTTCTCTGTTGTCTTTACCATTTCAGTGTTAATGACGACACCACCTCCACACAAGGTGACTCACTGCCTGCTGGGAAAGATGTGGGTGCGAAGATCTGGGAAGAAGTCCCAACGCATTGGTATTCCTTAGGTGAGGCCATTTTGCTATCCCTCTTGCCTGGGAATGCATGAAGATACTGACACTGCAGAGCCACACCGTTGGATGAAGATGCCCTTCAATGAGCAGGACATCTGCTTTCACAGGCAAAGGCTGCGGGCAAGTGATTGCTTTTCCCGCAGGGGCAATATCTGGAGCGCCTGCAGATAGGAACATTAGAAGCCTCCCGCAGCCAGCTCGCAGTGCGCGACAGGCCTGTCTGCCATACGGCTCCTCGGGATGCCCTGTCCTTCCTCCGCGTGCAACTGGCTGCAGCACGGCTGCCAGCTGGCAGAGCCGGGCTGTGCCCTGTGGCCAGAAGGCTAGAGCTTGTCTGGGCAGGGCTGCACCTTCTGGAACCGCAGCTGAGCTCTCGGTCATGTCATCTCATTCAGTGCTTATTAAATTAACATAATTTAAATGTCAAACCCTTTTGTCAGTGGCAGGAAATTTTTATGCGTGCAGGAACAAAGGCATGCAGGGCTGGAAAGGACTGTTGGGCTACCAACTCCAGTGTCCTGGAATGGCATCAATTTGTTCCTTTTTATGAACTCATTGAGCTTAAAAGCTGAGATGTTGTCTGTACCCACTGCTCCACTTGGAAGACTGTTCATGAATCCACAAGCTTTAATGTTTAGGAACTTTTTTCTAATGACAACACCATACTTTTCAAGAATATATTTATTCATGGACAGTTTATCACCGATTGTTCATATGCCAAAATTACTTTTAGAAGAAATGGCTTTTTACCCCTCCCTAATGTTTTCTCCTTGATGTGTTTGTAGAGAGCAATCATGTCCTTTCTCAGCCTTGTCTTATTTGGGCTAAAGAAGCCAGCCTCGTTAGGCTGCTCTTGTGAAGGCATTCTCCGCTCCTTGAGGAGTGCCTCTCCATGCATGTTTCAGCCTGAATGCGTCTTTGTTCTGATCATTTCACATGGCAGGCTCACCACTGCTGTGAATACCTACTGCCTTTCTTTGCATGATCATTGCACACAACCAGGATTTCCACCTGGATTTCACTGTAATTTTTGTTCCCAGTTGCCTTTCCCCCTTTCTCTCCTACACAGTGTATGACCTCTTTCTCTTCCATTTTGATTAGTGTTCATGTTTACCGTCCTCATTCCCTCCAAGCATGTTCTCCCTTCCCACCTCTGGGTCTTCCAGTCCCTCCTGTCCTGATGTCCCACTCTCACTGCCCTATCTCCTTTCTTCATCCTCTTCTCAGATTCCCATTAGAGCTCAGCCATCTTCACTAGCACAAGGTCTGTAGTGTTTGCATCTTCTTTACACTTTACAAGGCATTGTTATGTATATATAGCAACTTCCACCTCTGCTCGAGAGTGGTGTCCACTCTACAGCTTTTGCCAATATTTCCTCTCAACATCGACTTACAGCCAGGAAATATTCAAATTATTGTCATTGGAATGAGTATGAGGTCTGGGTACAAAAAAATCCCTCAGGTAAATAATGAATCTACCTGCTCCTTCTTGTGCAGAAGCTCTTCTGTTCCTTCAATAGTCCTGTTATTCAGTGCTCTAGTTTTCTTTGTCCTGCTCTCTGTATTTTTTGTCAAATTCAGATTTGACATGCAATGAAATGTGAAGTCTCTAAATCCTTTATGAACATGGAGATCCTATTTTCCCACCTGAAGGAATGATCCTGCTCCTGGATGCGCGGGGTCAGGCAGAAGCCACCTGTAGACTGGTTTCACTCAATGGTCCACGCTGCATCTCACTTGTCACCTCCTGATGCACCGGACTGTGGTCAGTGGGGACAGAGCTCCTGCAGCTCCATCCGCTCTGCCAGTGTCTGTGCTCAGTTCAGTCTGTGACGGGAGTTGGTATTTTTTAATATATAAAACCACACTGGTTTTAATAAAGTGTATCTTTTGCCCTTACTGCCATGTTATCATCCACGGTTACTGGAAACTGGGGTTGTTTGGCTGCCTCTGAAGTGAGAAGGATCTACAGAGTTAGCTTTGAACCATTTGCTGTGAAAAACAAAACTTGAGATGTATGCTTGCTGAGCTGAGGACTTCTAAGAGGGGTGATGCCAACCTCGGATGAACACTCTCTATCTCCTTTTTAATAGTCAGGCTTTGTACTGTGGTACAGTGACCCTGGCATAACCAACAGGAATTTAAAAGTGCTCCATATTTTTCATCTGAGAGCTTAGCAGTCACTTTTTTGACCTACAATAACACTGACCATAAGGGTCTTCTTTCCCTTGAAGAAGAAAAAAAGGCACAGGAGGATTCTTTGATCTCAAAAGGAGAGTAATATTATTAATATTTTCCTGCCAACTGACATCTTTCAATTATCTTCAACCTTTACTGAACAATATTCTCTCCATTTCTCTTGGCATTTCCTATCATTTCAGTATCGCGGTTAGGAGAAATTCCTCTACCGCCTACAGGCACAAGCTCAGTTTATTGATCAAGATGAACGTATCTATTTAGAAGGTAAGTGCATGAAAAAAACCTAATATTGAGAATAATGAGCCCCATTGCTCTAGTGCCTCTTCCTAATAATGCCAGTAACTGAATGTTATTCAGGGCCCCCTCGGGGAGCGGGGAAAGTGACACCCAAACAGGGTGCAGCCCTGCGGTACCCGAGCAGGGACAGGCTCCATCTCCACCCAGCCTAAGGGGCCATCCGGGGAGTCTGGTGATGGGAACCTTCAAATGGAACGAGCTTCCCTTTCTCAATACTTCTATATTTCTCTTTTGGAAATAATGCAGCAGTGTTTTTCAAATACTTTGGATCATGATAAGCACAACATAAAACCAGCCGCAATTATAAAGTCAAAATAGACTCATATTTGTTTAAGTGACGCGTGTGGTTTAGCTTGAAATAAAACCACACATTTGCAAGGAAAACAACTGCTGAATAATATCTGTGAACAGAGCATGAGAAGATTTTACTAACATTAGATAATAAGAGAAGATTATTTTTAGTTATAAATATTTTTATATTCCTTTGGTCACCGTTCTATATGTATAATTTTAACAATAGTACAAATGGACACCTTGCACAGTATGTATTCACAAAAAAAACCCAGAGCAGGTTGGGTTTGTTATAAGAACCCATAAACACTTCATTTCAGCTAGTTTACCCACCTCCAGCCGGGCTTTCATTAGCCAGATTGACTTCCGCCCTGTCCTTTTATGAGTCTCAGTACTGTCTGTGACAGTCAGTCAGACACACAGGCCCATTTTCAGGGCTTTTGAGTTTTTCTGCCAATGGGAGCCTGGTAGTGGTGGCATGTTACACTGAATGACCTCATCCGTCTCGTTGTGTATGGTCACAATCTGTATTTCTAAGGCCAATTATGTTCTCATTGACTTCAACAGGTTTTGACGTTTCTCTTCAGCAGAGATGTAGCAGGCCCTAGTTCCCATATAGTCTTGGTTCCGCTGAAGTGGCTGAGAGCCAACATTGGTGGAGCCGGGACTTCCTGCTCTGCCTCTGTTAACAACGTCAAGATTTCATAGTGGTAGATGTGGCCAATGTTACGTTTCTCCTTTCAGGCTGCTTTCAGGAGCTGATATGAATTGATAAGGGTGCAGTTACCCTAAGGCTGAACCTATTAAGCACAACACGATGCATCACTTTATTCAACATGACTTGACCTGACATGAATCAATGGAGCATTTTGTGCATTTTATTTTGTGCATCCTGTTCTAAAAATATTGCTCGTTAGTTGTAAACAGGATTTTACCTAGGGTTAATGGGAGTTTGTAGGTGCAATGAGGTAGAGTGAAGACTGTCTGAACAACTGGGCCCAGAGCGTTGTGATCAGCAGTATGAAGTCCAACTGAGGGCCAGTCGCTAGTGGTGCACCCAAGCGGCGGATACTGAGGCCAATATTGTTTAACATCTTTGTTAATGACCTGGAGGATGGGGTGGATGCACCCTCAGCAAGTTTGCAATTGATACAAAACTGGAAAGAACGGTTGATATACCAGATGAGTGTGCTGACATCCAGAGACACCACAACAGGCTGAAGAAATGGCCTGACAGGAACCTCGTGAAGTTCAACAAGGGGAAGTGCAAAGTCCTTCATTTGGGGTGGAACAACCCCAGGCACCAGTACAGGTTGAGGCTGCCCCACTGGAAAGCAGCTCCGCAGAGAAGGACTTGGAGGTGCTGGTGGAAAACAAAGAGTGCATGAGCCAGCAATGTGCCCTCATGGCAAGGACAGCCACCACCCTCCTGGGCTGCATCAGGCAGTGTGTGGCCAACAGGTCGAGGGGGGGGTCCTGCCCCTCTGCTCAACACTGGAGAGTCACAGCTGGGGTGCCGGGTCCAGTGTTGGGCTCCCCAGTACAGGACAGACATGAGCTTGCTGGAGCGACTCCAGCAAAGGCCCACAAAGATGATGAAGGGACTGGAGCATCCCTCATATGGAGAGTGGCTGAGAGAGATGGGACTGCTCACCCTGGAGAAGAGAAAGCACAGGGGGATCTTATCCACGTGCATAGACACCTGATGGGGGTCAGTAAAGAAGATGGAGCCAGACTCTATAGTGGTGCTGACTTCCAGGACAAGAGGCAATGGGCACAAAATAAAGCAAATGAAATTCCATCTGAAGACTGGAAAACACTTTTTTTACTGTAAGGGTGGTCAAACACTGGAGCAGGTAGCCCAGAAAGTTGTGGAGTCTCCATCCATGGTATATTCAAAACCCAACTGCATCCGGTCCTGGGCAATCTGCTCTATGTGACCCAGGTGCAGCAGGAGGTTGGCCAAGATGACCTCCAGAGGTGCCTCCAACCTCAGCCATTCTGTGATTTCAGGAACAGAGCCTTAGTTTTGTGTTATTCTGTTGACTCAGATATTGACCGAAATCTCTGAAGCTGATGGGAGTCCTTGTTTCAAAGGCTCATAATGAGGCACTAGTCCTTAAGTTTTAATAGTTCGAGAAGTGTGCTGACAGCCATAATCAGTCACAGACTACTGTTCTTTAAATGCAGTCTAAAAGAAATTATAAATGGTCAGATGAATCCAATAGCAGAAATAAAATCAACTTCAAAGCAAGCCCATGAGTAGAGTGATTACCTTAACCTGGTCCCTGGAAAGAACAGGATTTTTTTTTCTCCTCAGTTTATGGCTTTATATAGGTTTAGAGAGATCCAAGTTGCCATCTTGCATTTACTCACAGACATCCAAAATACATCAGGTTTCACTCCCTAGTGTCTGTTATACTACATTTGTGAAAAGCGAGAGAGTCTTTTACCTTTCTCTTTGAATGCACCTATGTCACTGCTAAAAAAACCCAAAAATCCAACACACCAAAATTATCTGAATTTGTCTGTCTGCCATATAATTCTCATGCTGACCTGGCAAAACCTGATATAGAAATGCAGTAATGAGAGCAGAGTAGGCAATGTCAAAATGTCATTGAATTACTAGAGCTTTGCTAGCTGTCATGCGTTGCACAGTACCTCTGTTGTTCAAAGGTGAGAGATATCTTTATCTTTTGTTCCTGCATGCCATTAATATTTGAAATTCACCCTGAAGCCATCAGAGTCTAGCATGCTCACTATCAGGTTAAAAATGGATTAGATGATGCTTTTGGTAATGCAAATTGTGAAGAGGACACCCTTGTCCCTGGTCAGAAAGTTCATCTTCTTTTGTCACTTCATATGTTAAATAAGGGCATGGGCAATTACTCACTTTCACAGCTGACTGGATTCAGTATTTCAGAAGCTAAAATAAAATAGTCTTTGTTCTACTGACCCCAGGGCTGTCAGTTCTATATTTAACTGTCAATACCTTACAGAGCATAGCAACAATGTTTGAAAAATTAATTGATGTTCAATTTTTCTATTTATTTCCCGTAGTAAAAAAACCAAAATAATTACTTTCCTGGATGGGCAGAAAAGGCAGATTTCTTTGTTTGGGTTGAATTTGTCTGCACCTGAACAGCGATTGCGCTGGCCTTTGGGAAGTGGATCAGAAGGGACGGAGTTCACCCCCGTGAGATAAGAGTTGTAAGGACCTGGGGTTTTAGCATGGGTCTGAAGGAATGCGTCGTGCGTGCTCCAGCATGCACCAGCTCCCGCAGAAAAGGGTTTCCAATGTTATGGACGATTAGTTGTGTGAATTTCGTTTACCACAACTGCATGGTCATCAGCATAATTTGAGCAGATAAGTGAACAAGTGTTTAATGTCATCGACATAGAAATAGAGCCATTACTGGGATGAACTCAGTCTGCCACAGATCACTGCATGGCACACTGCAGACACTTAGTCTGGGACTTCCAGTCTGACACAAAAGGAATTTGGCTACGACACCAGATTTAATGAGCTTTATTGATGAAGAGTGCCAAGACAGCTTTAGTGGTCCCAGTTAATCAAGAGTATTAACTATTGAAGGCAAATAAAGTCATCCTTCAAACTTTAAAGCTTCTATGTGCATATTGCCCATTACAATTTCTGTTCTTATGAAGAAAATGTGCTGCCAGGTGAATTAATAAAACAATTCATTAACTGTCATACATATTTTAATTGTTTTCTTGTTGTTTTCAGGATGGCAGTCCCTAATCATTTCTAGCTCAGCTGGAGGTAGCAGAAACATTTCATATACGTAGCTGACATTATGGTGTTTCTGAACTTTTCTTCCTCACCGCACAGTTTACCCGTGATTCTGAAACGAAGTCTCTAAAGAAACTATTAAAAGAGACATCAGCAAGTCATAAAGATTTTCAGCATGAAGAGGAAAACTATTCCTTTTAGGAACTGGGTGGATTTAAGAAATGTATGAATAACTTCTATTCAGAAGGAGTATAAATTCTATAACCAGCTTTTTTGGATTTATATCTGAATCCAAAAATCGATGACAATACAGAAGTTGTATTGGCTCAGCCCTGTGTATTCGTCTTGAAAGACGCACTGTGTTCTCATTAGGGAACGAAGATATTCTAGAAAAGCTACACCAGAGTCCCAAATGCAAAGGGGGAATTAGAAAAAAATCTTTTCCTACAGTGACTTCAAATCCTTGAGGAGACGTTGTGCAGCTGCGCACAGTGCAGGACAGCCCATGGGCATTGGCTGTAGCGCTGCTCATTTACGAGTGCAACGGCAAAGCTTCCGACAGCCACCCTGGCTCGGGGTGCAAAAGCTTCATTTAACCGAGTTAAGCTTGTTCCCAGTACACTTCTCTGGCGGACATCACTGCCAAACTATCCAACATCTCCCTGTTCAGAACGATGTTCAGTGCTGAAATCGTTACACACCTGCAGCGTTCAGGCACGAAGGGGTGAGGCGCACACTGGCACCCGTCAGCCTGTACCCTGCTTATGAGAGGAACCCGTACGTCCTGTGTGTAGGGTAAATGTACAGCACCCTGACCTTGGCTGTGCAGGGCAAGCTGAGGCTTCTGCGTGAGCAATCAGTCCGGGGGCTAACCTTCTGAAAACACACACTTAGCTGATTGAGGAGGTAAGGATATTGGTGAAGAAAAGAAAAGGAAAACAAATAATTAAAGAAGATCAACCACTTGAAGAAGTATGACTGCTAAATATAATAAATCGGAAAAGCAGCCTGTGTTGGGAAGAAATGCTGATGGTCCAAGGTTTGCTTTTGTTTCAAAGGGAAGAGAAAGCCAATAGAAAGAAATGTAATAAACACAATTTACGAAATCAATTTAAAATGGCAAAACGGAAAATGCTAATTAAGAAAGAAACATTTCAACATATGAAATGAAATGTTCAAATAAACGTCATTGTGAATGGAAATGTTTATGTTTGATCTGTCACTTTGAAATCAATATTGTCCTACACAAAAAATCTCGTTTGAATTAACCCACACTTTCCACTGTGGATGAAACTTTGTCTTTATTCTGCTTCACGGTTCCCATGCCTTCGTCGTGCATCCTCACGGAGAGCAGCGGGGCACCCGTGTGCTCGGCTATCGCAGCGGAGCACCTGGTGTGATCCCAGCCTCCCCAGTCCAGACAGCGGCAGGGGAGACCCCGGGCTCTTTGTCTCCAGTTTGGCACCTCCTTCATAGCCCAGAGGAGACACTCTGGTGTCTAGAGGGCTCCCACGCCGCAAACTGGACTCATCCCACCTGGACAGCTGCAAGGAAAATCAGCTTTTTTCCCCCCTCACCTGTAGGCTATTTTGGGGTAAACTTGGTAGTAGTAGAAAGTTAGGCATGCCATAACCCCAGCCTGTTTAAGCTTCCCCATATATATATATTTTCAACATTTTTGATCTACATCTCTGAAGAGAAGTTTTCATGTCTTTCTTCCCTTTCTATGACTTTTATAAGAGAAAGTGGATTCCACAGCAGAGCGTAAAGGATTACACTTCCACTTTTCTTTCTCAAATGTTTAAAAGAAAATTTTAATGTCATAGTTGAATATATAGAGAATTACAAATACAAATATAACATGTGAAAAAGTGGAATTTGGAAACAATTCCCCTTCCCCCCCCCCCCCCCCCCCCCCCCTCCCCCAGGGTGAGGATGAAAGTTGGGGAGAGNGAAGTGCCGTGGGATTTCAAACCTGCTTTTTTTTGGGTGACTTTTCATTCAGACGCCAAAATCTGTAGAAGTGTGTAAATGTGCGTGTGTATTCGTGCTGGAGGGTGTGCGCATGTTTTATTTGTGTAGTCAGGTGTATTACAGTCATCAGACTGATTTTCCCAGGCATCTCCTCAGAAGTGCCGTGGTTTCCTGCTCTTTGAACCGTTTAAGCTGTTAGCCGCTGCACAGGCTCATACATAGATATATTTACTTTTTTTCCTCAGCACTGTGGTTGAAACAGAGGAGCCTGAACTTTTCAGGGAATGTGTTTTGATGTAACTGTTTGCTGGGGAGGGTTTCGTGACTAACTTAATCTCAGCTGCTGAAGAGAGGGGTCCAAGCTACACAATTTACAGCACTGTCAGTTTGGACCCTGGTCTCACGCTATTGCACCAGCCCGCCTGCGATCTGACCCCTTTAAAAGCTGCTTGTTTAGGCAGACAAACAGGCAAAGGGTTACTGCACAAACATTTTCCACCTGACAAGAACTGTTGCCATGGATTAAGAGAAAAGAAAAATCACTTCCTTTTGTTTTGCCAGGGAATTCAAATGCTTTAAGATTTAGTGTAACACAGGATCTGTTTAAGTGGTAATTGTTCTTTGTTTCAGACTACATCAATTTACAACTGGAACACTATGGCTGTCACTGAAAATGCTTTGTAAATTTATTTACAGGCTGCAGGAAAGTGAAGAAGCACACAGACTGCATTTTAAATACAAATTGCTTCAAGGTACAATTTGCTCAAATTGCTGTAATGTGCATTATGAATTTAATTTTAGTACATTTCTGCTATATAATAACCTGATTTGAAAGTATAAATGCAAATTAAATTTAAATAACCTATAATTTTTATGTGATGTGATGTTTCATAAATATTTACTATGGGCACCTTATTATTGAATCAACTAGTCCTTAAACTGTGTAGATAGTAATAAAGGCAAGGTCATCTCTTACTTGTATGTATTAAACTTGTAATCGGCAGTATCTGTTTGTTCTTCAGCTCATCTGTCTAAAAAGAGATAATCACAGCAGCATCTGAGCACCTCACAGTCTTTAATACATCTATCTTTCTGCTTCTTTCTGAGATCAGGAAGTGCTTTTATCACCATTACACTTACTGAGAAACGAGGCGCAGGCAGACGGCATTTAAGATCATTTAGGTGCCCAACAATCACTGGGATCGATGGCAGTTAGCACTAAAATATATGTGAGGAGCCGTGCTCAGGTAGGTGTGCTCAGATAAACAAGGGGAGGGATGCATCAAAACATCCCAGTAGTATCTGGAGGCTTGGATGGGCACAGGTCGGGCACGTTGGCTGCGCAGAGATCCTCACAACGCTTCCCCCGCCGCTGGTCCTGGCATCATCGCCCGAGGTTGAGCTCCCAGCTCTGATGGTGTGTGCCTCGCTGCTCGGCGAGCTTGCACCAGGCGTCTGACCCCTGTGGGCAGCAAGCACCAGGCACGGCGGGACCCTGCCTCGGGCAGGACTTTGTGCAGGCGTGCAAAGTGCCACCAGCAAATGCAGAGCCGTCTGGTCAGAGCACCGTCCAGGGAACCAGGAGACAGGGAGTCTGGATCCCTTCTCCGCCTCCCCAGGAACACACAGAAAGTGATGTCAGTGAGATGAGATGTGATCCTGCATCCACGTGCATTTGTCACAAGCTTTGTACAACGTTTTCTTTTGTACACTGCTCATCTAAAGAGAGAGGAAGAAGGGCAGGGGGGGTCAAAAGGTGGGGATGCCCAAGAGAGGTTTAAACAAAAGGGAACAAGAGTTATTAGATTTTAAATGCATAACACTTCAATAACAGTGACACTCAAAGGCAGTCCACAGGGCAGATGACCACCGAGGCGCAGGTGCTGCTGTGCTTGCACAGCCAGGGAGGGGTGGTGGGGCCGGCATCTCCTTTGGCCCCGAGCCGGACACCGCCGATGGGATGGGGCTGAGCACCAGGGCTGCAGGACGGGCACCAAACCACCCCACTGCCCACAGACACATCAGTGCCATCAGGGGGGAATGCATAGCAGGGCTAAGCCAAAAGCTGAAAAAAGCTTTTGCTTGTGGCAATCCCTCCATGCAAGGAAAGCAGAGCGGGAACGCTTGGCGAGGGGGGGCCGGTCTCTTCTGCAAATAACAGGTGATGGGAAAGAGGAAACAGCCTCAGGTTGCACCAGGGGAGGTTTAGATTGGATACTAGGAAAAATTTCTTCACCAAAAGGGCTGTCAAGCACTGGCACAGGCTGCCCAGGGCAGTGGTGGAGTCGCCATCCCTGGAGGTATTTAAAAGACGGGCAGCCGTGGTGCTGAGGGACGTGGGGTAGTGGTGGGGTTGGCAGTGTTGGGTTAACAGTTGGACTCGATGATCTTAAAGGTCCCTTCCAATGGTCTATGATTCTATGAAACCTAACCTCAAGGATAAGGCAGGATAATATTGACTAACCTAGGTTTTAATAGATGCTTCTCTCCTATAAGAATTCCTTTAAGAATTTAATAGACACTTCTCTCCTTTAGTATTATAGCACTGTTCATACTGCAAAAAGTTGCTCAGCCACTGTGGGTTACCTTCTTTCAGGCGTGGTTGCCTACTTCCACTGTGTGAGTGTTAAGTTTTACTTTTTACTAGTCTTAATATAAAGGCTCTTGAAAGAATCTTAAATGGAAGGTCAACTTTGATGTGGTGCCTTTTAAATGAATAAGACAACGTTGACTGGATATTTAACCTGTGATTGAACAACAAAGTGGAAGAATAAAATGATAAATCACTTACTATAAACAAAATAACAAATGTTTCCACAACAGCCGATTTAGCAGACTGGTGTTATCCTCTTTCTCTGCAGAGGGAGGGCACACTTTCTCCTGACCTCCCTTCTTTTCTAGCAGTGCAACCAGGCAGCCATTAAATACGATTTATCTTACAGACGTTGTTTGCAAAAAAGGACACAAATTGTAAGAAATTGTGAGTGTTTTTCTAAAACTAATGCTGACTTTTCAGAAACGACAGGTGGCTTTTCTGGGGTTTGTGACTGGAAGTTTTCTGTCTCTCACTTTAAAATGTAATCCTATCAGGCCACATGTTCTCCATGGGAAATCTAATATTTTAAAACAAGTCTTCTTTTTTTTTTTTCTTGCTGTATTCCCACTGCAAATGTGGGGGTGAAATTAAAGCTCTAAAGAGAAAATAATGAAGTCCACTGGCCAGATTAAAAACATGAACACAAATCCCCATTAACACCCCCCCCCCGACTTCTGCTAATTCTTTGTCAGCCAGCAATCCTTTGTTTTGTCCGTTGAGAAACCGAATCATCTCTGCTGAAGGTACCTGCAGGCCAGAAGCAAGAAAGGGGATAATTTCCAAATCCGTGGATGCAGCTGGGAGACCGCAGCTTGCCTCGCCTTCTGTGGTGGCCACGGTGCGTCCCGTCCCCTCCGTTATCTGCTGGAGCAGCAGCCTGCCGGGGTGTGCGCACCGCGTTGTGCTGCAGCTGTGTCGAGCGCTTGATTAGCATTAATTGTAATAGAAACAATGGGGTGACAAATGGTACATGGTGCTGGCTGGGCCAGGGCTGCCCGCCTGGGAGGAGCGGCTCAGAGACCTGCAGCCTGCTCTCGTTTGCTCAGATAAGGGTTGTGCTTGTGCCACCAGGCAGCCTAACGTAAATAAATACCCTTCCCTGAGCGCTCAGAAGTCCTGACGCAGAAATTGTCCAAGGGGGTCTGAGCGTGAAAAATACCCTTTCTCGCCAACAAAAAATGAAGGCGAGGAGAAAGGCTGAGTGGCGACAGGCTGGGGCTCTGTCGGAGCAGCCCCGTGAAGAGCAGGCGCTGCTAAAGCACCCAGCGGCAGGAGCTCACCGCACAGGCTGTCTCATTTCAGATATAACTTCTTATTTTTTTTTTAATTTTTTTTTTCAGGGATTGTTTTAAAGAAGCCACCTACAGAAATGTGACGTCCATTCCATCAAATTATTACAGCAGGTGTTAAGTACTACCTGGAACATTTTAAGAAATTTTCTATAGGGAAAAAAAATGAGAAAAATATCAAAGGCCATAAACCTCTCTTCTGTGTCATCAAAATATGTCTTTAAATAGTTCACAGCCATGTAAGAATAATTAATATCACAAATTTGGGGGATTTTGGTTAAAAGGGCCATGTTTTTCCTCACCATACCTGAGACGCATGAAAGTTGGCAGCTGAGCTTTATTGCCCCAGGTATCCTTTCTGTAGAAAGCTGAGAAGCATTAGAAGTGAGAATGCGAGTTTAAGTGAACGCCGGGGTGATGGTCTCCATTTGAGCGGAGGTGATGACCCCTGCAGACGACGGCACAGGAGAGTTGATTTCCACCCTCCCCAAAGCTGCAGGCACTGCCCGTCGCAGCTGCAGCAGTGCCGGTTTGAATACTGATGGCTCTTGCTTGGTTTGGGCTTATCATCTGCAGATGCAGGAAACTCCCTAGGGCAAGAGTTATTTCATTCTGTGCTCTGGCCTGTTCAGGAGAACCACTGTATTTCTGTATTTCACTTAATGTCTCACTCCAGTTATGTCTGCCCTCCAGCGAGGGGTCCTCTCTTGCATTCCGTTTTTTTTTTGTTTTATTTTCCTTTTTTAGACGTATGCCCAGGAAATTTAGTTAAACATTCACATTTGTAAGTTCTGTAACTTTAATCTCTTCCAGCTGTAATTTCTTACCAGACCTCTTAGTCATCCCTCAAAAACTGGAGGCTGCTTTTTTTTCCCAGTGGATTTCTGTCAATTTTGCAATATTGTTTTTAAGTATTACGAATGGGAGCATTTGAACACACCCAACACATTGTACCGAGTGATTTCATTGAGCAGTATTTCTTCTAGAACCCAAAGGTCTACCTGTGTTCTCCTTGCTTAACTTGAGGCAGTGCCCATGGCTGAGCTCTCCCATGGGACAGCCCTCATTGCTACGCCAAGACAGACAGAAGCTCTGCTACCAGCCCCAAAACTTCATGCTCTTCTGGGAGAGGAATAAGCAAAAATAGAATTAGTATAAATTATAATATAATAATTAGCTTGGGGGACAGGCAGGGTTTAAGGAATGGAGTTTAAATGCTGGCTCAGATGTCACGATGTGCCTTGTGTATGGAAAAGTATTCCCTGAAAAACTGCAGTGTGAAGCGAGCGCCTGCTGCGCCTGCAGCACTGCTCTCCTGTGTGTGTCACAGGGAGACTGGAGCCCTTCTGTGGGAGGGTGAGCTGCCGATACCCCTCTCACATGAACCCACAAAACATTTCCCTCATTATTTCTCTATGGCAATGCTTGTTTACCTTCCGGTTGATGCTCAGGGATGGGGTTTTGCAGCTAGGTTCTTTAACACATTTAAAATCCTTTACTGTCTCTAGTCTCCATCTAAGTCTGCTCTTAGCTTTGACCCTGCCAGGCTGTTCAAACCTCCTTAACCGAGCTATCCTTCCTATGCAAAGCAAATCATTTGGGTTTTCAAATTCTTCTAGTGTTAGAGCAGCGTGGGCTCCAGTAGCATATTGCGTGGCAACGCTCAGGTTTCTGTGGCAAGCCATATACTTTAGTGTTATAGCCCAAATAAAACCCAGCCCTGTGTGAAGCACACCAGATCTTTGATATTATATTTATTAGATTGACAGTGTCCAGTATTGGGCAACCAAAGGGGCTCCAGAATATGAACTTCCATGTCAGTGATCCAGATTGCAGCCTCCAGGACTTTGGGAATATTTCAAGAAAAGAGTGATTACTAAGCTCCGACCGACTCATGCCACAGGGTCATCATTTATTTAATCTGATCCATCTTTGGCCTGGCATGGCATGAGGGTCTCACCATGCCCCTAATCCCAGCCATGCATTCCCCAGCTCTTACCTGGAGCTGGCTCTGGCATGGGGGCTGTCCTCGGGTGAGCTGAGCAGCTTGCATGTCCCCCTGGAAACTCCACGGGTTGCGAGGTTTGTTCTCTGTCCCATCGGCACCTGGCCACTGAGACAGAGGTCAACTTCAGGACGCTCACCGGCACTTAGCAACGGAAAATGGAGGTGGTGTTGATAGGAAGTGCCCCATGGACAAGGTGTTGGTCCACAGCTTTGGATGCTGGTCCCTGGCCTGGGCCAAGCACAGCTTGAACGCTCAGCTCCTGCCATGCAGATCTCCATCCCTACTGGCACAGACAGGTGATTTTTCTGGGAAAGCATCATAAGCTTAGGTTGAAATTAAATGCCTTGAAAGTGGCATGAAGTCATGTATAACAATGTAATTTATATATGCGGTATATAATAGACCTTCCTTATGAATGGCTCATGGTTCACTGTAATCTTAAAGATAGTTGTGTCAAGAAACCCCAAAATGTTGAGATTGCTATCCATGTTTAAACACGACAGGTTTGCACCCACACAGGACAGATTCTTGCCCATAAAGCCCACAGTAATACGTGACTTTCCTGACCATTTCTCCTTTTACTTGTAATATTACTTGATATTGTATTTTCTTGTCTATTGTTAGAATTCCTACTTCTATAATTTCATTTTTTGGGGGAAATTTTCTTCCAGCACAGCTCACCACTCCTTTTTACACCTGCACCTTCAGCCGTACGGCAGTGCTGTTGTAACTGTGCTGGGTCCTTGCACTTTTGCTGAAATAGCGCTCTCTTACCTGCCCTTTCGGCGTGTTAATTAAGATTTTGCAGTGTTCTTCCAGGCAGATAGCTGTTCTCACTTTTGGCCTCTTCTTTCACAGAGAAAAAAATCTTTTCTTATAACTGTCACCTGTGTTGTTCAGATGAGCTTTAAATTGGCAGGTGAGGAGAGAAAATTGCCAAATGCTGCAAAGGTGGGAAGAGCAAGGCAGAAAAGTCTGGAGGATTAGTGGGATTCTGGTGAAATTCTAGATGTGCAGTCAGGAGCTCAGGCCTTCCACAAGGAGGACAAGGGACATGGAGACAGAGGAAAAAAAAGTCTTAATTTTCTTTGAAGTTATGACTTCACCCGAGAGGTTGTGGGAGTGGTTCGGAGGCTTTTGGGTGATTCATTGGAGCAGGGTTTGCTCCAGTGTAGACAAGGAACGTAAAACTGACGTGGCTGATAGAAACCAAACCAGAAAAGATTTTAATGACCAAATGACACTGCCTCGTCATCATGCAGTGAGTGCCAGGGAATTTTCCCTGCTAATTCCTATGCGCTGCCTATAAGCACACCTTTTTCAGAGAGTAGTCCTAGCCTTGTAAAGACTTCAGGTATCAGGCACTCTACTAGACCCTGAGTAAAACCAGCCTGATGCTTAAACACCTCCGCAGTGGAAGCCCTTCTCCGCATTGCTGGCCACGTGTCTACCCAAAAACTTACAAATCATGCCCAAGTCTCAAGAAAACTACTTCTCTCCTTGAAAGGCAGGTTTTCCAAACCTACAGTCATGGTGGCAGCCCTTTTCTGAACAACTTCTTGTTTTTCACGGTTTAATATCAGAATTGACCTTATTAATACTGCTTATGATAATAAAATTCCCCTCTACTCTTCTTTTCTGTTTATTATTCTAACAACAGGGGAGGCCGTATGTCACACTGGGAGTAGTAAATGGTGTCCAAGCCAGCCGTGACTACCAAGCGCTCTACCTTGTTTTATCTGGCTGACCTGCCCTTGTCTTTTTGCCAGAAATAATTTTGCTTTCTTCCATGTTATTGGTAAAACACTGAAGAAAATTGGTCCAACATCAAGCCTCTGCAATAAAGACAAAGCTTATGTTGCACAGTGATTTTGCATTTAAACTGACTGCCAGAGGGATATTTTTAAATGCATTTAGTATTATGATGCAATGATTTGAATACAATAAATACAATTTAAGATAATTGAATTTGTAATAAAATAGAACATCAATAATAAAATATTATAAAATTTAGAAATTCATAAAATTTTGGTTTAATTCAACTATTTTATTACCAAAACTCAATAAACAAAAAAATATCAATTGCACAATATTAATATTAACCAAAATAATAACCAAAATATTAACACTAACACATCAAATTAATAATAACTAATATTAGCACCTACAGCACACACACACCGCTCCCCTTCACTCGCATACGGCCCCGTGCAGGTCCTGCCATCCGCAGCCCACACCAGGGCAGCATCAGGAGCGGCGCTCCAGCCCGCCCGGCCCGGCAGGGTAAGGGGATGAAGATTTTCTCTTTCAGATACAGTCAGTTAATTGAACTGGATTTGAAAAGCTATTTCCATTCCTGATGTGCGTGGGGCCCGGTCAGAGGTCTGCGCTGTGAGGTGGGGAATTGCATTTGGAAGGTTCTCTCAGTGATGAACCTGGTTTAGAGATTCCATTGCAAACTTTGAATTCCAGATTTCCTATTGAGTTCCAATGTATTTATTTGTTTACTTGTTTACACGCAGGCACACCTAAACACACACGTACACAGAGGCGACGACTCCAGAGAAAGGTAGGCGCATGCTTAGCAGCCAAAGCTGTGTAAGCAGAGTGGTGCACGGGCCAACAGGAGAAAGAACCCGGAGGACGCACACGGAATGACCTGAAGCAAGCAAACTGCCACAGCGTGTATGGAAACTGCACCACACCGCACAACAGGTCCCGAGGGAGGAACCAGTCTCTGAAGGCTCTCTTCAGGGAAAGGCCGGAGACGTTCATGCAAACCAAGCTAACTAAAGCAATCACAGCAGCGCTGCTGAAGAAGGTGCTGTCCGGCAGTCGCTGGATGTTTGCAATCTTTGGGCCCAGACCCGGTGAGAGTGAAAAAAGCTTGTTTCGAGGATTGAGTCGCCAGGAAGGTGCTGAGCTCCAAGGTTTGTGGGGCAATGAAAGCACTGCCATGGGATGGTGAGGAGAAGCCACAGCTTTCCTTCCTGGCACCTTTGGTGTGGGAGCTATCGCTGGACATTTGCAATTTCTGAGCCTGGCTCTGGTGAGCTTGAGAAAGGTTGTTTTAGGGATTAAGTCAGCAGGCAATCACAGAGCTCCAAGCATGCACTCCCCTCTTCCATTAAGCAGGTACGGTTTAATGGAGTAGAGACTTTGTCCCTTGCTGTACTTGCAGTGCCAACAAAGTGCAAACATTTACCATTTATCATTGCATTAGAGCACAAAGAAACTCAAACTCCCTGTGCAGAGGCTGTGGAGATGCTGAAAGCTGTCACAGTTCTATCCTCGTCCTTCAGACCTGCTAAAGCACATCTACGCCATAGTGACTTTTACACAGTTCTCCTCCTTCCATGGTGCTGTCTCCTCTCAGATCCATTCTCAGCAAAGACTAATCCGTCCTGAAGCTGAGCACTGCATGTGCACCAGGAGTCAGGGACATCACCTAGGTGCAGCCCCAAGGTGCCGTCCGTGCTGTGCTGCGTTGCACAGCGCATCCGTGCAGCCTCGAGGGGGTGATGCAACTGCCTACCTGCAGTCCCGGGGGCCCGGCAGAGCACGGCCATGGCCCTGATTGCTGCACTGATGCCTGCAGCTTAATTATCTCAGGCACCCGAGACATTGGTGTCTGTGGCTCTCTGTAGCTTTCTCTGGGAGCAGACAGTTTTGCCCAGAGCCCACGTGTGGGCTGGCAGGAGGGAGGTCTCTCTCAGGACTGGGGCTGGTGGGATCCTGGGCTCATTCCAGCCTACCTTATGCTGGAAATGTTGCTGGGTCAAAAGGTAGTGAACTCAGATTTCTCATAGAGTCACAGAACGGTTTAGGTTGGAAGGGACCTTAAAGACCACCCAGTGCCACCCCCTGCCCTGGGCAGGGACACCTCCCACCAGACCAGGTTGCTCCAAGCCCCGTCCAACCTGGCCTTGAACACCTCCAGGGATGGGGCAGCCACAGCTTCTCTGGGCAACCTGTTCCTGTGCCTCAAGGCTGAGGACATCCTTGGTCCCTCTGCGAGGACCCATCCTGGGGTGGGGTGGACTCACTCCTGGGTACTTGGGTGCTCTTGCAACTGTGAAACTGCCACAGGGTCAGGGCACTGCTCTGTGGGCATCAGCTTCACAGGGACCTGGAGTCTTTTCGTTGAAAAGACCAACAAAAGAATGAACCGTAGGTACAAAACTGAGATATTTTCCTATTTTCACTCTGAAAGTCTGTTCCTTGCAGCAGTTAATTAGGTGCCCTGACACAGGTTTTGCACAGGGATATGTGCAAGGAAGTCACTGCTGGTTCAGCCTCGCCATGTCCAGGCGGGCAGACTTCAGACACAGCAGACCGCAGAAGTGTCCTGCCGTTAACAAGCTCCCTAACAAGCTTCTGACGTCAATCCCGTGGGAGCATCTCCTATGTTGCTGTCCGACTGCCTGCAGCCCGGGGTACAGGCGCCTTCCAGAGGTGTGGGGGATGGTCATGGAAGAAATAGCTTCATTAGGGCTAAAGGACTGCAGAGGGTGGCTTGAAGTGCGAGGTGCCTGGGGTGACCAGGCACGGTCCCTTCGGATGCGCAGGGACACCGTGTACATCTCACAGCAAGGCAGCTGCCCCCTCGCTGTTCCGGTGTGGTGCAACAGCCGTCTCCCGGCAGGACAGTGGGTGTGGAGGAGAGCAGACATCAGTCTTCAGCCTCCATTTCACTGCCTCAAACTGAGTCTGGAGCAGGATTAAAGCAAAACATCACATGCAGGTTTGGAAACCTAGGCTGGAATATATGCTTTCCAACCTCTCAATGCCCTGACAGCTGGGTGCTTCCTGGGGAGGAGCGGCTGGTAATTAGATGTTAGGTAACATTTGGGGGAGTTTGTTTTTCAGATTTTTTTTAAGCTACCGCAGTTAAAAATAAATAAATACTGAAGGGCAATTTTAGCAGCGTGATTCTAATTTGTTTAATCAGATTATGTTGTTTTCTTCTCTGCTGCCTTCTAATTTGGATATATGAAAATGAAATTAATATTAAATTCTCATATTTATTCAGACTTAATGAGATGACTGGAATCGTTTGCCAGCACTTAGTTGTCTTTTAAATGCGGCTAAACATTACTTCCTGAAAGTTGTCTTTCATAATGACTTTATTACCATCTGAAGTTTAGGAAAATGACCCAAAAGATCCTTTTTGTTCCTAATTATTTCAGAATCGTGACAGCAGCAGTTAATATAGACAAGTATTAAACAAGATTGAACAGGGTTAAAGAGCAGTATAAGGAGCAGAGTTAAAAAAATAAAATTGCTGCTGCATGTCACAGCAAGGAAGGAAAAAACCTTGCTTTACCCAGAGCTTGGCTGCAGATGGTGTGGAAGCAGTTCAGCCTGCCATGGACCAACTCCCCGTCCTCTCCCAGTGCTTCCCTGCCCCAGGCTGCAGCACCTCTCCTGCCCCCGCAGCCTGCCCTCCCTGCAGCCCGGCCCCGGGCAGGGCAGAGCTCCCCAGGAACCACTCCCAGTCTTCTGCTTCCCGGGCTGTGCCATGGGCTGGGTCCTGTCCCTCCATTGCAGGCAGCATCACTGTGGGGACAAGAATGCAGGGCTGGGAGTTGCCGCGATGGGAGAGCCCTGACTATCGTCCTCTCCTCCAGCACCATTGCTGCGTGCTTCTCGCTTACACAGAACCACAGAATCGTCTAGCTTGGAAGGAACCTTTAAGATCATCGAGTCCAACCATCAACCTAACACTGCCAAGTCCACAACTAACCCATGTCCCTCAGCACCATGTCTACACATCTTTTAAATACCTCCAGGGATGGTGACTCCACCACTGCCCTGGGCAGCCTGTGCCAGTGCTTGACAACCTTTTCCGTGAAGAATTTTTTCCTCGTATCCATCCTAAACCTTCCTTGATGCAACTTGAGGTCATTTCGCCTTGTCCTATCGCCTGTTCCTTGGGAGCGGAGACCAACCCCCACCTCACTACACCCTCCTTTCAGGGAGCTGTAGAGAGTGATAACGTCTCCCCTCAGCCTCCTTTTCTCCAGGCTGAACACACCCAGGTCCCTCAACTGCTCCTCATAAGACTTGTGCTCCAGACCCCTCACCAGCTCCGTTGGTCTTCTTTGGATGTACTCCAGCACCTCGACATCTTTCATGGATCAGCTCTGGGGCTGGAGAGCAGATGGCAGGACTTCATCCTCCCTGGCAGGCATCCTCCCCACCAAGAGGCAGAGCACGGTGCTGCCTTGCTCCCTGTTTCTCACATTGACCCTTTTCCCAGGTGAGTTCCTAAGTCCCTGAGGCACTGGAACCCTGTCCTGTGCGGCGTGTGGTCCTTGTCTCCATCAGCCCCTTTGGCAACCTAGCACAGGTTTGGAGCACGCAGAGAGACCATTTAAACTCTCTAAAGGTGCAATTATCTTGAGAGTGTCTTTTGTGTTGGACACAAGAGTTTTCTATTTTCTTTCTCCACATTGAAACCGGAGTACCTGGCAAGGCAAAGCTATCCAGGCAGTGGAAATTCTTGTTCCTGGAAGTTGGACAAAACAGAGAGAAGGGGAAAGTCATTAAAGCAGTTTGCACATTGCAAAATTAAAGTGTACCTGCTGGTAACAACTGTGTTTGAATTTGGCCAACTGCTTTAGACTAAGTGATAACCAAATTATACCTGCTTCAGGCTGTTGCAAATTCTGCTAGTAGGGGGTAGGCTGTAATGGATTAGCTCACATGCCATTCTGTGTGCATCATTAGATGGTCTGAGTTCTCCAGTGCTGATTTCATCTCTCTGCAATGCAGCCTTGAATCAGGAGAGAAAGGCGCTGGGTTTTCTTCAAATGATTCACTCTGCTGTCACATTTTCTTTTCTCTTGTTCTTACGTGTTTAACGCTGGCAATACGTAGCCATAAACAGCAGGTTTATAGCTGCAATCAAACAGATTCTTCCCGCTGGAAAAAAATATTCCAAAACTTCAAGGGTTGAGCTCTGTCCTCCCAGGCATGTCCTTGGCTCAATGATTTCATTGCAAATGGACATATGGAGCCAGAGCCCGGGCTGGTACATCCAGATTTATGTGAAACACTACACATCATCCTCCGGTTTCAGCCCGAGAGCCGCGGATCTTGGCACAGAGCGTCCTGAGCAGAAGGTGGTGGTGAGTGACAGCTTGATGCATTCCCGTCATGGGCTGCTTTTGCACAGCGGCTCGATTTGGAGGAAGGTTTGTTGTTTAACTCTGGGTATATTGTACCACTCTGCAGACACACTGTGGTAATTATTTTGGGTATTCAACAGACTTTTTCTTTTTGAAATCACTGAGTAGTGCTTTACCTGATTATCTTCATTGTGAATCCAGCCTTGTCTATATCATAAGATTTCCCACTCAATCAACACATGCCTCTAACTTGTAATTATCTTTGGAAATGTTTTCATAATGTGCAACCCTTAACCTTTTTTATATGTTGATTTATTGCCTCTGAGTTAAACCTTGATGTTCAATTTCCTGGTGCTGTTATTAACATCTCCTGCTAGAGAAAATAATTTAACTAAAATTTCAAGGGAAAATGAATGAAAACATAGTGATATTTACATGTGGCCTTTTAATCATTTCAAACATAGAGAAGTTTTTGATTTAAATTTGCAATAATTTTACTTCAATTGTTCTTGGTATTATCCTCAGCCATAATTAGGAATATACACATAATTAACAGACTTGCAGTTCCTTCCATGAGCAGTAAATACATAAGATATAAAAAAATACCAAATGCTATTTCACATACCAGGTTTTTGCAACACTGTAGTAACAAGACATTTGGATCAGTGTCCTTTGCCTTTCATTTGGAGTCACAAGCAGCGATAAAGGAGCGTGGCACCTGAACGCCTTGTGGCCCTCAGCAGCATGCAGGATGCCAGCACACATCCTACCCCCCAGGCTGGAGACTCTCTACTTCTCTTCAGGTTGTTCCTCTGCATAAATAAAGATTTGTGAGACATTGAACCCCAACAGGGGAACGTGGCTCTGTAGGCTAACATTTACACACCTAAAATAGGCAACATTTACACACATAAAATATTCAACAAGAAAGAGGTTTTGGGGGCTGAAGGCACCAAAGGGCATTGCTGGCCCTGACCCTGGTCTCCTGGGACCTCCACCCCCGCCCCTGTGCGCAGGAGAAGGGTATTTTTCTCATCAAAAAGACCCTTCTTGCAAGTAGGGAACTGTCCTATGAGTGATATTAAAATCTGATACTTTTCCATTCAATTGCCTTTTCAATTGGCGTTCTTTGCCCATCAGCATTGCTCCCCGATGAGGTCTATCAGGTAAGGATCTATCTATCCATTTATCCATCTCCTGGGTCTGCTGTGCATTTAGAGTTTGAGTGCTGCTCTGTGTGCAGTCAATGTAAACTCAGCTGGTAGGGCTTCATAAAAAGCGAAACATGCTCAGCTCATCCAAATCTCAATCAGCTTTCATCATTGCTGCACCAGAATGCTAAAACAGAGCCGGCGTAGGGCCCAGTATCTATCAAAGCAGATTTGGATGGATGACCCTCAATTTACCATATACGAATCTAATAAAAAAAATGTTGTTATACTTTAACGCATTATCTGTCATGATAATGAAGTTTTATTTACCATTTCCAAGAACATTTTCACTTTTAGAGATATTATCGGAACAAGCAGATCAGCTGAATCACTGGCGCTCAATGAAAGCTGCCAAGCAGCAAAGAAAAGTCTCCGATGTGGACGTCTGTGTGTTGGTATACAATGTTCCTCCAGATCCATTGTGTTATGGGTTTGTTGGTTTACTTTTTTTCTGGTATGCAGTAGAGCCTGCTGAAGGTTCAGAGAGGTGGCTGAAAGTTGTCCTCGTGCACATCCTCGTCTACACCCCATGACTCCTCTGGGCCATGCCCTCCCCAGGACGTGTCTCTGACCTCCCGATCCCTGTGCCCCAGGGCAGGGTCCCCACTGCGCTGCTTCTGGGTACCCCCACAGCGTTTCCCTTCCCCGGCAAGAGCTTCTCCCTCTCCAAACCCATCTTCTGGGGCAGTACCAGCAGGAGCATGCTTGGCAGTCCAGATAACTGGGGCTGCTATTTTCCAGTGAGACTTTTTACTGGGGTCTGCACACTCCCCAGCCAGTAGACTGTCTTTTGCTGCATTCCATGCCTTTGCTTTCCTGCCGTCCTTCTCTGGCTTCTCCTCTCCTCCGCCACCAGTTCCCACTCTTTCTCTGCTTAAAACATCTAGTGGCTCATATGACAAGTTTGCCTTAACTCTGTTTCGTGCCCTTTAGGATGTGCTTTTTCTGTTGCATCTCCCTTCCTCCCCCAGTGTTTCTTTACCCTTTTCCCAGTTGCAGCCTCCAACTTCATTTGCTCCATCTCACTTTAAAATAACCCACCGAGGTTTGTGTTTATACAGCACCTAACATAATGCACCATCCCCTGGACAACCTCCAGATGGTACTGCGATGCAAGTATATGGTCATAACCTGTTATACCCCTAATGGTTGCAATACTATTCAACAATTTATCCTAAGACACAATTTACTCCTCTTCTTCTTCCTAGTAATCTGCTGACACACTGATCCATAAAACTTATGAGAAATATTTATAAAGGTGACAGCCTTGACGTAGAGAATTAAATCACAATACGAGAATGTGCCAATTTAGTAGCTTATGAAGTTCAAGTAAAAAACCCCCACAAAAACAGATGAAGAACTGTCACAGCTGAGAAAAACAAGCATATGAGAAAAAATTAGAGCTACAGATTTCCTATATATGACAAAGACAGAAAGAGGATAAATTTGTGTCAGGTGACAGGTAGGCAAGAAGTGAGTGGTAAGCATCATGTTATAATATCTTGTACATGAGCAATCCTTACTGCAACAGCTGTTGTTTAGGAAGGGAGAAGTGCTTCTGTTGTAGCATAGAAAATAAATGATGAAGCAGCAAAAACAATGCACCAGAGGCACAGCTTTTTTTTTTTTTTTTTTTTTTTTTTTTNGGATTTGTTCAACGGGAAAAGATAGGCACAGCAAAGTGCCTGTCTCGCATTTGCAATGGGTCTGTGCTCTCCTACCACCTTTAACTGCACAGACCTTCTGCTGTGGTGAACAAGATTCATCCTGGTAGTGCCGTGGCAGAACAGCTTTTAGAAAGAGCCTTTTAGCAAAACAGACATCAGTATGACAGACTTAAAACCAGCAATGTAATATCACCTGATGGCAGTGGAAAATTCACAGTGGCCTTCAGCATATCTTTTATCCTGGCTCCTCTACTTTCTCCTGCAGCTGAAGTACTGTCTCAGATTTCCATGATTTTAAACTGATTTTACTCAGAGTTCCATATACAACAGACCAGAGAGTCCGAAGCACACTGTCACTCGTGTGAGAATAAAGAATAAGGACTGACAACATATTTGAGGGTATGTGTTTCCAGTGAGAGGTTTCCCATTGGTTACCCCCACTGAGAGGTACGAGGGAACAAATGTCTTTCTGGTTTAATACTCTGTTGTGATGATGCAGATAAAAGAGCTGCGAATACTTCAAAGATGGAAAAATGGTTACCACAATGTCAAGGGAGTGTATAAGGTGAGCGTATAAGACAATACATTATCTTTTCCTTTTTAAGAAAAAAATGTAATTAAGTGATTGTATCGTGTCAGGGCTCGCAGCCCTTCCCATGCTGTTTAGCACCATCCTCCCACCCCTCCTTCCCAATACAGGTTTGTAACTCAGGGATCAAGTTATTGTCGGTGGTGAGAACCTGATTTAGCATCCCTTGGAGAGGATGCTCCAAGCAGATAACCATGATGTCAGTCTCTGCCGCAGAGGCTTTCCCATGGGTGGTGAAGCACAGGGCAAACTCCTGCTGGCTGGTGCACCTTGTCCTTCAAGGCAGGGCAGGAGCTCAGCATTCAGTGCCATGCTTGTAGGGGCCAGGTGTTTACTTTCTTTAACTCTTTTTTTGTGTTTTGTTTTGTTAAATAAAGCCGTTCTCAGTTCAGAGTTGTTTTTTAACCCTGTGAATGATTTTATAATGGGTATGGTACTCCCATGCTGCCCTTTCCCCTGTAAAAGAGCTGATGTGGACGGGCCCTAAATACAAACAAGGTTACATGTGTGACCAACTCCGTCTTCGGTTAAAACTGAGACATTTGGCAATTCCAGGAGACAATTTCTTATCCAGTGCCTGGCAGATAGGGAAAACTTTTAAGCTAGTTTAGAAGTGTATCATTACCACTTAGGAATATCATCTTGTCCTTATGTGTCTATGGAAAAATAATGTAATAAATTATTGAAACTAAGAAAATTAAGACACCTATTTTTTACTGGGTTGCAGCCTATGGAAAATAGTGTGCCATCACCAGCTCTGGAAGAAAGTTCGGGAGGGCACAATGATCTACTTGTGTATACAGCTCTCCACGTGGCAATGGAAAAGATGATGAAGAATAAAGTAAATCTACAGCAACAAACCATCAGTGGCAACCATGTCTGGTACTGAGAAATTAGGAAATGTCCGATCTGTAGTTCTCTGTTAATCCCCTCCCCTTTATATTGTTTCAGTGGGTCTGATCAAAAATTTATTTATATCAGACTTTTAATCAATTTCAATTTTAACAATTACTTATTCATCCTCTATTTTCTCCATATAACTCCATTTCAGGGGCAGAAATATGCCTCTGACTCCAGGACACCAAAATGTTAATTCATATTCTGAAATTCTGAAGCATTAAAACTATTAAAATGTGCAGGCCAAGGAGTCAACTGGGGGCAAACAGAAGTGGTGAAAATTGCAGGCAGAAGAACAGAGTTTGTCGGTTTTTAATCAGCTGAAGAGGTGTTGTTAACAATAGGCATGAGCCAGTCTTAGCGACAGAGCTGCTGTTTCAGTGACTAGAGTGAGTCTGACCAACAAGTAGCGTCTTCTTCAGTTTTTCACCATCTTTTTTCCCTGTGTTTGCCAAAATCCTGGTGGAGATGACTGCGGCAAAGGCTTTCCCCACACGCCACAGGATAAACCTGGGGTGAGACAGACAAGTATGTGGAAGGGTTAAGGGAACACGGCAAAGCAAATCAACATTAAGAGAGAGCTGGGCTGATTTAAAGCTCTCTCTCACCCAGCTCGTTCCCAGCAGTGTGATCTCAGGTTGCAGCTGCACCACGTCGGGGCTGGCCTCGAGTGTGGGCAGCCAAACTCTGCATGCTCTAGGTCCTGACAGCTCTTTGTTCAGGTCCATAAAGCAAGCAGATCCCAATCCTCATATTCTCTTTGCTCATTTTCTGCTCTTTGCTCTTGTTTTGTCTCGTGGATACAAGAGTGGTATAGTCCCTATTCCCTGTTTTGCTCCACTGTGTTCAGGGGATGACAGCTGTATCTATCAGAGTCCTCTGGTTTTGGTCCGGAGTCTTTCCAAAATTACAGGGAGTTTTTTGCTGGCACCAGGCAATGTCTACCGGCTATCTGCTAGAATGAAGTTCCTTTGACCCAAGGTAGGTGCTCAGTTTGCACCCAAATTCCCATAGACTTACAGGGAACAAGCTTACTACCCTATAAGCAACTGATCCCCACTTTTAATACCCTTTTCCCTTTCTAAATATCAAGGACGTTCTCCCCCTTGCAGTTTTGAGAGGGCTTCTGGAGTAATTCTGATAGGAAATAATGAGGAATTGTGCAGTCTTAAAAGTGACCTGGTGTCAGGAGGTATCAGCTCCCTACGTTACAAAATGCGAGGTGATCAGCAGGGCACGTCTGTTACGCTGTGCAGCGGCCGTTCCACCCAGAAGCCGTACTGAAAAGGGATGCATTTCTGGGGTGCTTGGAAAGGATGAGCCAACCGCTGCTGGAAAGCCACAGGATGGACCATCCCTGCAGCATCGCTCTGGGCGAGAAAAACAGGAGGCAGATGAGCAGTTTCTTCTCTAACTCTCTTTTTGCTCATACTGATGGCAATGAACCAGTGCAGAGCAAAGGTACTGGCCAGCGCTTGCTTTTCTTTAGACACGGGTTAGGAGCCAGCCGTGCTCTGCAGTGTGTTTGTCCTGATACTGAGCATCGTTGGCTGTAATTGTGTAGGCAGTAGTGTTCATTCAGGAAGGCTGGGAAAGCCCAATTAATGTGCTCACCAGGTTCCTATAAAACGCAGTTGCATCTGCTGGAATTGCAAGGAAATAAATAGTTCTGTTCTGTAACAGAGGAGCTGTCCCCACATCGGCTCTGCGTATACCAGCTGGTATGGATACAGTTGCTAACAAATTGTACAGAGGATTTAGGGAGACATTTACAATGTCCATCCAGGAATGAAATGTAAGGCTCGTATATGTTTACTGCCGGACTCAACTGCCTATTGTGTGTGAGCACAATTAACAGAAATAAAGGGCATCCTCCCAAGCTCGCTGATCCATTAACCACTGAATAATAGATAATATAAGAAGTGAACAAACAAACAGAACAGCCTAATTCACTTGTGTGTGGGGGTGGTTAAAAGGTGGCAGTTGGTTCCTCCAGCAGGATAGTGGTCCAATACACCAGTTTTGCTTGTGCTGCATCACAGATACCGTGTTTTGTGTGCTGAAGAGATGCAGCACGTACTTCAGATGTGTTTTGTTTGCTTACTGCTTCAACCCCTTGGAGTATTACAGATTAAATCATTAGATTGCTAACAAAAGGGTGCGTTTTAAAAGCGAAACAAAAGTTCTGGATGATTCTGCAAGTTTTTATTTATATTATTGATTTGCACAAAGGTAACATTCTTCATGGGTTGCTAATTGGGGTCTTTTATTCCCAAACCTCCTACACAACCATTGTACCACATCACAGTCCAGGGAGGACACCCAGGGGAAGTATTTCTGTAACATCAGTAGCCCCATACGCTCACCTGCCAGCTCAGCACCTCTGCAGCCGTGCAGGACGCGGTGCCAGGGCAGCGTCCGAGCCCCCTCCTTAGCGTGCAGCACTGACCCCAGCCTCTGCCACCACCCGGCACGTGAGAACAACAGCAGGTTGAATGTGGCATATGGATTTAAATACATGCTATAAAACCCATAGAACCCCAAACTCATGTCACCTTGTACACCATATTAGTTTTATCTGCAAAATTTTCATGACAGTACAGTAGCTTGCACTGAAATAGAAAAGTTGCGAGTTGAAAACCACTGGAGGGTTTGACACGTGGGCACTGCTTCAGTTTTTTTCAGCGCACTCTCTCCCAAGGAGAACCTGTTAGACTGATCAGTGGCAGCTCACTGAGTCAGCGGCCCCCTTACCCCCACCCACCCCCTGCCCGGCCAGTGGCCGCGGTGCCTCTGTGCACACAAAAATGTGGCGACCAAGAGTGGGTGCTGAAGGTGCTCCTCTGGCTGGCACAGGAGCTGAACAGGAGAGAAAACCAAAAGAGTCTGAGACTGGAAACTCTGCTTCTACACTACTATTATTAGTGGTTTATTTTGTTTTGGTTTTTTTAATAAATAATCTAAATGTACTAAAAGTTGTTTGATGATTTAATGTGATAGAAATATGGCTGTTGAGGCTAATTTTGGCACTAGAAGAAAGAACATAAACTAACTGTGAACACATTTGTTGGCTATACGTGAAGGTTTGCAGCTGTTTCTGATAGCTGGGTTTCTGAATTTGTTGAAAACTCTTTCACTGGAAACTCATTTGTGTATGAAGCCTGATTATTTCTTGGAATAGACTCTCTGACAGAGTGAACTGAAATAAGTGACCTCAAAGATTCCTAAACATTGTGCTTCAGGAGATAATCTTTCCATTTTTCTCAGTGTTACACATGATGAAGTGTGGTATGTACATTCAGTCCTTTATTAGTCACCAAGTGAAAATAAGAAACTGGAACAGGATAGAAAATTTGGAAGCACTCTCCTGGTGCAGCTGTGCTCCACTTGGTTCACTTTCATAACTGGGTCTCAATAATAGTGCACCCTGTACCTGTGTTTGACAACACTATCTTCTTCCCCAGAATTGCAAAGAAATAACTATGCAAATGCTCAAACTGGTCCCCCTCTTATGTCCTCTCAGAGCATTTGCAGGTATAGTAAGGCAGCAGCTCCCCAGGCACATCTTCTAGTCCCCAGCGTCTCCTCCAGCATCCCAAGCTCTTGTGAAGGGCAGGAGTTCCTTCCCTACACCAGCCAGCCCCCTACTGCCCGGGGCAGGGAGAGGACTTGCAGCCCCTCCTGGCGCAGGGTGCTGGGCAGCACCCTCTGTCTGGGCACTGGAGGCTGGGCTGAAGCCGTCTCTCAGAAACACAACAAGCCTTCACCTCGCTCGCTTGTTCACGGCACACTCCAAGAAGAAGGGTTTGGCCCTGGTGGCTGTGGAGCCCCTCGCCAGAAGCCAGAAGAAGGTTCGTCTGCATGTCATTGCTGAGCCGTGGTCTGCTCCCTTCCCAGAGTAACAACCTTCACACATGACGCGCCGCAGCTTGACGTGGTTCACCTGGATCTCAGTGAGCCTCAGAGCATGCTGCTGGAGCCGGCATATGTGTGGCATGTGGGCTATAGCCTCAGGGCAGGTGGATTCATCATCTGTGTGGATTCATCATCTGCAAGGATTCATCCATTAAATTAACAGCTGGGAATGGCAAACAGAAATGGGATAAGGGGAAGACTTGCAATGATTTTATTTTCAGCTTCTTATTGGGGCAGTCGTAATGCCCCTGCGGGCCAGCCTCTGCTGTCACTGCTCATCTCTCCCTGCTCTGGAGGTGAATAAAGACTCATTTTCCCAATACCATCAAGCAGTGCGTCTCTGAGCTGTCCCTGTGACCCCAAACCTTACATACCCTGCCCAGGCGTTAAAATAATCCCTGCCTGCAGAGATGCGCAATCCACTGCCCCTGGACACCGCCGGGAGACATCCCACTGGCCACCAAGGAAGGAGCGAGAGAAGCAGTTTCGGTGGTTTAATTTACTATGGTGAGTGCATTCCAGTTCTAGCAATATAGTGCTGACTTCATATTTGGAAAAAAACATGCAACATGTGGAACAGGTAATGTTAATGGCAGCCGTAACATCCCCACAAATTACTCTAAGAAGTGATTATGTTGGAAAAAAGTGACAAGAACAAGAGAAAGGCTCCTGAAAAGGAACAAGTTCAGTGTTTTAAGCTTTAAAGCACCCAAACAGATGTTGTAGGAAAAGAAAACTCAAAGGACATAGGGAAGTACAAGACGTAACATAGTCCTAGGGCAAAGGATGTGTTTTAAAGAGCAGCAGATGTTTTCCTGCAGTAATAATGATGGAAAAATAATTTAAGAGAAAAACAAGATTCTGAACAAGAGAAAAAACAGTGAGAACAAGAGAGATAATTAAAAAGCCATTGGAATTAGTAATGCCATCATTAAGTAAAGTAATTTGTCCTGCGAGGAGCAGAGAGCTGGTGTCGATGATCCTTATGGGTCCCTTCCAACTTGGGAGATTCCATGATTCTATGATTCCAATACTTGGAAACCAGTGAGGCACTTGGAGAGCCTATAAGTGTTCCAAATGCCTGTTGGCTAATACAGGTATAGAAAGATGCGGTCCCATCAGCGTTGTCTGTAGCTTGTACACAAACAAAAAGACACTGTGCAGTACAGAAAGCACATTTGCATTTCTCCCACCAGAAAAGAAACAGGCAAGAATGAACTCAGCTTCAGATCACTTTGTAAAATATTCAGAGGTTTATTATCGCAAATACAATAACGGCTGATGATGAACTGCTATTACCAAGACATACATTTACCAATGTCAAATCACCTAATAGGCATCCTCACCGAAATCTCCAGTGAGTTTTGTCCATCCTGTTTGATGCTTTAACTACAGCTGATCCAGACAAAAGCTCACAGGAGAGGAAGGAAGAAGACGCAGTCTGAGCATTACAGCTTCGTGGCACAATATTTCTAAAGAGTTAAATAAGCAAAAGTGCCCAAGGACATAAACGTTCCTCAGACTCTAAGAACAGACTGTCACACTGAGTGGTTTGCCGCGGATCAGGCTCCTTACTGAGTCAGGTTCATTGCTGTCCTCTCCCGGTCAGAGCGACCGGTGCTCTAGAGCCCCTGGCCCGCTCTGGTGCGCTCCAAGCTCGGCTTTGCTGGGAGTGAAGCCTCGTAAGGACCTGTTAAATAAGGGCCGTCATGGAGACTTGCATAGGAAACAAGTAACCCCAGCCTAGAGATGCAGCTTATGACATTGAGGCCAAAAGTCAGGGTGGGACCAGCGCAACGCTGTTTTCTGAGCATGCTGACAGGCAGAACAGCTCTCTGTCTATTTTGCTCATGCTCCACAGACACGAAATGCATCACAGGTTCCACTGGATTTCCTGCTGATGGTTGCTTGACATGTTTTTTTAAAACATTTTAATCCAATTTCTAGACAGTTAGAATTGAAAATTTTGCAATTACTATTAATTTATATTATAGTCATTCTGTCATTTGCCACTTTTGAAAGGAAGAAAAAGAGAAAAAGCCCTTGTTGACTGCTTCACTACCGATCCAATTTGCCTATTAAGAGACTAACAATCTTGCTATGTAGACACTTAGCAGATGTAAAAATCTTATGATTCACAAATTAATGCGGGAATGTTAACAAAGAGCATCATACTTTATCCAGGCACTTATTGTTTTAGGTTCTGCAGTTTACCCGATCTTTATGATAAAAATCTTTCTAGTCAAAACAAGCGGGTAAAAGTAAATGAAGTTTAAAGCATTATTACATTTTCTATTCATCTTGCATGATGAGTGTTCCAGGAAGAAAATTGAACTATCAGTTCTTTACAATTTCAGGGAAAGTGGTGTATTGTGTGAGAATATGGTAAACTTGAATAGGAGTTAAATTGACTGTTTACGCCAGCTTTGTGTTCCCACTGAATTGTGAATATTCTGCTCCATTCCAGTGTGAACGTAACTTCTCCCAACCATGTTTAAAATTACATATGCATTCTATTTTACAAGTAATCCACATTGAAATTGTATTTCAGAAGAAAAATGAGAACACGAGATACAATTTAACATTGATGCGTAATGAAATAAGACTCTACCACATCTTTAATGGCTCCTGATTCACTGAGAGCCGATTTAGGAATTACATTGCATTTTGGTCTCAAAGCTACTTGGAAATTGCTTAAATCCAGAAAAGATTTGCCGAGTAACTAGGAAGAAATATGGACTTCTGCATTAAGATTATTCCTATTTGACTGTTACAATACAGCTGCGATTCACATGTTGAGCTCTGAGCAACTATTCAGAGAGCAGATGTCTAAAAATTCATTTAATCTGAGACTATTTTAAAAGTTTCTAGGAAATGGACTCCAGGGAAGAGATTTTGCATTGGCAGGAGGATGTATTGCATGACCTAATACATCTTTCTACTTCTAATTCCTCTGTTTCTTTTATATGAAGTGACTTGCTGAAGTGATGCAGTCATTAAAAAAGGAGTTGGAACTTGATATGGATTTCAAACTCACGAATGTCTTGAGGAATTGGGCAGACGTACATGAAGATGTTCTGGGTCTGTCTGGGATGGAGTTAATTTTCTTCAGAGCAGCTCGTGTGGTGCTGTGGTTTAGATTTGTGGCCAAAACAATGCTGATAACACACTGATCTGTGAGCAAAAGGGAGGAAGGGTCATTGGCATAAGTTAGCTAAGAGGACTGGTGGATGAAGATTAATTGCCAGGTAATGAGCAATAAGCAAAGTGCAACAGCTCAAAGTGTTCAGAGGGTAAGAGTATTACGATAAACTCATGAGTACTTTGGGACTTTTGGCAAGAAAACTTTCATTTCGTGAACAAAGAAAAAGTCCCAGACAACTGCTATACCAGAATTATGATGAAACTCTTTACTTATTGGTTAAAACCCCTCATTTAGATATGCATCTTGCATAGAGCACTCTATCTTTACAAAGAGAAGAGAATGGATGAGGAAAAAAATCTGTGTAGTCAAGACAAGGCTTCTGGCAGAAGCCTCTGCTGGCTTCTCTGTCATTGCTTTGCTCGTGGACACATGCATACCACACAGCAGAAAGACAACACAGACAACTTCTAAACCTATTTGCAATGATCACGAAAGTTTAGGTGGACAGAAAAATAAAACTCGGGACTGACCTAGAAACCATTTCCTGAGAACGTAGCCCAGTGCTACAATGCTTCAGGTTTACCCTTGCAATGCTGAGACCAGGAATTCAACTTTAGTTTTGTGTTCTCTTAGATACAGTCCTGTCTGGACAGTGTGTTGCCACAAGAACATCTGCAGATGTCCCACTATGTTACCACACACCCGCTTAGTTGTGTCCAGTCCTGTGGCAGACGACGCTGAAGTTTGCAAGTAGGTGCAGATATGAGGCTCACCACCAACTCCCAATAAACTGCACGAGCTGACCCAGCATCCAACATAGACGCTATTGTCAGTGGAAGCTCCATCTTTCAGGTTTCCTTCAGTTCTGATAACACAAAGCCAGAGTGCAGCAAATGGAAAAAGCAAGGGACAAATCTTACTTTTATCTTATAACTGATGACAAGAACGAATGTCCACCAGTTTGCCACAGCACAGTTACTGCATCCAGCACAGACCTGGGGCTAGTGTACTGCTTCTCCTTATTCTTTCCAAGATAACAACTGTGTCCTTGTAAATCCTGCCTCCCCACACCAAGGAAGGGAGAAAGGGACCTTTGAGGTTTTGGAAGCTCTGGGAGGAACACCTGGCTGAGGAAGCTCTTGGTCACAGGGGGCAAGCTGCAAGTGAAAGTTCACTGTACATATGGACTCCTGGAAATAGGGGTCTTGGACAGATGGACCTTCGGTTTGACCCTCTGTAATAGCTCTAATGTTTCGCATCTCCAGTGTACTTTCACAAGAAAGCTTCTTTCTCTGACTTCCAGAGTGGAAGCATCAGAGCATCTCATGGCCTTCAGCTCCTTCAGATCACAGCTGTCAGTGCCCAGCTGCACATGTAAGCCAGGCGCCACAGCCACGATCACAGAGGCAGTTTGGGACAGGGAACACTTGATCCCAAGATCCAACAAACCCTCTGGCCCAGTGAGTGTTTCTTCATTTCATATGAGGTGGAGTAAATTTAGCAGCAAGGCTTGAGACAGGTTCATGAAGCAATGTCTCCTGAACTCCAGGTCAGGGCAATTCCCTGGAGGTGGATGTTTTCATTCTGAGTCAAGCAACGAGAAGACATGACGTGGATATGAGGCTTCTGGAGATACACTAATTTTTCAGAGATGGCTTAGTCCTTCTGAATCTGCCACTGAGCTTTTATTAAATGGAAAATTAATTAAATTTCTTACAGGTGGAATGTCTGAGTTTGAATTCAGCCAATATTGCCAAATATTTTGAATACTCAATTTTGAGGTCAAAACATAATTTTTATATAATTTATTAAAGTTACTTGTGGGTTGGTGACCAAAGTGGAAGATCATTGCTAGCATCTTATTGCTAATGTCCAGCTGCTCTGTGCTGCTTTCCTGACAGTGAGAGGACATGAATGCTCTTTAACTGGTCAGTCAATCTGCTGGAGTGGAGCACATCAGCACCACCATCCTGCTTAATCAGATCCTGCAACAACACTGACACAGAGCAGACCCCAAATCCTTTATTCATGAGAAGCTGTGATTGAATTTTGCCTGAGGGATGAGTGAGGACAGCAGCTGGTGGGTAGATAATGACACGTACACTCATGACTTATGAGCACAGTTCTGGTAAAATAAGCAGAAAAACATTTTTCTAACATGACCACAAATAATAATACCTTTTTCAGCACATAGTGAGATGTGGCTTCAGTCCCAGTGACTGGAAATGCTCCCTCTATCTAATAAATGAGAAGAGGTGGCATCACTCTTAATGTTGTCAAAATTAATGTAAAGCTACATTGGAGCTTACTGTTGCTTTCCTTCCCCGCCTCTGCTCCCGTCTGTCTCGGAGGAGCAGTGAAAGTCCTAGTGCCAGGTCAGCCGTACTCGTTGCATGGCTTGGTGCATTTCTGGAAAGCGCTCTGGCACTGCAATGATAAATGTGCTATGAGAAGCGATACGGTGCAGAGTAGAAAGCGCTATTATTGCTTTATTTTGTATGACACCCATACTGTGGTTGCACTCATAACCTTTGCAACTGAAAATTGAACACCACTATAGAAAGACAGATGAAAAAAGGAGGAGAAGAGAATTACAGTGGAGTTGTACAACTGTGACTGAGGTTCTAACCCAGTAACTAAGTCAATATTTTAAATACTGCGTCAGAAGGCAAGTCATAGGATTGGTATGTGCAAAACTAAAAAGTATTTATGGTTCTGTCACCAAGAGAGAGAGGTTTCAGACATAAGTGTAGAGAAGCTATTACAGAGATGGGAAGACAGTGGCAAAACGCTGCTTATCAGTGCACCAAGTGCCACGGTCTTTCAGGCTGAGTAAGTACAATTAATGCTGTCGGGGCCCCTGACCTGCCACTTCCCCAGCATGTGACAGGACCTGGGGGGGGGCGGGGGCAGCAAGCGCTGTGCTCCGTGAGGGACGCCCGCGTCCTCCTTCTCAGGAGAAGGGATGTTTATGGTCATGGAGCCAGACCGCAGTTTATGCCGAAGCACTTTATAGTGCAGACTGCAACCAACAGGGCGTATAGAATCACAGAATCGTTTAGGTTGGAAAAGACCTTTAAGATGATTGAGTCCAACCGCGGTAGCCGTCCTTCCAGCCCTACCTCGCCTGCGGCAGAGGGGACGCAGATTCCACGCTGCAGTAGGTGGGTGAGCGGCGCACCCAAGGGTCCGTGCACCCCCGAGACCCCGCGGTGCCAAGGCAGCCGGGCAGTGCTGGGCAAGGAGGAGCACTGCCTCCCCTCCCAGTTGCTGCTCACCCTGCCAGAGCTTAAACCCTGTGACCAGGAGTTCCGCCACCTCACAGAGCCCAAGAAGTGCTGCCTTTTTACCAGAACGGCAAGATACTACACAGGCCACATTGGCATCAAAAACCTTTCCTTTTCATGCCCTGCCCAAACTGTTTTTTTTCCCCAAAGTGTAGGTTTTGCAAAAGTTCACATGAGCCTTTTTTTTTCTGAACAGCGGCTGCTTTACAATGTTATCTTCTTTTTTTTTTTATTCTGCATCTGATTTTTGCTTAGACTCTCATGCTGTAACTTTTTAAATGTCATTTCTGGCGTTGCATGTTGGATTGAAAATGTTATTAAAATTTAAATACACTTCACATGCACATGGACATTTATTATCAGACAGGAAGGAAAACCTTTTCTTGGAAGTTTATACAAGTTATGAACTTCACATTTGTATTTAATAGCTTACTAGCGTTGTGAGAAAACATTCTAAATATGAAAAATAAAAAATATTTCTAAAGGCATTGTATAACCTCCTGGATTTATCTTCCTCCATTTACTCCTTTGCTCTGAGGGTCTATTAAGGTGGCAGCAATCTTGTCCTGAAGACAACATATCATTTGTTATATCTGTATTATACTGCCTTCCTTTAAATGGGCTCAGAAGATCCACAAATGGGAAAAAACAAATCGAAACAAATCAAACCATTAAAACAACAACCCAGAAACGGTGGTTGATCTCACAGTGATGTTTTTCCCCCGGCTTAGTCCCCCCGCTCAGGCACCAGCTATTCTCCTGAAGAAACCTCCCCCGCTTTGCGGCCATGCTCCCCAGCACAGCACTTGGGAGGACTGGCCAAGGTCCCTCACAAGTTGCCCCAGCGAGGACAGCCCTTCCTCCACATAAAGCTGTGTGGGCCCGCAGGGGATTTGGCCTTGCTCCTCTGGAACACCAGGAAGGACAGGGTGGATGCAGCCTTTGAGCTTCATCCAGCAAAGCTCTTCAACTTCCGCACGATGTGGGTACGAGCAGCCTCTCTGTACTTCATCCTTTTTGCATGCTCAGCAGTTTTTCAGCTTCCCCCACTTCCTGCCTTTGCATCTGAGTCTTGGGTGGCTGCATGACTCCTTCTGCACAAGCCATCAACACCAGGATGACACAAATGGAAACTTTGGCACTTATAACTCTATTCTACCTCACTTGTACCCAACAAGCAGCTTGGAACGGTCTTTAGGCCACTGATGAGCTTCAATCATAATGATTTGTAACTGATTAATGAGATTTTAGATTTGATGTAGCACAATGTATCAAAGCGTTATGCAGATAAATTACAGAACCTGCAGTGTGCCTTATTACGGGATAGGAACGTGTCCAACTCCAGCTTATGCCTAGTGGCTTAACACAGATGTGGACCAGTATAACAGGAGCTCATCACTCTCCTGGCAGCAGCTATGACACTCCCTAACTAATTATAAAACCTGTGGAGGCACAGGTACAGCACAGGACATACAATGGGTTGGGAATGAAGCTCTGTCAGCACGGTCATTGCTGAAAGCAAAATGGATATTTGCCATGAGTCTGAACTTCACATTAAGGATTGTTTCCTGTGAAAACATTTTAAGATAGCTCTTTCAACAATAGGATGAACTTAAAAGGTAAAATCAACAGGGTTTCTGGCAAGCCATAAAAGGAGAGGATCTGTGCAACCTGGATGGCACATCAGAATCGGGCTGCATTTTTCTCTCCAGTCCTAATTATTTTCTTCTTCTTATGCAAAAATTCAATGTAAATTCTAATGTAAATCCACCATTTGTGAGGCCATCTCTGTCCACCGAAAAGCTAGCAAGTGTTGATTAGTCCATATTTACACAGCCCAGTAAGAAGAGGGACCAGACGCTCCACCTCCGCCAGGACGTGCAGGAGCAGGGAGCGAATGAGGATTTCTCTGTGGGCAGCGAAGAAGCCATGACTCCTGCGGGTCGGTGCGGTGCACAGTGCTGCTGCTCAACTTGGACTTGGGGGTCCATCGGCACTGTCCATGCTGACTGTACGGGATGGGTGTATCTCCTCCCAGGAGCAGGAACAGCGGTGCGGAGGCACGGTGACACCCTCCCACTGCCTGTGCTGCCTGCCCGGGCTCCGCAGCGCCAGCCGGACCTGCCCTGGCACTCAGGCAAGCCAGCCCGAAAGGGGAAAAGATGGGAAACTGGGAACTCAGACACAAGCCTTCCCAGGCAGCAGCGACGGGAGGGGAAGAGAAAAGGTAGTTCATTGCTGGTATGACAGTTTTCCAGGAAGTTTCACCAAAATCAGCATTGTTTCTGGTGTGGAGCTGCTGCTGCAGGTCTGCTGTTCCACAGAGCCCAGAAAAGCTGCTTCTGCGAGCAGCATCCCGCGGGACCAGAGCCTCCGCAGGGGTGCGTGTGCTCCATGGCATCAGCTGGGCACAGCAATTAAAGCCGTGATGGTGAGCTCCTGTGGGAAGCGCCATCATAGCACCAGTTATGTGCCCATTTTGGAAACTCTTCTATGGCTTCAGCAAGCAGCAGAAAAGCTAGTCCATTTCTCCTTTTTTCTTTATATTCACTATCAAGAAGTCTGTTTCAACAAGACGTCCCTCCTCCTTCATGAGAGCACACCATCCCCACCACTGCCTGTAATCCAGCATAAACAGGGGATGTGCTTCAACTGGAGCACTGTCTGGAGAAAAGAAGTTGCTCACCGGTTGCCAGAGGCAGCCGACTGCAGGGTGGTATTGATGGGGATCCAGCCCTTGCTCTCACACAGCCGTTCCAGCACCAGGTATAGCTTATTATTAATTTCCGTTTCCATAAATTGTGATTGATTTAGTAACAGAAGATACAGAACTTCCTCCTCTTCTTCCCGTAAGCCACTGCTCCCTGGTACTTGCACTCTGATCCCAATCAGCTACATCTTTGGAATCGATAATATAGGTCATGGCGTGTAAGCACAGAAAACTTTCCCTGCCACGTCGACACAGAGCCAGTCATCATCGTTATTACTGTCAAACCACGGCCCAGCGAGCGGGTGCAGTGTTTTCCCACAGAGCATCAGCTCCTGCCAGATTGCCTGTTTTTCCCATTACCTGCCCCATCATTTTTGTAGCGTTTCTCAGAGTTACATTCAGTGTTTGATTTATTCTGTGTTCGTTTAATAACAAATGATTATGTGTCTTCTACCTGTGATTTATAACAATGAATCACCTTCTCCCTGAAAATTCTTGCATGGTGTGTGCAGTCCTCCACATTTATGAGTCTGAAATGTTATTCTGCACTTGGCAGGCCAGCTCAGATCGTCAAGACACAGCCATGGACGTCAGAAAACCCAGCAAGAGAATAAGTAAATGATGTGGACTTTGCTAATCAGGGAGTCTGCCAGATGACCTGAGGTGACTGGATGAATCAGCATCAGCAACGTGATAACTGATCCATACTTCTAGAAGATACAGTTTGCATTCAGAAACCTTTGAATCTTCCCTCTTTGCACCAGTGCATTCGCAGTCCTGTGCTCTCCTTCAGGCCAGGCAGCACAGAGACCTTCTCTGCACACCTAACCCAAGGAAGGCTTCTACTGGCTCGGTTAGAGCAGGATCCCCAAGAAAGCTCACGCAGGGCATTGCTCGGTATTGGCACTTGCAGGTGTCTCAGAGAAACCCCTCTTTACCAAAGCCTGTAAAGAAGTCTTTTAGAGCATTTTCTGCCCTAGGACCCAGAACTGGAACAAGGAGGCTGCTGCCAAGTTCTCCTGCAGTTTTAGAAAGTCTCCTTTAAAATCAAAGGGACAGATCCAGGTGCCTACGGAAGCACGTTGTTCTGTTTTGGAGATCCCAGGGCACCCAAGGTGTGGGGCTGGCAGATCTGCAGAGACCGGGGGGTGCCTGCCCTGTGGAGGGGCGGCTGGTGGCACTGCAGGTGCTGCAGGGCTTCACCATGCCATCAACACCTATCTTTAGGCACCTCACTCCCATCCTCTGGATACTTTTAAACCATAATAAAGTTACTTTTGTCATATTGTGCATCTCTCTGTAGGACCTTACCATAGAAATATTTTCATTGAGCTAATTGGCTAAATGTAAGCACTTTATTTGTATCCCATTATGATTTTTTTTTTTTATATTGTAAGTATTGGAAAGAGTTTGCACCACTTTTCTATATTCTTTTCCTTCAGATATTGATAATTGTTATTTCCCTTTTGAAGAGAGCACTTAAGGTTATTTGTTGCATCTCCTTTCGAACAGTACTCTCAAGCCCATTTAAGTATTCACCATTCTAATCCAGCACTTTTAGAGTATGTGGAAATAAAATAAAAGCCAACACAGTTCAAGAAACCAAGACTAGGAAGATACATTTAAAAGCTGGTTATTTGTTTTCATCAGTAGCGAGGAATTTCCAGGTAGTTTTTAAGTGTAGCCCCCTACATAGCATAGATTAAAGCCTCTCTCACAAGGTCCAACGCTGTGGGGAAAGGGTGTCCATCTGGGTTTGTAAGGAAAAGCACAGACGCCGGGAAGCAAACACTGGAAGAAAACCTCTTCCCCATGTCTCAAAAGTAGGTTTCTGGAAGTAAAGGATAATCCAGGACGAATTTCTTTTAAAAATCCATAATGCTGAGAGGATTTTTCTCAGTATCTCAGTAATTAAAAAATATTGCTCCCGTCAGTTTCGGTCTCTCATTTGCAATGGCCGTTCAGCTGAGGAGCGCCGCAGGACGAGCCGCGGCGTGGTGGAGGGCACAGGCTGGGAAGGGAGCTCTGGACCGGGTCCGGGGTCTCCCTCTCCAGCACAGCCTGAGTGGGATGGTGTCGACGCGGCGGCTGAGGCTGGCTGCCACCCGCCCCTCCCCACGCTTTGCAATCACACCTCGCTGCTGAGGACGGAATTTTCTTGTCTGGGCAGAAAGCGATGCGGCGTGTGGATTCCAAAGTCGGGGGAAGGAGGGGACCCCTGCCAGCACGGCTGGCGGTGGGTCGGCGCTGGCAGAGGTGACGGGCTTCATTTCCCTGTGCCAGCACATCAGGCTCGGTGAGCAGAGCCTGCGCCAGGAAGCTGTAGCCGGGGATCCTGAAGCAGCACGCACTCGTCCTCCTGCGAGGTTTCGGGGATGTACCTTTTGGCAAAGCTGATTGACTGACTGCAACCAGGTCAAAAATAATAAACTGGGAGCAGGTCTGGATCTCCTCCTGGCTCCTGTGGATTCTCTTATAGCCTTGCTGTTCAGCTGCTGATGTGAAACAGCTGCGGAACATGTCATGCGCATTACTCACAAATTTACACACGAATCAGAAAAGAGCTTTCTCATCCTAAGATTTTGGACCCACTCTAAGATGGATGGGGGATTGGTTATGTCAGACCTGATCATTTTCTCACCCAAAAGTGCCACTGTCTGAGTGGGGACGGGTGCAATGGCATGCACCCCCAGGGAGAGGGAGGGGGGTGAGAGCGGGTGGGAGTTAAGGAGTGGGGCCAGCACTGCCCTTGCTGGTTGCCCAGGCTGCGGACTGGTGGCCGGAGCCGGGAGATGAGCTCTGACCCCCCTGTGCCGGGCTGCTGGTCCCAGCAGAGAGGCAGTGGATATCCCCAAGCATTATGGGGGGGCAGGAGCAGTCATTTGTGCAGTGAGCTGAGCGCAGGGGTTCAGCGCCGGTGCTGGTCGGGGTTTTCCACATGGATCAGCCAGATGCTGCCACACGACGTGTGTGAGGCCGATGGCCCGGGGCCAGAGGTGCCAGGGGGGTTGCGCTGCGGCTGTGGGTATGGTGATGGTCTAGCTCTCAAGCAGCCTTCCCCTGATGCACGTTTTCTCTGGTAGCCCTGCAATGAGGCTAACGCAGATATGAGCTAACCCTGGAATTTTGGCATAGGGACCAAATGGTTTGATTACATCAATGCAGCCCTTTTTTCCAATATCCTTATGCTGTACCTACCGGGGCTGCATCTTCTGCTTGCATGGGCTTACTACAGATGATTTCTAACCTGCGTTGTCTCCGTATAAAAATGTGATAGCTCTTACAGCAAATACAGCTAGAAGAGACCTCCTCGCTTCTGGAAGCCTGGCGCTGCCGGGCAAACAGCAGCAAGAGCAAACACAGCACCTGCCCAGGTAATCGTGCTGCCCAGGGCCAGATCAGTGTGGGCATTGGCAACCAACTTCTTGCTGGTCCGGTGCTCCCCTCTGGCGAGAGCCACGCGTGGCTGCACTGTACGAGGTGCAAAGTCTCGAGGCTTTCTGAGTGCGTACCTTTGCTTCCATCACACGGCCTTCTAACAGCGGAGCCCTGCCTCCCGGCTGCCCCGCAGCTGCACGAGGCAGAGCTATAAATCCTGTCTTCCCTTTTCTCAAGCAACAGGAACATTAATGCATGCCTGAAATGCATAATGCATCAGCTTTATTCCAACTGATAAATAAAGGCACAGTTGTTAGAGATTCAAGTTGCTTTTTTTCTCCTGGCTTGAAGCTTTAGAAGAGTATTTGAAAAGTGTGTTTAATCCATCCAGCACACAGTCTCGAGAGAATCAAGGCTTCAGCTTTAATTCTGCGCTGATGCTTGCCTGAGCCTATAAAGCACCGAGACTTCTGATGCAGCCCAGAGACGGGAGCTTTGATATTTGAAAAGTGTTTGCAGTACGAACCAGGGATAAAATGATTAATCAGTGCCACACACCCAAGGCAGAACAAGCCATGCCATGTACCAGGATGACCCTTCGTGAGCCGAGATGCTCACTCCCGAGCCCCGTGAGCGTGTTGGTGCGGGAGGCAGGGCTCCCCGCCGGCGGCGGGGCTGGCACACCAACCCTGCTTCCCCCAGCAACTCTCCTGCATGATGCTGTGTTTCTGTGAAGTTGCACACTGAATGGCGTCCATTCTTTCATTTCGGGAAAATACAAACATCTGGGGAATAGTTAATTACTGGCACTGGTAATTAATTAGCTCTACGTATTGCTTTTCATTTTGGGTGGAACTCAGATGATAAATGGCATGTTTGAACCTACAAATCCATTACAACTAATAGAATTGTAAAAGCTTTTTCTCTCTAGCTATTATTCTGTACTGAATGGCCTACTCACGAACAACACATAAACGTAATTTATTTTCACCACGGTGGCAACTTTTACTATTGCAACAGTCACGAATATCCAGGCTTCTTATTACAGCATCCTTTTTTATTTATATTTACTTTTATTTGTAAGCTAGTTATTATGCTCACTATGTTCTTTGGAAAAAAAAATGCCATCCTAAATCACATTTTATTTGAGGATTTTTAGCAGCTATTTTAATTAGAAGTTCTCAGTGCCAATATCTGCAGACTGGTGGTCCTTGCATCACCCTTTTGCCAGGTACTGTCATCAGCAACAAGGGACAGGTTCAAATATACTTGGACTATGCTCAAAATTAGCAAGAACACCATGGGATGACAGAGAGGGTAACTCAAAGGAAGAGAAATGCGATCTGGATAGGAAAATACAGTGACGGTGTAGGGAAAAAACACGATTATAGCAAAGAGCCAACACAGAAGAGGAAGAAAGGTGAAACGCTTATACTGTAGGGCTTTGGAACATGAGACACTGTGACCCTCTGGGAAAGGCTCTGGTAGACTGCAGCTTAAATCCACTCATTGTGGTATTAAACGCTTTCATTACATGGGCAGTTCCCCGGCCCATTAAAAAAAAAATAAATCATGTTATCATCAACAATTTGCCCTGAACGTTATTATCAACTGTTTTTCCTACAACTTCCTGGAAAAGACCGTAGTAAAGTTACACTCTCTCTTCCCTATAAATTGGAGCTGTTGTGTTTATTACCCAAGTCACACTGGATTAATTTCTTGTCATATCTCATTAGAAATTCATCTTTAAACAGGGTTTGTTGTTTCCCTTGACTCATTTCCAGTGTTCTAGATTTACGCAATGCTGTTCCTGCTTTATTTTTGTTTTCAGACTAAAAAGACTCATATACTCAGATATGATCTGCTAATTCCACAGAATCATAAATATCCATGAAAAATGCCAAATATGCTTGCTGGGTTGATTTTTGAACACTTTAACACTGGTTAACATATGCTTAGCTACTGCGGCTCCCGCTTGTGGCTCTCTAAGAGGCTAAAATGAATTCTCTTCAGTCACTGTTTTTACGGCTGGCATCATGGTCTGACAATGCTCCACCTCCCAAGCCCCTGCACAAAGAAATATGTGATAATCTCAGGTAGAACAATTCCTGAGATATGAGAAAGACAATGCAAAACGGATAAAAATACAGAAAAAAAATATGGTTTTGTGATGTTGGAGATTGCACTTCAGAAGGAAATACGAGGCTGAGAGTGGGTGAGATGTATGTTCTGGGGACAAAAGATAAATGCTGCAGTGTGGTGGCTGCAAGCATTGACATTCAAGGCAGACACCTCACTCTGCTCCAGAGCCGAGGTCACACACTGAACCCTTCCAGCAGCACAACGCCCGCCCTATTAACCTTCTCCCTCTTCTAAGAAATGCCACTTGCAATTGAAATTCAGAGGCAAGATGACATATCACCTGTTATTCCTCAGTGTCCTGGAAATGTGTTTGTGTCAAAGATCATGTATTCCATGGTAAAATTATTTTTTAGATATATTGTTTCCCTGAGGAATATTTAGACCAGAGGCTTTTAATGGAAACATATTTATAATAACAAAAAAAGTCTGCTAGTTTTTGCATTGTAGAGGAGAGGGAAAGAAAGAAAAAAGATGTTGAAACTTTAAAAGAAAGATGTGCACATCGATTTCTTGGTCTGGAAGATAACTGCAGTCACACAGATTAGAAGGAAGAATAGCTTGCTTTATTTTTAGGAAGCCCACACTGACAAGCTGATCCTGAGAATCCATTTTTGGGGAATTACATCATCTTACTTCTACATTACATCTTCTTACATTACATCCTTTTACTTCTATGGAGGCAAATGAACATAAGGAGATGGTTAATTCAGGTTCTGACCTGAACTCAGGGCTAATGTCTCTGAAGAATGGCTAACATTGAAAGTGGTCAAATACCATCTCCTGTGCACCAGCACACTTGGCAGACTGAGCTAGAGGTTTGTTTGCTGGACCTGGCACGGCAAATTCAGGGCCCCTGCTCCTTCTGCCTGTGGGCTTTTCGAAGCGGGGGCAATGTGGACACGGTGAGCCCAGCGTGGGGGGGAGGAGCTGCCATGCCTGGGCTGGAAGGAGAGGAAGGTGGGACGTGGCAGCCCAGACTGGGATAAGGAAATAAGATGAAAAAGCATCCTTTAATTGCAGTCTCGTTTTTCTGAGGAGGCTTTGTTTTGCTGGCTGGTAAGTGGTGTTGACAGTGGTGGGGCTGTATGTTGTCCTCTACGGCAGACAGCTTTCTCCCCACAGGGAGCAGCCTGTGCCCCCGGCAGATAGGGATCTGCCCTCCCCGGGAGAGCGTGCCTGCTCCCCTGGCAGCGTTGTCGAGAGCAAAGACAGCAGCACTCCATCTCCAGCAGCCTTCCCACCGCTCACCACTGCCCCTCGCAATGCTGGGGCCGTCCCTGTGTTTCGTTAACAGGTGTATCACAAAAAATAGCAGTAAAGCTACAGAAGCAGGAAAACAAGGACTTCTTTTTCCTTGAAGAAGTATCCCTGGAGGAGAGGGAAATTCACTCAGCTCCTCAGTCCACCCTTGAGGCTTGTTTGAAAATACCCAGCCAGAAAGGCCGAACTGGGGAGCAGCTCCCCTTTCGCCAGGTGGGGAACTTAGTCCCACGCCAAGCTGAGCCTGGGTTTCAGACAAGCACCAGGTGGGTTGTGCCGAGGGTTTGGGGTGAGGGGTCTGGAGGTGTTCACAGAGGAATGCAGTCTCACTGGCAGTGGGATGCAGCTGTACACGTCAGCAGCTGGCAAGTTTTTGAACCATGCTGTCACACCATGGTTCCAGCCAGCATGGAATGGCAGGAAGGTAGAATCATAGAATCATACAATGGTTTAGGTTGGAAGGGACCTTGAAGATCATCTCATTCCACCCCCCCTGCCCTGGGCAGGGACACCTCCCACCAGCCCAGGTTGCTCCAAGCCCCGTCCAACCTGGCCTTGAACACCTCCAGGGATGGGGCAGCCACAGCTTCTCAGGGCAACCTGCGCCAGGGGCTTACCACCTGCACAGGAAAGGATTTCTTCCTCATATCTCATCTAAATCTCCCCTCTTTCAGTTTGAAGCCATTACCCCTTGTCCTACCACTCCATGCCCTTGTAAAAAGTACCTCCCCAGCTCTCCTTTAGCCCCTTCAGGTAGTGGAAGGGGCTCTAAGGTCTCCCTGTAGCCTTCTCTTCTCCAGGCTGAACCCCCCCAACTCTCCCAGCCTGTCCTCCCAGCAGAGGGGCTCCAGCCCTCGCAGCATCTCCGGGGCCTCCTCTGGCCCCGCTCCAACAGCTCCGTGTCCTTCTTGTGCTGATGGCTCCAAAGCTGGACACAGCTCTCTTTGGCCCAGCCTGGCTCAGCGGGACAGCCGGTGTGTCCCCGAGCAGCAGGCTGGCAGTGGTGACCACGGCGCACAGCCCGCGGCAGAGCTGTGCTACCCCGCAGGTTTGCTGCCTCTGCCTGCTGGCTCAAGCCACAGGCTGGGACCCCCGGCGGCACAGACCCCGCTGCCGTGCAGTGCTCTGACCGTGGGTGCTCGAGGAAGGCCCAGCGTGGCACCGGCATGGCTGTGGTCCTCCCCAGGTCTGGGAGGAGTGTGGCCGCTGCAGCCCCGGGGACTGGCGGGCTGCGCTATGATCCCCCAACTCACTGAGCCGGCAGCTTCTGGAGCAACAAACACATAAACCAGGGTCCAAAAATCACCTGCCTCCCTCCCATTTGATTGCCATTAGCATTCAGTTTACCCCCATGTAGAAGGCACTCATTAAAGAGTAATTAGTTGGGTCAGAGGAGCATGCACCGTGCTGTAGAGCAAGGTAAGCATTACCAGGCCGGGCATCTCACTTCTGACAGCTATTGTAAGGCTGCTGCAAAGTACAGCTGAGCAAAACCAATGTTAGCCAAGTATTTAAAGAATGGAAACACGTTTAGATTAATCATAGCTTTTGTGGAATTGTAATGAATGTGTGTGTGAATTGTAATGAATGTGTTAGATCCTTTTGACTGAAAAAAAAAGAAGAGCAAATAAATAATAATTGAAGTGATTTATTTTTGCAGTGGTATCTGTTTCAATTTAAAAATGTTTGGTTTTTTTTTTTCTTTTTAATACAGTTTAGGTTTAACACATTTAAATGAGAAAGGAAGTGTTTTCTTTAGGAAAACATTAGACCATAGATACTTGATTAATCAATTGTATGTTTCGGGTTTTTTTGAGGTTGATGAGAAAAAAAAGTTGTCCTTTATTTAATCTGGCCGGAGAACTGAACAGTCAGTCGCTCGTACAGCTGCACTCCAGAGACCAGGTTCATGATCAAACCAGTAAATTGCCAAGTTCTCCACAGTTCTCTGCTGAGTGACGTGACTATTTAGCCTACAAGTGAAACACAGTAAGCAAGATTAAACTGCGTGTGATTGTATACGCTTCAAAATAAATGAATAATAACAAAAGATGACTCTGAAGTGTGCAAAATATATAAAACTAAGTTTGAATGTAACATTTTGAAGTAGCCATCATGACTGAAGCCATAGATGCCTATTTTTTTATGTATTCATTTAGAACAAGCTGTATGGATTAATTAGAGGTTAGAGGTAAAATCAATAACACAAAATAATATACAAACCAAAAAATAACACAAAACAAAATATGCCACAAAAAAAAACCCCAAAACTTTTGTCCTTAAGTCTTCTTTCCAGTTTTTTCCTTTGTCATATATTTGTGCTTTCCGGCTTACCTGCTCTGCCTGCCCTTAATTTAATTCATGTAACAATAATAAATTGCCTCAAGTGCCATTCTAAAACTCAAACTTTTCTTTCCCATGCAAAGGCTAAAGACAAGGTCTTAGAGGAGAGGTCCATGAAGAAGGCGGCAAGTGCAGACCAGGCTCAGCCAAGGCTTGGTCTGTGGCGGTCTCAGAGCATGAGCCGGGACACGTTCAGTCACTGGGGCTGAGGCGCCAGCACAGAAGAGCTTCAGAAAAAAGATACTGCGATACCTAAAAGATTAAATTTAGTTGCCTTTCCCCCGTACTGCTGCTGTTGATATGAACTTCTATCAACTGGTTTAAGGCAAGCTGTTCTGAGCTCAGGTTTTAAGAGGTTTGTAGTTCTCCTGTACCCATTTGATGGAGACATGAGGTATGGGTGTGCTCACAGAGAATGAGAGACAATTGAATTCTGAGTGCCTGGTGGGGAATCTTAACGCTTTTATAACGCTTAATATCACTACAATTTACCATATGCACAGTGACTAAAAGAGCTGAGAAAAAGCAAGCAAAGCAATCTCCCCAGGTGCAGAGGGGCTGGATGTCGCGAGGTGCAGCTCTTCCCAGCCCAGGTTCTGCTCTAACGCGTCTCACTTACACTTTTTATTGGTCTCTTCTTTCCATTCACATTTGTCTCAGCCTTGCAGATATTCCCAGACCAACTGGAGTTTAAGCTTACAGTGCATGCACACTTAGCTCTGCTTATCAGCAAAGATAATTTTGCCCCCGTGGCTACTTTTCGTTCCTTTCAAAATGTCACACAGTGCTTTGCGGTGCCAAGCTGCCTATTAATGCAGAATTTCAATGCTATCCGTCTTCGGGTAATGGCTACTGAAGTCCCCTCTCGTGGGTGGATATTTGGCAGTTTGGGGATGATTCACCCACCAAGTCATCGTTACCCTGGTGCTTTATGGCAAACTTTTCCCCCTTGCAAGCTGTGTATTTGGTGCCATGCCCTGCATTGGTGGCGGTCCCCAACCTGTGCCTTGCTGTGCTTTGGTGCCTGCAAGAAAGCTGGAGAGGGACTTTTTACAAGGGCACATAGTGATAGGACGAGGGGGAATGGCTTCAAACTGGAAGAGGGGAGATTTAGATGAGATAGTAGGAAGAAATTCTCTCCTGTGCGGGTGGTGAGCCCCTGGGGCAGGTTGCCCCGAGAAGCTGTGGGTGCCCCATCCCTGGAGGTGTTCAAGGCCAGGTTGGACGGGGCTTGGAGCAACCTGGGCTGGTGGGAGGTGTCCCTGCCCAGGGCCGGGGGGTTGGAACTAGATGGTCTTTAAGCTCCCTTCCAACCCAAACCATTCTATGGTTCTGTGATTCTATGATTCTACGGTGCACCGGGCTGCTCCGCTGCTGCACCATCAACTTGCTGCAGGGCTGGCACAGTGCCCATCTCCTGTGGGCTCCGTGTCCTTCCCTTGGGGCTCCTTTTCAAACTCTTCCTTCAGCACCTTGGTGCCACAACATCAAGGGAAGCGATGGAGTAAGTGTGGAGCTTCTTCCCATGTTAAGAATGCTGCAGTCGGCAGGGCAAGCACTGCTGGAGAGCTGTAGCTGTCTGGCAGCAGTCCTGTTGTCACCAGCCCGTGTTTATGTAGGGAAGCATACATGATCTGATTAGCACTAAAACCATGTGGTTTTGAAAAAGGTTAATCTGCACAAGTTACATTTCAAAGAATCGCACCAGGGCTAATCGTACCATATTTTCCAACATACCGAGAGGGAGAAAGGGATGAACTGTTCCGTGCTTGAGCCCAGCTGAATCCTGCAAAATTTAAGCTATTTTTCTAAACAACTTTTACAGAAAAATAATAAAAATACATCTCTGATGTATGTGGTTGTTAGAAATTACTGAAAAGAAAATTGGTTCTGTTTTACTTCAAACCTGGACATTGGTTATTTTTATTAAGTAGATGGTTTTTAAAATCAAGAGTTCAATAATAAAAAGTCTCTCCAAAGAGTTTCTTCAGTCATCTAGTCTAGTGGGAGGTGTCCCTGCCCATGGCAGGGGGGTTGGAACCAGATGATCTTTAAGGTCCCTTCCAACCTAAACCATTCTATGACTCTATGATCTTATCCCGATGTCTATTCCCAAAGTGCCATTTTTCAGGGGTGTGCTCTGTGACTGGTTCTGTGGAGGTGCAGTGGGGCAGAGGAGTGCCCTGCGCAGGGTTAGCCCATGAGCAGGGGAAAGCAGCTTGGGGCCCAGCCACATGTCTCGAGGAGCAGCAGGAAATTCTATGGCTTTCGCTGCTTGCTTCTGTCAAAAAAGATATTTTTTTTCATCTTTAAAGAATTCAGAATTTGTGTGCATTGTCATGGGGCCATGTTGTTCAGGGTGGGACCTTTCCCTGATGCTGTTGCCCGCTACATCTCTGACTATGTAATACAAGTGACTAAATGGTGAAAGTTTCTGGAATCATATGTGCTACTCGTAAAAGCCACTTGTTCTCCACTGGTAAATAATATAAATTAATCCAGTCTCTTAGCAGCTCACAGAAAAGCCCACAGTTACTCAGGAAGTTCTGGCATTTCAAAGTTATTTAAATTGTCCTAGATTTAGAAATGAATGATATTCCTCCAACTTTTGAAGTGTGATTTCTCCTTTCCTTTTTTTTCCCCAAGTTCAGTAAAGAAATAACTCAAAAGACTTTCCTCATAAAGTTTTTTTCTATTTCCTTTTTTTCCTCTCATTTTAAGGAAATTAAACCTGAGACAATACCAGGAAAAAAACATGAACATATAAAAGAAAAAAAAGAAAAAAATCTTGTTATTGGACAAAAATGTAAATCCCAACAGGAACAGAGTAGAATCAGAAGAAATCAAAAGGAATACAAACTCTACATTTGTCTTTGGTTCATTTTCACAAATGGAAAAAAGGTTCAGGTTGGAATTGCAGCTGCAAGCCCTGTCACATTTCCCAGTGAATGTTTCTATCAGAGCCCCAGTCTTCGACGGAGGTTTTCGGCAGAGGAAAGACCCCACGACTGGAGCAGGCAGCTCCACCTCAGGCCACTTCCCAGGCTCTGTGGGCTGGAGGCGATGCCCAAAGGACCGCACTTCCCTCCCTTTGCCTTCTGCCCACCTATCCACACACTTCCCCTGCTCCCAGTGTCTCCGCAGTCTCTTTGGCCAGCAGCAGGGTCATTTAGCAGGTATAATGTCTGTTAGAAAGACCATTTATTTTCCTGACTGTTGCCATGGGCACATGTAAATGCATTGGAGCAGGAGACTGCAGGTCCCCACTCATCCTTGTTCCTGGGACTCAGCACTGAGCACATGGACAAAGCCTGTCTCCATCAACAGGGACAGTTTACTGATGGGGGGTGAGAACCTGTGTACACATGCTGGGCTCTGGGAGCATCCCACCAGCAACCCTCTGCTCCTTTGAACATCCACCTGGGAAGTTTGACCTGCTCAGGCACTGAGCTCAGGGTCCAAATTAAAGTCTGTCCTTGGTTAGCAGCATGTTTTATTACTTTGTTGTCATTTTTCCAGAAAGGCAGAATTTTATTCAAATTACCTTAAATTAGGCCATCATCGCTAAACCCGATCAAAACAGGACAGGCACTTTGACTTAGTGCAATAAACGCCTTTAAGCCTACAAACAAATGGTTACTGACCCAGAAACGCACAATCAGTACCAGTCTGAGGAATCACAGTGTTTTCGAGGACCACACGCAGCACACTCTGGACACAATGCCCCTCTTTGCACTCACAAACCAAATGTCCTGGGACCCTTCTCTGGCATGAAACCTCTCACCCTCTGGCACAGAACGGCTGCGCCCACACTCTCTGCCCGGACCCAAATCCCAGACCGTGCCTGGGGTTTCTGGAACGGTGCTAGCTGGTACCTGCCAACCCCAGACTGGGGACCCAAACCGGGGAACCAGCCCTTTCTCACACTATTGAATAGAAGAAGATTAGGCTCCTAATCTGTGGTTTAATTTCCAAGAAGTAAATGGGTTTTTAAGAAGATATCCTTATCACTTACGGGTGCTTTGATTTAGCAAGTGAGGAGATAAGCAACGGCAGCGCATCATCAGCCCGTGCGTGTGAGAGCGCACCAAAGGCTCCACATCCCAATTGCTCCAGCTGCACTTACCCCCGTTGTTGCCCCAGCGTCGCACGCAAGACTCTGCCCAGCTTGTGCCAAAATCAATCCACAAAGGTAATACCGCTTCAAAGGCGGGAGGGCTTGAACGCCCGCCAAGCTGGGGATGTGCAGTGCCTCCATTGCTGCAAAAAGCAGGAGCAGCTGGAACACCCACCCTGGCTGCCAGAGCTGCCCTTCCAGGTGCAGAGTTTTGTGGAAAAGAGGGCTGTCCCACGGAGCTGCTGCCCGGCGGCGTGTCAGGGGACGCGGGGCACAGGGCTTGGCACCGCGGATGCCACCACGGGATTGGGATCGTGCCCAGCCCTGACAGCAGCTGGGCATCCTGGGGGAACACCGAGCTGTTGTCTTCCCTGGCAGTAACATTCGGGTCTGTTTTATTCAAGTGACATTCTGTAAGTCTGAAACAATAAATTGTTTTTACAGTGAACAATTTTTTTACTTAGGACTTTCCCAAGTGTTTTGTTTCATGGAGCAACCGGGGTGAAGATCAGTTTAAGACTCATTTGGGCAAAATAGCGTCACACCCATAAACACGGCAGTATTCAATACATTATATGCAAGGGTCAGCTGTATAATTTAACATCTATTTTTCTTGTATTGAACAAGTGGTGACCATTTCAAGAAAGCATATAAAAATTTGAAATTACTGCTGTCAGTAAATTAATGACACGTTTTCCTATGCCATTTCAGCAGCTATAAGAGTTCTGTTCTACATTTCACTGACAAAGGTTGTTGGATTTAATAGTCAAAAAGAAGGTAGAACAGGTAATGTATGGATCAAAGCGATCATATTGATATGATTTAGGATAATCATTTAAGAGAAAGGGAATAAATTGTGAGACACAGAGTCTGTAATTCTGCAGCATAATTTTATTATTGCCTACTGAAATTGGCTTCATCTCAGTTACTTTAGCCCTTAGAAAGTTTGAACAGATGGCATATCTTGCTCTAACTGTATATCTAATTTAGTTTGCATGACTTTTTGATTATGTATATTTGAATTAATGGGTTTCTCTATGTTTGTTACATCATCAGGTTAATGGTGTTTAAAAGATGGTCACATGTATCAATCCTTCATTGGTCAAAAGTCAAAAGTAAATGAAACTTACTATGAAAAAATGGTGCTGAACAGTAAAATAGCTCCACTAGGGATAAGTAGATTTATCCTTGCTAAATTAGGCACAGCTCTTTGCTGCCTAACCTACGTAACAAGGGAAGTGAATGGTGACTAGAGGAGTGATTAATCACTGTATCATATATGTCATTACTGCATCAATATGACAGGAAATCAACGTTCTTTGAGTCTTTAGAAAAAATATCTGAAGTCAGATATTGCTTTTTAGATGTTACAGAAATAAGGAGCCAACCTTCTTGTTTTCCTTTTGAAAAGAATATTCATAGATAAGAAGTCCTTTATCAATCATGTGCAAGGACTTCAGCTTAGGCTGCAAGTATATTTGCTGCCTGATATGGCTTTGAAAGGAGGAGGGCAGAAAATACTGAGATGCAGCGTGGGAATACTTGAAGTTTTCTCTATCTTCCCAAGGTCCAAATGCTCTGTTTAATCACCAGAGTTGGTCAAACTGCAAAACGGTGTTCCTGAACATCTGTTCCAGCCCAGACAGCTGTTGCATTTGAGCCTGACCATCTCTTTCCCTATGCAGTAGTCACAAACACCCATAAAACCAGGTCTGTCTTCCCAGAAATGTCTGAGTGGATTATTTATATGCAAATTCCCACCCATATCTGCATGCAAACAAGGAGTTTTGTGGCTAATGAGTTTTCTTTTATGTTATTTTTGCTGCAACTTAGAAGTAGGGTTGAAGAAACATAATCATGTGCCGAAGCATATATCAACAGCAGTGAGCGGTTAGCGCGGCACTGAACAGCTGTCATGAGCAAATTTCATTGAACTACTTTATTTTTGTTGTTTTTCCCCATGTTTTTAAGGCTGTTTTATCTCTCTACATTTCTACATATGTTACAGAGAATTTCAATCAGTCATCTCACAATGGTTATTCAGCAACACATTAAGCTGATACAGAAATTCTCCATTCAGAAGGTCCACAGGCCCAAAGCTTTCACAGTCTGAGATATCTGAGGGGGCAGGTTATGCTATGTCATTTTATTTTATGTGGCAAAAAAATAGAAAGATTTTTTTTTCCCCATTTTGGCTAATCAGGCACAATTCCCAGCTGTATCTTCCCTGACTCTTACCCCTTTAGAGAAGTGGAGACCTGCAGTTCAGCAACACCACAGCCCAGAAAAAGCATTTAAAGGTTAAAAGATTTAAGGAACCTTTCAATGATTGAGGATTTCTCTCTCTTCAGTAGAAAACCAAGAGCTGCATCTCGCAGCACAAAGAACTGCATCTTGCACGGGACTCCCAGCGCTCCCCCGCCTGCTGGGTTCCCCCCGGCTGGCTCGGCAGCACTCCTCGCCCACAGACCTTCTGCAGAGCTGCGGCTTGGCTGGGGCACAGGTGGTCTTTGCAGATCAGCGTCCTCTGACCAGGTAAAATTTTGGTGTAAAAACCTAATCCGACGTTCCTCAAATGCTTCCTGCACCGTGCTACAAATATTCCCTGTGGCATCACCCACATCGTGTTTTACCACCCTTCTTTTGTGCCTTTGGCAATTTAATCACCAAACATCTCGTGTCCTCAGTGGATAGAAAGCAGAGGTAATGCTTTGGTCACGCTTTCGGCGACTCTTCGTTGACCCTCACGTGCCAGCTGCTCTTGAGGCCCTTACCAGCCCAGATGGGGGTGGGCAGAGAGAAAAACTTGGGTACATAGCACAAATCTATAAATTTTCAAATGTAACTGGACAGATTTCCCACTGATTTCCCATGTTTGCCTTGGAAAGTTCAAAAAAACCACTAGCTTTTTTATTTATTTATTTTGTTTTCACAATAAAAAGCTGTTAATTTTGTTTCAAAAGGTTAAACTCTAAATGGGGAAAAAAGGTTTGATATGTTCCCAGGTGACGGGTCTGTTTTGTAACCCTGTAGCGTGGAGAAAAGTGGTAGATCAGAAACATTTTTTCAGTTCATTTTAAATCGAAGCAGAACAGCAGCTCTCTCCGGTGCAGCTCTCTTCTGTCTAATTTTACCTGCAATATGCTATAGGCTTTATGAGACAGCGTTTTCATATATGCAATAGAAATCTAGGATTTGTACATCATTGCTATCAAAGTTTTACAGATTTTGCCTAACAAGTAAGAATAACAAGACGACATAATAAAAAGCCCTTATAACTGTAAGTAATTAGTGTTTCCACAAAACTCACCTTTCAATCTGAAGGCTTAATTTTACAACAGCATCTCCTATAAATAAAACTAAACTTGGGATATAGTTAGCAGTGATTCTAAACTACGTTTCTTTCTTATTTTGAGTTTGATTCTTTAAAAATCTGGGTTTTTTAGAATTTAAATGGCAGTATGTCTTATTGGCAGAGTCACTGCAGGTAGTAAAAGATGTACCATCCAAATACTGGGTGTCGTCATTTTATTGGTGCTCACTGTCAAGGATGCTGACGCTGGAGTGGGCAGAGGAGGAGTTAGCAGCCATGGGCAGCGGACAAGCAAGTGTACAGGCTTCGGGCCAATAAACAGCTTTTATGGAACAATTTATAATCCCTCCCAGATAAACCAGAACTTGCACTACTGCTGCCACCCCAGAGACAGTTGCAACAGCAAGGCGGTCCGTTTATTCACAGGCTTTAGAGTGCTTCCTTGCTTTTTTCCTGACGTTGCCTTTGTATGAACAGGAGAGGCTTACAAGGTCCCTCTGAGCCACAGGGACTGGACCATCATCACTGAGGTGCTGGAGGAAGGCAGACGGCTTGCTGCGGGCAGTTTTCTCTGTTCCTCTTCCCAATGGAGCTGCAGGTGCTGCAGGACTGAGAGGTGTCCCTGCTGCCACCTTCCCAGACCCCCAGCGTGTCCTCTGCAGGGTGGCCAGCCCCAGTGCCCAGGCAGGGCCACCACGACCACCGACACCTGACGGGGTCTGGCTCACCTGAGAGACCCCTCTGACAGCAAGGCTCTGCCTCTCGAAGCTGCTGCGACTGCTCAGACAGTCCTGATGTACGTCTGCTCATGAGTGCCAGGAAAATTGACTGCTCCACGGACATTCATAATTGCAATTCCTTCTTGAAAGCTGTGTCAACATACTTTGCTAATAATACCACATAAAACAGGCCAAAAAAGGTAGTCCTTGTGCACATCACATTTGACATCACTTGTCACAGATGTGATAGGATCCATTCAAACTTTTCTCTCCCAAATGCAACAACTCTAAATTGGTAGGATTTCTCTCAGCCAGGCAAATCTCTCAACGAAGCTCCAAGATTATCTTCTCATTATGCAGGAGATTTCCATCAGCTCAGTGAAAGCGCTACAGAATTTGAAATTTTGCTCCTGCCGTTTGTCCCGAGGCTGCGGTTTGGAGCAGTCTGGCAATGCAGCAGCTGGCCGAGGAGCAGCAGGAGCATCGCTCCAGGTGGGACCGACGGGAAGGGTACCTCGGTCTGCTCCACGGGGGTGGTTTCCTGTGTCTCCTGCAGACCTTCACAGCAGTTTTACCCGCAAGGTTCTGTGGGATGATCCTGCAGCCCACAGCCAGCAGAGACCCTGGGGCAGCAGCATTGCTAACAGCATGGGGGTATCCCACCGGGGCCAGCTTTCACAGGAACGGCGCCTTTGGCATCGGCACCAAGGTGCCTTGCTACCCACAAGGTGTGAGTAAGTGGGAGAAGCACCTTCAGGATGGTGTTTAAAGCCGGTCTTGGAGTCACATGGCACCAGCCACAGCTGATACAAGTCAGCAGAACCTCTCTAATTGACAGTAGATCTCTATCATCCCGTTCTGCAATTTCCACTCACGGTGCTACTTAGCACATCCCGTGTGCTGCTCCTGCCATGGAGACAGACCCGACTTCGGCTTTGGCCCTGTATGCTCCGGGAAACCGCGAGGGTTTCGGTTACAGGGAGAGGGAGTTTCTCGGCTGTTTCAAATTTCTCCCTTGGATCTTCCATGCGATATGTCTCTTTGTAGGTTTCCTGCACATGAAATAGGCAGATAGGTAAGTATGTAGGTGGGTAAGTATGTAGATGGGTGGATGGATAAATAGATAGATGATAGATAGGTGATAAAACAGCTGAGTTACACAGTCCTACTCTTTCAGCTACAAGGAACAAATATACATAAACTGACACATTGCAACCTGATGAGTTTAACAATTTTCCTTGTTGTTTATATCAAAATAGAGCAAAAGAAATACTTTTTTTTTTCAGACAATATATAAAAAAACCTCCATAACTGCTTGCCCCACGCAGTCACCGAATGCAGGAATTTTGTAAGGTTTTTACCTGTCTTCTTCATAGTGACAGTTAAACTACCCCTCACTAATGTTAGTGAATTTTGGGAGCGGTATTTATCACCCTTTCTCTTTCAGGAAGTTTAAAGTAATATACATGTACATACGCACACAACTACTAGGGAGAGGGTGGGCAAGTTACCCTTTTATCTTCTGCCCTGTGTTGACAGGCTCTTACCATCTAAGCTGAAGCAGTGACTCCTGATGCTGTGGCTGACGGGGTATTTCCTTAAACAGATCTCAGTCCCAGCAATTGCTGTGTGTCTTTTGTTTCTTTGTCAGTCTTTGCGACTAACTTTCTATCCTTGCACCAGCTTGCATACCCAAATAAAAATAAACAAAGTAGCCTGAGTCTTTCCCGCATGGCCAAAAAGTGTTGGAATAAAGTTAATGTTATGTTTCTGTTGTTCTTTCTCAGTATTGAACAGATTCTTCAGCAGTGGGAATCTCGCTCACCATCTAGAAGAAGAGTAGTGAGACGGGCTGTGGTGCCGCTGTGCAATGATTTTATTGGCTTGACCTTGCACCCTGGAGAGAAGATGTCCACAAGATAAAGCAGTCCATAAATAATTCAGCACAGATACTGTGTGCACTGTATGCAGTGACGGATGGGCACAAGCAGGACCTCATCTTTCAGCAGCATGCGCCCGTCCTGCAGCCAGCGCAGGGCTGCCCACCGGGCACCATGGCCCCGTCTCCATCCAGCCCCCAGCACCACTGCTGCACCCGTGCCAGCACTCACCTTCAGAAACACGGGTTAAAAAAATGGGACAGGAAGAGCACAAACCCACTATCTCCTTTGCATCTGCGGTTGATCGGCAGGCTGGCTGGCACCTGGAACTGCGGGGCTACTCTGGCCAATTTATCTTGCTTTAAAGCATTTTTGCATTTTGATGCTAATGAATTATGAAACCTGTAATTAGTCTATATCATTCATCATTAAGTCTGTCATTTAGCCTTTAAATGGAAAGGTCCTATTTGTTGTATATGCTATTTACGTAATGAGTATTTATCTTTATTTGATTATAATTATTTTATCTAGAAGGTGCCCCTCTGTTAAGGCACTTGGGAAGCTACATAAGCAATTAAGAAGAGCATGAACCCATAAACGCAAATCCTAAAAGCATAACATAGAAGAAGCACATAACAACAGAAGTGGGAAATTTGCTTCCAAAAAAAAAGCTTACAATGTAGAAATACGAAGAAATTTTGTTAGTAGCTGCAGGGCTGTTGTGTGGAGCAGCAGGCTGGGACGGCAGCCGCGGCTGCAGAAACCCGGCTGCAGCATCACGGCCGCAGGCAGAGTCTCAGACCCAGGGGTCCGATTCATTTGCCCCCCCTGTACAACTGAAACCCAGGCCGCATCACTTTTCGATTTCCTCCGCTGCCCTAATGCATCCAAGAAAATGTCTTTAAGAGCGTAAAAGAAAAGCCTGCTAGTTTGAGTTTGTTTGATTTGGAGGGGTATGGAAGGAGGAGTTCCAGCCAGGAAAGGATTTTGCCATGTCCGTTCTCAAGTCGGCAGGTTCAGCTCCCTAACAGATGCTGCGCGGGTGCTGGTTCCCGCAGTGCTCCGGTGTTCATTCAGCGCTCTGGTGTGGCTGCGCTGAGCAAGGGCGGGCAGGGAGAGCGCGGGCTCGTCCCGGGTCTTGCCCAGACACCCAGCGCACTTTGGGTGCAAACTGAGCATCACAGGAGCTCGCCAGCAAGTCTTCCAAAGTTATTGTGATGGGTGGGTACTGCCACTGTCTCCTGATTTTTAGAGTATCTTTTCCACATCTTTTGGCTGGCGACTGCTCTGGCTTACAGTGACGCTATTCCTTGTGCCCACTCCCCCAAAATGTTTATGGGGAAAGGGAAAAAAAAGACCAACAACCTCCAAACCAGACAGTCTTTCTATTACAGGTCTTGAGATGAGTCGGAGCGGCGTGACTCATAACACTGGGAGCTTCGTCATGCGAGAGCAGCTGCAGTAACTGTCTTCTGCCTTGATGTCCTGCAGGAAGGAACTGTTATCGCAGCTGATACGACCTTCGCTATATGACAGGGTATTTGATTTCAGCACTTGCCCTGTATCACACTTGACAGGTTGTGTTTAGATCAAGCATATCATCTTAAAGAACAATCTGTCCTGATTTAGTGATGCCAGTGGGCAGATTCTTCAGCATTTCCATTGCAGTTTGTTCTGCGTTTGATCAACCTTGCTGTTAAAAATGTGTTTCTAATTTTGAACATGAATTTTTAATTGGTTCTTGTGTCTTTTCCTGCTGCAATGAAGTCCCCTAAATCTCTGGAAAGGTTTCTTTCTGAAAGTACTGAGGCATTGCGTTCAAGGGATGGTCAAAGCAGGTGTAAAGCACAGTATTTAGGAGGAACCCTGCAACAGTGGGCTGTTGTTGATCTTCTGATGGCTATAATAAAAAACTATTGCTTCTTTGAGAGACCATTTTTAATGATGACCCAGTCAGTTCTCCTTCCTGTATAGCAGGAACATTCTGTTGGACTGAATGAAACTTTTTTAAAAAAATAATTTAATGACAACAGATCAGCAAGTAGGAGAAAAGATGTGAAATCCACTCCCATAATTGCCATTCCAGGAGTCTCCTCACACGTATGCTTGTGGGTGCCCTTGTTCCCTGTCAGCACAGATCAGCTCACACGCACATTCCCCATATATCACAGCCAGATCTTGAGCACTAATGGGTGCGCCCTGGATGGAGAGGAGCACCTGCAGCCGTCGGTCCCCTCTCTGGGAAGGCAGGTCCTCCACCTTGCATGGGCTCTCGGCGGTTACAGGCAGCGACCGCGGGACTGCTCTGCGGCTGGGAGGCACGGCCAACCAAACCCGGCTGCACTGTCAGGTCCTGCAGATTTCAAAAGAAACTGCTGTCAGAACAGCTGGAAAAGAACCACTGTAAGGGGATGCAAAATACCTATACTAAAGAAAGGGAAAGAATAGAGACCGCAATAAAAATTGGGAAAAAATAGACTCTGTTTTCCACTCAGAAAGCAGGCTTCTGGAGAGTTAAATAGATCACTGCCACACACAAAAATGAAAAACACAAATTAATTTAAAAAATGAATAAATAAATAAATTGCAGTTATATTGTTATGTTCCTTGAGATATCTCAGGTAAACTGCATTGGTAGTTTTGTCTCCGTTACTAGCTACCTGCTTCTTGAAAAGGCGAGTCAGTAGCCCCCGGTAGTATAACCTTAAGTGAAATGCAATAATTGCACTGCTGCTTTTTTCACTTCAGCAAATGTCTGACACTTCTGTCCAATAGCCCATGATGGTTATTCTGAATGGCATCCGTGGTACAGGCAAACAATTTCCACGTGAATGAGAGTCATTGGACATCAAGAGATTCTGCTGGAGGTTGTGATGGGTCTGAAGTAGTGTCTCCTGCCCCTTCATCTTCCTGGGCATGGCCAAAACTGGCACTAGATGGTTAGTCTGCACTTGACTTGCTCCTGGGACTCACACACTCTAAAACCATACAACCTGAGGGGATCGGTCTAAGCAAAACTGATTAGCGGCCATTCACGGGTGACTGCCGACCTGACCCAGGGACCACCGGGTGGTCCCCTCCCTGGGCTCACTGCAAGGCGAGGGGAAGGGCAGAGGAGGCACAGGCAGCCCTGCCCTCAGGGGAGGCCGTGTGGCTGGGGTCCCTCCCACTCCCCTCGGGACGGTGGGGACAGCAGGACCACTATGCAGATGGTGACAGTGCCGGCACAGGTGGAGCTCCAGGGAGGTGATGGACTTATGAGGTTGAAATTGCATGCTGAAAAGATAAGCTGGCTGGTCAGAAACGCCTTCTTGTCCACCTTCTCTAAGTGTATGAATATACACAGAAGCAAAGACAGAAAGGGGAAAAAGAAAAAACAATTTATCCACATTTCATAAAATTACTTACACTCCCAGCTCCAGGTTTCACCCAAGCCAAGCCGCAGGTTTTGTGAACTTCAGCAAGAACTGGGATTTCAGGCACATCTCTGTCTACCATTCTTATCTAGGCAAACTTCAGCTTTTTCTCCTCCTAAATTGTTGCTTTCTGTAGGCAGCAGCGTGACAGCCGAGCCCTCTTCTGGGCACATCCCCGCGGGAGCCACATCCCCACTGTGGCTGGGGCTGGGGTGATGCACACGCCAGGGACTGGAGGTCCAACATGACATGAGAAATGGGTGTCACAAACATCACGGGCAGAGCAGGCCACTCTGCCAAGGGCCATGCAGGCACCCACGGTGCCGGCAGCGCTGCTGTCCCATTGCTCATGTTGACAATGGGACAAAAAAGTCCAAAATCTCACTCATTTGTCCTGTCCCTGGGAATCTGTGATGTTCTTCAGGAAGGATTTCTGTATTCTACAGCACCACTTATGGGATCCCATAAACTGGAATAAATCTCTACTGGTATTTAAGGTGATTTAAAACACTCTCCTGATAGAAAAAAAAAATGTTTTTTTCCATTTAAGAACTTTAAATCATGAATGCATTGATACAAACTGAAGTAAAATCACCTGCTGTCCTTCAAAAGTAGTTTGCATTGTTATACCAGTCCTCAAACAGCGGAGTTGTAAAAATCATTTCCATCCATTCACAATGATTTACTGTGCATCACAGCATAAAGCAGCCCTATAAATTATTCTTGTATCTAAGTTCTTCAAAGTTTTCCTATCCTATTAGAGCAGTTAAGTTTGTGCTAAAAATAATTTAAACTCCATTAAACGTATTCAAAATATTTAAATCAATCCAGTGTTGATCAAAAAACATTTTCTACTCTTCAGTCTCTAGTGGTAAATTATTCTGGATGTATACTACATAAAATCTCAGATGTCAGATTTTAGTTGTTTAATTTTATGTGTATCATTTGAAATGACACACTACAGGAAAGCAACATTAAACTTCTGCAGCACTGTAAGGTAAAAGCTCTTGGAAGTGGGGATTAACTTCTGCTGTCTGCAAATACTGCAGCCTAGGCTCTTGCAGGATCAACTGCATATGACCCAGCCTTTTAAACACCCCATCACTTGCTACTGCACTTCTTCTCCAGTGCCATAATATTTCATAAATGTTATGGCCAATGCATGAGTTAGTAAAGAGCACTGCTCTGCGCAGCGTGCTGCCACACAGACCCCTGATCTACCAGGGATCATGGCACACTCCCTGATCCAGAGTCCCTCCCCAGCTCTCCTGGAGCCCCTTTAGGCACTGGAAGGGGCTCTGAGGTCTCCCCGCAGCCTTCTCTTCTCCAGGCTGAACCCCCCCAACTCTCCCAGCCTGTCCTCCCAGCAGAGGGGCTCCAGCCCTCGCAGCATCTCCGGGGCCTCCTCTGGCCCCGCTCCAACAGCTCCGTGTCCTTCTGCTGTTGGGACCCCCCGAGCTGGAGGCAGCACTGCAGGGGGGTCTCCCCAGAGCGCAGCAGAGGGGCACAATCCCCCCCCTCGCCCTGCTGGCCATTCTTCTTTTCACTGTTCCTGAAGGAAAATGAGAAATGGGATGCAAAAGTTATGTTGGGTTTTACTCTGCACCTCCCTGAGACGTCAGACCTCGGGGTGATTTGTCCATCGGCAGGACAAGCCAGGGCACCGGTCCCCACTGGCCACAACCTCCCCTCTGTCAGCCGCTGCTGAGCCCCGTGGCCGCCCCACAGCCCTGCTCAGCAATGGAGCGTTCTCCAGTGTACTGTGATCTAGACAAGGTTTTCCACCTTTCTCACTTGTTTCCTGAGCCCCTTCCCTCTCTTCCTTTAATCATCTTTATTGACAAATTCTTACATTTTATGCCATCTGAGAGCACCTGGCTCTAGCCTCTGCTGCCCGCCTTCCCTCCCCCTGGAAGCGCTGAGCATGCTCTCATCGATCAGCCTCTTCCTCACCAGCTAAAATGAACAAGAGATCTCTAATTTCCTCACAAGACAGTATTAAAGGCTTTAATCACTTTGTAGTTCCGCTTTGCAATTTTTCTGTTTCTTTTTTCCAAATCTGGATATTTAGGACACAGTTTAAGATACAGTTTTCCTCTATCTGCCTCATAATTTCTATGCTCAGAGAAAACTTATTGAACAGCCTCAAATCACTGACATATTTAAAAAACAAGAACAAAGTCCTTGAAATATGGTATTTAGACACAGGGGTAAGGAAAAGATATTTGTGAGCAAAAATTTTGTTGTTTTACTTCAGTTTTAAGTTCTGTATTAAAATTTATGTCATTAAAAAAGTAAAATTGCAAAACAGATATTAAAGTGAAAGAAAGAATTGAAAGAATGTGTTCCCAAAGTGCCAGCACCAATTGTTTTACCATTGCTAGGCTGCTGTAATTTTCTCTCTGTAAAACCAGCTCCCTGCAGAATTCACAATATTTTAATGGTTTACTTTCAATAAACCCACACTTTACGAGGGGAAGAAGCTTGAAGTTTGTGTTGATCACAAACGTCCTTTGGCAGCCTGAGCTGCGGGGGCGTGTGAGCATCCGTGAGATGGGCAGAGGATGGGGGGGCGGAGGGTGGAAGGGTGATGGCCACTCGGCACAAGGAGGGTGCGCAGAAGGTGGCATGGGTACGCCGGCCGCGAGGGTACTCGGTCCAAGACGTCCGTGCATTGGCCCAGGGGGTCCTGCAGGCTGAGCCAGAGGCTGGGAGGAACGGGAGACCGGCTCAGGGTCCATGGCATGGGGAGAGGAAGGCAGCGTGGCCACAAAACAGTATCGGGAGGGGGAGGAAAGACGTGTGCGAGCAGCAGGAGAGGGACGCCTGGGGAGCTGGGGCTTCTGCACCGCTGCTGCTTTGATGGGGACAACCCTGCAGCGGCGTCAGGTAAAGGACGTACGACTGAATCAGTGCTCAACATCGGGACGAGACAAACATAAAAATAGAAACAAGCTGATGTTACTAAGGAAGAGCAGAGATGTATCACTACAGCTCTCTGAAACAAAATCTGCATGCCTCAGTACCCAGAAAAATGCTGCAAGAAGATTCCAGCAGCACACAGACAGATGGGACCGAAGCAGTGGCTTCGAGTCTCGTGAGGGTGGCTGGAGTTTTACAGCGTCTCCCATGGCTTTCCCATAACACTGTAAGGACATACAGACTATTCTGCACATGCCATTGGAAAAAAAGACTCCTCAAAAAGTGATTGTTTGTTACTTTTTGATCATTATGAAGGTATTGGATATGATGGACCCTGGCCGTGTTGGGGGTAAATTTTTAACTGCCTTTAAAGCCATGTCTCCTATGACACAATGCAGCAAAAAGCAACCAGTCCAGAAAAATGAGCATTTAAATAAAAGCTGATGAACTCACGAGAGGAATTATGAGACATGACAGCCAAGAACATGAGGGGGCTTCCATGGCTATGGACACAGCTGCTCAAATAGAAAAATCAATAAGAATTTAGGGTCAATAAAAATAGAGAGAATATTATACAGAAACTAACTTCCTGTTTTTACTTTCTTGTTAATCAAAATTTTGGGAATGTAGAAAGCGTTTGTAATCAATGAAACAAAAGTGATTATTGAAATTAGTTCTACTGTGTTTCCTGGAAAGTTGTATGCTTAGAAAATAAGTGTTAACAACAAAACCAGAGGAAAGAGCAGTGTGTGAAATCTTATTGCCAACATTTCCGTAGAGCTTGCCTAGGACACGGTAGATGAAAGCTTTGAAGCAATCATTCCCTTGGAGAGTCACTCAGGACTCTGGACGGCAGTCACCCGCGGCTGAGGTAGGGAAGTCAATGTGCTATTCAGATTTTGTCCTAGTTTGAGCAAAATTGGAAGGAACTAACGTAATAAGCATGAAAATCTTACACAGCAACCTGCACGCTCTTACGAGTCAGCTGGCTTCACTCACCCGCTTTCACACCAGATGGCTTTCAGCTTCAAGGGAAAAAAAAGAGAAGTTAAATAGAAGTGTATATATATGTATATATTTGTAGATATGTGTGTCCACATGCATATACGGCCAAGTAGGTTTTTAATATAAAAATTCTGAAAAATGATCAGTGTTCTGCTAGTATATGTTTTCAATATTTTGCTACAGAAAGAGGTTTAATTACATAACCTAATTCATTTTTACATTCCTGTTAGAAACGTTAAGACATATAGTTAAAATTAACAACAAAAAGCACCCTTACCCAAGTTGTATAGCATTACATTGCAAATGAACAAACGCCTAGATAATATTTCAATAAAAGTAGGAACAAAATGAGAATGAATTTATCTACAGTATTAAAAGATATTATTTTTCCATCAGAAAAAATATTTCAGGGATATATTCCCTAACTGGATATTAAAAACAATCATAACATAGAAGATGACTGGAGAGAATGTAAAATGTCTCAATCCACATGCTAAAATGACTTTACAATTTTGTATTATGTTTTCTACTTCTGTTTTGCAGCTTGTTTTGCTTTCCCCAAATTCAAAAGAAAAACCGTTCATGGAAGGCACAGCGTCAGACAGCTGAGTCCTAAATATGAAAGAGACAAAACCCACTAAATTCCTTCTTACAATGAGTTCCATAATTATTGAAAAGTGACAAGTTCAGGTGCCTGAAAATAATTATATGATCATCAAAGGATATATAGTATTGAAGTATCATCTGACAAACCATGGCCATCTTTAAAATAAATAGGTTTATATAGTGCATAGACAGCATTTCTTCTCTAAGTTTTTACCTATGTAGAAGCTTTTAAAAAATTTTGAGAGTGAAATTAGAGATGCAAATCCTTTTTAAACTGTGACGCTCTGGGAATGACAGTGCTGTCTTTGCGTTTCCAAAATATCTAACATTGGAGGCTTTATACTAATCCAGATAACTAATTGCATCACGATTATTTTGCAGAAAGTCAAACACAATGAGCAGTATTTAACTAAAGAAACGCTTAGGAAGATGATTAAGCACATGAGTATCCTTCTCCTTCCCCCCAGCTGAGCACCACAGAAAACTCCACAGAATAATTTCCATAATTGATCATTTTAAGTATCGGTTCAACCAAAAAAAGGTCAGATTGATTTGACAGTCCTCAGAAGCTTCACTCAGCTCAAGGAAGATGAGCCACATACTTCGCTTCATGTGTGGAAACTTCTCAGCACAAACTTGATAATTTCCAATGCAGCACTGCAAACTACCAACGCTTCTGCCCATTCTCTGCTTCTGCCTGACAACAGTGTGGGCATCAGGAGGGAAAATGTGCAAGACAGGGAGGGGAGACGTCTGATAACTGCAAAATCCCTTGTCTGACTTCTCCCATCCTCCTGGGTTTTTCTTCCACCGTCACCCTCACCTGAGTTATCTGAGATGAAAAAGAAGCCCCCTCCTCCACCATCTGCATACTGCCAGTAGATATTCAGCAGGCATCACTCCAGCAAAACAATTTTATATAGCTTTTTACAGAATTATGTATTCTATAAAGAACTAGTGCTCAGCAGTGTCTTCCTGTGGGACAAATCCGAGGCATTTGGGGAAATCTTTATAGGTCTGGGAGAAAGCTGAGCCTCTTCTGCCTAAACTTTCCAGAAAGTCAGGCGTGAGCGGCGGGGGGCTGGCGGTGGGAGGGGGCTGCGCTGTGCCCCGCCGTCGGGCGCTGCCAGGAGAACCCGAACTCAGATACGTATGTATTAAATAATTGCTGCTGTGCTGTTAGTGCTGTGCATTTGTCTGGATGTCCTGTGGCATGAGAAACCACAATCAACAGTTCACTTGTCTCTGCACCGGGATTCCTGTCTGTCTTTTTTTTTATTATTAACTTGGCAGGACTGACCCAGTTTTTTCCCCGGTTTTCAGAAGTTCTTGGCCCCCAACCCCACAAATGCTCCACAGACGAAAGGTAACTTTAGAGGAGGAATCCTTACATGCAGGACTGGGTTCCGATGCTGCCACTGCCCATGCCATGTAACCTGCTGCTGCTAAGTCACTAAGCAAAACCAAAATGAAATAAAATAGCTGTCACTGTTGCAAATTCAAAATAAAAGTTCCAACAGACAGGTTTTTAAAGTCCTTTTCACAAGGCACACCTTTCAAATACACTACGGGAAACTGCAAAGAAATTCTCCCACCTCCAAGGAGAACGGTTTGAACTCTGGAAAGGTGATGGTGTTAAAATCTTGGTCAGAGCAGACGGGAGCGGTGTTCTGTCCGCCAACGGCCCCGTGCCAAAGCAAAGCAACCTGAATGACTGCAAGGATGTGGATGAAGAAAACAAAATTGGAGTCTTCCACTCCACATGCTAAATGAATATATACACAGACATGTTATGTTTAAATTGCCTAAATGTGTGCTTGTCTAGGTACCATACTATAGCCCAGAGTTGTCTTTCTGATGGAAATCACCAGAGCCACGGAACTACCACTCAGAAACAAAGAAATGGATCCCCCTTCTGAAAATGTAGCCAATATTGTATTCGTAGGATGCTATTTTTCCAGCTAATCCCATTGCAAAGTTGATCTTAGACTGTCAGCATTCATGGTATTTATTATCACATCTACATATGCACTAATCCTCAGTCTTCCACTTGACTACTACAATACTAGCTATTTTTTCCTCTAATTTTCCTTGCATTTCCTTTTCATTCTTTTCATGAGAAGAGCAAACTATTAGTTTCTTTTTGCTTTAGAACTTCATCATAGTAATGGGAAAAATGTCAGAAACATTGAAGAAAAAAATGTGGTGAAATGTCATACAAAAGAAAGAAGACTTTCATCCGACGAGTTTGTCAAAAGATGCTATTTGACACGTAACTGCTTCATTTATGGACTGTCAGATTATAAAGCAGCATTTCTCTCCAGCTGAATGGCAGCAGGTAGTCAGGAGCGATGCCACATGTTCAAGTCACACAGCAGAGGCTTTTTGGGAGCTGGAAATTAATACCTTGGCTAAAGAAAACTTGTCATTTAAGAAAAGATTAGAGGTGAAAGTGATGGAAAATAATTATGGATAAGGGGAGGAAGCTGGTTAACTGTTACGGCAGTCTGGCCCAGCTGCTCTCAGGAGCACATCCTGGTGCAGCTCAGGGAGAGAAACTTGCTGCAGTCGGATCCGTAACCTGCTGCCGAAGGGAAACTGAGGTCAGTTCTTTCCACGTGGGATCCCAGGTGGGTTGTGCTGCCCCGATAACTGAAACAGCTGGCCCAGAAGGGCTGGCCGTGGTGGTGGGAGGATTTAAGTCACTGTGGGTGAAATTCAACCCGCTGCCAAGCCACCAGCAGGCGCTGGCACAGCGTGATGTGTGCCGAGTGCCCCGTGATACCTTAGCGCGGGGAACCAGCACGCAGCCACCAGCACCGCCTGCTCATAAACCTCCTCTCTTCAGTAAAATACCCTGGATTACTCAAGGAACAGCATTGACTTCTCTACCTGAGAAGTAAAGCATTTCTTTGCAAATGTGAAGATCAAAACAGTATCTCTGGGAAAAAAAAAAATAATAATCAGAAATAAGAAATCTATAGGAGCAGGGCGATGCTGCGTGTTGCAGAGTTGGACCCTGTTTCTCGCGCTGCTGCCCCTGCAGATCACCACCTGCTTGTCCATCAGACCGAGCTCAACAACCCCCAAAGCAAAACAAAAAGTTCTTCCTGCAAAATGGGCTGCATCTTTAAAGCACACAAGCAAACAAAATTCTTACCAGCTCCTTGAAAACACATCTACGTCAGCAACAGCTGTGACAGTTGGACTTGCTGGAGCTGAAAAGGACCCTGAAGTATGTGGTTGGTGAACACACCAGGTGGGAATCACTCCTGCGTTGCTTTTTGAAGATTTTGAAGAAAACGGCTCAGTGGCTGAGGTTTCAGGTACATGCCAGGAGAAAACTACTGACTATTCTTCCTCGAAAAAGTTTGTGAAAAATGCATATAAGAATGTATGCAAAGTATTTTATAGAGGCATTTATCTATTAGATAATAAACCCAAAGATTAGTAGCTTCAGAGTGGGTGTTCACATTTGTCCTAGTGTTAGAAATGTGGGCTAGAAAGGAAAATAATATGGTAGCTAGAGGGATAGAATGCTTTAGAAGAAAATCAGATAAAGCTCATGACACTCTGGAGCTGTTCCTTTTATTCCTTTTGAATCTATAGTATTAATTTTATTCCTTTCCTTTTATTTCACTTCAACTTAATTGATAAGAGACGAAAATGCTCTAGATACCCATAAGCTAAAAGGAAACACTGAACGTTCTGGCATAGAGAGACCTGCGATTTCATCCACATCCTGGGTCAAGCCAGGATTCTGGGTTTCGTATTTGAAATTTAACCTCTGTAGCTAAGAGACTGTCTTTCCTTTACAGAAAATAGTTGCTGCTGAGTTTGGCTACAAAGCAGATGTCACTTGCCATTTAGTTTTTTTGTTGCTCATTTTGGTGAAGCAAGGAGTCAAATACTGTAACTAAACGCCCTGCCAGAAAACTCACAATCTGAGCGCTGAACGCTGCAGAATTCATAGAGATCATTGAGGTCTCCACTGTCTGGATGTAAAATACCTTATAAAACACCCGAAAGCAGGGTGATTTACAGTAGACTGAGAACCCTGACTTGTCACTCGCTACATCTAGTTGTGTTTAACTTTGAACAAAAGATGCCTTCCCCTCCCATGGCCTTGCCCCCCCCGGCCCCTGGCTGCGCGGGCGCTGCTGGCCAGCCCTGCCTTGGCCCGCCTCCCGGGAACAGCCTTTCCCTTCGGGAACAGCACCCCAGAAACATTTGTAAGCTAACTGGAGCAAATTAGAAGAAGAATCAGATAAAATATTAGAAGTGCTTTTCAGCAGCATAGGCGTTGTTTAAAGATGCTGTATTAGAGGTTAAAAAGTGATGCAAACTCTTCCCCAAAAGAGAACCTGAAAGTACCACAGAAGAATAAAGCCAAGGTCAGTGTTCCTGAAAGGCAAGAAGACCATGGTGAAGACTCTGGAGAGGCGTGCAAAGGTAACAATAGGAAGATCTTTGTCAAAAAAGGAAGTTTGGTCCAAACAATAAAAAGACAAAATTCCACACATTTTCACAAGATAAGCAAAATTATAGTACCACAACAAAAAATTGGTTTAGGAACTAAAGATACAGCATGTATGGAGAATGACTCTTTCTAATACATGGCAGGTGGGAAGTTTCCCAGACAGCTGATGGGATTGATAGGAGGAAGACGGGAGGAAAACTGAACGAATTCTGTGAACTGGATCCTGCACTGCCAGGCTGTTCACTGGTGCGAGTAACCCATCGCACACCAGCGCTATCTGCCTTCCCGGCAATCTGCTCCTCGCTTGGGTGACAAATAGAGGGGGAGTCATGGAGCAAAGTACAGGGGACCACGTCTGTGCATGGGCATAGCGGAGGCGGATGGTAATGGAGAGGCGTGCAAAGGTAACAGCCTTGTGGACTATCACCCGTATATCTGCTCTTCCACATTTCCTGATCGGTAATTGCAGGAACATGATTGACTTGCATGCATTATTTAACTACATCTATTGGATACTTTGCATTTTCAGCAAGAAAGCAACAGCTTGTGCGTTCCCAGACCGACAGGCTCCCTCTGCTCTCTCCTCTGGTCCTAGAGGAAAGCCATCCAACGATCTGTCTTGGGTATCCTCAGCATAATGCTGGCCTTCTAGCTTATACATTAATTCCTACGTCAGGAAATAGAAAGAGTAGTAGAAAGATATAAACATGACTAAAGCAACTCATCAGAGGATAATAGAAGTTGAGCAGGAAATTGCCCACATGTAAAATTTGCCATCTATCTCAGAAGACTTTCTTTCTACTCGTCCAAAGGATTGAATTTGACAGTAAGCTTTGCACTTAAGCTATTAAGTTGCTGGCTTTCATTTTCTTGCTAAAAGTATATGGAAATCTATGGCTAGGCAGAGCTCAAAACAGGGAAAGCATTTTCTGTCTTCTCATCGGGTGAAGTGTAACTGTCTAGTACGTGATCTGCCTCCATGTTCATTTTTTTCTCATTTTTCCATATAATAAGCATATCCTGCACCTGGTTACCCCCACCCCTGGCCAAACAGGGTCGCTGTGCTGCCCCTGGAGAGCTCAGGCTGCCTGTCTGCACGGCGGGGACAGCAGCGCCGATGCATAGGGAAACATCTCAGAGGTGTTCTGGGATGCTGGGCTCGTTTGGCATGGCTTTATATTTTCTACCACTGGCTGCCTGGAAAAAACAGAAAGAAATTTTCATGCATCCAGACCTTGCTTCTCCTGATTCACAGGGCTGGGACTCAAGAGTGTGTGGCACTTTTTGCCTCCTGTGAGACCTGGTGTAGCCAAACACTAACAAATTGCTGCACTTTTAAACCCAATCAGTGTTCAACAGGAGTGTTCATCGGGGAATGGATGCTTCCTGAAAAGGCCAGAGCAGGACGACAATTGAACGCAGTGTTACAGGCGTGACACGGGGCAACTGTCAGTACCGCCGCCAGCTGAGCACCAGCACACACCAGGTGCGTCATTACAAGAGCTGCATTAAGAAGACATGTCAGAAATATGATGTTCTAAAAACTAGCTTTCATTTTTAAAGGAATAATCTCCAGATTTGTCTTGGCATTTAAAAAATATGAACATGATTACAAGGGGAAAAAGAAGAAACGGAAAAATAATCTCAGAAACAGTTACTTCAGCTCATGAAAACATGGACTAAGGCTTCTCATTCCAGCTGACATTCTCCCAGCTGACAGGTCCAACTGCAATTACAAACCATCAAGCTTCATCAAGAGAAGCCTATTTTTCTCCTGCTCTTCATTTTCAGAGTTCTCCCTGCCCCTCATTGCTCTGATGGTAACACCTTTTAATTTGCACTTTCCAAACATATTCTCAGTCACATTACGCTGATCTGGTTTTAGCACAACAGCATCTCTTCATTTAATTCATTCTGCTCCCTCTTTAATGCTTATTCCACTGGTGTGTCTATAGAGAGGAAATACATCTTCTCCTTGCTTTTACTCTCCTTCGCTGAACCTCTTCCCCGTCCCAGTGTACCTTCAGATGGCTCAAGAGGAAAGAGCTGCCCCCACTCCGGGAGTCCCCGCAATCAGCTGGACCGTGGCACCTCAACAGTGGCACGAACATACTCCTTATCACTGCCCAAAAGGGACCCTCTGAAACGCCTATTTGTTAGTGCAGTGTTTTGTAGGTTGTTCAACCTCTGGATGTTTCCCTGTGCCGATCAGCATCAGGTCTGGTGAGACCGTGCCGCAGAGAGCCATCCTCTCACAGACGGGCAGCGGCAGAGGCAAGGTTTTGCAGCAGGGTGAGCTCGTACTCCTCGAGATGAGTTTGCTGTTTCCTTCTTATTACCTCCTCTCTTCTGTCATGTTTTCCTCCCTCGTTAGGCTTCCCTTTCCTTGGAAGGAAGCTGAAGCAGTGGGGTTTTTTTAACCTTGTGCTAAAAATTTCCAAGGACGTTAGCTCGTCGTGGAGAGGCTTCTGCAGTGCCCTGCACTTTGGGTCTGTCTGGGAAGCACAAAGCAAACCACAGACCCCCCTTGGGTGTGAAAATACAGCAGGCGGCAATGGTACTGCTCCGTGTCTTCAGGGGAACGTGGAGGTTGGTGTGCCAACTCACACAAAACCATGAGCAGAGAAGCTCCATATTGCTCATGCCCTAAACTACATGTTTTTAAATTGTCTCTTGTACTTCATTTTTAATGCACTAAGAGAAAGATTGCTTTTTTAATGTGTGTGTAAAAAATGAAGACATAGGTTGTGCAGTGCGGTCCTCTGATAAGTGCTGGAGGTCCAGCCTACCTCCACACTGATGTATTGCCATCAGATTAGGTCTGTAAACAGCTCGTGGTTGCTATGACTTCATTTTAATTACTGAGCATCTGTAAGACTGGTAAGTAATCATAAGACACCCTTAGACCAAAAGATTTTTTTGTCCAGCTTTTGTGAGACCAGAAAATCCAGACAATCTGTCCAGTCATGCTTCAGGGAACTCACTGACTTCAGTAACACCAGGAATGAAAATAAAATCTGTGTAGAAAATGGATGAAAACAAGGCAAACTGTTAGGACTGAACAGGTATGCAATTCTGTAACACAGTAACAATACACAAAAATCAATACAATCTTCAGCAAAGTAATTGCCCCCTCCCATGAACCGACATTGCTTAAGGATGAGCATCTGTCAACAATGTATAGAAGTAATTGAACACGCGGCTCATGAAGAAATAATTTTAGGTAAATATACAAAAATGTTTACTGAAAATGAAAGAGATTTTTCCTGCATTATAGCGTGCAAAGTACCAATTCTGTGTGGAATTTTGGAAAATAGAGAATTAAGCAAACACAGTTCAGAAGACACTCACAAGATTTATAGGTTAACTGCATAAATATCTCAAATTCAAACCACTGTTATTAACTTAGACTATTTGATTAATTTTTTTCTAGCTTTTGGCTTCCTCCCTCCCCCTCTCAGGAAGGAAACGTGCTTCTGAAATTTTGTCTTTTTCCCAGTTCTACAACCTGACCTAGTTACAGGTTAGACCTCTCCTTACCAACCTTTTCTGGTTGCCGCTGAGGAGACGTGCGTGCCTGTTTCCCCCCATCCTCGCACTAACCCCTCAATGCCCCTCTGTGCTCTCAGCCTCTCTTGAGCATTATTTCCCCTCTCTTTTAATCTTCCCTAAGGAATACTCACGTCCAGACTTTTTCGGTCTCGCACGTTGCACACACCCCCCGAGGTGACTCAGGACCGCAAATCCCCACCTGGTGACCCCACACTGCCTCTTCCTTCCGACACCCTCCAGTGCTGGGGCACAGAAGGGCTCTGCCTCTTCTGACCAACGGCTGGCTTTGGTGTCTGTAAAAGTCACAAGAGACAGCAATAACCAGAGCGGAATCAGCCCAGGAGGCTCCAGGGAGGTTCAGACACATGCCAGTCAGTGACATCCAGGTCTACGCAGCGGTTTTGCAGGTTGCTGTGCAGTCTGGAGCCTCCCTGCACACAGCTGGGGGGGGGGGCAAATATTTTCCCTTCCAAAATGTGGATTGTTTGATCTGCTCACAGAGTGCAGATTTGTTAAGAAGGGGGTAAGTAAGACCAAGTCTCCTAAAAGAGGACTTCTGTGTACCAGTTATGTCCTCTATGGAAGAAGTAGTGGACATTGAGAAGTGCTGGAGCATTGTTAAATAGATGGGCACCTGCTGCAGCGGACAAGGACTCTACCTGTCAATAATTACAACGTGGTGCATAACAACAGCGTATTATGAAGAACCTTCTGATGACTCACTTAACTTTGTTGCAGTCACAGTTTCTGAACGGCAAAGGGCCCTGGCATATGCAAACACTAACAAAGTCAGAGGAGATGTGTCTTCGACAATACAGAGCTCAGCACTTCCCTGCTGACAATAATTGACATGTGAACTTGATTTCACATCAAGAGATACAGTAGGAAACCTAGCGGAAGGGAATGGCCATGTACACATTAACATGATTTTATCCGGGCATGTCATTATTATTAGAAATACATTCCCATTTCAAGAAAGAGGAAAGGTTTCTACCTGAAAAATATTGTATCACCTACGAGTGATTTGATAAATTATGATTGCAAATACAGATAATAACATAATACAATACTGAGATTGTATTAGAAACACTTAAAATGACTAAAAAATTCATTAAAATTACTGCTTCCCAGCGGATTGGTCCTGGCTCATATTCAGAATCAAGATATTCTGGAACTAATTCATATATATACCTGCAGACTTTTGGTGGATGTTCTCTCTCCAAGATGTCTGCAGCAATTTTGGTCTTCAGAACTCTGCAGTGAACATCTCTTAACTGTCTCTCACCCCCAATTCAGAGCAAGTTTCATTGACAGCACTTAGTGAATGCCTCATACTTGTATACAAAAAAAAGTCCCAAACCAACCAGATTTGATTTTTGCTCATACCTGAAGGAAGTAGCAATAGTTATGAGTATGATAAAGCTACTGAACTGCACTAAAAAATAATTCTGGCAGGATTATGTCCACAGACATATGTCACACATACACACAACAAATATGATATTAGCCTTATATTATCTAACAGTACTTGATGACATTTTATGACTGCAAGTTTTTACACTGAGATGATTAAAAGAACAAAAAGCATCTTGCATTGCTAAAGTTGAAAAAAATAACCTAAATTTTTATTAAAGATTTTTTTTCTCATTTGCTTGGAGTTTTTCACTGGCTTATAAAAAAACATTAACACTAAAACAATTAAACCAATGATCACTTTGCTAGTTGTTTCAATTAAAATTACAATAAAAAGACACAATAATAAACCCCCGCTTATGTGAGCTTGTTGTTATTGTTGCTTGCCTTTGGACAGCAAAAGCAGCTGCATCTCACAGTACGCCCATGGATGCAGACATCGGCAAGGGACTTGACTGTCGCATGCGCAGGGATGAGGACTGACATGCACACAAGGACTGACTTGCTGAGCACGTCTAATCAGGAGAACTTCAGCTTTATTTCCTATTCGTCATGTGAATGACCAGATTTGTTTGAAAACTTTTTTTTTTTTAATATATATATTCTTGAATCACAGAATGGTTGGAGTTGGAAGGGAGCTTAAAGTCCATCTAGTTCTACCCCCATGGCCCTGGGCAGGGACACCTCCCACCAGCCCAGGTTGCTCCA